>OX578153.1:44434838-45634838 GCA_951213105.1 Amaurobius ferox | reverse complement strand
ATAAATCTTTAGGGTTGTCACTGTAAATTCGGAAAAAAACTTAAGGGCTAATTTCTGCCCATTAATCGCAAAACAATTGAATTATATATCACATCTCAATCAGTTCTTTATCAGCATACGACGATAATGTGTCGCTGCTATCAATTGAGTGTCTTGTTGATGATTTCAAAAATTGAAATAACTTTACGTTGTGCATTTCGATTTGCAAAAATGCTGCAAATCCAGTCTAAATTTTGGTTGTTTTTTATTAATGGCCCGAAGGATCATGGTCATTTTTATTAAACGGTCGTCATTTAAGCAGTTAGTCGCTAAGTTCTCAATGTAGAAGAATCCTACAGAGAGTAGAATTGCTAAAAATATAAAATGAAATATATTTTTAATTATGTGAATTGTAAATATGCATCGATAATATTTTAATAGTATATTCTATATAAAAATCTTTTCACTTCTGTTTCATCGTCTCTTACTTAAATTTATCATTGTAAAACTTATTTTTAACAAAGCTTTAATTTAACTTTAAATTAATTCCTGAGCACCTTTCATATTGTAATTGATTAGCCTCCTTACAAGTTTTATTTTAAAACTCAGTTCCTTCATCAGTCCAATCGTTCTGATTGGCTGACTGTATTCACTGTTCCCACCCCCTTCCCTTTTCTACCTACTCGACAGATCAGCCATCCAAGACAGATTCTGCACCTCTCATATATGGACAAGCAACCTCATCACAGCACCCTCCAAGAGCTGAATGCATACTTCAACTTTAACATCACTGAAACTAAAGAACTTGCTATATATTAGATGTGGGGGAAAGTGTCGGGTGACACAGGAACCCCGTAACGAAGCATCTTGGCTATTATTGATATATTATTTTCCTTCTCTTTCATTAACGCTCTGCGCCGGATAGAGGACACAGTCAGTAAAAATACTCGAAATTAAAATGAAAAAAATTAAGCACAAATAAGTAAAAATACAACATGCAGCGTTTAGACGATATGTTAAATCAGGGTTTCATCCCGGGTATGACTGACTTCATTTTTTTAATTCTGGCTCTGAGCATGTGATATCACGAGAATAGCAAACGCGCTCATTTTGTTATTGTGCTCTCAGAAGAGACAAAGAATATCTTTTGACGTCACTGAGGAAAGTGTGCACAACACAATTAAAACTCTAAGCCAGGTTGTTTACGTCTGAATATTGCCACTTCAAAATTAACAAACAATTTTTAATTGTAATAACGGGAAAACTTACTGTGTTTTAGCAACAACTCTCCTGGTTCTTGGCAAAACGCTACTCTTGTCAACGTGGGGCTGACAACTTTTTGATTGGTTGCCAGGCTCATCGCCAAACCTTATATTAAAGAACCTTGCTTTGTATCGCGTTTTTTTGTTTACGAGGATACGAACCTTAACGTAAGTGGATCGTGCGCCTCTAACAGACTAAAATAAGGGTCGTTGTTAAAAAAAGTTTAACCCCTTGATATACAACGACGTCTTGGATGCATTTAATGTTTCATAAACAAATGTAGACATTGACGTCTGTGGGACTGGCGCAGGTTTTAATTTTGTTATATGCAAATCTTACAGAAATGTAGGGGGCGAGGTTTTCATCTGAAACTGCAGTAACTCCTGACATACAACGACGTATCGGATACGTTTTATGTTTTATAAGCCATTGTAGACATTGACGTCTGTGGGACGCGTGCAGATTTAAATTTTTCTATGTGCAAATCTTACGGAAATGTAGGGGGCGTGGTTTATATCCCGAAACTACACTTACATTTGACATACAATGGCATCTCGGATACGTCTTATGTTTTATAAGCTATTCAAGATGTTGATCTCTATGAGACGCTCGCAGATTTTAATTTTTTCATGTGCAAATCTTGCAGAAATGTAGGGGGCGTGGTTTATATGTTGAAACTACATTTAATGTTTCTTAATTCGTATCTTAATGATTAAAAACAATTGAAACTGTCTATCGTTGATGAGAATAAGGGCTCATATTTCACAAAATTGTATTGTTGCCACATATTATAAACTTGAAAACGTCCCCGACGATGTTTGGTGATCGAGGAATAGAGCGCCCAAGCAGACGTTATTTATTAATGTATTTTATGTTATAAGCGGGCGTATAGCTAAAGCGGTATTTGCTCTTAGAGAATTAGCTAACGATCCCGCTAAAGTTCCTGTGATGGTAATTTAAAGAACGCCTAATAACACTCATTTTAAAACAACTACAAAGATAAAAGTAAATATCGCTAAGATGCATTGTCCTAGGTCCTTAAGTACATGTGTACCAAATTTTATGGCGTTGAGCTCTAAATAGATAACAGTATTCTATCTTCCTAAAAGTGCTAAAAATATAAAATGAAATGCATTTTTAATTCTGCAAAAAGTAATTATACATCGATAATATTTTAATAGTATATTTTATATAAAAATGCTTTCATTTCGCTGTACATATATATTTGATCTTATTTTCTTTCTCTTTGAAGAACGCTGCACCGAATAGAGGTCGCAGCTAGTTGAAAAAATCTGATAAGATCAGCACACGACTTTCCTTCTGTATAATAAAAGAAAATGTCTGTGTGTGTGACTTACACGCTATAGGCTCAAAGACCGCGCGTCGCAGAGCTATGAAATTTGGCAATTGGAGACCCGGGGGTTGTTATCTAATGTTTTATGCGATTTCGACCGTTTTTTCCCCTTTTTTCTCCATATCATCCAGACGTCGTAGAAAATAACATATCACACGATCGGAAAGAGCAGACAATTGCGAGTAAACATATATCAATTTCAAATCTCAGGGACAAATTCTAATATTTTTTTAAAAATTTTTAAAACAAAAGTCACTTTCGGCTCATAAAAACGAACTTTCGTTTTTAAATCCTCGCGTCGGGGAAAGTTCCCAGAATTTCGACTAATAATTTGCATTTTTAGAAAGCTCAATCATCGGGCATTCTTACAAGCCCAATCTGGTCAAGAAATAATTATAAATAGCAGCTCGATCCTGATTTTAAAGAATTAATGATATTAAATTTCTCGGCGAAGTTCCGACTTTTCACCGACATGCGCGCACAGACATGGAGGGGACGTCACGGTGTTTTCATGGTGATAAAAATAAATAAAAAGAAAGTCTGTGTGTTTTCCTTATACACGCGGATCGCAGCGCTACGAAATTTGGCAATCGGAAGCCGGGGGAGGGGGAGGTGACATGCGAAAACCAATTTTTAAAATTTGATTTTTTTTTCTTTTCTTTTTTTTTGTAGTTTAATATTTTATGCGATTACGACCGTTTTTTCTCTTTTCCCCTTTTTTCTCCACCATCCAGACGTCATAGAAAAAACAAATTAAACGACCAGAAAGAGCAGATAATTGCGAGTAAAAATATATCAATTTCAAATTTCAGGGACAAATTCTAATAATTTTTAAAGATTTTTAAACAAAAGTCACTTTCGGCTCAAAAAAACGTACTTTCGTTTTTAAATCCTCACGTCGGGAAAAGTTCTGAGAATTTCGACTAATAATTTACATTTTTAGAAAGCTTAAACATCAGACATTCTTACAAGCCCAATCTGGTCGAGAAATATAAAAAAGTAGCTGCGGGATCTCGATTTTAAGAATTTCCGAATTTCAATTTCTCGGCAGCAAGCCGGTAAAATAAGTTTTTCTCCCATGCCCGCGCAGGCGCACTGCGAGTGGCGACGCATGGTGTATCCATGGAGATTGTACATCGGAATAGAAAATTACGTGATATTTTAAATGATGGAATTAAGAGCTTAGCATATGGTCATTATAAAATTTAAATGTATATAAAGTGAAATTGTTATATTTATATTTTAAATGGATGGAACGATATCGATTTTTTAAATGGATATTTTAATTTATGAATATTTTAAATGAATATTTTAATGTTATGGATATTTTAAAATATGGAACGATAGAACGATGGCTGAATTATGGTTTGTACGGTTGTTGGCCTAGGGACAATTAAAACCGAATTAGTGTTTGCTTTTTTTAAATGATGGAATTAAGAGCTTAGCATATGGTCGTTATAAAATTTAAATGATTGAGTTATGGTTTGTACGGTTTTTGGCCTAGGGACAATTAAAAACCGAACTAGTGTTTGCTCTTTATAAGGTTTTTGGCTCATTATGCTGGACTGAATTGTGGCGATGTATTGTTTACATCGGATGGTGGTTGGGACCACAATGAAAAACTTAAACACTGAAGAAATAAAAAAATAATAAAAATAAACTTATGGAGATTGTCGCGGTGCCTTAAAATTTCATTATTATTTTTAATGTCATTAAATTAAGCCAAACTTTGTTAACTCCGAGAGGTTGCTGGTAGGGGAAGGAGGGTACGGTCCCTGTGGATGCCTCCCCACTGGGTTCCGGTCTAAATTGGGTGGTACTTCCTGGTCGTCCAAATAGTTTTCTTACACCTTTCTGGTACGTCGCGCCAGCGAGTTTGCCACTGTCAAAATTTTCAAAGGTAGCGAACAGGCTGGTCGCCGAAGGCGGTTAGTATATAATATAATGGATTTACTCCTTTAACAGGAAAAAAAATAATGTATAAGATCCACGGTACTGTAATTTTGACGATTTTCCGGATGACAACATATAATTCTTTTTCAAAGTACCTAACTAACTTACATTTCACACAACTCTAAATTATCAATTATCAATTATCAATATTTATAGCATCCCCAATATGCGATATAGTTCATATATTAAAATATTTCAATAATGAATTCTACAATTAGGCGTCGTTTGCATTAAAAATATAACAAAGTAAAAATTAATATGCAGCTTTTTCGAAGATACGTTGGAGCGCTCTTCTGTTTACGGGGATACGCATCTTTACGTATGTAGCCCCTGAACCTCTGACTTAAATAAGGTCCGTGGTTCAAATAAGTTTACGGACCACTGGTATAGTCAGTCTAGAGTTGGTGAGATTAAGTGTTTAGATTTTAAAAATTGGACATTTAAAAAAAAAAACGTTTAAAATCTATTCATATTTATAGATAATTTTTCCCGATATCGAATGTCCAAGCAAAAATCTCTTAAAAAAATTATTCATTTAAATATCAAGGACTGAAAAGCTCAAAACCGTGATTGGCTGTGACGTCATTTTCCCCGTTTGAGCTGTGATGCAACATTCTATCACATGTTTTGCCTTGAGATATCTACAAGATAGGAGGAGTTTAATTTTGTTTGCAATTTAATTTTAATTATTTTACACATTTGTACTTGGTCTGCTTGAATTTGGATCATTTGTTTATTATTATATTTTATTCTAAACGTGGATCCTGGTTTTGTAAAAGTTAAATCGGACAATTTGCCTAAGATCCATTCTATGATGGCGCTCTATTTCAGAAACAATAAATATTTATGGACAGCTTAAACTCGAGATGTAAACGTTGATACTCTTTTCGTGAATGGTCATTTTATTATTACTATTTTTATAATGTGAATAACATTTACGTTTGTTGTATATGTGATGAAAATCTGAGCATTACTAAAGATGTAAACTCTTTGACGCTCATTTCTATAAACCTGATATATAAAAATATAAATATTTTTCTTGATTTGCCGTATAGGGTCCACATTATGAATATATAAAATAACTTTAATATTTAGAACTTTTTTAGAAAACACTTACAGCATCTATCCAAACGAGAGATATTTTTATTTTTCTTACCTTTATTCAAACTTAAAAGATAGCTAAAAATAATAAGCGATTAAATTTGCATTAGGAAATTTAGTTTTTGAATCTATATGTATTTATTTTCTCAGAATGCTCTTATAGTTTTCGAATAACCGTCGTGCCCAGTTAAAAGAGATTGAATTTTTTTCGTTTTTCAAGATTGTGATGCTTATATTTCTAAAACTAAAAGTGGTAGATATGAGCCAAAAACAATAATTTGTAGTTCTTTTAAAGCCTTGCAAGTATATATAATTCCATTTTGGATCCAGTGGTTATAATTTCGAAAGTTTTTTAATCAGAATTTCCCAATAGCTGGGAAAGCTACAATATTTAAAATGTCACGATTGTTGTAGCTTAATGTCTTTACTTACTGATTGGTGAAATATAGGCACACAAGAACGAGATATTTTATTTTGTTTAGAAAAAATTAGAAGATTAAATGAACTTGGGGAGTCTAAAGATATATAATGATGGATGAGGTTTGAACAGAAAAGATGGAAATATACGTAATCAAGTACCTAATTGTGTGCCTCCAAACAAGTTTATAGATTTACTTGAATACAAAATCTCGTCAGATATATTGTTAAATTTAATATATATAACTCAAAACAAGTTAATACAAAAATTGCATACTTTCAGAAAATTGCATATCTAGAGTCTGAATAACCAGATGAAATCGGGACGAAAACTAAAAGTGTTAGCTAGCCATAAAGAGTTAGCAAGTAATTTGTAGCATTTTGAAGGCCTGTAAACGAAACAAATGAGTCTGAGAAAAAATCGAACGCATTTATTGAACTGTACTGAAATTTTATTTTGCAAAAAGTAATTTACGCAAAACTATTTCGGCTCCATCGGACTGGGCCTGCCGCCGATTTTCTTTTTTTGGTAATGTGTTACGTAATTTTATTGAGTGCAAATAACTTTTTTTTTAATATAAGTTTGTTATACAGTAAATTTAACAGAGGGTTTAGATTGAAGGGTGTATTTTTCCGGGATATAAAAAAAAGTATTTATATACTGTATACAGGTATAAGAAATTTTCATGTATGGAATTTTTTATATACTCTTAAAAATCTAGAAAAATTACCTAGAAACATCAGAAACTAAACTGGCGACAAAGTCAATAATCCACGTTCAGTCTGGCTTTAAAGCCATCCTTAATAGCAGAACTAAACATAGGAAGTCGAATCAGTAGAGGACACCCTTAAGGATTTTCTAAGTTTAATAAATCACAATAAAATAACTTTTCATAAAAAGTTTTTAAAAATTGGATTATACAGTCACTGACTTATTACCATAACATACGTAACAAACACTCTTCGATGACAGTGGTGAATTTTGCTTACTACCCTGCTTCAGGCGCCTCACACTATTTTTTTACGAAGAATATAATTTTTTCACACAAATATAAATATTTTATCTGATAATGTAAGATTAATAGTCATTCTTACTCGAACGATACAATACCTATAACTAGTCGGCAGGTTTGGACGGAAGAAATAATTATAATTAGCAGAACTTTCTGAATGTAAACAAACTTATTCACCAGTTATGGAAGACATGAAGGACAGAAGACGTTACATTCCTTGCTTGACAGATGGGCCATTTTCCCGCAAAAATCAGAAAGGCGAACTTTGATTGCAAATATAAATTTAAATACAGCTCGGTGTATAAATATGTTTATGCTTTGTCCGTTGTAAAACATTTTGAATCGAATAAAAAAATAAGAAAAATGATGTCGGAATTGTTCCGTTGCTAAAGATATAAAATGAAATATATTTTTAATTATGTAGACCCTAAATAACCATCGATAATAATTTAATAGTATGTTATATAAAAAAAAAGTTTTCGCTTACATGTGTGCGCCTAATGATATTCTTTCATGTTTCTCTCAAGAATGCTGTACTGAATACAGGGGGCAGCCATTTGAAATTAGCATAAATACTGGGGCTTGAAATGAAAAATAAAATAAACAACGCACTCACACAGTTTCTAATAAAATTAAATATAGCGCACTCACGCAGTTTCTTTACTAATTTATTGTTTGTTAGAAGCGGGCGTATAGCTAAAGCGTTCTTTGGTTTTAGAGAATTCGCTAACGGTTCCGGTGCATGAAGTTTAAAGAACGCTGTAATAATAAGTCTTTTATAGCAACCACAACGACGAAAAGAAATCGCTCGTAGACGTATCATCCTACTTCCTGAAGTACATGTGTGACAAATTTCACGGCCGTACGACGCTTAGCGTTCCAGGTAGAGACTGTATTAGCACACAGACAAACATCTTATTTTATTACGTACTAGCCGCCTTCGGCGACCAGGCTGTTTGCCTCCCTTGAGAATTCTGACCGTGGCAAACTCGCTGGCGTCGTAACCTCGTGGAGTTAACAAAGTTTATTTTAGTTTAATGACGTTAAAACTAATAATGAAATTTTAAGATGAAAAATAATGTTCTAAGGGGGGTTCTTGAAAATTGATTTGTAAACTGAATTTATTCTAATGTTTGTGAACTGTGAGATTCTGAGGATTTCTGTAACTGTAACCCTAGGAAAGGGATCCCTTTGATGTGTACTCACAGCCGGGATTAATTGCTCCTATGATTTTTATAGAGGTATGCTCCTCTATTTTTTGTTTTACATAAATGAAATTGTATCCCTGTACCCATAACTGTAGGAAATGGATTCCTTTGATGTGTACTCACAGCCGGAATCAGCTGCTCCTATGTTTTTTTTTAGAGGTATGCTCCTTAATTTTTGATTTACGTAAATGAAATTGTATCTGGTTGTCTGCATTTTTAGTATTGCATCACAAATGACATGAAAGTATTTTTGAGACTGATGATGTTGAATGTGAATTTAGTATATAAGAAATAACGATGCTGCTTAGCGAAAAATAGTTTTGTTTTTAAAGATTTTCCCGCCACCACCCGGTGCATAAACCTGTATTTCTTCCCGCTGTTCCTGGCTTTCATTGTCCCTAACTGAAGCTCTTCTCTGTGCATCAGCGACCATCTTTTGCATACAGTAGCATCCGTAGATGCTACTGTATGCAAAACCTCAGACTTGTAAGTGCGGAAGATATTGGGGAGTGCGGCATCGTGGGCAAACACAGACAAACAGATTCTTCCTTTTATTTACATAGATCACCAAATTTTAGTCCTTTATACATATATACATAAAAAATATCAGCAATTTGCAATCTCCGCTATCTTCAGCTTTGGTTATCTGCCGATGAAATCTTCGAACAATCTTGAATATAAGTCGTCTAACCTCCATTTTTATCTTCCAATGTTTTGTTGCACCTTTCATTCAAAAGGTGATTAAGAAAACATTTCAATGATTTGTTTTTCTTCTCTTTGTTTTCAACAGCGATTTTCCGAAGACCAGTGGGTGATAGATGTAATATCCTCTATTTTCTGAAATTAAATTATTTTTGAAATTAATTCTCTATACATTCATATCTTTGTATTAAGTTCATTTGATGAGATCGCACCGTATGTACAGAAAAATATTGAAGACGTATTATCTGCTAGTTCACTTACGCTGGTAGAACGCAGAAGGTTCATATTATTCATAGTTTAAAAATATAAAAAAAAGTTTTATACAATCAGCATAGATTATTGTATTTTACGTCTTGTGACAAAAGAGTTACTGTATGAAAATCGTCAGACCTGCAAATGCAGTAAATATCGCTCGGGATTGCAGACAAACACACATACAAATTATTATTTTCATTAGCATAGATTCTTTCCCATATAGGTTGTTATAGTAAACATCATATGATTACGTGATTAGTGGGAGGTTTATGCAGCTCCTCACATATGTGTGGCAATCCCTAGATTATACCATAAAGGCATGAATTAATTATGACCAAATTATTTCACGCTGTAATGATTCATTGTATCTCTTATCTCTAAACCCTGATTGTTTAAACAACATCTAAAGAGAATCAGTACGAAATCTTGTATTTTTGAATTTTATGTTATGCAATTACTCGTATATATCTAAAGTACCAAATTCACTACTGTTTAAATTTAGAAAGGAAATATCTGACGTGAAAGGTTGCGTACGGTCTTCGTAGATTCTTATTGTTGCTCTTTTCTTTGAACCGTAATTTTTCAAACAAATTCCAAAGTGAAATTCAGTACAAAAGCCTCTACTTTTTTTTAGTTCTATGGAATTATCTATCTAAAATACCAAATTTATATCTATTTCAATTCATACATAAAATATCTTTCGTGGGAGGTTATTTTCGAATTTGGAGATTGATATTGTTTAGGATCCCATATGTTAAAATAAAACATAACATACTTATTACGAGCATTGTTGCCAAATTAATTAAATAAATTTATTCCAATCATGAAAATTGAACAAAATAATTATTGTTACGTCGTATACCCTTGATTTACAATCAGAGTATATGACGTCGAGGATACAAAAAATTCAAAGACCAGGGTAATTTAAGATAGCTTGGGTTATAAGAATAAATAAAAACTATATATATATATATTAACTTCCTTGCGATCTATCAAATCACGAATCTTTAGTAAGTATTGTACTCTCAACCAGAACTAATTACAGAGTTAGGTTACTTAATACATTCGCGCTTCTTAATACTTTGGCGCTTTAGGTAATAGTCAAATTGTTCCATAAAATAAATATATAAAAAAAAATTCAGCGAAATATATTCAGTAGTTTTTTAAATAAAAATTAAAATA
Source organism: Amaurobius ferox (assembly GCA_951213105.1). Classification (NCBI taxonomy): domain Eukaryota; kingdom Metazoa; phylum Arthropoda; class Arachnida; order Araneae; family Amaurobiidae; genus Amaurobius; species Amaurobius ferox. Next base: position 45,624,411 of record OX578153.1, on the reverse strand, counting down.
ATAATTACACATCTTATATGAAACGATCACGTGACCATGATATGAAACGATCACATGACCCACTTCAAAATGATATATGGCATCCATCTTGTTTCAAAATCGTGATTTTTTAAAGTTCTTTTTAATTCATATTGAGTGTTGTATCCGTCCTAAAACTACTTTATTTTTGCTTAAATTCTGTGCATCTACATACTAAAACAACACAATGACAATATATTTGAGTTTAAATTCTCATTCAAATTTGATTATTTCTACAACTAAGCCTATTTTTCACCTATGTAAAATGTAAACAGCAAAATATGTAGAATGAGTTGTATTAGAATTACTGTATTTCTTTAACACAAAATAATTCAGTCCATGGAGTCTGCATGGCTGATATGAATGAAATATTAATGGATTTTATAAACAGAAGGACGATTTTTTTCGATGAAGTTTTAAGCATAGAGTTTATGAATTGTGGCTCCATGGTCTTAATTTTTAAATAAAATAAATTATTATAGTATTGTGATGAATGAAATGAATGAAATCCTGCTTTTTTAGAGAGATCCAGGCGTGTTATTTTTCTATGACATCATTTGAATTTATTTCAGTTGTTTTCGGTGAATTTTCAAATATAATAAATTATCGTAGTATTATGATAATTCTAAAACTATTACCGAGGAATGTATAACATTTTAGAGATGTTTAAACCAGGCAATTTATATTTCAATGCCGTCATTTGAATAAAGTTCATTTTTTTCGATGAAGGTTTAAGTTTTCAAATATAATAAATTAATGTAGTTTTGTGATAAGTTTTAAAATATTACCGAGGAATGTATTGCATTTTCGACTTTTTTAAATAAAATTGCATTGAAGTTGGAAAGTGTTTCATAATCAATGCTTTAAGCATGATTGATCTTTCTTGTTTATAATATATGCAACATGTATCCTTGAAAAGGGTATTCATAACGATTCTTGAATAATACATTTATCAATCTGGCACAAACTCCTTTACCAGAAAAAGAGTTTTAAAAGCAGAAAAAAATTAAACTGCTTTACCGTTTTTAATATGACAGCATGCGAAATAAAATTGCAATGATGCAAATAATATATACTCACGACCGTTACCCGTTGTGGCCTGGAATGTTTTGCTGGAAGTTTCAGTAGAACAAAAATTCGGTCACATGGCCTGGCAACTTGTCAAGCACTGGACTGCGAATCTCTCGGCCATAGAGCCATATGCATAGAAGCATTAATTTGGTCTAAGATTCGATGAAATCTCCATCGCTGCCTTAAAATCTTGCAATTGATCATGGCGCATCTTTGTTGAAAGTGCTGTTAGGGTTTGAAAAGCATGCATGGATGCACTGATAAACTGTTTCTTTGGCCTACAGATTCATACATCTAATTCAAATTTACAGAAGAGCGACAGCTTGGTGATTAGAGCCAGAAGATTGTACTCGCATGACCCGAGATCGATTTCCGCCTCTGACCAAAGCACTGTCGCCGTGTTCACGCGGAGTACAATCACATTGAATGTGTAGGTCCGTAAGGTCTTCTGAGAGGTTGGTGGTAGGGGAATGAATGTACGGTCCCTTTGGATGCCGCTCCAAACTGGGTTCCGGTCTAAATTGACACTTGCTGGCTGTCCAATCAGATACCTTTACATTACCTTATACATTATGTATATAAAGAAAGTAATAAGTTCTTTGTTTAAATAAATTGAAATCTGAAAATAATAAACACTTGAAGCAAACTTGGAGCTAATTTGTATTTCCATATTAGCTTCAACGTTTTATATAATGTGACATCATTTTTGTAACAGTCACATTCACAGACTGACAGAATGACAGAACACAATAAATTGCTTTTCTCAACGGTGATCCAAACCGTACGAATTTTATATAAGACGCTAGAAGGCTTTAAGAAATGCGATTATTATTAATAGAGAAAGAAAAATAATTAATCTTATGCGAGAAGTATATGACTGTCCCTGTATAATGCAATGAATTTACTTCTTTCACAGCGAAATATTGATGCATAAAATGCACGGCAAAATGTTTTTAATGTTGAATTATAAATTTGGCGCTTTTTCGGATGACAACATGTAAAACCATTTCGATGTACCCGAATAACTTTTAGTTTGCATAACTGTAAATTAAAAGCTATCAATATTGATAGAATCTTTAATAAGCAATATGGTCCATATATCAAAAGATTTTAAAAATTAATTCATCAATTCGGTTTTATTTTCGTTGTTGGAATCATTATTACAATCTTGACGATATTTCTGTCACTCAGCGAAATATCGTCTTGTTGGCGATATTTCGCCAAATTAGTCACCAAGTTCGCCAAATTTATCGCTCATCGTTACAGACAGATGAAGAGAAGAGCATTTCTTATATATAAATGACTATTGGCGAATTGTAAGATGTAAAATATAAAACGTTTGATTTGAGTTCATGGATACCTGAAATATAATCTTCCGCCGTAAACTCAAATTCGAATTTTTGACCCCCGTCAAATTATTTTCCCTATACATTACACTATGTATATAGAGAAAGTAATAAAGCGTTTTAAGTACGTTTTAATTTAGCAGTTACTTCACGAAGTTTTTTAAATACGGGTATAAAATCCACAAATACGTTATGTATATTAAAATAATTTTTGCATTCAAAGATCTCCATGTCTTAATGCATAAGTAAATGTAAAATATAAAAATGTAGCTATAAAATGTTTGAATTGGTTCATAAAATTGAACTTATATGATACATGCAGTATATTTATACTTGTACTAACGTATATTATGACAAAAGTCGTTTATAATTATTAAAACTTTACTAGTCACATTTGTGACAGTTTAAGCACTTGTGGTTTATTATTACATATAGTAACATAATATATTATAATTGATATGAATATTATATATATACTCTTATATATGCCCTTTTATATTTTCTTATATGAGGACAATTAACACATTATTAATTAATATAGTTTTCACATAATGCTTTCTTGATATTAGATACAAGAATATAAACCAACAGCCGATAAATGCAACAAGTTTTTACTTTCCTTATATACATAATGTATAAGGAAAGTATTGCGACGGGTCGAAACTTCGAATTCGAGTTTTCGACGGGAGAGCACGTTTCAAACATCCCTGATCACGAATCAAACATTTTTGAAGTGATGTCTGTATGTGTGTGTGTGTGTGTGTGTGTGTGTGTGTGTGTGTGTGCGTGTGTGTGTGAAAGTATGTGTGTGTGTGTGTGTGTGTGTGTGTGTGTGTGCGTGTCAGTGAGCCTGTGGAGACGATAACTGCCGAACGAATGGGCCGATTTGAACCAAATTTGGTACAAAAATAACAATCTGTAAACACTGGAAGCCAATTGTTTTTATACGTAATCGAATGAACAGAACTGCCCTAAATTTTAGAATAAAATTTTGAAAAAATCGTCAAAAAATCAAAACCGCTAATAAGGTTACGCAAATAGACATTTCTTATGTAATTTTTCATTAGAAAACGATTGACAGAAATTTTAGAACGCTAACATAAACCATTCTCGAGATATTGCACATTTTTAAAAAAAATTATGAAAAAGTCATATAAAATAAAAAAAAACATATTTGCTATTGAGAAACATGTTCACTTTTCATATGTAATACCATACGATAAATTAGGTGACATCATTCTCGTGGATTTAGCTCGTTCCATTCATGGAAAAAGATAGTTTAAGTAATACTTTTGTATTTGAACGCCAATAGTCATTTGTCTGCTGTAAGAATAACTTATTTCTTCATCCATAACGCTTGGCGAGATTTTAGCAACGAATTTGGCGGAATGTCGCCAACTTGGCGACTTTTTGAAATGTTGCTAAATTAACGAAAATCTCGCCAAATGGATAAAAATGACGCTAAATCGATGAAAATGACGACTAATTGTCGAAAATTCAATATCTTGAAAAGAATATTAGTATCTACTATAAGAAAAACCTATTTTTTACTGTAAATGTAGTAAATTCATTACATTATATAAGGAAAGTCATGTGTTGCCCACATCAGATTTTTACCTTTGTTTTTCCTTATATCAGCATGCATGTACAGCATGGCTACTATCTTTCCCTCTTTGGGGCCTTTAAGCTCAATATTTGAGTAGGTGACTTTCTAAGCCATTACATTTCTTTGTATATTAGTATTAGTATGAACAACCATGAAAACATTTCTCATGATTAATCTTTCTCGTGATAACATGCTTTTTATATGGTTATTTCCATGTAATTATTTAAATAATTACAATATCCATTGCGAATTTTATAATTACGAACGCCTTTGAAAACAGTCTATAATAGTTATTGAACTTTCACAAAGGTGCTTTTTTTTTGTCAAGTATACAAATGTCCAATCGCAAGAAAAAAAAATATATATATAAACATATTTTCTTGATTAAAACGTCATTAACTTGACAAAAATACAAATAATATACAATATTGGCATAAATATAACAGTTTATTTATTTTTAAATCCATTGCTTGCAATAGCTATAATTTGCTGTTTTCTAACTAGAGGCCCAACGGCTCGCTTATTGCAAAATTATATTATTCACGGCACAACCGCTAATCCGAGAATAAAATATTCTAGACATTTAAATTATTACAGTAAATTGATAAAATCCAGGACAGAACGTTTTAAAAAACGAAATGTATTTTATTTAATACATCCTAAAAGACGTGCAAAACATATATTAAAAACTGCCAGAGCGCTTTCGGACGTATATACGTCCTTCATCAGTGGCTACATGAATAGTAAATACATGGAATGTTTATATATAGAGAGACCAGTTTAAAGCAAATTTGCATAAAATATAAAATGGTAAATGAGCTTACTAAAAATAATACAAGAAATATACACGGAAATTATAAAATAAGTTTAAACGCTTATGAATTTTAAAATAGTAGTAAATAATTTTGAAATAGTATTTTAAAATATTTCAAAATTCGTAAGAGTTTAAACTTATTTTATAATTTCCGTATATATTTCTTGTATTATTTTTAGCAAGTTCATTTACCATGTTATATTTTATGCAAATTTGCTTTAAACTGGTCTCTCTATATATAAACATTCCATGTTTTTACTATTCATGTCGCCACTGATGAAGGGCGTATATGCGTCAGAAAGCGCTCTGGCAGTTTTTATAATACATGTTCTGTACGTCTTTTAGGATGTGTTAAATAAAAGACCTTTCGTTCTTTAAAACGCTTTGTCCTTGATTTTATCTATTGAAATGCAGACGTGATACCAGTCTTGATTATTACAGTAAAATCATTTTTAATGCGCAGTTGGATTCACGATTTCAGTGCACTATTCAATTTTTTGGGTGCACGGATATTTAAGCTGCATCGCTTGTACATACACTAAGGGTGAGTGAGTACTGTCCTAGGAGAAATATTCCAACTTAAATTATATTTCAATTTACTCCCTAACTCAACTAACATCGGTGCGTAAATAAAATGAGTTACTTAAATCTAGTTAAATGTAAATGAGATACTAATAAATAATTATCCATTTAGTTATATAATTCAAAATATCTCTCAAAAACGTTTCAACAGAAAAGTATAGCCAGTGTAAAAATGTCATCCAATAATTGTGCTTTTGGTATCAGTTTTCTAGTACTTCCAAAGCTGGCATCTAAATGGATATGAAAATTCATGTATCTCTATTTTACGCATTATCCGAAGAAGCTATGTGACAGAAGCTGCACCATATTTGGCAGAAACGCAGAATTTTACGATATGAACCAGTTCGTTACTAATCGAGGATACTTAAATTCTTAAAGCTTATTACAAAATACCCTCTAAAATTAAAATTATTGGAAACCAATATAACCCAAACCATAACTTCTAGGTTTGATTAATTTTATCTCCATTATCTACTTTAGAAAATTATTGCTGATAATCCGCGAAATGTATTTACTGTTTTTTATAATTTCTCATCATGTTTACTAAAAGGTTATTATTATTATTATTTTTTATTTTACAGTCGTGTGTCGGTAGCCAGAGGCCAAGTCACTAACAAAGAAGGAACTGGACTTATCGGTGTGCGTGTCAGCGTAGCAACTGATCCACAATTTGGCTTCACTCTAACTAGATCGGACGGATGGTAAGTATTAAGTAAGAGCAGGTGCATTGTAAAAAAAAATCTGATGTGGGCAGCACATGACTTTACCTGCAAACTCCTACTCACGTTCTCTTTATTTCTTCAATAATTCATTAAATTTGGTTTAACTGCACAAAATAGCACCCATAATTATTTTAAATTACACTGAATGTGCATGTTTAATTCAATTATCGTTTTCATTTGTTAACTGGATATATTTTCAAATTTATTTTTATTGCGAAAAAAACTAAAATACAAGTATCTCGAGAACGACTAGTCTTAGAGTAATGGGGTTGGTCTTATTATTTTCCATTGTCAAATATTACGTATAATACAAGCATTTAATTGATATATTTGAGCATATGTAGTCTTTTATTTTAGATTTTGACGAATTTTGTGAGCCATTTCGCAAAAAAAGCACATTCTTTTTTTCTCGAATCGTACCGAAATCTAATCAGGCCCAGGGTAACCCACAAGGTATCCCACAAGTGACTTATCTACCATTCTTGTTTAATTCGGTCTATTAGTTTTTTAGTTAGAGTGGATACATTCAATTTTTTCGGGCCATTTTGCAAGAAACATCTGTTCTTTTTTCCCGAATCGTAATAAAAGCTAGTCAGTTCCAGGGTCACCCACAAAAGACTTAGTTACCAAATTTTATAAAATTCGGTCGATTAGATTTTTCAGTGAGACAGTACAACACAAGTCACAATTTTCGAAATGATTTCAATATGTTCCCTATGTATTACCATGTATTACAGGGGAAGTAAAATTATTTCCATGAGCTGTATTAAGAAAATAAAATTCAGTGACTTTTTTTAAAGTCAGTGAATAACATAGCACTACAAGCCTAGATTATAAAATTCACCCTTTATCCAGCATGACAACTGGGTTTATATTTTTCTAATGTGGATGGCATGCTTTTCACTGACTTTCAATATACTTTAAATAATTTTCATAGATATATTAAAATATATTTTTGCTTATCGATACGCGATGGAAGTAAAAAGCATTAACGTAACACTTAATCGAACTCCAAATTTCATTTGCGTCCATGCAGTTTTCTTGGTGCGCTTTAATGTAAATCTAATTTAATGAATAAAAATTTCATACTGGGTTTCATACCGTATGCAAACCTGCATACAGAGAACAACACCCACAGTTTTTAAACAAATTGTAATGGTTGATTACATAAGTCAAATTTTATCTTTGAATAAAATTTAGCAAGAGACTGCAATTAGTGAGCTTAAAAGATTGCTTTTAAATTTATCTCTAAGCAGTATGTCTCCGAGGCTCAGGAATTAGAAAGAACCTAAGACGTCTAAGAAAGCAACGCTGCATAGGAAATAAAAATATTAATTACATGCCTTGAATATACACAGTTACAATCTGAAAAAGTATAAATCAAATTAATGTAATTTTTCAGAAAATTATGCAAAAATATTTGTTTTTGTATAAGTATACGCGCGGTATGTAAAGGAATACATATTTTTACTGTGCGAAATATGTAACATGAAATTCATTTGCAAGAAATTTTATTTTAAAATATTTTAATACATTACGAATGAAATTGGAAATAAAAAAAATTGTTAAGGTAGAGAACATAGCATAGAAAAATAGCAAAACTTTATTTTAACTTATTCGTTAGGTTTATTATATTTCGAACATTCAATTCTTCACGGGGCAATACAGGCCGTAAATTATATATTTTCGATTTAATGCAATAAATGAATTATGTTGTTCAAATTAGTCGTTATATGTTTCGTTCGAATCTAAACATTAAATATGTATATTTTAAAATCCAATGGTACTCAAAATATCCGTGCAAAAATATTGAAAAATATTATTATATTATGAAAAAATTATGAATAGTTCGAAACAAAATGTTTAATGTATTTGATACACGAAATTATTCTAGAACAACATATTCTTATCTCAGTGTAATTTGGCAAATAATACTTTTGACTCCATCATCCGGTAATTACTACAATACAAAAGTAAATAGTGAGTTCAGTTGCCAGCCATATATCAAAATGTGCAATTTTACTTTAAACACAACATTTTATGTATCTTGTACATGCAATGTTTAAAACTCATATCGTCACTCATACGTCTTTGAGAAAAGTATATAGATAATTGCGTATAGGAGATTTGAATGTAGTTTCATATTTAATTCCTAGAAGCAAGAAATAACAGCAATAAAACCTATAAAAGAACAGCCACGACAAAGCAGGAACTCAATTTTTACGTCAAACAGGAAATTAATTTGCCGGCAATGACGTTCCATGCAAATAGTCAGTAGGGGCTCTAAACGAACCCAAGGGCAGTAGCCAGGCAGGGTTCTGAAAGAATTAAGCTCCCCCACGAGGTATACTCAGCCCCCCTGACAAAATATTAAATTTTTGATAGTGATATGAAATTTCATATAAAATGTCATTCAAATTTCGCATAAAAATTTCCTCTGAGATTTTCTTATAAAGTACTTCGTTTTAAAGATTTTTTTTTATTTACCTGAATTTGTGATTAATGATCCATTTATATGAACATTTAAATTATAATTATTTAAAAATTATGACAATAATATTTAGGATAATTTTGTATTACTGTGGGGTTCACTGTTATACATTATACAGTTAAAATCAACTGATAAGTAGTTAAGTGTTAATATTAAGCATTAACTTGTATTAACTTTCAGAATGTTTCTACAAATCACAAACAACTTTATTACTAGTTAATGCTTACAATAAAATCAGTTGTAATTATTATATATTAATATTGAGGTATATTCGCTATATGGATATTAATAATCAGCTCTTAGCTTGCAAATATAAATAAACAATTATTTGTTAATAATTTATATGAATTGAAATATATAATAGTAATTATTATAGTTTATAAATGCTAATGATTAATTGTATTTTTGGTGGGCTCCTCCGACTGATGAGCCCCACTTGAACTTCCCTCGAGTCCCTCTTCAATTTCATCTTTGACTACAGCCCTGCCCAAGGCAACACTCAATTCGCTGGTAAACCCCGCCGTCTCAATGTGTCTAGGGTTACTGTAGAAATTAAATTCATCTTTGATGAAGTAATACATAAGCTTAGCAGAGCTAATGAAAACCACTAGCAACACCTTCCAATAGTAATACCTGCAACGTCATTTAAAACAATCCAAAGCCTTTATGGGTCGTGATTTGCTTGGGTTCTAAAAGACAGACTTATTTATCTGACACTTATATAATAGCAAGATTATAGGTTGTTTAACTAATTGGGTTGAAAATCTGATATAATAACAAGATTATGTAGTGATTATTTTTAACATTAGAATGAGCGAAATGTTGAAAATCACAGTTTTGAGAGAAAATCTGATAAAGACAGGGAAACTTACTTTATTTGTGCATGTATTGCTTCGGCAATTTTATTATAAAACGTTTTATTATTGGAATATTTAGATAATTATTTGTTTAATATTCTTGACATAATTCAATACGCATCGAAAATGAAGAAATACATTTTTTTGGTATCAAAACAAAGGTTTAAATTTTAAATTACTTCCTTTACATCTTTCCTTTTCCCCTTCTTTTTATGTATGTCCTGTGGCAGAACCTAAAATGGGTTGTTCCTAGGTCATCATTCATCATCTGAAAAAATAATATTATGATCTAAACCTTCTCACAATTTAAGAAAAAGGTTCTTATATCGTGATGGTTAAACTTATCGCTTGTTCCTAAAAATAAATTCACCTTCCCTGTAATATTAAACAGAACTTCTACTTTCGTAGTATATACATCATATTCCTTACCAATTATGAAGAATTTATTCTGTTATCTAGAATTTTTTTTTCTTGACCAATTCCACTATTTGAATTTCACGGAAGAGTCCAAAATGATCTATGGCTTGCATTTTATCAGTCTGCCCTAACTGGAAACCGATACTTTAAGTAGTGACAAAATAGGTCCTACGCCTAAGTTGATAAATGAGGTTTTAACACATGGGCTGTACGGATTGCTCCTTTGAACTTTTCCAGATTTTTCTAGAATATCTGACTTAAGTTCTTTGGCGGCAGCATATATATTTTTTGCTTTAAATCGATTTTAACTTCTGGTTTATGCTCAAACATGTTCCTTTTACATTTTTAAATGCATTTTTGAAGAAAATATTCAAGGTTTGAAAATACTTTCTTATTTGCTTGTCTTTATTTCTTTAAATATTACTTAAGCCGCTTTTTTATATTTTATGTTGCAAGTTAAGTCATGAAATTATTTTCTCATGACTTAGATGTATTGAAAGGGAAATTTAAGACAACTCGAAAGATGTATGATTAATTATGTTGCGTCAGGGTGTACATGACGTCATATGCTTAATAATATACTTTTTAACTTTTTGTATAACATTTTTCGTTTTGGTATAATTTTGAGAACTCTCAATTTTAAGACCGAAATAATGATATAAAAAAGCTTTATGTGCGTGTACTTGCATTTTTATTACTAAGAACTAGCAAAAGTTAGTAAGAAAAAATATGGTGTAGGTAGCACAAAACTTGTCCTACGGATGCATTTAAAAGATCCACAGAAAAATGTTTTTAACATGAAGTTGTTCATTAACATTTTTCGCTTTTCTGGATTACAACATATAAAACTATTTCAAAGTAACAAAGTATCTGATATTTCGCGCTAATATAACTTGGCAATTAAAAAAATTTGTTAGCATCCATTAAGCACTGAAATCCTTATGTTAAAATATTTTAATAATTAATATATCAATAAGTGGCGCCATTTTCGTTAATATAGCGTCATTTTCGTTAATGTAGCATCATTTTGCAAATTTGGTCATCAATTTTATCGTTCGATATTCATCGTAATCATCAAACAGAAAAAATAATAAGTAACCCATATAAATATTTAAATGTTATAAGCATACTTTTCATGTACGATCAATAGTTAACGTTCTATTTGACTTCAATCAAGTGGCCATGATTGGCGTTAAATTGAATTGATCCAGGACTATTTAACCCCAATCATAAGTTATCATGGAGTCCATAATCCAGTTCATGATCTGATTCTATTTAACTCCAATAGTAAAATAAAACAAATCAAGGGTTCCTTGATAGCAGCTAAATTCAGTTGATACAGTTTTATTTAACTCCCATCAAGGGTTCAACCCAGTCCAGTATCGAACAATTTCAGACATATATATTAAAAAGGGCATTCTAAATTTACATTTTAGCTGATTTTAGGCCACTATTTCCCTGATAAAACCTTCAAAAACATCCTTCAATCCCCCTCAAATACGACACTGTCACAAATGCGACACTGTTCAAACAACGGCACTCTGCAGTAAATTGCATGTTTTGACTGATCTTAGAACTGTGCATTTCCATCTCCAGGATGTCACGCAGGAAAATATGTCAAACTGGGCGCCAAGTGTGCCAAACGCCAAACATATTATGTAATACGTAATTAAGATATTTGAAGTTTGTAATTAGTAAGAAGCAAATATGCTATTGCCGTGATATTCTTTGGCACAACCCATAAATATTTAACCAGGTTCTATTTCGAAGTTCTCTCGTCCAGGAATAAATTCCTGGATGACCTGCAGTGCAGTAAATACAAAGCTGCAATAAACCCTTACCTTGTAAGGCGTCATCTCCTGAAAACACAGATACACAATTTCAAGAGATAAAGATGTTAAATAGCCACACAGGTTTAAAGATAAATCACTTTCTTTATTCAATATTGTAATTAAGAAGAGCAGAAATTGAAATTATAACTGAATCATTATCAAGAAGCACAACTCTAAGTAACTGTGACAGTGACCCTGGATTCAGGAACCATACTAATATATTTGCTGCCACGGAAATAATTCAATGATAATAATATGATCAACGATATAAATAAAGTGGCACAGCAACATTTAAGTATATAATAAACAACATGATATAATATTTTAAGGTATGGTCTCAAAGCAACAGGAGAAAACTCGCGCTCAGAGATAGGCAAATTAGAATTGATAATTAAACAAGTTGATATAATTTTAGGAACGGAAGTCAGAGTTTACGTAATTTAAGAAGATTCTTTATATTTATGCTTCCGTAAGACAGGTGTAGATGCAGAGAGCAGTCAACTTTTACCTTCCCAGTCGGAGTTGCAGAAGGTTCGGAATCGGACATCTGCCTCATATTGCAGGGGATTTGGCTTCATAGTTGCATTCCGTACCATTCCAACATCTCGACCCTGCACATAGACTTCGGGCCCCATTGTACCTTCCTCGTCGCAGCTCTCTCAGCTAGACGTCGGGCTCTCCATCGATGTTCTTCGGCGATGCTGGCGTCTTCGGCTTTTCTTCCCATGCCCACGAGAGGCCAGAAGTCGACATGGGGCCGACTCCCGCACTCCGTGTTGGGCAACATTGAAAAATGGTCCAGGCCGACCTGAGAGCGTCGACAACTAGACAGGAAGAAAAGCCACGAATATTCTTTGCAACAGCTTTTATGTAACAAGGCAGATTCAGGCCCCAGAATCATTCGGTCCTGGCAAAAGACTTATTTACATCCTTTGACCAACCAAAAACTTCACAGACATACCCTCTCCAGACCAGAGCGGGGTTCCGAAAAAGGACAACGTACCCTCGCCGCAAGGTCTCAAATTCATCCAAAAGTTTCTCTCCAAAATCTATTGTGCAGAAAAGTGCATGCCTTGCACTAACATTACCAGGCCTCGAGCAAGCCACCATCTGCTCTGCCCGGGAATAAAGACCTTGCCTTTAACTGTCAAATAATAACGACATTTCTCTCTGAATGCGGTTTTCATGGATTAATAAAATGGCTAAAAGCTGTCCTTTCAGTATAGAATATTTTGTATAATACATATTTCAAAGACAAGAGGGATATTAAAACAGGGTTTAAATGATGTAAAAATATAGAATCTTGATAATTAATATATAATTTGCGATTTTCATTAGGGTTTGGCGAGATTATGAAATCTCGTCACAACAAGGATGAATCAATGGGAGGGACTTCAAAGTTAATTTTTCTAATATATCTAGATTATCACTCTAATACAGGTTGATTCGAAACCATCCACAAACTGTAATGGTAGATAGAGGATGCTAAAACAAAACTTTTCATTATGCATATATGACCACACTTTGGTGCTGGTGGGCGCTGTTAGGCGCAAAGAAATTGGAAAATGTCCACAGTCTTCATTCAGAATTGGATCTCCGTATCTATAAAAGGGACCATTTCACAGATTTTGAGATGACTGACATGCACCTGAAGTGGGATAGCGCAGTAGCTGTAGCAAGTCGTACTTAGTCATGCTCTATTCTCAACGCCGCACAAAACTATCCCCTTATCTATGAGGAGTATGGACACTATATATCTATATGCCCTGAAGCCCATTCGTGATGTGATAGGTTAGAGTAAAGGTGGTATGATCCCAATAGTTGTCACACCTATTGGGCTTCGTATTTAATGTGTCTATTTCCCAATCATTTAAACAGATACCTTACACCTTCGGGTAGGTCTGGATAAACAGACTTGATAGTACATCTGACATTCATTTAGCGTATGAAGCTGCCAATGAAAACGAAAGAGCTGCTGTGCTATAAGATTTTTCAGTAATTTTGCAACAGTTTGCTCCTTTCTATTTTCAGCTACATACCCTGAATGCATGTCGACAATCTTAGATTTCGTGGAATTTTCGGTGTAAAACACGTACGAGATCCGCGTTGCGAATGATGATGGCGAAACCTAAACAACTGCAAGCAGCTCAACAGCGCACTTCAACTCCTATTGGGTTGCTAGTTAGCTATATTGTCTAGCTAGTTGAATTGGCTTACTAGTTGTATTATCTGGTTTGTAGGAATTGATACCAGAAATGAACGAAACTCATATATAGAAGTCAATAAATATCTGTCAATAATTGCTTCATCATATCCTCTAACACGATGACATGTGCAATTCTTATGTAAATAGGTGGCCATTTTCTTTCTGTAATTTAAATGTGCATTATTTCTGCCGGAGGGAAATTTTAACAGACCATCTACTGACTCTTCATATCCAAGTGTTGTTCCATGTATTTTTTATTTCAGCATTCTTAATTATGACAGTCATTAACCATATTATGTCTAATAAAAACCTTCTATAGTAGTTTTATTGTCAATATTTTCAAGTAAAACAATGCTCTATGACTTTGTAATTGGTTTATTTTGGCCATTCCACTTTATTATCGAGTTCATGAATGCTGTTGATTATCTACACATCTGAATTTTTGCTTTCCGACAATTCTCAAATTATCAACTTCATCAATCAGTGACATAGTGACGTCATACCCTCCATTGGCAAAATAAATCTTTATGAGGTCTATATTGGACAACGAAATCCAGCAAGCCAAATCCTCCGCATATCAGGTTATCAAACACTCATTCATTTTTCGATATTTTAGATACGACTATGTCATCAATTAATCTCATATTTAGTATTTTTGCTCTCATCTTTCTTATTCGTTTCACCTTGAATACCATTTATAATCGACATTTCTGTAGCATTAAGTCTATATGCTCTGCGAGTTTCTATGTGCAAATTTCTAATATTATGTTATATACAATCATTGCAAACAGTACATATTTTATTAGGTTTGACATATTGGTCAATGGTGGCAGTGCGGTGACATTGCAATTTCAAAGAAACCCATTCCATCCCATCAAAAGAACAGTACTGGTGCCTTGGAATGACATCGTCGTGATGTCACCCGTTATAATGTCGGCCTTAGTGGACACGGATACACCGTCCGTCCCTCTGCTTCCCGAAACATGCATCGACCACGACTATGACTACATGAAACCCATTGTTTACCAAACGTGGAGACCAGTCTCTGAAGGTGGATGTACAGAAACTAGTGCTATAATAGCAGAAACTCAGGTAAATGCATTTACATTTTTTTTGTGCTGAAGCATGGTGAAATAATGAATTGAAATATCATTATTAAACTACCTTAAATAAGTTAAACACGCGGCAGTAAATCCAACATAACTCAAAACGTTCTGCTTTGACTCCAACTTTCATAAGCCAGTAGTCAAATAGGAAATGTATTCATGAATATAATAATAACATTAAGGGAAATAAATTTAGCTTAATTGTTACATTTCAAGTGCTTACTACAAACCTAATACATTCAGACAACGATTTGTATACTATGTGAATTAACCAAACAAGTCTTAATATGTGATGTGACCTACCCTGAATTTGAAACAAGCTTCGCCTGGAAGATTCATCCATGCAATCAGGTGATTCAGCGCAGGAGAAGACATAACTGCCATCCCTGCAAAAATGCCTTGTTTGCTTTTAAAATGCAATCGAAGATAATGGACTAATATATGTAACTTTACTTTTCTAAGGACATCCCAAGCAATTTCGATGAAATTAAGGTCCAAAGAATATGATGAACACTGCATACGAACAATACCTTGACCTTAAATTTATATATGTATATTTGTAAAAAAAAATATATATATATATATATTACCGTGAACGTTCGTACTGCCTCCCTGGTAGAATTTCGACTTGTTCATTCCGGTGCTTCTAGATTAAGCTGTTGAGGTTGATCGGATCGTGTATACACGTGGTGGAAGATGAAGGGTTCATGCCGCATGGCAATACAAATTTTCTTAATGTATCCTATTTTCATTTTTTCATTTTTGTTGCCTGTAGTCTGAGTTTAAGCATTTATAGTAATGTACTATTACTTAATCTGAAACAGGCATTTGTTTGGGTTAATTAGAATTAAATACTCAGACCTGAAGATGAATTTAATTCTGATTAATCATCGAATTTGGGACGGTGCTGTTCTTTACTCTTATCGGCATTATGGCCGTGAATTTGCTTCTATGGTGATGTTAATATTACTTGAATTGCATTTTTTTTTTACATAATTCTTATTATTACATATTTCAAATATATATATATATATATATATATGTATATATATATATATATGTATGTATATATATATATATATATATATATATATATATATATATATATATATATATATATATATATATATATATATATATATATATATATATATATATATATATATATATATATATATATATATATATATATATATATATATATATATATATATATAACTCCTTCACACAACGCTGGGCTAGTGGCGAAGTTATCAGTCGTCCACCAGCCCAGCTCTACATAAACAAATGTTAAGGTTTATATAAAAAAACATGTCATCATTCTTGCAGCGTAGAGTCACGAAATGTTCAAGAGCATGGTGTCGGTATTTCTCTTTCCACCTTCACAGTACATCTTGTGAACGCGTGCAAGTCGGAACGAAATCCCAAAGAAAATTCAGACCATACCATAACTTTACCACGACTTAAGACGTGGATGAATTTAAGTTTGTTGCGTGTTCCTTGTCCTTCTCAGACCCGTTCCCGTGTTTTGTCTGAATCTAGTTCAAATCATGACTCATCCGTTAAGATTACATTGGACCTTTGTATTTCTATCCAAGTCGCATACTAGCAGTGCCACTTTAACTGTACTTCTCTGGACGTGGCACTCAAAAATACGCAAGCTCGTGGTATCCGCGCATAGAATTCTTTGACGTTTATCTTTTGTTCCACAGTACTAGCAGATATCGAGTTTCAAATTGTTGTGGTATTCATTGATCGGAGAGCCTATGTAATCGCTCTGCAATTGAGTTTGACCCTAATGTGATGTATTATTTAAGTAAATTTTCAATATGTATCATTTGTTGTTGTTGTTCAGACTCAGACCGTTCGACCTACCAGAAAGATGTAAGGTAACCATTTGGACTGCCAGGAAGTGCCACCCAATTTAGACCAGAACCCAGTGGGAAACACATCCACAGGGACCGTACCCACCTTCCCCTACCACTAACCTCTCGGAAGGACTTACGGACTCACATGTTTAACGTGATCGTATTCAGCATGAACACGGCTACAGTTGGGGCAACTTGCAAATCCAGCTCGCAAACCACCGGGCTACTGCGCCCGAAATGTGCTAACAGCACGCGATGTTCCCAGGTGGTCACCCACCCAAGTACTAACCACGCCTGATGCTGCTTGACTTCGGTAATCTAACGAGAACCGGTGTTTTCAGTGTTTTCATATGTATCATTTGTGTCATATTAAAGCTAATATAATACAAAAAATCCGACTTCATTTCCATTCTTTCTGTGTAAACGGCATTTATTTATCTTTATTAGTTCATGAATTATTAATTTTAAATTTTTTCTTGAATTTTGGATCACCCTGTAATCAACAGATATTTTATTCAATTAGACTGATTAACACTGATGCGTTCGCTAATTGAGAATATGCATCGCGTGATTATCTTTTAGAAGGCTGTGTAATTTATACCATTGTATCTGTGTATCAACACTTGCATATACCTGCCTAGTATTTATGTTTCTGTCTAGTGCACTGCACCAATAGAAGCATTGTATCAAAGACAGAAATGCTTTCAAGATTCGATGGAATATTTCAAAATATAAACCCTTTTAGTCTCTTAATAATGAGCATTCTAATAAAACATGGCTCTCGGAATGGACATAGGAGATCGAGGACAGCGTCTGGTGCTAATCTTGTAGATATTTTGACTAAAGCATGTATTATACGTAGCAATATGTAGTGAGCAAATACTGCCGCATCAGTCATTATGCATTCGCCTTTCATCTGTGACGTGAATTTTGATTATACCAAGAGGGGGGGACGCTTGCAACGTCAGGTTTTCGAAAAGTAACAGCTGTTTCAAATTTGGCAGTAAGGGTTTTGGCAATTATTAGAATAAATTATCCCCATAAGTTTCAACGGAAATACAAAAGTGGTGTTTCCCAAATGAACTGCTACTTGTAATACAGCTATAAGACTAAATTTAATAGGAAAACAATAAATTCACTTATATCAAATTACATGTAATTGGTGAAAGGCTGGTATTTGCGTATTTTTTTTCTTCTGTTCAGGAAATTAAAAAAAAAATATTGTTTTAATAAATTTGCTGAAACACTTGATTTTACATTCAGAAAATAATTTAAACGAACACTAAATAAATTATTTTGGTTAGATATGTTTTCTACTTTTAAAAAATGCAGCATATCAGACATTTAATCTTTTTAAAGTTCTGAGTATATAAACTTTCTCCCACGAACAATTCTTAAACTTGGTAGATTTCTACATAGTAATTAGATCAGGTGATTTATATGCCAAATGTCTAAATAATCTCGTGTGGTACGGACACCCATAAAGGAGAGGAAATGGTATGCTTGCCCCCACTTCAATATTCAGGATCTCAAATGCGGATATCTTGTTACTGCTGTACTTCTTATCCTTGAGTTTTATCCTCCTAGATACTTTCTATGGGCGCCCATGTCCATTCGGTAAAACGAAATTTTTGCAAACACATTTTAGATTGATTTAATTACATGAATGTTTCGTTCGATGCTAAATCTTTTTTTGTTATCCCCATAAACATCGAAAATTGTGTGTACTGTATGGAAAGTACGTCAAAGAAGCAAAAATTTTTAAAAAATAGACAACCTAAGGTGGCTATTATGAAATGTCTTTAATAAAATCTTCATCCATGACGTACGCAGTGACGAATAACTCAGTGAGTCGAGAACGAGTATGTCTACTGTATAAAAATTATTTATAAAAAGAAAGCACAAATGCATGTCTTATAATCAAAACAGAAATAATTCATTCGGAATAACAAAAGGCAATTGTTTAAGTGCATTATCCGGTTTCAAAACAAATAGAGTCTTCTTCAATTCAGTCATTGTTTGACCAGGAACGCTTTGTTTTGCCTTTGAAATTGGTTGATACATTTAAACAATTGTCGTATGCTGTTAGTTATTACTAACTGAGCAATATTATTTCCAGATTAAATTAAAAGTTTCATTCAAACTGGAAAGACTTTACTTTAATTTTGGATCAATAGATGGCGCAGATTTATAAATTTAAAAGAGAAGTAGTACTTATTTAGGAAATAGGAATATGTTACAAATATCGGTTAATGCAGATTTCAATAAGAATAATAAAAAAAATCTGATGTGGGCAACACATGACTTTCCTTATATAATGCAATGAATTTACTACAATAAAATAAATAGGTTTTCCTTACAGTAGATACTTATATTCTTTCCAAGATATTGAATTTTCAACAATTAGTCGTCATTTTCATTGATTTAGCGTCATTTTAATCCCTTTGGCGAGATTTTCGTTAAATTGACAACATTTAAAAAAACGCCAAGTTGGCGACATTCCGGCAAATTCGTCGCCAAAATCTCGCCAATTTTTACTTATGGAGAAAAAAGTTATTCTTATAGCAGATAAATAAATGACTATTGGCGTTCAAATACAAAAGTATTACTCGAAGTATCTTTTCTCATGAATGGAACGAGCTTGATCCACGAGAATGATGCCACCAAATTTAACGCATAGTATTACATATGAAAAGTGAACATGTTTCTCAATAGGAAATATATATATTTTTTATTTTATACGACTTTTTGATAATTTTTTTGAAAAATGTGCAATATCTCGAGAACGGTTCATGTTTGCGTTCTAAAATTTATGTTAATCGTTTTCAAATGAAAAATTACATAAGAAATGTCTATTTGCGTAACTTTCTTAGCAGTTTTAATTTTTTGACGATTTTTTCGAAATTTCACTCGAAAATTTAGGGGGGTTCTGAACGTTCGATAACGTTTTAAAACGATAAGTTTTCAGCGTTTACGGATTGTAATTTTTGTACCAAATTTCGTTCGAATCGGTCCATTCGTTCGTCAGTTATCGTCTCCACAGACTCACTGACACATACACACACACACACACACACACAGACAGCACTTCAAAAATGTTTGATTCGTGATCAGGGATGCTTGAAACGTGGTCTCCCGTCGAAAACTCGAATTCGAATTTTCGACCCCGTCACAATACTTTCCTTCTACATTATGTACATAAGGAAAGTAAAAATCATGTAAATCCCTATATAAGCTGAAACACATTTTTTCTTCCTTTTTTCCATAAACTAAAGTAATTTGGGCTTCATCCTACGAAATAATACATGAATGAAAAGGCAACTTAAATAAATGTCATCGAACTAGCAGTTTTAAAATAACTTCATTTATCATTTGACGATTTGGTACATTTATACCGGCACAAAATTCCAATTAAAATAGAGAACGGTATACCATAATATAATGAAAGGGATTTTATTTGTTTTATTTTAAAAAGATTTTGGTACTCTTTCGTTAGCTGGGTACCAGACCAAAACCGGCGATCTTTAAAGTTGGCGTAGTCGTCGATAAGCATAATGTTAACTCGGGTGGATTTTTATTACTTTCCTTATATACATAATGTATAAGGAAAGTATTGTGACGGGGTCGAAAATTCGAACTCGAATTTTCGACGGGAGAGCGCGTTTCAAGCATCCCTGATCACGAATCAAACATTTTTGAAGTGATGTCTGTGTGTGTGTGTGAAAGTATGTGTGTATGTGTGTGTTTCAGTGAGCCTGTGGAGACGATAACTGACGAACGAATAGACCGATTCAAACGAAATTTGGTACAAAACTCACAATCCGTAAACACTGGAATCCTGTTGTTTTTATACACAATCGAATGTTCAGAACTCCCCTAAATTTTCAAATGAAATTTTGAAAAAATCGTCAAAAAATCAAAACCGCTAATAAAGTTAAGCAAATAGACATTTCTTATGTAATTTTTCATTAGAAAACGATTGACATAAATTTTAGAACGCTAGCATGAACCGTTCTCGAGATATTGCACATTTTCAAAAAAATTATCAAAAAGTTATATATAAAAAAAAAAATATTTCCTATTGAGAAACATGTTCACTTTTCATATGTAATACTATGCAATAAATCTTGTGACATCATTCTCGTGGATCTAGCTCGTTCCATTCATGAAAAAAATACTTTGAGTAATACTTTTGTATATGACCGCCAAAAGTCATTTATCTGCTGTAAGAATAACATATTTCTCCGTCCATAACGCTTGGCGAGATTTTGACGACGAATTTGGTTGGAATGTCGCCAACTTAGCGACATTATTAATTGTTGCCAAATTAACAAAATATCGCCAAATTGATAAAAATGACGTTAAATCAATGAAAATGACGACTAATTGAAGAAGATTTAATATCTTGGAAGAATATAAGTATCTACTATAAGAATAACATTTTTCTTAATTGTAAAAGTAGTAAATTCATTGCATTATATGAGGAAAGTCATGTGTTGCCCACATCAGATTTTTTTTTTATAAAAAGCACAAAGTTTAGCATTTTTTCATAAATATTCTGGATGTTTGGGGTTTTACATAAAAATTACAAATTTTAAGGTTTTGGTATCAAACCATAAATTTAGCACTCTTCATAAAAAACTCTAACTTTTAACATTTTTTAAACGATAAAAATCGGCAATTTTAGTGCTATTTCATAAAAATCATGAATAAGCTTTAGTAAAAATCACAAATGTTAGTGTTTTTCCATAAAAGTTGCAGATGCCTGTAATTCCCTCACACTAATATTAAAAACGCTAATTTTTGCATTGAGTTGAACCATACTATAAATTGATGAAAATGTGTTTCACATGTTTAGAAACTTAAAACCTATTTTTATTCTGAAATAATAAACATATTTTCATATTCTATTACGGAATTGCTTTCTCTGCAGTTGAGGAACGAACATGTATCCTCTAAATGACACTGTACACAATTTTCTTTACTTGGTTGATTTGCATTACGTCTGGCATATCAGCTAGTAAGCATTGATTCTATTGTATCAGGGTTATCGAAACTTTTTTGGTCATGGAACCCTTTTAGTGTTGTCAACATTGCTAGTTTCGCTTCAATTTCACCATCTTCTTCTGTAGATGACTTAACAAGTTCTTCCAATTCTGCTTTTGTTAACACCTTTGACCGCCTTAAATCTGTTCTTTCATTTCTTCATCAATAATGTCAGCAAATCTTTCTTTACTAATTTGTCTTGTTGAATGAATGATTTTTTTAACTTTTCCCATCGATCTCCGGGAAACCTTTAAAATCATTCACGATTTAATCTTCATAAATGCTTCCTGCAGGGATTTACTGGGATAAGCATGACCCCTTTTTTTGTAACTTTCATCAAATATCCTTCCCATTTTATGTAAAAAATTACTTTTAAATATTTTTTTGATTTTAATAATATATTTCATTTTCATTTTCTTTTAATTTTATAGATACTTAGGACAAAATAAAAGAAGGGGGTCAAAGTTATCTGGTGTTTGGGGGTAACTTTGACCCCTTGTTGTTATTTACATGTAAGTTAAATTAGAACTCCATCAGGGTTAATGTTTAGTAAGGTAGCTCTGACTATAAGGTAGAATGGGGTCAATTTTATATTGAAATTTTCCCCTACAAATTAAATTCATGTACATTCAATACAAGCAAATGAAATTTAAATTTAAAAAGATTAAGCATGTATATTTCAAAACTTTTGAACTTTCTAAACCTTAAATACTGAAAGTATTCGCTATTACAAATTTTCTACAAAACAATGTGTATTAAATGGTAAAATTCTTTAATAGTGACAAAAGCTTGTAATGACAATGTCATCTACAAGCAGATTGCCTGACGTACTGAAATCATTCCCATGTGACATCTTCAAGATCAGCAGAATCAGATGAAAAATCAAAACATTTATTAGCTACAACTTTACATGTCTTGAGCTTTTGTTTAGATATGCCACTGGGTTTACCTGCTTTCATTTTCTGTTAAAAAAAATTCTTTTTCAATACTGCTATAGCCATTTTTGTAGGTTTAACAGTCAATGACTTACTGGCACTTGGCATGTCAGCAGCAAGAACTGCTTTACAAGAGCTTACAACGATCTTCCAATTTTTTGGGAACCGGAGCAATCAAATTTTTTTTATATGCAATGAAAAATGATCAATTTATATAGGAGGCATGAAATTGTAAATTCCGTTTACAATTGCTGAAAATAAATTTGTTTTAGCATGCAAACGTCGCCACATAAATTCAATTAAATAAGTTTCTAAATGGTTTCTTGCAGTTCCACGTTGACTTTTATTCCGCCATGATCATTTGAAGATCGTTTTCCTTTATGAAGAATTCCATTTTTTTGGAACAATTGAATGTTTTCCTCTTCGTCATTAGGCAATTGCCAAATTGCGTAGAACATCTTAGCGTTTTAAAAAGTGACTAGTTTTTTTAAAAAGAAACTGATCTTTTAAAAAAGATTTGTTTTAGGGTTGCTATGCATGTTAAAGGATAAACTCTTTAAAAGTTGTTAGTTTGGATGAGTTATCGCTGTAATTTTGGCGGTTTATATCTGGTACCCAGCTAAAGGAAGAGTACCAACATTTTTATATAAAGCAAACAATTATTATAATTAGACACTTTTTTTTTCGATTTTTGCAGAAAAAGGGGCTATTTCTATTTTCACTGCGCCGAAATCTATATTCAGCTCTAAGGAACAAGTTATTTAACTACTCAATTCTATGAAGTCGATTAGTTTTTATGCGAGAGTGGTACATAGTACAGACAGACTCTAACACTCGTCTCAATATTGCCGATTTGTTGTGCCAGAAATGCGCAAATTCATCAAAAATTCGAATTACAATTTTCAATGATTTTCCAATACTTTCCTATATCTTTGTATAATCACTTGCATTACATTACTAAACCGTAGAAAAGAGAGGCTTCACTCCGATGGTGCCAAAATAGTTTTGCATGAGTAACGTATTCCTTTGTGGGTGGTTTGTCCGCTTTAGACATTTTCAAAACAGTTTAAAAATATCTGAAGTCGACAGTACAATACTTTCGCTACAAACTTAATTTCACCTTCTACTTATTTCTTCAATAATTTATTAAATTTAATTTAATAGCACAAAATAACACTGAATTCACACTTGTTGTTTGTTAGAGATATTTTTAAAGGTGGCGTAAAAAATACGAAAAGAAAAAATCTCGAGAACGGCTAATCCCAGAGTACTGGGGTTAGTCTTATTATTTTTATCTCCAAAATTTATGTTTAAAACAAGCATTTAATTGATGTCTTTGAACTTGTGTAGTCTTTTACTTCAAATATTGATGATTTTTGTGTGCCATTATATAAAAAATGGCACATTATTTTTTCCGAATTATACTAAAATCTAATCAGCACCAAGGCAATCCACAAGTCACTTATCTACCAAATTTTGGGAAATTTAGTCAATTAGTTTTTAGCTAGAGTGGATACATTCAATTTTTGCTGGACATTTCTCATATAAGCAGGTTTGATTTTTATCCCGAATACTACAAAAATTTAATCAGCACCAGGATCACCCACGAGTGACTTACCTTTAAAATTGTATAGAATTTAATCCATTAGTTTTCGAGTTAGAGTGGATACATACATTGCACAGACAGACACACACAGAGGTCACGTTAAAAATAGTTTCTTCGTGCTCTAGATTGCCCAAAACGTGTAGATCAGTCGAAAACTCTAGATGCAATTTTCGATACGATACAATACTCTCCCTATAAATTACCACATATTGCAGAGAAATGAATATTAAATTGTTGAAATTAATATCACCATATCTCCAAAACTAAGAATCTGATATGAAATTCAATTATACCCCTCGAGGGACTTTCAAAAGGCTACAAATTACTTCCAAACAATTCAAAACTAACAATTTTAAGTCTTCGTTTTGCTTTCACCGGATCCCTGGATCGTAGACTGCACGTCAGATTATCAAATTATTTTTCGAACTTGCTTGACGGGATATAAAATAAACGTATAACCCATCTCTGACAGGATTTAAAATTCAGGTGAATAACTAAGCTTGCCCGGCGGCACATAAATACGTGCTTCGAAATCCAAATTCCCATTTTTTTCTCTTTGAGCCTCATCAATCATTAAACATATTTACAAACCCTAAGTTTACTAAGTTACTTCACTTCTTAATTTATTTAAAACGAAACAAAATATCTTGTGCTTAGGCTTAAATAAATCATCAAGGTGGAAACACATTGAGTTGCAAATTCTACAGCTTTCCTTTCAACTGGAAAACTTAAAGAGGTCAAAATATTCAAATATTAAAATTATAACCACTATGTTTTAAGAACTAAGAACTTGATCTGAAATCTAATATATTTTTGTATGGCTTTCAAGAAGCTATAAATTAATTTTCTTAATGCTCATTACTTTCCAAATGTTCACGTAAATTACTTTCCTAAAGTTCATTATTTTAACTATGGTCATCACTTCCTTAATGTTTATGTAAATTACTTTCCTAAAGTTCATTACTTTCATCATGGTCATCACTTTCCTAATGTTCAAGTAAATTACTTTCCTAAAGTTCATTACTTTCACTATGGTCACCACTTTCTTAATGTTCATGTAAATTACTTTACTAAAGTTCATTAATTTCAACATGGTCATCACTTTCTTAATGTTCATTACTTTCATCATGGTTATCACTTTCCTAATGTTCATGTAAATTATATTCCTGAAGTTAATTACTTTCATCATTGTCATCACTTTCATAATGTTCATGTAAATTACTTTCCTAAAGTTCATTACTTGCAAAATGTCATCACCTTCTTAATGTTCATGCAAATTTTTCCTAAAGTTCATTACTTTCGTCATGGTCATCACTTTCCCAATGTTCATGTAAATTGCTGTCATAATGCTTATTTTAACTTTTAGTTTTTGATGTATAAGCATTGCGTTATTTAAAAATATAAAATTTTCAATCTTCATCAACTCGACGAGGTGATTCCTTGAAACCATAAGAACTTTGAAAAATACGTATATCATTAATCTAGAAATTAGATTTCCTACTGAATATTTTTGTCACTGTTTATATTTATATTTTTTAGATTTAGAACATATTTGTTGTTGTTGAAACCCAGACCGTCCGACCTACCAGAAAGGTGTAAGGTAACTGTTTGGACGGTCGAGAAGCGTATTAATCTGTGTTGAAGACCCAGACCGTCCGACTCGTCCAGAGGACTAAGAGCAGCTATTTGGACGGCCGGGTATTAATCTGTGTGTAAAACTTTACACAACAAACAATCCTTACACAATACAATGGTCATCACACACAACTAACATCCGACAAACAGACATACAAAAATTCAAGAAATGCACAAGAAATTCAAGGAGTCTCACACCAAAGGGGGAGAACCCAGGAGCAAAAACAGGATTAAGAAATTCATAGATCACCAAAAATTAAGAGCAGAGAATACTCACAGAAGTGTCACCTAACAGAATTTGAAATCTCTCTCGCAGTTTGAATACAGTCCTTCAGTTT
The DNA here is from genome assembly GCA_951213105.1 of Amaurobius ferox. NCBI lineage: Eukaryota > Metazoa > Arthropoda > Arachnida > Araneae > Amaurobiidae > Amaurobius > Amaurobius ferox. Next base: position 45,597,915 of record OX578153.1, on the reverse strand, counting down.
GTTTATTAATACTTTATTTCTGCGGACACCGGAAAACCAAGCTGCAGAGTGGGCAGGGGAAGGTTTGACGAGGTGGTATTTTTTAGAAAAGGGACAGGAAAAAACATAGTGATCAGCGTCACCAAAAGCATTACAGGGACAGTTAGAAGAGGTTTTGTGCTTAAAGAATTTGAGGTAATCAAGGAACGGGCCGTGTCCGGTAATAAAATAAACAAGAAATCTGTTACAAATAAGAAGAGAAGGGTCAACCAAAGGGAGGAAAGAAAGAATACGGGCCGGATCGTGATTACGGGGAGAGATATAGTCGTTTAAGTAAGTTTGCCACAGATTATATAGGAATATTTTACATTGACGAGTGAGAAGAGAAAAAGGGAAAGGGACCGAAAAAGGGGAACCAGAAAGGGATTTGTGTAAAAGCAAGCAAAATGATGTAAAAACCTAATCATATAAAAAAATTTGTTTTTCTAGGAAAAAAAATCAATATATTAAAATACTGAAATGATTTTTATATATTCATAAATGGTATCTTTTTCTCTACAAAATAAGTGAAAATGGTTTACATTTACATCTATTAGGGTTGGAGATGCAAGAGTCCATATTGTTTACGTTTTTCGTAAAGCTCCGATTTCAGATAGAATTTCCCCAACTATTGATTTATTGACATCAAAACTAAAATATTAAAATCTTTAAAACTTGGATAATAAAAGAAAATTCCAAATTAAATATGTACTAAGCGTGTCTTCGGAAGTATCTGTGTATCAAATTTTGCAATTCACTTGTGCCGTCAGACAGACGTTGCTTTTTATTATGTAGACAATTTAAGGTAGGAACTTTTGCAGTTTTTCAACTTGCGTTTGTGCACTTTAGGATTTTGGATTTTTTGATCCCGATCGGAAATTACATGGTTGCCAGAAAAAAGTGACGGAGCACAATGTATATGATTAAAACACAATATGATAAAAATACAGATTTAAATACTTTACAATTACTTTAAATAGCCCGTTTAAATACAACTTCAAAATCTTAATGCAATCAAAAATGTGAATTTTGAGCAAATGATTTAGATTTTATAATGCGTGTTTATATTTTAACAAATTTAAATTTTTAAATATTTTATTTGTTCTTTGATAATTTAAACTAGAAAAGCTTTTTATTTACTTTTAACAATTTAAATTACAAAATCTGACGTGGGCAGCACATGACTTTCCTTATATAATGCAATTAATTAACCACTTTTACAGTAAAAGAAAATAGGTTATTCTTATAGCAGATACTTATACTCTTTTCAAGATATTGAACTTTTGTCAGTAAGTCTTCATTTTCATTGATTTAGCGCCATTTTTATTCATTTGGCGAGTTTTTCGTTAATTTAGCAACATTTAAAAAAATCGCCAAGTTGGCGACATTCCACCAAATTCGTCACCAAAATCTCGATAAGCGTTATGGCTGCAAAATAAGTTAATCATACAGCAGATAAATGACTATTGGCGTTCAAATACAAAAGTATTACACAAAGTACATTTTTTCATGAATGGAACGAGCTAGATCCACGAGGATGATACCATCAAATTTATCGCATGGTATTAATATAAAAAGTGAATATGTTTCTCAAATGGAAATATTTTTTTTTATTTTATATGATTTTTTGATAATTTTCTTTTTAAATGTGCAATATCTCGAGAACGGTTCATGTTAGCGTTCTAAAATTTATGTCAATCGTTTTCTAATGAAAATTTACATAATAAATGTCTATTTGCGTAACTTTATTAGAGGTTTTGATTTTTTGACGATTTTTTCAAAATTTCACTCAAAAATTTAGGGCAGTTCTGTACATTCGATAACGTATAAAAACAATAAGCTTCCAGTGCTTACGGATTGTGATTTTTGTACCAAATTTCGTTCGAACCAGTCCATTCGTTCTCCAGTTATCGTCTCCACAGGCTCATTGATACACACATACATACTTTCACACACACACACACACAGAGACATCACTTTAAAAATGTTCGATTCGTGATCAGGGATGCTTAAAATGTGCTCTCCCGTCGAAAACTCGAATTCGAATTTTCGACCCCGTCACAATACTTTCCTTATACATTATGTATATAAGGAAAGTAAAAATAGAATTACTTTTCAATTAAAATTCAAAAAGATTCTAGTTACGCATTTTATAATTTGGGTTTGATAAATTGTTCGTTTTCATAATTTTATTTTGAATGTTGATAACTATTTATATTTTGCTACAGATGTGAAAATATTTTGCTTAGTGATAAGTTTTATTATGAAAAACTTGCAGTTTTGGATGCACAAGCAAAATATGCATCATATGCAAGAAAAAAAAAAGTCGATAATTACCAATTAACTGAGAGAATGATGATTAATTAAATATTTTTAGCTATAAATATTTGGAGGTCGGTAACCTACGCAAATGTTTTACTTATTTTGATAACTAATACAGGGTGATCCAAATGTCCTTGACAGATTTTAAAATTGAATATAAACTCAAGTAGTTGCCGTACGATAGTGAGGTTTCGACTGAAATGCTTTCCACGTTGAAAAGTTTGGATTAAGCAAATAAAAACATTTAGTTCCAAACTTTGCCCATAGATTGCGCTGTACCTTAAAAGTACCCAAAGAAAGCATAAAAATTGAAGACCTGTAGTTACAGAACATTTGTTTTATCCGCTAACATATTTCAATATGTACGCCCTTAGTAGCTCGAACCACATCCAAACGGTACTCCATTTCCAACGCAGATATACAAACATTTGAATAAGTAGCGCCATCTATGGGCAAAGTGTGGAACTAAATTTCTTATTTGCTTAACCAAAAATTTTCAACGTTAAAAGCATTTCACTCCAAACCTCACTATCGTACGGCAATTACTTGAGTTTATATTCAATTTTAAAATGTATCAAGGACTTTTGGATCACCCTGTATATTTTTGTTTTGGGAAGGGATGTATTTCAGTTCATTCAGACTTTAAATAATATAGAATCTAGAAATGGAAAAATCTTTGTCTGTATATATACGTATATATCACTGCGTACTGTTGTTCCAGGTCTTGCAAGAAAGCCTCTCCATACCTGGTTCAGACTTGCATCTAGTATACCATAGTAGCCACGCTCATGGGTATCTATCAACAATTCATCTTCAACTCACTCCGAGCAACATCACATCATCTTTACGTCTTGTGCATCTTCACATCATCATAGAAGGAATATTCTTTGAAAAGATTTTTGAGGCTGATCCGGAAATTAAATTCACATATGCCTGGAATAAGCGGAATGTGTACAAGCAAAAGGTTTACGGTCTGACAACAGCAAGAGGTAAACAGTGCTAAAATAAACTACATCTATTTTTTTTATTACTTAAAATATTATGACTTCTCTGGTATTTAACCGATCTTCATTTTTGTAAATATAAAAAATTCGTTAAAATTAATATCCTAAAAATAATGTAATTCCTTAATCATACAATATTACGGTAGAATTTCTGTCTATTCCTTCCTTAAATGCGTCGGAAAGGCGCGGAAAATGTATCTATCAACAATTCATCTTCAACTTACTCCGAGCAACATCACATCATCTTTACGTCTTGTGCATCTTCACATCATCATAGAAGGAATATTCTTTGAAAAGATTTTTGAGGCTGATCCGAAAATTAAATTCACACATGCCTGGAATAAACGGAATGTGTACAAGCTAAAGGTTTACGGTCTGATAACAGCAAGAGATAAACATTGTTAAAATAATCTACATCTATTTTTTTTATATCTTAAAATATTATGATTTTTCTGGTATTTAACCGATCTTCATTTTTGTAAATATAAAAAATTCGTTAAAATTGATATACTAAAAATAATGTAATTCTTAAATCATACAATATTATGGAAGAATTTCCGTTTATTCCTTCCTTAAATGCGACGGAAAGGCGCGGATATTTGTATAGTGAGGAATCGCTTAATGTGTTTTTTAATTTTTGTTTACTGAAAGACTGTTTATTTCTAAAACATTTTAAAGTTTGAGATTTCAAAATTTCGGTCATTCTGTTATTTAAGCAAATATTTTAAATTATAATATAATAAGTTATAGCTATAAATGGTTGATATTTTTCAGTTTTTGTGGGCTATGAATACACCACATGCCGCGATACGATGTGGACATCTCATTCGATGACTTTGAAGGGATACGATATGGACACTTCAGAACTTGGAGGTTGGAATTTGGATATTCACCATCGATATAATTTCCATGAAGGTAATACAATGTTACAATACATTTCTTCTAATTATAGTGAAGCGAATTTTTTCCAGTAAAGCGAAGGATGGGATTCACTTTTGGGTTTGGAGAATTTTCATATTCATAATTGGTTATTCGGAAGTTTTTGATCTTGAAACAAACGAAAATTGATCTTTTTGAATCTCAATATAAGTAAGTTTAGTGTGAGTGTTTTCATTTTTAGTCGTTATAGACTCGTTATATTCCTATTCCACATATAAAAATTTCTCACAAATTTGAAGCTCATGCTTTGCGTTTTTACTTTCCCTGCAATACATGGTAATGTATAGGGAAAGTATTGGAATCATGCCGAAAATCGCAACACGAGTTTTCGACGGATCTACACGTTTTGAGACCTCTAAAATACGAAAAAACCATTTTTAGCGTGACGTCTGTGTGTGTGTCTGTGTGTCTGTCTGTCTGTCTGTCTGACTGTCTGTCTGTCTGTGTGTCTGTCTGTCTCTGCAGATTTTGTATCCTCTCTAACTAAAAAACTAATACACCGAATTTCTCAAAATTTTGTAGGTAAGTCACTTGTGGGCGGGGTAGGTACTGATTAGTTTTGGGTACGATTCGGGATAAAAGAACCCGCCTTTTTTTGCGAAAAGGCCCGAAAAATTTTGTATCCACTCTAACTGAAAAACTAAAGGACCGAATTTCACAAAATTCGGTGGATAAGTCACTTGTGGGTTACCCTGGTGCTGATTAGATTTTGGTACGATTCGGAAAAAAATAACCTGCCTTCTTTTTGCAAAATGGCCCGCAAAAATCGTCAAAATCTAAACTAAAGAACTAGGTATACTCAGATATATCCATTAAATGCCCGTTTAATACGTAATTTTTAATGACGAAAAGAATAAGACCAACCCCATTACACTAGGACTAGCCGTTCTCGAGATATTTTAGTTTTTCGTACTTTCCCTATGGCCACCTTTGAAAATAAGCCCGGTTACCGAATGAGAACAAAAATTGAATAAAAGTGAAATAAATTTAATTAAAATAAAAAGAACGTTAATATAAGTCTGCAGGGAAAGTCATGTGCTGCCCACATCAGATTTTTACTTTCCCTGCAATACATGGTAATGTATAGGGAAAGTATTGGAATCATGCCAAAAATCGCAACTCGAGTTTTCGACGGATCTACGCGTTTCGAGACTTCTAGAATACGGAAAACTATTTTTAGCGTGACGTCTGTGTGTTCTGTGTGTGTCTGTGTGTTGTGTGTGTGTCTGTGTATCTGACTGTCTGTGCAGATTTTCTATCCACTCTAACTAAAAAACTAATTGACCGAATTACATAAAATTTGGTAGGTAAATCACATGTGGGCGAATCTGGTGTTGATTAGTTTTGGGTATGATTCGATAAAAGAATCCGCCTTTTTTGCGAAATGGCCCGCAAAAACCTGTATCTACTCTAGCTGTAAAACTAACGGACCGAATTTCACAAAATTCAGAAGATAAGTTGCTTGTATGTCACCCTGGTGCTGATTAGATTTTGAAACAATTCGAAAAAAAAATAATCTGCCTTTTTTTTGCGAAATGGTCCGCAAAAATCAAAATCTAAACTAAAAGTCAAAATCTAAACTAAAAAACTACGTATGTTCAAATATATCCATTAAAATGCTTATTTTATACGTAATTTTTATCGAAGAAAAAATTAACACCAACCCCATTACACTAGGATTAGCCGTTCTCGAGATATTTTAGTTTTTCGTATTTTCTCTACGCCACCTTTGAAAATAAATCCAGTTACCAAATGAGAACAAAATTTGAATTAAAAGTGAATTGAATTTAATTAAAATAAAGAGAACGTGGACATAAGTCTGCAGGGAAAGTCATGTGCTGCCCACATCAAATTTTTAGACTTATGTCGCGGCTCCAAATCATATACAGTTCCTTAAACGTGTTAGTCTTAAATGGATTTGTTGAAATGTAAAAGAAAATAATTCCAATATACTTTCCAATTTTCACATACAAGCATCAAATTTATTGATTTGTAAACATCACCTTACTTTAAAAACGCAGCTTTGAAGATTGTGTAACGTGGATTTATGCATTTATGTCCTTTCAGTTAATCTTACTACAAACTTCTGAACGACTGTAAAATAATTTCTTCATCACAGTATATGAATACTATCTTAAATAACTATATGATAATAACATTTATGATATTAATACTCATATCACAATTAACGTTATACAATTTACTTGTATTTCTTGAATCACTGTTTTTAGATTTGTGTAATATATAAATTCTTATAGGGTTGTGCAATTACATTTTGTTAAGAATTTTCTCAAAATTTTTATTTCAATATTTAATTATTGGCTACGTAATTTCTTTGACAAAATGTGAACTCATTTCTTGTGTAGTACATAGCATTAGATGACTTGTGGTATACACGAAGTGTTAACTTCTAATGTTAATAAAATTGCGAAACTTTTCGTGTCTGGAGAGAATGTGTAATATACAATACATAAACATACGACATATATTGTAATATTTTATCGTTAGAATTGTGGTTACTATTTGAAACTGGGATAGTTAGGTGGTGGCTCAAATAACATTGTCTAACGATAATTACGAACAGAAGATTGATTTTACAATTATACGTATTCTCGTGTTCCTACTATTCAAGTACTATACATAATGGTTTCATACTAGTCATTATTTTCGTGAAATTCATGCCAGTTATTATCTTCGTGAATTTCATGGTAGTTATTATCGTCGTGACGTTCATGGTAGTCATTATCTTAGTGAGTCAACTTCATTTAGTTGTAACGGAATTTCTCGCGAGTTCCGATTTAACACGGAATATCTCAATTTTCTCTTATTACATTTTACAACTGCTTACATTTTACACAAAAACAATGTGACAAACCACTAATGGTCCGCTGTCGAGAGTATTTCCACCTCTAAGGTAAATTATTAAAAAATAGTTTTAGTTTAATAAACTGCGGTACAATGATTATATACTTGCATTTTACATTTTGTATAATAAAATGTGCCTTTTTATGTGCTCTATTAAGTTTGTGTGTATCGGGATTTAGTATTTCACATTTCTGAAATTATGCTCATATAATCACCATGTTCATAACTATAACAGTTAATCAAATTTTATCAAGCCAACTAATCTATCTTGACACAGAAAGTTTTTATATAACTCGTGAATTTGACGAAAATTAGAAACATATAAAATAAGACTACAGAAGGGGCAGCAGTAACTTATTGTAAAACAAGTCACAGAATACAAGGATCTTTAATGTAGCAGCATGCCCTGATGATATTTCCAACTACAGCGGGAAATGTTACAAATATGGTACAAATGAAACAAATACCATTGCTCAATGCAACGACACAGTCTATTCTTTTCCCGAGTCAAATCCCTCATAAAGAGGTTTACCAAGAAAGTGAAAAGCGTACAAGACAGAAAATAATCTGGACTGGAGGCTCGCGACTTCAGGAATAGGTGTAGCAAATTCAGTGGCAAAATCTCCCCCCTCCTCCTCAATAACAAACATCGTCTAAACACATAACGCTACTGGCATAAGTATTGACAAATACACTCACGGACAATGAAAATTGCGCACCAAGGAGAAAACATGATACGACAGCAAAATGATGTAAATAGTTAGAGAGTGGGCTGATATGCAAATGATCCCAGTCGGGTGTGATTGCACTTGACCTTACACCCGTGTGTGGCGCTGCAAGCATGAGCCATCGGCTTTAAAAACCGGCGTGTAGTCGACGTCCCATCAATGCGAGAAACTTCGGTCAACAAAAGCACGAGTACGGAGAGAAAAATGATGGGTAGATGCCAGAAACTTTGATATACTCAACTGACGGACTTCGAGAAAGGCCTGATCATCGTTCTGAAAACCGCAGGGTGCTCAGCACGCCGGATAGCCAGTCACTTGGATCGCTCGGACCATACCGTCCGACTGTGTTGAGAGCACTGGTCACGGGACGCCCCCCGGACACGGAGGACAGGCTCCAGACGGACCAGGCATACCACGAGTAGAGATGATCAAATGATAGTGCGGCAAGCACGTATAGAGCTCACGGCGATCCGATGCGCTATATAAACACACTTAGCGACTCCTGTGTGCCCAAGAACCCTATCTAGACGCCTTAAGAAAGATAATCTGAGATCCCAGTGTCCCTTACGTGTGCTGCCGTTAACACGGGAACATCGGCGGCTCTGGTTGCAGTGGTGCCGGACCAGAGCAACGTGGAACGCCTCAGATTGGCTATGTGTGGTATTTAGCTATGAGTGCCGCTTCGTATTGGGACCGATGATCAGCGTGTCCGGGTGTGGAGGTCCCCTGCACAACGCCGCAATCCCAACCTCGTTATCGAACGCCACACAACCGCACTGCAGGCATTGTGAGCTGGGGAACCATAGCCTACGACAGCCGATCCGCTCTAGTAGTGGTACCTGGATCATTGACAAGCCAGCGGTACGTGGATGAGATGTGCTCCCATTCGTTGCTGGGATTCCAGGTGCGCAATTCCAACAGGATAATGCCCGGGCTCACACCGTTCAGATCACCCAGGTCTGCCTGAGTCATTTCCAAAAACTTCCATGACCTGTCCGCTCTCCAGACTTGTTCCCTATCGAGCATATGTGGGACTAGTTGAAATGTCAGCTGCCTCTTTGCCGCAATCTTCGGGAGTTGGAACGTAACGTCCAACAGGTGTATACTCGTCTGCCACAGGACAACATCAGGCGTCTGTTCGACACCATGCCGGACCGTTTTCCCTCTTGCATCGCAGCACGAGTAGGTGCGACGCGCTATTGCGATGACCAGACTCTGTGCCACAGCTCCCTCTGTACGGGCTCTGCTGTGTTGCTTTTGTAATCATGTATGTCATTCGTCTGTATCCGTCCATCAATAAAAGGGCAGGTCCATCCTATACTCCTCTCTTGGTGCACAACTTTCATTGTCCGCGAGTGCATTATCTAAAAATAGCCAAACGAATTTGAAAAATTTGCCAAATAATAATAATAATGACCCATTCAGCCGATGACGTTAAATGAAGCATCGTTTATCCTGCATCACCTGCTTCACCTTATGAGCAGCCTATGTTGGACGTTACTTAAAATTGGAATGAGGACAATTAATTGAACAAATTTTATAAATTGATAATTTTGCTTATATTATCACTGTACATTTTTCACCCAAATTATTCAGGTGTACTGCAGAAAGGCGATGGAACTACAATATACTTCAGACAACAGCCTAGAGTAATAACTACGTTGATGGGAACTGGTCTTCAACGTCCAATGCTTTGTCCCGAATGTAACGGGATGGCAAAGGAATCTCGACTTCTGGCACCAGTAGCTCTTGCATCAGGACCAGACGGAAGCGTATATGTTGGAGATTTTAATCTTATTAGGAGAGTGACATCAAGTGGACAAGTTTATACAGTGTTTCGAATGAGGTAAGAAAGGCATAGTCAAAGCTAAACTGCATTTTTCTACATACGCTCTTTGGGATAAAACTTAAGCATACCTCTTCCTTTTTCAGAATGCAAAAATCCGTGTCAATACGTATCACTTTTAGTGATCAGTAGAACAACAATAGCTGTAATCATTTGCGAAGAGCGTGACGAAAATATAAATAAGATCATCATTAATAACTGCGCGTTAGAATGATAATATTATCCTTGTAATTCTAAACTGAAACTTAAAGTGACGAGATACTACTTAGAGATAAGGCACAAATCTCCGCATCTAAAAAGATCAACAATAAGAACTACCCTTTAGAATGACAATTATCCCTAATATTCAAAACTGCGGCTTAAAGTGATGAGATAGTACTTAGAGATGAGGCACAACTCTCTTGATCTCCGTATGTAAAAGGATCATCATTGAGAACTACGATTTAGAATGATAATTAGCCTTGGAATTCTAATCTACGACTTAAAGTGATGATATTCTACTTAGAGATGAGGTACAATTATCTCGATCTCCCCATGTTAAAAACACACTGGGGTAAAGAATATACAAAATATATTAGTTACAAGATGTGTTTATGGAGGAAGTTATTCTAGCAGAGAAATTTTAAAACGCTTTCAAAATGACCTAAAACAATGAACTGACATTGAAATGCAGTAAACGAGGTATGGGGCAAAATACGACTAATAACTTTAAGTAATGCTTTCTTATCTTAGAAGTCTAAATGAAAGTTGATAATCCAGACACAAAGTTGTCAGATAAAACTTTTAAAAAGCAAATACTTTTATTTAAAACATTATTGTTATTTAAAACGTTAAATATTTTTATTTAAAACATTAATTATTTTTATTTAAAACATTAACTATTTTACTTAAAACATTAACTATTTTCATTTAAAACATTAATGATTTTTATTTAAAATATTAACTACTTTTATTTAAACATTAAATATTTTTATTTAAAACATTAATTATTTTTATTTAAAACATTTATTATTTTGAGGAAATATCGTTACTACATAAACATCCAATGCATACACAAATATCATAGTTTCGGATTATAATATTTCAATGCCTTTTTAAATTACATACATATATATATATATATATATATATATATATATATGTTATTAAGTCTATATTCTAATATATACCACTGTATACACATTATAAATTTGTAGGGTTTCGTGTTAAAATAATTAGTTCAATTTCAATCAACAAGATAACATTAATCAATATATGGAAAAAACAAGGATAGGTTTTGAAATTTTGTTACAAGTACACTTACTGTGTTAAAATGTCTACTTATTGTACATAGTAAGTTACTTGGTGTACGTAATGGGAGGATAATTTAGTATGTGTAATAAACCTTGTCTTATAGGACAACGGATATGTCTACTCATTACCATATAACTCTCAGTCCTACGGACGGACACCTCTACATCTCTGATCCTGAGAGGCACCAGATCCTTCGAATCCACTCATTAGACAAAGTCGAGGACCCGGAGTCTAACTTTGATGTGGTGGTAGGCAGCGGAGACAGGTGCTTGCCGAGGGATAAGGACAACTGTGGAGATGGTAAACCGGCTCTGGAGGCTAGACTTTCTTACCCAAAAGGTACTAAGTTATTCTGTAATGGTGTTATTACACGGAGCAATTCCTTCCAGAAATTTTTCAGCAACACCATGCATTTCAATGGAGGAAAAACTTGCCGCTGAATTGCCGCAATTCGTTCGTACTCGACAATAAAAAATTGCTCAATTTCTGGGCCGCGAACCAATCAGAGGACGATAAAATTGGACTTCACTCCGCTCCGCCTTTCCTCTCTTCATGGGCGTTCTAGATGGCGATGGCGACTGTAAAGCAAGCACATCGAAGTTGCTCAATTACGTTAGAATCTGGAGATGGAAAAAAAATATAACTTCTACCAAATGACAGACACTTGCGGGATATAAAATATCCGCATTATACGAAAAAACACACTAAAGAATGCTTCCAGAAATCGTCGGCATTAGAGAGGGAGGGGCTGTTAGGAAGGAGGGGCAATTATCATTGCCGGGTTGAATTGCTGAAGTCTGGAGAAGGAAAAATAATAATAGAACATTTACCAAATTACAGACATCTGTGAAATATAAAGGATCCAAATTATATGAAAGAAAAACATTAAATAATGCTCCTTGGAATGAAATCAGCGGCATTAGAGAGGAGGGGCATGTAAGAAAGGCGGGGCCTAAAGCATCATTGCCAGAGGAATTGAAGTCTGGAGATGAAAATGAAAAAAAAATAACTTTTACTAAATTACAGACACATTTGGTATATAAAAGATTCAAATTATACGAAAAACATACTAAAGAATGTTTTCGCGAAAAAAATCAGTGGCATTAGAGAGGAGGGTCCTGTTAAAGAGAAGGGGAGCTAAAGTATGATTGACAGGCGGAATTGCAGATGTTCGGCAATAAAAATTATCCTGCGTAATAACACCATAAAGTACGTTATTAAAATTCTGGGAAAGAATACAGTTTTAAATCTAAAGCCATTAATGATTTCACCGAACATCGCTTTGTTAAGGATATAATAACAGCATCGTTTCGAAGCTATGGTCATTTAATGAGTAAGACCACTTTGTGATAAGGATAATGTAAACTTGGACAATTTATTGGGCCACATATAGGAAAATTATGCATCATACAGTTGTTTCGAATTTACGTTTTCATATTAAGGAACATGAAAACTATGACAAAAAATCTGATGTGGGCAGCACATGACTTTCCTTATATAATGCAACGCACTTACTACTTTTACAGCAAAATAAAAATAGATTATTTTTAGAGTAGATATTTATATTATTTCCAAGATATTGTATTTTCGTCAATGAGTCGTCATTTTCATTGATTTAGCGTCATTTTTATCCATTTGGCGAGTTTTTCCTTAATTTAGCAACATTTAAAAAAGTCGCAAGTTGGCGACATTCCATCAAAATCGTCACCAAAATCTCGCCAAGCGTTATGGACGAGGAAATAAGTTATTCGCACAGCAGATAAATGACTATTGGCGTTCAAATACAAAAGTATTACTCAAAGTATTTTTTCATGAATGGAACGAGCTAGATCCACAAGAATGATGTCACCAAATTTATCGCATGGTATTACATATGAAAAGTGAACATGTTTCTCAATAGCAAATATTTTTTTTTATTTTATATGACTTTTTGATATTTTTTTTGAAAAATGTGTAATATCTCGAGAACGGTTCATAGTAACGTTCTAAAATTTATGTCAATCGTTTTCTAATGAAAAATTACAGAAGAAATGTCTATTTGCGAATTTTTATTAGCGGTTTTGATTTTTTGACGACTTTTGCGAAATTTCACTCGAAAATTTAGGGGGTTCTGAACATTCGATTGCGTAAAAAAACAATAGGCTTCCAGTGTTTACGGATTGTGATTTGTGTACCAAATTTCGTTCAAATTGGTCCATTCGTTCGTCAGTTATCGGCTCCAAAGGCTCACTGACACACACACACACACATACATGCATTTACACACACACATACAGACATCACTTCAAAATTGTTTGATTCGTGATCAGGGATGCTTGAAACGTGCTCTGCCGTCGAAAATTCGAATTCGAATTTTCGATCCTGTCACAATACTTTCCTTATACATTATGTATATAAGGAAAGTAAAAATAGGAATTTAGTAAATCTTCAATAGTTCAACTTTGTGTTAATTTTGACCAGAATTTTGAGTTTTCATCCTCATTTATATACAAAAATGCACGCCGATCGAGTATTTTGATTTTATTAGCCTTACATCTTCAGAGCAATTCTAGTAATTTAATTAATGACTTGTCCAGTACTCCATTTCTATCCATATTCTGACTAGGTGTACTGTATCTGTTTCTTTTTTTGTATTCGTTCCAGTTTTGCTTATTTTATAGCTTTTGGAACTCTTATGTATTTTCTCCCATTTTTACCCTTTCGCCTTTTTAACTTTGGGTTTGTTGGTTGATTAGCACTGTCGAAGGGAACCCAGCGTATCCTCGAAACAACTGTATGTGGCACAATTACTCCATTTGGGTTTACACACGTTACTCGAGTCTTCACTATGGTTATGTTCCGTGATCATCAAACAACCAATTCGCAAAATTGTACTAACCTGTGTAAAATCTGAACCTTGGCTCGTTTACTGCTCAAGTGCCAGAGTAAAAGTCTACTTTCGATGGTCAGTTGTGGGAATTACTTTCCTTATATACAGTAATGTATAAGGAAAGTATTGTGACGGGGTCGAAAATTCGAATTCAAGTTTTTGACGGGAGGGCACGTTTCAAGCATCCCTGATCACGAATCGAACATATTTGAAGTGATGCATGTGTGTGTGTGTGTGTGTGTGTGTGTGTCAGTGAGCCTATGGAGACGATAACTGACGAACGAATGGACCGATTCGAACGATATTTGGTACAAAAGTTACAATCCGTAAACACTGGAAGTCTATTGCTTTTTATACGCAATCGAATGCTCAGAATCCCCCTAAATTTTCCAGTGAAATTTTGAAAAAATCGTCAAAAAACCAAAACTATAATAAAGTTACGCAAATAGGCATTTCGTATGTAATTTTTTTATTTGAAAACGGTTGGCACGAATTTTAGAACGCTAACGTGAACCGTTCTCGAGATATTGCACATTTTTCAAAAACATTATCAAAAAATCATATAAAATAAAAAAAAATATATTTCCTATTGAGAAACATATTCACTTTTCATATGCAATATCATGCGATAAATTTGGTGACATCATTCTTGTGCATCTAGCTCGTTCCATTGATGAAAAAAGATACTTTGAGTAATACTTTTGTATTTGAATGCCAATAGTCATTTATCTGCTGTAAGAACAACTTATTTTGCTGCCCATAACGCTTGGCGAGATTTTGGCGACGAATTTGGTGGAATGTCGCCAACTTGGCGACTTTTCTAAATGTTGCTAAATTTACGAAAAACTCGCCAAATGGATAAAAATGACGCTAAATCGATGAAAATGACGACTAATTGTCGAAAATTCAATATCTTGGAAAGAATATTAGTATCTACTATAAGAAAAACCTATTATTTACTGTAAAAGTAGTAAATTCATTACATTATATAAGGAAAGTCATGTGTTGCCCACATCAGATTTTTACCTTTGTTTTTCCTTATATCAGCACGCATGTACAGCATGGCTACTATATTTCCCTCTTTGGGGCCTTTAAGCTCAATATTTGAGTAGGTGACTTTCTAAGCCATTACATTCGTTTGTATATTAGTATTACTATGAGAAACCATGACCATTTCTCATGATTAATCTTTCTCGTGATAACATGCTTTTATATGGTTATTTCCATGTAGTTATTGATCCTTAACGCTTGGCGAGATTTTGGTGACGAATTTGGTGGAATGTCGTCAATTTGGCGACTTTTTTAAATGTTGCTAAACTTACGAAAAACTCGCCAAATGGATAAAAATGACGCTAAATCAATGAAAATTACTACTCATTGACAAAAATTCAAAATATTGGAAAGAATATAAATATCTACTATAAAAATAATGTATTTTTTTTTACTGTAAAAGAAGTAAATTCATTACATTATATAAGGAAAGTCATGTGCTGCCCTCATCAGACTTTTACTATGTAACAGGTTTTTACTTTTAAGTATGTAACAGGATTTTTATCGACTATTCAAATTAAACTGTGTGTCCTTACTCCGAACATTTGTGTTACTGAACATTGGTATTAAATGACCCAGTTTCCTTACGGTTAGGGGAAAAACAAATTCAGGATTTACTGTTTCATTTTCAAATTTACTTTTACAACATTGTCTACTTATCGGTAAATCCGTACCTGTACATACATAGATACATACATAAATATACGTAAGCATAATACGCAAAATTTTCATTTTATGTTACCAAATTGTGATTACTTAAAAATGTGCAATGAAGTGAATCATGTTAAATGGGTTTTGTAAAAAAAGTTTAAAGCAGTTGCACACATGTTGAAAGTTGACAAACTGATTTCAAATTAGCACAATTTCACATCCCTGTTGTATTCTTCTTAGGAATGGCAGTAGCAGTTGACAACATCCTGTACTTTGCGGATGGATCCAATATCCGAATGGTGGACAGTAGAGGTATAATTCACACACTGATAGGAGATCATCATCACAAGAGGCAATGGCGTCCAATTCCATGTTCTGGAACGCTAAAAATAGAAGAGGTAATGTTAATTCTATGTAAAAATGTAATAATATTCATATCTAGTTTGCTGTTATTAATCTCACAAGTGTGAATAATAATTGATTTGAATGAAAATGTGCATTGGGAGACGGATTCACAAATTTATATTTGTTGCTTTCCATAGCAGAAGTATTCCATAAGTAGGCTCAAATTTCACTTAAGTGTCTGTCTGTGCAATACCTGAACCAGAAACAAAAGCTATCTCAAGAATTGGAGTGAACCTAATACGTAAGCAACCTAATACGGAAACTTGAAAAACTAGCAAAACATATTATGTTATACAGAAACATCAACATCATTAGCTAGAGACCTGAGGGCGCAACCTTGTATTAAATGGACTTCACTCCCTAGAGTTCTGATGGCCACCGACCCATTGTTTTCTTCTTCTCTATATTAAATTTTATTTTAAAAGATTGATTAATTAAAAAAAATTGGATAGAACGAAAAAATGAAAGAAAAAATTCAATGCTATGTTATTTACCGATGACTGGTTTGGCCCTCTTTAAATAGGTGCTAGAAATGTAATTGTTCCAGGAAATGTTCTTGAAAATTTCTAATCAGAAACAACTGAGTATTTTGTATACTGTAGAATTCAGAAAATTCACTGTAAAACACTTTCTTGGGATTCCTCTACTGAAAAGGGAAAAGAATTGGGAACACTAGTTATTTCCTTAAGGAAACACAGATTGCTGTCCCTCCCTAAAGATAAATCTAATAAGGATATATCATACAGTTCTAAAGACAGAGATGCTATCTAAAGGGCACTTTGTATGAGCTGCAAGACACATATGGTGGGTTCATTCTGCAGCCTTTAGGTCTACAGCCTTCATTGTACAGCCTTCAGGTCTACACTAGTATACATTACAAGTGTGCATTGCCAACCCTATGTATGAATTTATTCTCATTGCTGTTCGGAATCAAATTTAAACTATATATCAATCAGAAACCCTTATGCTAACTAATACCACAGCACACCACAGTAATCCAATCTAGCATACTATCAGAACTGCAAGCGGAGATAGAAGAAAATGCATTTTTATTTCTATGATTTATGCAAAAAGCAAATTTTCTGCTTCTTACATGATAGCTGGATATGTATTTCTTACAAAGCAGACATGTGCATAATTTTTACAACATTATCTCTCGCGCATTTAAAACATAAGATGACATTACATAAGTTCCGTTTATAGCCCCAAGTTAGCTTTACACTGAACTTATACGCTCCACACTCTACTGTGCAGCACTATTATTGATACTATTGCACTAAAATTGAACACTATTTTTTATGATTTTTCTAAAGAGTATTTTATTTTCAATTTTACAATCTATAGGCTATATTTTTTCAACCGAATCGCAACATTTTATTTATGACTTTTAACACTAACAGTGTTTTTCAATTAGAAAAATAATTTAGTAATATTCATATTTGTTATTTTATGTAATATTTTATAGAATGTCACTTAAGATAAAAATTTGGAACTAAGAAGCTGAAAATTAGTCTTGTATCCGATAATTCTTAAGTTATAGATAAATTACATGTTTATCATATTAGTTTTGTGATATATAGATCATATGCTTACGGTAGATAATTCTTCATCCGGTTGATCCGGAATACTTGATCCAAGTGGGAAGAAGGGTAGAAAAATCAGACTAATCATCGTTCGTCAAGGCACATCTGTTTATATTGTGTACTTAAGGCGTCTTTGGGGGGTGGGGCACTTCTTATGTACCCCTGAAACTATAAAAATTAGTTTTTTTAATTTCACCACTTTTGTATACATCTTGTTCATGTTTTAGCTTTACCAATCAATATTTTGTCGGGCCAGTGATTTCATTCAACCAGGGATTGAGCTAGTACGGTAATAGATATGCCTCTTTTCCTATTGTAAATGCCTTTTTAATATATCGTTAAGTTTCCTTAATCGATTTATGTAAATTTTAATTTCTAGGATTTAATTGAGTTTCGAAATTTATTTTCTAGAGACTTGATTTCGCTGGATTTTCATAAATTTGCTATAATATAGATGCATCCTTCGTTGCTACATACATCTTAAGATATTGTTTCGATTTGACAATTTATGTTACATTTTAAAAAAACTCAAACATTTATTTATAGATTCACGTATGTTTACTGTTTGGATGGATGTACTAAATTTTATGCTGCTTGCTTTAGTTACATTTATATATTAACCATCTCTACTCTAATTGCAAATATATTATTTATTTATACAGGCAAAACTGAGATGGCCAACGGACCTTTCAATTAATCCTCTCGACAACTCATTGTATTTCATTGACGATCACATGGTGCTCAAATTGACGCAAGATCGGAGAGTTATGGTCATTGCAGGACACCCTGTTTATTGCAGACCTCAACCAAGTCATTTGAGAACTAGAGTCACCGGAGAAAATATTCTGTGGTCACTAATCGGATTCACTTTCAGTCCAACAGGTACAATGTACCTAGCCGAGGTAGATGCAAAGAATGTCCATCGGGTACGAATGTTAACTCCTGATGGTGAACTTTTACATTTCGCTGGTAGAGAAGGACTGTGCGATTGTGACTGGCAAAATTGCACGTGTTTTACTAAAGATGAAGGTCAGCTCGCAGTTGATACAAGATTGTTGAGTGTTACCTCTATTACTGTAACAGGAGATGGAGTTGTACACGTTGCTGATCAGGGGAATTTAAAAATATTATCTGCCATTCCCTATTTACCACCTGCTGACTCGAACCAGGAATTTCAAATTTCTTTTCCAGAACATCACGAAATTTATATTTTTAACAAATACGGTCAGCATATCACAACAAGAAACGTTCTCACAGGCCGTACTGTCTACAATTTTCATTACAATGTGAATACTAGTTTTGGAAAATTAAGTGCTGTTACTGATGCTTCTGGTAACAAAGTTGCTTTTTTAAGAGACACGGGTAATAGTTTGCACACAATTGAAACTGCGAGAGGACAAAAGTGCAGAGTTCAAATGGGTAAACAAAGCACATTGGAAGTATTTGTGGATCCTGATAACATGGAAACTGTTTTCGACTACGACAGCAATGGACTTCTAATAAGTCGTTCAGATGCTGCCGGAAGATCATTTTTTTACGTTTATGATGAAAATGGTAGACTCACTCAAGTAATCAAACCAAGTGGGCAGGAGACGCAGTTAACGTTTGACTTGGGACCTGATGGAGCATCAGTTGTCGCTACTGATCAGAATAAGGGTGAATATTCTGTCGTAACTGTCAAAGGAAATACAGTCGTCAGTCAACAAGGTAAGTTACTGTTGTGCAACTTTTAGGGTTTCTATGAAAAAATGCCATCAGATTATTATAATTAATGCAATGAATAGTCTCCATATAAACGAGTTTTGAAATTATTCAGATAAGCAACATATTACAAAGTAGGGAGGCCATAATTTTTAGAATAAATTTTTTCTACTTTTCATATATCTAGTAAAAACAAATAATATGACATATTCATAAATTGCAGTCGTCTTTCTTTCAGCCCAAACCTTCCAACCATTCCAAAGATGTAAGGTAACTGTTTGAATTGTTAGGAGAGCCACACAAACTAGACCAAATACAGTAGGAATGATATCCACAGGCATGGTACCCTTTTTCACCTGCCTCCAACATCTAGCCACCAACATCTGAAGGAATTTCAGACTCCCAGATTAAATGTTCCCGTATTTCGCGTAGACACGTGGATATTTTGATTTGATCCGTGGTCGAGTCCTCGGGTCCTGAATCCCTAAGCCTTAACTTCTGGTCTACCCCGCTCTATAAATAGAAGCTATCTAAATAGTTCTTCACAGATTGAAGCTGTTCAAATCAGTAGATTAAAGCTGTCTAAATAGCTGCCTTATAGATTAAAGTTGTCTAAATAGCTGCTCTGAAGACTGTAGCTGTCAAAATAGCTGCCATATACGATTGTAGCTGGCTAAAGAAATTTACCGAAGGCAATTTTGTTTGACATGTTTTGTTACAGCATATTCTGTTAAAAATGTAATGAAATGTTTCTTCCGTTGGTTTTTGTATTCATGCACCAACCAACTTTGCTTACTTGTTTTAGTAGAGACGCGTTTGGGGCAGATTAGTGAAGCTTTCAGATTAAAAAGAAGCAATTGTTCAGTTGATGGTAATAACCTTAGAGATTAAATTCTAAAGCAATTTAAATGTGTGTTTTTTTCAGTCTCTATTGCCATTTCCAAACAAAAACCGTTAATTCTGAAAAGTAAACATGAATATAAAATAAATATAAAATAATTGAAGTATTACTCCTTATATAACAAATAATATGTAATACACAAACATCCTTTAAAGATTAAGTGTTCAGTATTAATTCAACACATTCTCTTTTAACATAAACTGTCTGCTTGACTTTGTTACGTCATTTATTTTTCATAAATACGCATTAGGCTCACTTCTTTACTACTTCTTGCTCTATTACTTTTCTACTCCATGCGCGGAGATTTACTGACAAAGCTTTGTGCAAATTTATTTATTTCATGTTACATAGATCCAAAAAATACCCTTAACCCTTAAATTTAAAGAATAAGCATATGTTGATTCTTCTAACGTATTCTTACTATAAACAACTGAATAATTTGCACTGCACCAACCTACCCCAACTAACTTCACTAGTCGGAAAATTTTGTCTCAGAATTTAGGTATAAGATCACTTAAATGTAATAAATAGCTTTAAAGTTGGAAATTCTCTTATCACAAAGATAAGCATATGTCAATTTATGATTTCAACGTTGTAAATGTCTTGCAAATGAAAACATTGGAGTAGTATGTAATAATTTTTTAAGATTTTACTCTGCGGTAATAATGGATATTTTATACACGTAAATTTTAAATGTGCATAAAACGCCATTATTTGCAGACAATTTTCACATTTAAATTGTATGCATTTTGCAAACTAAAATAGAATTAAATTCTTTAGTAACTGGAATTCCAAAAATGTCACCTCTTTCATTATTCCATTTTCATTGCACTTTTATTATTACAATAAAAGTATTACATTCGTCGTAAAAAATTAGTTGCAGACTTTTTAATTGTAATGGATTTTGGTAAATTATATCATATTCCAAATGAGTTGAGTGAAAACCTCCATATACATTCATTTGAAGATGAAAAATGGAGTTCACTTGTTTTTACTTTACTCGCGCAAAATGGCAGTTAGAGTCTTGAAAAATATTAAAACATTTTATTATTTTACTTTAAATATTAAGGAGTAGCTCCAGGAAAAAATAAATTATTGTGCATTTCGAAAAATAAAATATGAAGGAGTTGCAGTCTATTTTAATTTTTATTCTTTCAAAAATTTTGATAACGTTATAGAAGTAATGGTTCTGGGAAATCTATAAAGAGATATAAAAAAATATAATTCATAATGAAAACGTATAGATAAAAAACATGTTTTAATTTAAATTAGTAATAGATGATCTAAATGTATGTTACCAATAGTTTTAATTAAGAACATTAAACAATAATAATTTACACACGGGAAATGTATTTCCATATCAACCCAACCACCATGTTATCACCATCAACCCAACCATTGGAGCGAAGTTTATCTGAAATGATCCACCACCGTTTTCTGACACCGCAATGTCTCAACAGTCGTTTGTTGTTGTTGTTGAGACCCAGACCGTTCGACCTACCAGAAAGGTGTAAGGTAACTGCAACAGTCGTTTGTGCAACAATTGATCGGTAACGATTCAAGCATGGATCTACACCTACTTCGTGAGATTATGTCGCTGGCACTCGCCTCATAAAGAAACATCATAGAATCCGGTATCGTTGGCAGTCAGAAGTCGCATATAGCAAAATATGTTTGTGCAAAGGCTGTTTCGTGGCATATAGAGCATAGACTTACGTCCACTCAAAGGAAGTAATGGGCTCCATGTACAATCAAGTAAGTAAAAACAGATTAAACTGACGTCCGCTCAGCGAACAGAAGCCTGTGCTCAATGCGCCACGGAACACCTGTTACACAAATAGATGTTGCTACTTGCGACCTCCAACTGCAGCGAAATCGGATTATGTGATGTATTTTAGGGGGCGAACTCCACAGAGATAAGCGGGTGTAGGTCCATAATCGAATTACCTCGGATTAGCAGTTGCACAAACGGCTTTTGACACATTGTGACCTTCACAAGAGAACAATAGCTGAACATCTGAATATAAAGTTACATCCAATGGTTTGGGTAATATAGGATGGTGGGTTTAAGTACCGCATCTGAAATTCCATTCTATTCATCTGGTGTTAGCTATCTTGAAATATATTTTGAATCATATTTCAATTTTGAAATTCATATTCATAACTTTATTTTGAAGCCTTATAGTAGGCTACATTTTCTCATTTTGAAACATTACTGTTTTCTAATTTAAACCAGTTATCGTAAGTCATTTCAATTCCCAGTTACAGTCTTAGCTGCAATATTGGTTCCCCTGTTTTGTGTTCTTTCCACCCGGACTGCCAACAGAGTAAAAGGCATAAAGTATATATTCTCTTGGAGCGGATGGGAAAGTGCCAGTCAATTTAGACCAGAATCCATTACGAATGGCAACCACAGGGACCGTACCATCCTCCCCCTTGCCTATGATCACTTGGATCAAACATCGTATCTGCAGATTTATCCTGTTCTACTCCACGTAAACAAAATACTAGTTTGGAGTGGCGTCGAGGATCAAACACGGACTGTGCTCGATTCTCCAGCATTAACCACTGTCCCAACCCAACCCCTTTTTATTGTACAGGCCATCCATCTCATCAATAGAGTGTAGAGTAGTTTCAACGGCTGGCAAGGGAAAAACAAAAATAACATTAAAACATACATGGACAATAAACATAGGCATTATACATAGACATACATAAACAATACCCAACGACATACATAGACATGAAAATAAACATAGATATGTAGTGCTATAATATTCAGATTCCAGATTAAAACATCATAGAAGAGTATATTACTTTCCTTATATACTTAATGCATAAGGAAAATATTGTGACGGGGTCGAAAATACGAATTCGAGTTTTCGACGGGAGAGCACGTTTCAAGCATCTCTGATCACGAATAAAACATTTTTGAGGTGATGTCTGTGTGTGTGAAAGTATGTGTGTGTGTGTGTGTCAGTGAGACTGTGGAGACGATATCTCACGAACGAATGGAGCGATTCGAATGAAATTTGGTACATAAATCACAATCCGTGAATACAGGAGGCCTATTGTTTTTCACCGTAATAGAATGTCCAGAACCTTCCTAAATTTTCGAGTGAAATTTTGAAAAAATCATCAAAAAATCAAAACCTATAATAATGTTACGCAAATAGACATTTCTTATGTAATTTTTTCTTAGAAAACGATTGACATAAACTGTAGAACGCTAGCATGAATCCTTCTCGAGGTATTGCACATTTTTCAAATAAATTTATCAAAAAATCCCATAAATTAAAAAGAATATTAACTGTTAAGAAACATGTTCACTTTTCATATGTAATATCATGCGATAAATTTTATGACATCATTCCCGTGGATCTAGCTCGTTCCATTCATGAAAAAATATACTTTGAGTAATACTTTTGTATTTGAACGCCAATAGTCATTTATCTGCTATAAGAATAACTTATTTCTACTTCCATAGCGCTTGGCGATATTTTGACGAAGAGTTTAGAGGAATGTCGCCAACTTGGCGACTTTTTAAATTTTGCCAAATTAACGAAAATCTCGCTATGTGGATAAAAATGACGCTAAATCAATGAAAATGACGACTGATTGTCGAAAATTCAATCTCTTAGAAGGAATATAAGTATCTACTATAAGAAAAACCTATTTTTTTTTAACTTTAAAAGTAGTAAATTCATGGCATTATATAAGGGATGTCAAGTGTTGCTCCCACCATTTTTTTTAAGTGTTGCTCCCAGATGTTTTTTTTGTATATAAACACTTGCTAAAATTCAACTATGCATAAAATGTTGAAAAACAATATACGATTTTAAATATTCGAAGAAAGAAATTGAAACGGTGAAATAAGCAAAACAAGATAACATTGGTCAGATCAAAATTAAAGCAACAATAATGCTACAATTCACAAGCCAATCAAAGTTATATCATATACTATGTTATTGGCGGCCACTTATATGGTATTCGTCACTTTTAAAGAAAATATCTTCAGATTCTTTCATTCATTAATTTTCCAAAACTACAAAAACAAAAATCCCGTTCAACGCCCTCTGTTTCCCACTGCTTGAAAACAAAATGAAAATTTTGGTATATTTTTTAGTTTTTAATGACGTTCTTCTTAACACTTTTACAACATAGTTGAAAAGTATTACATAGTTGAAAAGTATGACTTCGTACACTCTGTCTGCCCGTTCGCTATATAACTGCCATTAAAATGACTTTATTAAAAATCAAATTTTAGGATGTTATTAAGACATTCTGTGGGACATATGGGAATGTAAATGAATAATATCATCCAATTAATTTTTTATCGAACCCGGGTTGAAAAAGTGCAATACATTAAACCCTATGGTATCTAATTTTTCACATATTATTAATGTTAAGAAATATTACAATTATCCCGTAATATATATATATATATATATATATATATAAATGAACAACATGTGTTCGGTAGTTTTTTAAATTCAAATTAAAATAATAATTGATTTCTCTTGCCCCCTCTATAGAGTTTAAGTTTGTGAATTTGTAAAGTTCTTGTAAATTCATGCAAGAAGTATTCCACATCTAAACGCGGAATATAAATCGGCACAAATATTTTAATACTGGGATTTTTTTGCCTTTATCAATGTATCATCTAAAACCTAACAAATAAGTATTCACAAATATGAGGGATTTAACCAAATCGATATTATGAAAGAATAATCTATTAATCAACTAAACTATCACAAATGTTATAATAGAAACCAAGTTTTTATCCTATCTAATTGTGGAACTTTTGTAAAACTATACTTTGCATTAATTACACTTAGCAACATATTTAAAAAAATTAAAATTAAAACTTTGACATTTGTACTAATAAAATCCTATTTTAACAACTCAAATTTAATGTATGCAACTAATTTCATTCCATTCGGTTCTGCTTTTTTTCTCATCCAAACAAGTTTAATTTATTTCTCGCAAAAAATTAATTAAGTACAGCCCTTTTCGATCAAATGGATTTTGATAAATTATCAAATTCCAAATGAGTCGCCAGAAAAACTCCCGATGCTTTCATTTCAGAATGAAAATTGGTATCCCCTTTTTTTCACATAAATTACAAAATATTCGAATTAGTATAATGTTCTCTCGAAATATTAAAATGTTTTATTTACGCTGCGAAATTGAGGGATATATTTAAAAGAACGTAATAATTTACAGGTGAAATTTTAGAAGTGAAATATGAAGTCGATGGTATTTTTTTTATTCAAAATTTGTTGATAATATAATGGAAGCAGTAAATCACGGCATGTGAGAGAAAAAATACAGATCCTTAACTTCCTTTGTTCAAAATGTCCACTCTTTTCAGAATTTGATTAAAATAAAGAATGTGCATTAAGTCTTGAAACCTTTTATCATAATTAAAGGTTAAGAAAATGAACGGGTTTTCCGTATCCTGTTTTTTTTCCGTATATCTGTAAAAATCCTTCAATTTATTTTTAAATCCCATTCTAATGAAAGAAAAGATAGCAAATATTTTTCCAGAAAAATATAATGCAACATTTTTAAAATTTAAATATACACAACAATTTTGCAATGCATCTGGAAAAAAATAAATTTTATACTACGTTAATAATGAAAAGTAACAAAATCAAATTAAAATATTGTTAGGAATATGTAAAACGTTTGAAAGTGCTTCACCTCTATTCAAATAATACAAAGCGGACCTGTGCTTCCAATCAAGGTATTTCCTCTATTCAAGACCTTTCCTCTATTCAAGGAGAAAATACCGATACAGGTAGCCATTCCTATTTTGTGCATGTAAGGTTGCCATATTTGGCGACATTTCGAATATACTAGAATTTTCTCTAATGAATATTATGGGAGATACGAGCCCCTGCTGGAATGTTCTACGGCGATTATATATAAGGGGGAATTATCCCCCTTTGCAAACATTGGCGTCCATGGACGCCAATGCCTGCAAAGGAGGAACGAAATTTTTGGGATTGGGTATGTCAAATATTTGTCTTTTTGAGAAGTTCTTCATTTGGAAGTGACGCTGTCCCACCCGTTAGCAAAAGGTTAAATAAAAGTGTTTGTTATCCAAAAAGTTTAACTCATTCCTGTATCTCCACCATTCCAAAGGATCCGTTGGAAAATATCTTATATTATTTTAAAATATTTTCTTATGGTATGTGATAAATAATTTTCTACTAATATATATAGAAATTTTGCAAGATTTATATTGTATGTCATTACTTTAATTACCCAACAACATGGTATGGTATGTATGTATATGTGTATGCATGTATCCATGGTGATTGATTAAGTTCTTAAGAAATTAATAACACTTATTGCGCTAATCAAGCAACTTAATTATAATAAATAGCATATATAATTTATTTGGAACGAAACATAGCTGAAATTCAATAGACATCAATATACAAATCTATATGCAAATATGCAATATATATATTACCTGCATATTATCTGCGAGTATATACAAATATAAAGGACCAAGAATCGAATCACAGACTTATATATCCCAAGTCCAGTACTCTACTTCTAATATATCATGGCAAATTTCAGACCAATAAAGTTTGGACATTAGATAAATAAACAAGAAAGATCAATCATGCGTAGAGATTATGAAACACTTTCCAACTGCAATGCAGTTTTATTTAAACATATCTAAAATGCGATATATTCATCTATGATATTTTTAGAATTATCACATGCCACAATAAATTCTTATATTTGGAAACGTCATCGAAAACAAATGAACTTTATTCAAATAACGCCACGGAAATATAAATCGACTGGCTCTTTATATAAAAGCAGTGAATATTTCATTCATGAAATTTTTTTCCATTCCTTTCTTTCAGCAGCGATATTTTCAAAAACCTTCGCAACACTGCAATAATTCTTTTATTTTTAAAACTTAAAACCATGGAGGTAAATGTACTTTCTAAAAGTACTACTACTCAAGAGCAAAATAATTTTCCTTTAAAGAAATTTAGTAATCCTTATACAACTCATCTTTGAGCTTGATGTGCTTACATTCTCCGTGAAAATTCGGCTTCGTTGTAGAAATAATCAAAGTTTGATGATCATTTAAACTCAAAAATATTGTAATTGTTTTGCCGTAGTATATAGATGCACAGACAAAAATAATAAAGCTGTTTTAGGACGGATGCAACCAAAAACAATTATGCATAAATAAAAAAGAACTTTAAAAATCATGATTTTGACACAAGATGGATCCCATATTTTTCTTTGAATTGTGTTACGTGATCTTTTCATATAATATGGGTGCAATTAATATTTTAATTTTTATTTAAAAACTTCCGAACATATTTTGCTGATTTTTTTTTATATATTTTATGGGATAGTTTGAACATTTTCTAAAATTTTCGAGGCAAATTAGGAATTTTAAATTCACTTAAAAAATGTTTGAAAAATTAGGTCCCATAGTGTTCATTGCATTTCAATTTTTCAACCGGGGCTCATTCCGAAACTAATTGGGTGATATTACGTATTTGCATTCCCATATGTCCCACTGACCGTCTCAACAACATACGGAAATTTTATTTTGATAAAGTCATTTTTATACTGCAGTTATCGTACTGCAGTGATCTGCAGACAGTGTGGCCCAAAGTCATAAACACTTTTCAACTATGCTGTAAAGTGTTCAAAACGGTAGTTTTCCAATAAACAGCAGTTGTTTTATATATGTATATATGTCAAAACTTCTTTTATTACTTTCCTTATATACATAATGTATAAGGAAAGTATTGTGACGGGGTCGAAAATTGGAATTCGGGTTTTCGACGGGAGATCACGTTTCAAGCATACCTGATGACGAATCAAACATTTTTGAAGTGATGTATGTGTGTGTGTGTTGAAGGCCCAGACCACACGACCAACCCAGGGGTTTATGGTAACAAATTGTGTGGCCGGGTGTGTGTGTGTGTGTGTGTGTTTGTGTGTGTGTGTGTTTGTGTGTATGTGTGTGTTGTGTGTATGTGTGTGTGTGTGTCAGCGAGAATGTGGAGACGATAACTGACGAACGAATGGACCGATTCGAATGAAATTTGGTACAAAATGCACAATCTATAAACACTGGAAGCCTATTGTTTTAATACGCAATCGAATGTACAGAACTCCCCCTAAATTTTCGAGTGAAATGTTGAAAAAATCGTAAAAAAATGAAAACCACTAATAAAGTTACGCAAATAGACTTTTCTTATGTAATTTTTCATTAGAAAACGATTGGCATAAATTTTAGAACGCTAACATGAACCGTTCTCGAGATATTGTGCATTTTTAAAAACAATTATGAAAAAGTCACATAAAAAAAAAATTCCTATTGAGAAACATGTTCACTTTTCATATGTAATACCATGCGATAAATTGAGTGACATCATTCTCGTGGATCTAGCTCGTTCCATTCATGAAAAAACATACTTTGAATAATACTTTTGTATTTGAACGCCAATAGTCATTTATCTGCTGTAAGAATAACTTTTTTCTTCGTGCATAACGCTTGGCGAGATTTTGGCGACGAATTTGGCGGAATGTCACCAACTTGGCGACTTTTTGAAATGTTGCCAAATTAATGAAAATCTCGCCAAATGGATAAAAATGAAGCTAAATCAATGAAAATGACGACTAATTGTCGAAAATTCAATATCTTGGAAAGAATATTAGTATCTACTATAAGAAAAACCTATTTTTTTACTGTAAAAGTAGTAAATTCATTACATTATATAAGGAAAGTCATGTGTTGCCCACATCAGATTTTTTATTTTGTGGTCAAAAATTATGCATAAAAGGCAATCATTTAATTGATCCATTAGAGCATATGTTGCATTTTATTTTAAATCGGATATATTAGATCTGCTGGAGGTTTTGCAAAAGAAGGCAGATTCCTTTTTCCGAATCGTACCATTATTTGATCAACACCAGGATAACCCATAAGTGGCATATATACTAAGTTTTGTGAAATCTTGAATGTTATAGTTTTTGAGTTAAAATCGATACATATAATTTTTGCTGGCCATTTTGTAAAAATAGTCAGATTTACTTAATCCGAATCGTACCGTAATTTTAATATCATCAACTTACCCTATACCTGACTCATCTACCAAATTTAACGAAAAGTGGTCAAATTGTTTTTGAATTAGAATGGATAAATACATTGCCAGACATACACACAGACACACAGAGACACACACACAGATTCAATTTCACATGGCGAGGCGACCGCAAGGTTTACGCCCATTAACCGCCAAAGAGCAAACAGGTAAATCTTTCATCCAGCAAAGCCATAACCGGGGACACGTTCTTGGCAGAATCATTCACCGAGCAGGGTCCGAAGAACATCCAAGCCAGACCTCAGTCACCGCCCAGACTTTGGCTCAGGCCATGAATAGGCCCAGTCCTGTGGTTCGAGACCTCTAGAATACGAAAAAACGATTTTTAGCGTGGCGTATGTGTGTGTGTGTCTGTGTGTCTGTCTGTCTGTCTGTGCAGAATTTGTATCCACTGTAACTAAAATCATAATTGACCGAATTTCATAAAATTTGGTAGATAAGTCACTTGTGGGCGAATCTGGTGCTGATTAGTTTTGGGTACGATTCGGAATAAAAGAACCCGCCTTTGTTACGAAATGGCCCGCAAAAGCTTGTAACCAATCTAGCTGAAAATCTAATGGACCGAATTTCACAAAATCTTGAAGATAAATCGCTTGTGGGTTACCCTGGTGCTGATTAGATTTTGGTACGATTCGGAAAAAAAACCTGCCGTTTTTTACAAAATGGCCCTCAAAAATCGACAAAATCTAAAATAGAAAACTACGTATGCTGAAATATATCCAATAAATGCTTGTATTATACGTAATTTTTAACGAAGAAAAGAATAAGATCAACCCCATTACACTAGGACTAGCTGTTCCCGAGATATTTTCGTTTTTTCTCTAAGCCACCTTTGAAAATGAGTCCAGTTAACAAATGCGAACGAAAGTTGAATTAATAGTGAATAAATTTAATTAAAATAAAGAGAACGTGTGTATAAGTCTGCAGCAAAAGTCGTGTGCTACCCACATCAGAATTTTTTTTACTGTAAAAGTAGTAAATTCATTGCATTATATAAGGAAAGTCATGTGCTGCCCACATCAGATTTTTTTTACTAGAAACTGCGGTGCCCGGGATGTAAAAAACAGATTAAATAATTTGATGAAATTTTTCGAAAAAGTCGCTGGCTTCGCGAGCACATGTTCGCTTGTGATAAACACCTAATCACATCTTAGATCGCTGTTCGGATACATAATATGCCTTTGTCCAACGCTGACCACGTTAATATATTCGATTCTAGTTACATCTCGAAATCCGAATTAATCCCTAAGCAGATGACGTAGCTGATATTCCTACAGCGTTCTAGATCTATGTTTCAAGAAGTTAACTTTCGATTCTATACCAAGGACATGTGGTAGAACAGCTCCTTCCCCCATACTTGGGAGTAATGCTTGCTAGGTTCTTCAAGAAACATAAGACATGCTTTTCATTCAAAAAAATTCTAATTTATCAACGGATGGGTTTATGAAATTATTTTTCCGGAGTAGTCTGCGATACATTTAGGCACTGCTGAAGAAAAATGAATGTTGGATTGCACGTCAATTTTAGTGTATCGAAATATAAAAACAGGATAGGTTTAAAATGTGAACTAACATTAACACTAAATTAACACTAACATTTGAACTAAAAATAGTAACTTTTGTAGACCGAGTTAAAACACAAAATAACAAAAAAAAACTAATTCGTAATTTAAAAACATAATGCCTAGATGCAGCTATTTGGGTCCTTAAGTACCTGTATATCAAATTTCATGACCGTACTAAGCTTAGTTTTTCCGCTACCGACTGCAAACACAGATGCAGACAAACACATACATAGTCAAACATCTTCCTTTATTAAATCAGAAAATTTTAAAATATACACACACACACACACACACATATATATATATATATATATATATATGTGTGTGTGTGTGTGTGTGTGTGTGTGTATAGATGTATATATTTATATAACCTTGTAACATGTCATTTAATGACATATAATATATGGACTTCATATGTTAAATATAAAGAAGTGGCATATTTATTTATTTTTTTAGGTTCTGCTCCTGTCGAGACCACTATCCATCAAGATGGTGTGATCGAAGTCGAGACGCCTTGGCAACAGGGTCTTGTTTGGGAGTCAGTGCCTCATCCCGTGCTTATGGGAACACTTCCCGTTCAGGCCGGTATGTTTCCAGTGCCTCTTCGACTGACGTCATTTGAAGGAGAAGAAAAACACACCGTTTCCTCATGGAATTATGACATTAAATTCAACCGCAAAGATAAAGAGAAAACCATTGCAGCAGTAGAAAGGATACTAATGGTAAGTATATATAGTTAGATGGACAGTAAAGTTTTCATATTTAAATTCAATTTAATGGATATTTTATAAATAATAGAGCAACAGCAACATAGTGCAACATCTTCTAGTGCAAATTCTACCATGCAAAATCTTCCCATTTCGATACTTCCGACAACTTTTAAAGTTACGTATTATCTAGGAAGTGATTAGACAATAATGCACGTTAATATAACCATGGTGGTCAACTGGTCCATATTATGGCTAGCTATAGCAATTTTTGCAAAGTTTCTACCAGAAAATGGCTGAATCTAGTTATGAAGTGGTTAAGTTTGCAACCTGCTTATTCAAGTAAAATATGAAATCTAGTCATTTTTGCTACAGTTCTAACCATGCAGTTTATCAAAGTGTAGGCAATATTGAACAAATCAAGAATTTCAAATCTAACTGACATAAATATTGTTAGTGGAAAATTAAAGATCTGGACGAATTAGAATTAAATAATACTTTTGTAAGAAATTTGTCTGATTATCCATATTCTTGTTTTGTGTGGACCAGTCCTGAAGATACTTCTTTCTAACAAATTTATGGATTGTACTTAGCAAGTACCTTAAACATTAAAAAATTCAAAGAGATAAATAAATAAATAAGCAAACAATTAACATATTTTTAAATTTTCACGAAAATTCATCGCATGATTGTTTCAAAATGTAGATTTCCTGTAATATTTCATTAAATTTTTTGGATGAAATTTAATATTCGGTACAGTCGATTGAAAGGCGTAGATATCTGATTGCAGCAGCTGTTAATTGATAATTAAGATTTTTGTTTCTGATATATTCTTTTGCCGCGATTTCGTTATGTGGAATGTTAGTTCAGGGTTGCGTTCTTAGTTTTATTTAAATAATTATTTTAAATACGAGTTTATAAAAACGGTTTATTCTATGAGGCTGAAATCGAATTCCATGCACCCGTGCAGTGGGCATATCGTTATTGTATGTATCATGCACGGATTTAATGTGGCTACGAAGCAAAAGATGGTCTAT
The DNA here is from genome assembly GCA_951213105.1 of Amaurobius ferox. NCBI lineage: Eukaryota > Metazoa > Arthropoda > Arachnida > Araneae > Amaurobiidae > Amaurobius > Amaurobius ferox. The sequence goes on along the minus strand of OX578153.1, from coordinate 45,565,271 downwards.
TGTCATATGTGGCTGAAATATAGCCGGCAAAAGTAAGCCAGCTGTGTCAGATAAACAACGAGACAGCTAGCATCGCAGCTAAAATCGCATGTCCACAAGTTGAAACAAAATGTTTCTCAGACAAGTGTTAAATGTTGTAGACATTACCAACTGACGAAACAAAAGTTCTATGACACAAAATAGAAATTGAAAGCACATTTTAGTAGTCAAAATTATCAGATTGATTTGCTCTACGAAGCACTTCCATGGAACATTCCTACGGCTATTTCGTCACACAAATGTTTTATATTCGATAGAAAAATTTCTTGTATTTGGATCATATTTTACTTTCCTTATATACAATAATGTATAAGGAAAGTATTTGTGACGGGGTCGAAAATTCGAATTCGAGTTTTCGACGGGAAAGCACGTTTCAAGCATCCCTGATCACGAATCGAACATTTTTGAGGTGATGTCTGTGTGTGTGTGTGTCTGTCTGAAAGTGTGTGTGTGTGTGAAAGTATGTGTGTATATGTGTGTAAAAATAAGTGTGTGTGTGTGAAAATATGTATGTGTGTGTGTGTGTGTGTGTGTGTGTGTGTGTAAAGACGATAACTGACGAACGAATGGATCTATTCAAACGAAATTTAGTACAAAATTTACAATTCATGAATACTGGAAACGTATTGTTTTTATACGCAATCGCATGTTCAGAAAACCCTAAATTTTTGAGTGAAATTTTGAAAAAATCCTCAAAAAATCAAAACCTTTAATAAAATTACGAAAATAGCCATTTCTTATGTAATTTTATTCGAAAACGATTAAAATAACTTTTAGAACGCTAGCATGAACCGTTCACGAGATATTTTACATTTTTAAAAAAATTATCCAAAAAATCATATAAAATGAAAAAAATATCACCTATTATTGAAATATGTTCACTTGTCATAAGTAATACCATGCGATAAATTGGGTGACATCATTCTCGTAGATCTAGCTAGTTGCATGCATGAAAAAAGATACTTTGAGTAATACTTTTGTATTTGAACGCCAATAGTCATTTATCTGCTGTAAGAATAACTTAGTTCTTCATCCATAACGCTTGGCGAGATTTTGGCGACGAATTTGGTGGAATGTCGTCAATTTGGCGACTTTTTTAACTGTTGCTAAATTAACGAAAAACTCGCCAAATGGATAAAAATGACACTAAATCAATGACGACTCATTGATGATGACGACATGAAAAATGACGACAAATTGACGAAAATTCAGTATCTTGGAAAGAATATAAATAACTACTGTTAAAATAACCTATTTTACTTTACCTGCAATACATGGTAATGTATAGAAAAAGTATTGGAATCATGTCGAAAATCGCAATTCGAGTTTTCGACAGATCTACACGTTTCGAGACCTCTAGAATACGAAAAAGCTATTTTTAGCGTGACGTATGTGTGTGTGTCTGTGTGTGTGTCTGTGTGTCTGAGAAAATATGCTTTAGGTAATACTTTTGTATTTGGACGCCAATAGTCAGTTATTTGCTACAAGAATAAATTATTTCTCCATCTATAACGCTTGGCGTGATTTTGGCGGAATGTCGCGAACTTGGTGACTTTTTAAATGTTGCCACATTAACGAAACTTTCGCCAAATTGATAAAAATGACACTAAATCAATGAAAATTACGACTTGATGAAGAAGTAATTATTAAAGTATTTTTTTAATAAATGAACTGTATCGCTTATTGAGGATGCTATCAATATTGATGATTGTTGTGCAAAGTATAAGTTAATTGAATACTTTGAATAGTTTTACTTGTTGTTATCCTGAAATTCGCCCAATGTACTATTCAACGATAAAAACACATCATCGCTGTGAAAAGTAATGTGAATCTTATACATTACTTTTTTTTATTGTAAATCAAGTAAATCCATTGCATTATATAAGGAAAGTCATGTGCTGCTCACATCAGATTATTTACTATGTGGACACCATTAAATTTAGAAAGATGTAAAATTCAATATCAAACAGTTTTTTTGTTTGTCTTTTTGCTTGTCGAATATATTTTATTCGATCATACTTTTGTTTCGACTTGTGGTCACAAAGCGTATTATACACTATATTTTGCACAGTCGCAAGTATAGTTCGTTTTGTTTTCGTCGTTCTTGCATCATAATTTTTATCTTTTAGATTTTTTTACCACACATACACACTATTTTTTTAATCAACTTATTTTCTAATTCTTTAAGAATTTATCTACGATTTTAGTATAATAATAGAGCCAACCCTCCTATAACGCGATTATATCGTACCTTATTATACGGAAACCGCGTTATAAGAAACTCAGATTAGTGCAAATCAAAACAATTCGTACCGCGTTATATGGAAAAAACGCATAAGTGAAACCCAGAACATATAAATTAGTTTGATTCGTTTACGTTACATAAAACTATATGTTTAGAGCACCATCTTATGATGAACACGGTTATGAAATACAAGTTTATAGATATAAAAGGCAATAAATACATGATTAAGCATTTCGAATTATTTTTATTAAGACTTCATATAAGAAAATTAAGAAAACAATGGGAAATATAAACTTAATAACTTTTTTCCATCAAAAATCCTTTTCATATCCATCATCGCTGTCAAATATTAGTGGCTTAATTATTTTTTATTTTATTGTCCTCGTCACTTTGTATACCTTCAATTTTGTTTTCAAATGTAGTTTTATTTTGTAACTGTACCAAAATCTCTCTATAAGGAGCTAAACAATTTTGTAATTATCTTTTAAACTTTGCTCTTCGCACTATTGAAAGATCATTTTCAATAAAGTAATTTTCTAATTGTTTACCCAAATCCAGTCCCCTTTTCACATCATTTAAATTGAAATTTGCAACCCATTCATTGCCCATATTTTCGCCTACCAATGCATTTGAGGTGAGTGCATTAATTATTTTACAGGGGATTTTTCTAATAACTGAAATTGAAAAATGGTGATGTACGTGGATGAGAGAACAGGGGAATTCCCTATTAATTTCAACCGTGAAAGTGTAATAGTAAAATTTCATGCTATAGAGATACTGCTTATTATAATTGAGTTGTATTATAGAGAAACGGCGTTGTAAGACTGCCGCGCTGTATGAAAACCGCGTTTTATGAGTACCGCGTTATGAGATGGCTATCACAATTTTTACTCTGCGTTATATGGAAACCGCATTATGAGAGTATCGCATTATAGGAGGGTTGACTGTAATTGATGAGAAACATTTTAACAATCGTCACTGATGAATTATAATTACAATTAATAATTATAAATTGTAATTATCATGGACTATTACTATTTTGAAATTCACTCATTTATTTGCCCTCAACAATTAAATATTAAGAAATAATTTGTACTTACATTCCCAATAGCATTTTAATCTTAATGTTCAACTATTAAATAGAATTCGTTAATGTGTTTTAACATATTAATGAAGCTACAAATTAATACAGAAACTAAATATCTCATTTTCCCTTAGATCAATGATACCCAACTGTTAACAGTAGAATATGATTGGGTGGCTGGCCGCGAAATTCTGTACAACAGTTCGAGAAGACCCTTTTTAGTTGTGCAGTATGACAGCTTTTCACGTCCTGTTCAATGGCTTCCAACAGACACCAGGTTACCATTAAATTTGATGTACGAAAGACTGGGACGCCTCTCTGGATGGCAACAAGGATCACTCTCAGAATCTTATACCTACGACAGGATGGGATACTTGACGGAAGTTAAAAATCCGGATAATTCAGCAATGAAATACTCTCATGATTCAAAGACAATGGTGAGTATTTACATATGTGAAAATAGCTTTCTTATGATTCAAAGACAATGGTGAGTATTAGGATATATAAAAAAAACTTTCTCATGATTCAAAGACAATGGTGAGTATTAGAATATGTAAAAACAACTTTCTCATTATTCATAGACAATGAAGAGTATTATATGTGAGAACAACTTTTTCAGTCCAACATTGTCTATAAGTCACTATACTACAATTGAGACTTAAATTGTCTAATACGCAGACACATTTAATTGTTTAGGCTATTTCAATGTACATAGAAATGTGTTAGGAAAATGTATAGGTTCAACGTATCTAGGAATTAATCTTTGTTTCCATATTAATTGTTGCTCGTGAGATTTTGTTCCATAAAAATTGTCCTATATTTTTCATACAATAAAATCTGCGCAATGTACATGTTGGTTGGTTGGTTGGTGTCGTGTCCATATGAAGTTAAATTGAACCATGTGCAGATATCACTGACCTAAGGAGATCCACAATATTCTTATTATAAAGCAATGTACATGTATATATCTCATTGTTCGCTATAACCGATAAGATTAAGAGCGTAACAGTAATGTAGATCCACGTGTACATGTATATATCTCAATGTGTACATGTATATATCTCCACGTGTACATGCATATATCCCAATGTACATGTATATATCTCATTTTTCGCCCTAACCGATAAGATTAACAGCGTAACAGTAATGTAGATCCACGAATATGGAAAAGAGTCCTTATAACCGATACTTCGATACATTTGATAACGCTGTAAGTGGACTCTACTGTAATTATATGTATTTATTTTTTTTTTAAATAATTTAGTATGAAATTTGAAATTTACTCACATATTTAAAGAAATTAAACGGTTTTAATGTCACGCCAAGTACAAATCGTAATAACACAAAGAGTCGAAATTATGACTTAAATTTCAGTTCAGGGAATCATTTTGCAAGTTGTCAATTCTGAATCTTCAGTCTGGCAGTTTTCAAGTTGGCCTTAGGCAGTTTTCCATATTTTTCAACTTAAAGAACACCAAAGATTCAGATGCAGTGGCGCAGTTTGTACTGAGATCTGTCCGGTCTATACATATACTTTCATATTTAGTTTATAAATACATATATTTTTGAAACAATTTCGAACTAATTTTATAAGGATTTTTACTTTGCAATTCAAAGAAACATAAGATTACATTTTCAGATTTGTTTAATATTTCTAATTTTGCCGAAAATTCGAAAATATAGTTGTTGTTGAATAAACTAAAGACATTCCCAATTTTATAGTTTTATTCAATTTTCAAATATCAAATATATTCGTTATCGAACTTTTTCTACAATTAGATTATGCAGAATATGAAATTTTGACTCACACGTCTGCATCACTTCTGTCATTAGTATATTCAAATATGTTTTGAAATTACCTTATAGGCAGGATTTTCACTTGAATTGCTTCCAGTAAATCTAAATATTTTCAGAAACAGTAATTATCTTATATTTCATGCAAATACCTTCTCCGAATGTTTTTAATAAGTGAAACTTCCCTGCTCTAGATATAAAGGACGATTTTCTAGCTTATATTCGCATAGCTGTTCATTTTTATTTACTGAATATAATAAGAGTATAAAAATTTGAAAAACAAATGCCTAAGACATATTATCGACATCTGTTGATCCCCTGACTTACTATGTTCAGCATTAAAATTATTATGTTAATTATTTTTCTTCAAAAGTGTATGTACATAATTTAAATAATTTTATTTATAATTCATGATTTGTACTATATATAGTAAAGTCTTGAATTTTCTCCAAAGTTCACTACTTTTGAAAACTAATTATGTAAAATTGTACTTTAAAGCCTCGTTGGAATGTTATTTTAATGTTGCTGTCAAGTTAATATTTTGTAGGAAGCAACTTAATGATTTTCTTAGTACTAGAGTTTTATAAATAAATTAGTGAACTATGAAAAATATACATGGTATGATCATCAAAATAAAATAAAATCTACGTAAAACGATTTTTGATGTAATTGGAATTATATTTCATATCAACCCATTTTACTGATCATATCAGTATTTGTCACTCGCCCATATATCAGTATTAGCTATTGTGTTTAAAATATCTGGGTGGTTTAAAACCTGCTATTATGGAATAATAGTTAAATAGGATACGTTTTTCTTGCTCAACGTTAACGCTAATTTAAAACATGCTGAGTGGCTTATGTAATGACATGTCGATACAATTATAAACTGTTCAGAAAAATATATATTTTTAACATTTTTATGTTGACCAAAAGTAACATATAGTTATAAAGCAAGACGGAGCGACCTCTACAGATGTCGAATCGAAAAACCACATTTTAATATATGGAAAAACGAATCGAAAAACAAATTTTAATATATGGAAAAATTAATTTAAATCCAATGCAATAAAACAGACAAAATACTGTAAAAAAATTATTTTTTAAAATCTAATTCGAAGATTTTTACAGAAATGCACGTTTTCGTATCACCTGATCTTGTGCTTTTGTACTTTCTAAACTATCCACTTTTTGCGCTTCAAACTCTGTATACATGAAATTTTAATAACGAACATACAGGACTAGCGATTCTCAAAGTTTGTGCAGCGGCACATTACTGTTCCGAGGAATTACATAACTGTGTCGCGAGAAAAACAACACAAATATTTTATTAAAATGAAAAAAGAGAAGAAATATAAAATATGTATTACATATTTTAACAACATGCATTATTAATAGTTTATGAATGATGATTGGCTACTATACCTTACGTTAAAGCTCATGTGCATTTAAGGTATAATCTCAAACTACGATTCATTGAATTGATCTTAGTAGAGGCTAAGCCGACATTGGATACTAATGAATCTCTTTTAGGTTTCTTACATCGAATTTTGAGAACTCAATATCGTAGGTACGGGTAACGCCTCTAGCGTCAATGCTACCACCTACGGTGCAGGTATGTCGTATTGTCCCACGCAAAGAAACAATGTACCACGAGCTAAAAGTCTTGAGAATCACTACACTAGACTAAATTGACTCTTATTAAAATGGATTATAATTGATTGTTATTAAAATGGATACAAAATTTTTGCTCTAAGGGACACTAATTACGTCATTGTCGACCAAAATTCAAAAGTCAGATTGAAAACATTTCCCCAATTTGTCTTGTTTATCGCCATGTGCTTTTGCCATTGGAAGATTGCCATTCTGTTGACGACTTTTACCATTGCATAAAAAAAGCAGCTGCACATTAGGTGAGACTTGTCATGCGCCAAGACGCTGTTTCTCACTTTCTTTTACATTCAACAAATTGGACCCTAATGTCTTGTTACTGATTTACTGCCAATTTATCCATATGACAACACATTTTCTTCTGACAAATATATTAAAAATTAACTAATTGCCTGAATTGTCTATACACATTTTAATTTTCTTCATTCTTGTCATTTTAGGTTTCCAAGACAACCCTTCCTAGTGGGCGCAAATTCTCTTACCATTATGACGACAATGGTGGTTTGAAATATGTGACAACTCCGAAAGGCTCTCGTCATACTTTTACAGCTTACGTTTCAATTGGCTTCTACAAACTTCTTTACACTCCTCCTGGTAACACTGGATCCTATGTTGTGCACTTTAATGATCAAAGATTACCTCTCCTAAAGACCTATCCAGGTGACCTTGGGCGAGCCTTGTATAGGTATAATGAAAAGATGATGCTGATTGCTATTGTCTACGGTGGTGGAAAGATTGAAAGAAACTATAGCGAATCGGGTTTTGTTAATTTTGAGGCATGGCATACGCAAGATGTAGAAATAATTAGTCAATTCTTTTACAGAGGTAATCCATTTTATATTGTCATATTTTAATTTTAAATACTTATTTAATAATACTAAATTTACAGTGGTTTTCCCTCTTTGTATTAAAATGTCCTAGAGAATAGTTATAAACCTGAGACATAAGCATATAATGATATATTTTTAGGAACTCATACTTCTTGACATATTTTGAAGTCCCCTACATTCCTCATAATCAATTCTAAACGGCTCAAATAGTTGGCAATTCGCTACTACATTGAATCTATCAGCCCAAATATACGCTCTCTCTTAATTCCCGTTAGTTGTTCGTAGTGACGTCTAATGCAGCTTCTAGGCATGTTTATTGCTTCTCAATTTCCACCCACCAAGTACTGTAAATGTAGGATATACAATGACTGCCTGGGAACATTTCTTATGGTCCAACAGTGGCTACGGTTCCAGCATCCTCATGCGACATGCATTTATGCGCAGGAGTACCCAATTGCGACCATTTGCTTATCTATCCTAGATACAGCTGTTTACAAACTTTCATGGTTATAAAATTTTTACGTATGTGTGAGTATATTATTTTTGCGAATGAGTGTACAATCACTACAATTACACTCAAAACATATGTCTTATCTATGAGTATATTAGGATATTGAATGCTTTCTATTAGACAGGTTCTAAATACATATTGAAAATACATATGAATAAAAATATCCCATACAATAAATCTTTAAAACCAAACAGTAATTAAATTGGAAATATTAAATATAACCAATAGGAAATAAATAGAAATCATACTAATTTTAAGCCTATTTCCCATCATACCATACAAAATTCTATCATCGAAATTAAAACAACGCAAATTGCTACACAAATAAACTTGAAAACAGCCATGGATCATGTGGTAACCACACAGATTTTCCTCAGTACAAATACGCCACCAGCAGTCGCTCATTTTGAAATTAATCTCTTAACGTGTTCTGTCTATAAGTAGTTATTTTTAAACAAAGCTTATTCGTTCTATAAGTAGTACATTCTATAATAATTCTAAAAGTAGTCAACGTTTTTTCGTAATTATCATCTGATATTGTATTTTATGTTATTTTCACATCTCAAATTATTGTGCGAGGTTATGCACTTCATATTGTCTGGCTATCTCTCTGCTGGAAGTTACCTGTTATATAAACCATATAAACTGACAAGCAATAAACAACAATCACTCCGTATATTTAACTATTATAATTATTTATATATTCAATACAGGATCATCCCTGACCAGGTGGAAGATGAACTTCAACAGTCCTTTTCCGCTGACTAACGCAGTCTTTACTTATACCTACGACGGCATGAGACGCCCCATCACAATCACAGCCAAAATCGGAAATGTTCAAATGCAGCCTGTTGAGTTCGGCACAAATATGACGACTGGGCGAAAAGATCAAATTGGACCGTTTAGATGCTATGAAAGATTTCACAATGAATCCGTGATATCAGATGGTGTAGCCTCAGTCACTCGACAAGTGGATCCATTGTACAGGCTCAAATTTTTATCAATTGTGATAAGTGATAAAGAGGTAAGTATTATAATTTTTAATGATTATATACGTTCCCTAAAAAGCTATTTACAACGCGTGCTAGGATATTAATATGACTGATTATATAAAGAGTGCTATTGCAGACATTATTTCAAAATCCTCTTCGACGTAATTCCATTGTGAAATAATACACCAATACAGATGAACTTTGCACTTATGGAAGTAAGTGTGCTAGATCTTTTGAGATATCCTTCTGTGAGGCCAGAATATGTCCTCACATGAGGCATTTTTTATTGTAATATTTATGGTGCACAGAACGGCTAACAAAGCTCGAGTCTGGCTGGCGCCGGTGTTTACAACAACGTGAACTTTTAGGTCAAATACTATAAATTTGGGTGTCCCAGGCCAAAGGGGCTGAGAGGGGCCTTGATAAATGTCAAGTGATGCCATTGGGTTCAGAAGAACCAATGAGCACCAAGGGGAAGAAGAGCGGAGCTACCTCCCTCCCCCCCAAAGGAACCACAAGTCACTTTGATACGAAATGTGGTAGAAGTAACTTGGAGGATACAAAACGTTGCAGAAGAAAGTCTGACACGAAATGTGGTTGCGAGAAGTTTCATACGAAGTGTTGTTGAAAAGAGTTTGACAAAAGGAGGAAGCGAACATGACCTAACAGTTGCAGATATAAAGTATCAGTCGAAGTGAAAAGTACGAGTAGGAGCCACACACCATAGAGTTATGGTTGTACTTCAGCACTAAGACCGATGCACACAAGCGAGATGATGAGCCCAAGTCTAAACTGGAAGGTATCTGCTCTGATGTTACCGGTCCTAGACACCTTCGTAAAATTAATACTTCTGGTCGTATCTCCCCTAGCTAAAATAGTTAAATGAAAATTGATAATAAATGGGAAATGATATAAATGATAAATTGTTGTTGATGATAAATTGATGTTGTTAATAAATGATATTGTTTAAGTTTTGAATAGTCTAATCTTTTTAATATTAATTAATAATTCTTTTCAGGACTTACACAAAAGGTAAAAATAATTGGAGGGTTATTGCGGCACAACAACGAGCGATGTACGTTTAAATGTTAATTCCACTTTACGAGATCAACGGCCATGTTTTTAATGATTAATAACAATTAATGTTAATTGTAATGTTAACTGTAAGTTATATTTTCTTCCACGTCCCTCACCTTCAGTTGCTCTAACATACTTTGGAACAGAAAATAGAACATATGCATGAAAATGTTCACAGTGCAAGATCACCTTTCATGTAGGTCGGACGGCCTGGGTCTCAACAACAGCAGTGTGGAATCAGGCGAGTTCAAGGAATGGTGAAATCATTGAAATATTTTGATGTGGAAAACGAATGTTCAAAATGAATGAGCGACAGCCCGTTGTGTTTGCGATAGTTTTTGGCATCAAATATAACTACAGTGGCTTATTATATATTGTACTGACTACGTTTAAAACCATATGACATTCGTGTTCTCGAAAGTTAAAAATCAACTTTTAAGTTTGCATGTTGAGACAACTGTCAGCACATAGTGTTGCAGCGGACGTAGCAAAAAACCTCACAGAATATGAATATGATTTTCAGCATGAAAATAATGTCTATATATTTACTATCAATGGAACTGCTTCGAAGAGGATTCATTTAATTGCAAGACATTTTTACAATAGAACTTTAAACATAATCATCATCATTACTTTACAGACAGAGCTCGTTTTCTCAAACAGTCTTCAACGTTAATTTTGTGGCAATAATATTTTTATAATTGCAATTCATCGTTCGAGATAGGACAATCATTGAAACATAGGTTGAATAACAGGCATAAAATCTGAAGTAATAGTATATTCAATACATGACTAACAGTAATTGAATATCCCCTATGAAATCGCTGAAAATAAAATTGACTCAGAATTTGATTTTAGTCATTAAAACTCATTTTTTTGGTTAAGGAAAACTTGAGCACCGCATTTAATAAAATATCTAGAGCTGGCGGCAAAAGCACGCAAGTCAAAAACAAGAATTTTTAAATATCGAGGAAAGGAAATTTTGATGCTTCCAGAATTCTTATTTAATTTAATTTTTTTGTTTTTAGGATACAAATTTAGTTCTTATGGAGTTTGTGAAGTATTTATGAGCTAAATAAATAATAACTTTTTTTAATTTACATTTTGTACCCCACTGCTGTGAGTACAAAATTTAATAAGTGTTTAAATTTTTTCCTTTCTTAACATCCTAGAAGTCTAACTGATCAAAATAATAATATATAATAACATATTTATTTGTGCTTTTTCCCAGAACAAAGATCATAAATTTCTTAAAATAAATATGTAATAAAAAATCTGATGTGGATAGCACATGACTTCCCCTGCAGACTTAAATTTAAATTTTCTTTACTTCTTTAATAATTCATTAGATTGAGTTTAATTGCACCAAATAACTCTAAATTTGCATTTTTAATTCAATTTTTGTTTTTATTTGGTAATTGTACATCTTTCCGATTGCGACGTAACAAAAATACAAGAAATCTCAAATATGTTCAGAACGGTTAGTCCTAAGGTATAATGGAGTGTGTTATACTCTTTTCCTCGACAAAAATTGCGTATAAAATAAGAATTTAATTGATTCATTTCAGCATACGTAGTCTGTTTTTTATATCTTGGCAATTTTTACGGGCCATTTCGTAAAAAAAGACAGGTTGTTATTTTCCGAATCGTAACAAAATCGAATCAGCGCCAGAGTGTCCCCCAAGTTACTTATCTACAAAATATTGTGAAATTTGGTCAATTAGCATTTTAGCTAGGGTGGATACATAAATTTTTGCGGGCTATTTTGTACAAAAAGGTGGGTTCTTCTTTTCCGAATTGTACCAAATTCTAATCAGCACCAGCGTATCTAATAAGTAACTTATCTAAAAAAATTTGTGAAATTTGGTAGATTAGTATTTTAGATAGAGGTGATAAATTAAAGTTTTAAGGGCCATTTCGCAAAAGAAAGGCAGGTTCTGTTTTTACGAATCATACTAAAAACTAATCAGCACCAGGGTCACATCCAAGTGACTTACCTACCAAATTTTATTAAATTCGGTCTTTTAGTTTTTGAGTTAGAGTGGATACATACATTGAACAGACACAGAGACAGACGCACCGACAAACAGACACACAGACATACAGACACATAGACGTACAGACACTCAGACAGACACACACATAGATGTCAGGCTAAAAATAGATTTTTCGTATTCTATAAGTCTCGAAACGTATAGATCCGTCGAAAACTCGAGTTGCGATTTTCGACATGATTTCAATACATTCCCATACATTACCATGTATTGCTTTGAAAGTAAAAAATTGGAATTTTTGACTTATGTGCTTTTTCCCGCCACCTCTAGATATGTGATAATAATACAGAATACAACTGTTTTGAGGATATTTTTGGATATACTATTATCCTCGACATTTTTACTTTCCCTGCAATACATGGTAATGTATAGGGAAAGTATTGGAATCATGTCGAAAATCGCAACTCGAGTTTTCGACGGATCTACACGTTTCGAGACCTCTAGAATACGAAAAAACCATTTTTAGCGTGAAGTCTGTGTGTGTGTCTGTCTGTCTGTGTGTCTGCCTGTGTGTCTGTCTGTCTGTCTGTCTGTCTGTGCAGATTTTGTATCCACTCTAACTAAAAAACTAATTGACCGAATTTCATAAAATTTGGTAGGTAAGTCACTTATGCACGAATCTGGTGCTGATTAGTTTTGGACATGACTCGGGTTAAAAGAATCCGCCTTTTTTTGCAAAATGGTCCGCAAAAGCTTGTATCCACTCTAACTGAAAAACTAATGGACCGAATTTCACAAAATTTGGTAAATAAGTCGCTTGTAGACCATCCTGGTGCTGATTAGATTTTGGTGTAATTCGGTAAAAAATAACCTGCCTTTTTCTGCAAAATGGCCCGCAAAAATCCTCAATATATAAATTTAAGAACTACGTATGCTCAAATATAGCCATTAAATGCTTGTTTAATACGTAATTTTTAGCGAAGAGAAGAATAAGATCAACCCCATTACATTAGGGCCAGCCGTTCTCGAGATATTTTAGTTTTTCGTATTTTCTCTGCGCCACCCTTGAAAATAAGTGCGGTTACCGAAAGAGAACGAAAATTGAACTAAAAGTGAAATAAATTTAATTAAAATAAAGAGAGCGTGGATATAAGTCTGCAGGGAAAGTCATGTGCTGCCCACATCAGATTTTTACTTTCCCTGTAATACATGGTAATGTATAGGGAAAGTATTGGAATCATGTCGAAAATCGCAACTCGAGTTTTCGACGGATCTACACGTTTCCAGACCTCTAGAATACGAAAAAACCATTTTTAGCGTGACGCCTGAGTGTGTGTCTGTGTGTATGTGTGTCTGTCTGTCTGTCTGTGCAGATTTTGTATCCACTCTAACTAAAAAACTAATGCACCGAATATCACAAAATTCGGTAGATATGTCACTTGTGAGCGAGTCTGGTGCTGATTAGTTTTGGGTACGATTTGAAATAAAAGAACCCGCCTTTTTTTGCGAAATGGCCCGCAAAAGTTTGTATCCACTCTAACTGAAAAACAAATGGACCGAAATTCACAAAATTCAGTAGATGAGTCGCTTGTGGGTTACCCTGGTGCTGATTAGATTTTGGTATGATTCGGCAAAAAATGACCAGCCTTTTTTTTCAAAATGGCCCGCAAAAAACGTCTAAATCTAAACTAAAGAACTGGGTATACTCAAATATATCCATTAAATGCTGATTTAATACGTAATTTTTAACAACGAAAGGAATAAGACCAACCCCATTACACTAGGACTAGCCGTTCTCGAGATATTTTAGTTTTTCGTACTTTCCCTACGCCATCTTTGGAAATAAGCCCGGTTACAGAATGAGAACGGAAATTGAATTAAAAGTGAAATAAATTTAATTAAAATAAAGAGAGCGTTAATATAAGTCTGCAGGGAAAGTCATGTGCTGCTCACATCAGATTTTTATGGTTATGGAACACTTCAACAATGTATTTAAGCACAAATATGGCTGCTTCGAAAATAATGTCGAATACATGTTTGTGGTTATGAAAACTTAAGCAACGTATTTAAGCACAAATATGATAATAATACAGTATACAGCTGTCTCAAGGATATCCTCGGATATACTACTCTTCCCGAATATACCCGAATATAGATGCCGAGATTATCCTGGAATACGAGTACTATTGTGGTCTTTTCATGTAAGTTTAGAGTTTTGACAGATTGGTGAGTTGACTCAGCCTGAGCGTACATACTGAACATTTTAATTGGAATACAAGTATGCATTATAATAATCCTGCAAATAAAATCATCTGAGTTTTAAAAAATCGTAGAATTTTAAAATATGTTTATTGACGTAAATACGGGGTGTCCAGTGCTATCGGTGCCCAATGGCTATTTCCACAATTGTTAGTCACAGAGATACACTTCCAATTGCAAAAATGTTTTAAATTTTAAAATCTATTATCTTAGAAACAGTTTAAATCAATAAATGCATTTCTGAAGGAAATACGAAATATAAATTTTTATGCATTACCCCGGTCCTACCAATTATATTTAGGAAAATCATCCTCATACAATTTTATGCAAAATAAAAAAAAAATCACCCATTTGCGACCAAAATTGACCGACTTATAGCTGTTTAAATTTGGAGCACCTTTTGTGCTGAGAAATGGTCAATACAGTCCCTGATTGGTTCGTTGCCTGAAGAAATGGTCAATACGATCCCTGATTGGTCAGTTGCCTGAAACGGGACATTTTTATGCGTGGAAAAGCGACTTAAGTCATAAAGTTTAATGCTTCATAACTCAGTGAATTTTGGTCGTAAAAGGAAGATTTTTTTTTTATTTCGCATTAAATTGTATGAGGATGATTTTCCTAAATATAATTGGTAGGACCGGGGGACTGTATAAAACTTTATACTTCGTATTTCTTTCAGAAATGTATTTACTGATTTAAACTGTTTCTATGATAATAGATTTTAAAATTTAAAACATCTTTGGAATTGGAAATATATCTCTATGACTAACGGTTGAGGAAATAGTCATTGGGCACCGATAGCACTGGACACCCTGTATATTGCTTGCATATGAAACAAATGAGTCTGGTGTATCTGGATCAGTTAGAACTTTAATAACATATTTATTCGCACATATACCCCGGCCATAAATTCAAATAGTGTAAAATTAGCCCCAATATTTTTCTTTGTAATGTATACAATATAATTACGTACCTGTAAAATGTTTGAAATATTTGAAACCAGATATAAAACTAGTTTCTGCCGACCAAATCCGACTCATCACATAACAAGTTACCATGCCAAAATAATATGGATTTTTTAATCAAAAAATTTAAAATGAAAGGGTTGAACTGATTGAACAGTAGGAATGAAATGAGTGAACAGTAGAACTTTGGCGTTTCAGTTTTAGATTGGGATGGCCTGGATGGCTATTTTCTGAGTTCGGATGACATATAAATCTATAAATACTGGGGAATTTATCCCTCATGTAAAACAATGGCTCAAATAACCTAATCCATCAATTCAGGAATCAAACTCGAATGGTAGTACTAGCGTAATCTCAATCAAATATTCTGTCATCCAATTTAAATATTTTTAAATTAATTAATTAAACTTGTCTGGAGTATTTCTTCTACTATTAGTTGCACCGACGTCAAGTATCATACTATATAGATTCTCAGTTGATTGTAGTTGCCGAAATTCATAATTTTATTTACAACACTTGGATAACTAAAGTTTATTCATTTACAAAATACTCAGATAAAATTGAACAGTTTACAAAAATATTTAATTTGAAACTGTTGTGTTAATGGCAGATAAAAAGATTCCATGTGGGCAGTCCACGACTTTCCCTACAGACTCAAATAAATATCTGCTTTCTTTCTATCATAAGGAACATATCATATTCCTTCTATTCATATCATTCATTAAGGTGCGTTTAATTACACAAGATAATTATTTGAAATTATCCTAAATTTGCAGTTTCAATTCAATTTTTGTTTTTATTTGCGGACTGAATGTATTTTCAAAGGCGACTTTGCAAAAATTCGAAAGACTATAATAATACCTCGAAAACAATCAGTCTTAAATTTTCATTGCTGTTCCTAATCTTATCGTCTTCCGTCGTCATCAGTTTCGTATAAAACAAGGACTTATATGTGGCATAACACACAGACTTATTTGAGACATAACACACAAGTGACTTTTGTGCAATTTTACCCATTAGTTTTTCAACTAGAGTATATACATATATGGCACAGACAGACACACGTACACACAGACACGCACACATACGTTCCGTAAAAGTAGTATTTTCGGGTTCAATGGTGCTGAAAACGTGTAAATCTGTCGAAAGTTCGAGTCCCGATTTTCGACATAATTCGAATACTTTTCCTATATAATACCATGTAGTGTAGAGAGAGTAAAATATGTCTTGATTTAAATGATGCCATAAATATAAAATATGTAACCTTTTGTTTGTTTTTATATCTAAAATTCTCAATAAATTTATTGAATATTCAAATAAATATTTTTATTTATGTTTATACATTATTTCGTTTCAGGTCTACAGAGTTGATATGCAGTACGACAATCGTAATGCTGTTACTCAGTCCAAAATCTACATGAAACACTTGGGGGTGTCAAAGGTTCGCGTACAGAATTACTCCTACGATGAAGATGGACAACTCGTTGAGATGGTTGGACGTGATCATTGGAAATTCCACTATGACCAAAATGGCAACATGGTCACAATGCAGTACATGGGCAACAAGATTGACATTCTGCATGACGCTGGTGATCGCATTGTAAGTTTTGGAGAAACGCCTTATGTCCTTGATGGACGTGGTTTTATCACTCAGCGTGGAGAGGAACGTCTAGTCTACAACACCAAACGCCAGTTGACCCGAGCTTTTAGAGTCGGCAGATACGACATAGACTATTACTATGATGGTCGCGGGCGACTATCTGTGAGAAAAGATAATGTTGGCAACGTCACTCAATTCTTCTACGCAGATCCCGGACAACCCTTTGCTGTTACACATATTTATAACAACGCAGACGGAAGGACTATAACACTGCTGTACGATGATCGAAAATATCCCATGTTCATATTGCTTAATAAAGAAAGCTTTTATATTGCAACTGACCACACTGGAAGCCCTCTTTTAGTATACGATGTATATGGTGATGTGGTGAAAGAAATACATAGGGGGCCATATGGCCACGTTTTATTTGATTCAAACCCGAATTTTTATTTGCCTGTGGATTTTCAAGGGGGACTTCTTGACCCCATGACTGGATTAATTCACTTTGGTGATCGTGTGTATGACTCGCTTGTCGGCCAGTGGATGACACCAGGATGGGATGACATCTTAAAATCTCTTTCCAACCCAAAAAGACTTCATCTTTACAGATTTAATGAAAATGACCCTGTCAATGTCAGCCCTGGATTAAAAAATAAATTAGGTAAACAATTCAAAACTATTTCAAAAATATATTTTATATGTATTTATTTATATTTAAATGTTTGTTATAATTTTAAATCCGTAATCATGTATTCATTGATATTTTATAGTATTCTTTTCAAGTGTTTCAATAGTTTAGTGCACGATGCTATATCATTTGGTTTCCGTAACAAGTCGTTTTATATAACTTCGTCAATATATTTCGCCATAGAAAATACCACTAATCGATGTGATAAAATGTTGCTAGTCTTGCATAATGAATAAAGATGTTTGTGTTTCTGTATGTCTGTCTGTGTTTGCCGTCTGTAGAAAGAAATCGTAGCGTCTGACGCCTGCAAAATTTGCTACAGATGTGCTTTACGTCCCTGTATGATGCATCTTTGAGATACTTTTTTTTAAAAATACGAGTTCTTTTTAAAGTTGAGAACTTTATAAATTTGGGCCAAAACAGCCCATTTCTTAAGACATTGATATGACACACGTCACGCTCGCCGGCCGTCCAAATGGTTGCTCAAGTCCTAGTTGACGAGCCGGACGGCCTGGGTCTTCAACACGTCACGCTCGGATTCGATATCCGCTTCTCGTAACTTTTTCCTTATGACACGTTAAATCTGTAAGACCGAATGACCATCCCAGAGGTGATGGGTTAGGGAAGACAAATTACCGATTTTGTGGTTGCGACATTATTGGATTCCGATCTAAATTGGGGATTCTATTCAGGATGTCCAAAAATATCATGCGCATTAACAGAGAAAGATTTTGATATGGTTGAAGGTCTGTATTAGTGGTCCTTAACTTTCGTTTATTATATCATGCGTGATTTCTCGTTGGCATGTTGTTGTTGTTGAGACTCAGACTATCCGACCTACCAGAAAGGTGCAAGGTAACCGTTTGGATGGCCTGGAAGTGCCACTCAATTTAGACCGAAACCCAGTGGAGGAGGCATCCACAGGGACCGTACGCTCTTTCCCCTACCGCCAACCTCTCGTAAGGACATACGGACTCACATGTTTAACGTGATCGTACTCCGCATGAACACGGCGGCAGTTGTGGCAGCGTGCAAATCCAGCGCGTAAACCACCGGGCTACCGCGCCCGAAGTGTGCCAACAGCGCGCGGTGTTCCCAGGTGGTCACCCACGCAAGTACTAACCGCGCCCGATGCTGATTGACTTCGATGATCTAACGAGAACCGGTGTTTTCAGCACGGTAGGGCCTTTGGCACTCGTTGGCATATCTGTATTTCCAATATGATTTCTTGTTACAAATCGAGAGTCATGACACAAACGGCATAATACGTAACTTACAACTTCGGGTAGGTCGGGGCATGACAGCCCAGTAATTAGTGCGCTGGGATTGTGGAGTTCGGACGACCTGATTTCAAATCCCGACTCTACCTAAACTGTTACCGTGTTTACGCGGAATAAGATCAAGTTAAACATGTGGGTCCGTAAGTTCTTCCGAGAAGTTGGTGGTAGAGGGAGGAGAGTACGATCCCTGTGGAAGCGTCCCACTGGGTTCCGGTTCAAATTGGGCATCACTTCCCGGCCGTCCAAACAGTTACTTTACATCTTCGGGTAGGTCGGAGGTCTGGATGGAATAAGGAAAGCTTGGGGTAGGCCGGACGGTCGGGGTCGAAGAATAAGAATTTCGGGTAGATCGGGCGGTATGAGTTGAGGAAGAACTTCTGGTATGTCGAACGGTCTGGGTACGAAGGAAAAAAAATAAAGCCATAAATTGGCCATTCCGTCATTCCTTCAAATCATATTGATTCGTTTTTGATCTATTGATTCCACAGATAATATTCGAGAACAGGTTTTTGATTAAAAGGCAGACAAGTTGACCAAACACACACATTTTATCCAACGTGGAATAGCTGTGCCTGACTTTTGCCGAATGGCAAAATGTTAGCGCGTTTTGCCACATGCATCTATTCTATAAGTGAAAAGGCGAAATGGAGAGCAGGTTTGGGACACTTTTTTTGTATGGGTTTAATTTCCAGTTGATACCAGTAGCACATATAAGACCTGCGAAATTACATCAAGTGGTTTCAGTAAGTGCATTTGCTTCTTTTATTTGTCACAACTCAGTCTATGGAACTATATAGATCGCAGATAAATGTTTTGGAAGGTTAAATCGAAGCAATTCGTAAACACGAATGTAAAAAGTGATGGATTTAAAGAATTTAAGTTAACTCCCGTGGCGATCGAAAATTTGTTTTGAAAATTATGGTCGACGAGAAAATGTTTCAATAAAGATGAATTTAAACAGACTTGGTCATCAACAGATGAACAGCATGTTTCAAACCTTTCGTAATTGTAATTTTTTAACCATTTGCACATAAACACTAAAGTTTACAAGCTCAGATAATTTTACCGGCCTTATCTGGTCCGCTTCCGTTTTAAGTAAATTTAGTTAAAAAAAATTATCCCGTCATGTTGATCATAACATATTTTTATGAGTAGTTTTGATTTTCAAGCTAGATGGGTGCCTAATTCTGTGGTTTTGGGTTGGATAAAAGCATTCTGGGCTTTCCTTTGGCTGTAAAAAATAAAAGTTAATAAATGGTTATAAAATCTCATAATTTCAACCGTTCTTTTTAAATAACATGATTTAGTAATAATATGTAGAAATTCATCTTTAGAAATTTTTTTATTGTGTGCGCATCTGAACTATCTAAATTTGATCTCTTATAGCGTACATAAAATTTCGTATTAATTGAAATTATACAAAGCTACTGTTAAAACATCAATCTGTTTTCGAGAACAGTTCACTGAGAACACACAATTTGTCATTTGGTGTATTGTTTTGACACGTGCAGGTTTAACAAATTTACGAGCATATTGAAATCATCACCACTCTTAAATAATTTTTGAAATCTTCTGATTTGTTTTCTTGCTAATATCTGTGAAAATACGTACTATTTCCTTTAAAAAACACTCTTTTTTTGACAAATTCCCTGTTTTTATCTTAGTTATTATTGAAATCTCAAAGTGTAACACGCGTAATAATACTATTTATTTAACTTAAATCTGCCATCCAATGTTTAAAACTGCTAACATTTAACACTATATGTATCACGACTCATGATTTGTAACAGAAAATCACTTTGGAAATACAGACATGCCAAAGAAAAATTACTCATGACATGATAAACGATAATTAAGGACCAATAATATAGACCTTCTACGTTATCAAAGTCTTTATTATTGCGCATAAGATTTATCAATGTCAACTTTTCTATTTGTGGCCGAATATAGATTATGAGATGGGCCTTGTTTATACACATGCTTTACTGCTGGTCACAAGAGTCGTATTACTGTCCGGTAAAAAAAGTCAACGTATGATCAGATATTTTTTCAATGAAGTTTTAAGTTTTCAAGTAAACTAAATTTTCGTTGTTCTGTGATAATTAAAAAATATCACCGCTGAATGTATCGCATTTCGTATTTCAGTTGGAAAGTGTTTCATAACCAATGCTTTATATATAATTGGTATTTATTGTTTATTTTGACGGCAGTACAATTTCATGGTTGTGCATGAAAAACGGACCTCAGGACTGACTTTATTTAACAGCAGTTGATTTGGAAATTGAGTGGCATTATATGTGTTTGTATTATTTAGGTACCGGAAGCTTATTTAGTTTCCAAGTAACGCCAGGTGATTCGTTCTAATTTCACATACATCCAAACGCGTTTTTATTTGAAATATCACACATGTAATTCATTTCACTCACTATAACTAAATGAATATTTTGTTTGCCTATAGTGAGGGCAATGTGAAAAGTAAAGTGTTAGTTTCAATTATGAGAAATTAACCAATCTCTTTAAACACACACATATATTATTTAAATTAACATATGCAATTACGTTTAGATTATTGAAAGTATGAGAGGAATATAGAGAATTGCATCAGAAGTTGCAAGTATTAGATAGACTGGAAAAAAACTGTTCCACATCCAAGCCTAACAGCATATAAATAACAAATCTTAGGATATAGTGTTGTTCCGGATAATCTCTCTTGTCTGGAAAATACCAAATAAATCTCAAGGTAAATGACAAGGTAAAATGACTTCAGCTTCTGCTGATCCAAATATACCAAGTACACCATGGTAGAAAACTGGAAAACTGACAAATCCCCCAATTTAGACTTGAATCTAGTGGGAGTTCAACAACAGGGATGGCACGATCTTTCCCCTGACCCACCACATCTTCGATGGACTTCTGTGCATACAGATTTATCGTGCTCATACTTTAAGTAGACACGGTGGTAACTTTTGGAGGCATCTAGGTTCGAACCAAGTGCGATCGTTTTATCTTAACCACTGATACATGCCTGCCCCTAGGATATCAGTTATATTGTTAAAATGAAAATACTGAATGTATTTTAAATAAATGATTTGATAAAAAAGAATGAGAACAGTGTTTCTAAGAAATGAATATATCTCAAGGTAAAGGTGTTGTATAATTTCTAGATGTGGTACTTGGCCCAGTAGCTTGAGACATTTTTTCTAGGTGTCAAAAATGGACTGTGCGTGGAATTTTAAATTGTATAACTCTAGTCCAAGCGCGTCTACTGTGGTGATTTACATAATTTTTATTACCATATAGGATTAAGATCCTTATATTTTCCTTTCGCAAAACCTTAATGGGCATTTTCTAAATTATATATAATTTGCAGCATAATGAATTTAGTAAGTATTCGCATTTAATGATCGAATTTGTGAGTATCGAGCTATTTATTACAATTGGCACTTACTGTATACCGATTTTTATAAAAAGTTATAGTAACCGTATATACTTCAACTAGTATATACGATTACTAGTTGTTTAAAAATAAATAAAAGTAATTTGCTATAATTTTTGAACTTTATGAAACATTATGGGCCGTACTTTCAAGGAGGAATTCCCAAAAGTAACTGCGTCGTATTTATGCTACAGGATACACTGCCGGATACGATTCACAATGTTTCAGTAGTCGTTACCACATACCTTATCAAGAAGAGATTAAATAAAAAGCATAAGATATATGTCTTTTATTTTTTATAAATATGAAACTTTAAATACTGTAGTCTTTACAGTTGAGATGTAGTATAAACAAGAATATACAAAATGTTGAATGTATTTTACAATCAATTAGATGATATTTTATGAGTGCTATTAAATATTTTTACTTTCCTTATATACATAATGTATAAGGAAAGTATTGTGACGGGGTCGAAAATTCGAAATCGAGTTTTCGACAGGAAAGCACGTTTCAAGCATCCCTGATCACGAATCAAACATTTTTAAAGTGATGTTTGTGTGTGTGTGTGTGTGTGTGTGAAAGTATATTTGGTACAACAAATTTGGTACAACAATAACAATCTGCAAACACTGGAAGCCTTTTGTTTTTATAAGTAATCGAATGTACAGAACCCCCTAAATTTTCGAATAAAATTTTGAAAAAATCGTCAAAAAATCAAAACCACTAATAAAGTTACGCAAATAGACATTTCTTATGTAATTTTTCATTAGAAAACGATTGGCATAATTTTTAGAACGCTAACATGAACCGTTCTTGAGATATTGCACATTTTTCAAAAAATTATCAAAAAGTCATATAAAATGAAAAAAAAAATATTTCCTATTGAGAAACATGATCACTTATCATATGTAATACCATGCGATAAATTGGGTGACATCATTCTCGTGGATCTAGCTCTTTCAATTCATGAAAAAAGATACTTTGAGTAATACTTTTGTATTTGAACGTCAATAGTCATTTATCTGCTGTAAGAATAACTTATTTTTAGTGCATAACGCTTGGCGGGATTTTGACGACGAATTTGGCGGAATGTCGCCAACTTGGCGTCTTTTTGAAATGTTGCCAAATTAACGAAAATCTCGCCAAATAGATAAAAATGACGCTAAATCAATGAAAATGACGACTAATTGTCGAAAATTCAATATCATGTAAAGAATATTAGTATCTACTATAATAAAAACCTATTTTTTTCTACTGTAAAAGTAGTAAATTCATTACATTATATACGGAAAGTCATATGTTGCCCACATCAGATTTTTTAATTTCATTTTCATTGTTGCAGATTTAAAGGAGTGGATACGCTATCAAGGCATAAATTTGGATACACTGGATCTTGCTGCTGACGAAGTTTATAACAGATATCCGCATCACCAGGAAAGTTCGGACATTGAATCATTATATTTGGATTTACCAACTGTGCCACTTATGTCCGGCTTAACGTGTTCAGCGCAGAAAAAACTCCACTTTTTTGCCCGTCTTACAAGCGTTGAAACATCAAGGGTGAAACGCGAACAGCTCTGCGATTCTTCCCTTCCCAAGATTAGCACACACAATGTTCCATTTGGGAAAGGAATTACAGTATCAAGTATCAATGGTCGTGCTGTAGTACGAGCTTCAGCTAGAGCGGAGATAATTAGGAAAGACGTTTTTTCTGCTGTCTTTAACAACTGCCATATCCTTGACTTGCACTTGACCTTCCATGACCAAGATGTCTTCTACCTTGTCAAAGATAACACCTGGAGGGTTGGTGATGATCTCAACCAGCTTCAAAGACTTGGAAACTCCGCAGTCAACACGACTGTGCACGAGAGCAAGCAAGAAGAAGGAGATGTGCAGCCACAAGGATCAGGACATCAGCACCAGGTTGATGTTCGCATCCATTCTCACCATGCTATTTTAAATATCCGATATGGTACCACACCAGATAGAGAACGATTAAGACTGTTAAGGCACGCCAAGCGCCAAGCGGTATCGCATAGGTGGTCTCAAGAAAGAGACATCATATCATCGAATCAAAGAGGACCTCTCAGATGGACAGAAAGAGAAAAAGAACAAATCCTCAGTACAGGATACGCAAATGGTTTTAAAGGTGAGTACTTCCATGATGTCAGTTTATATCCGGAGCTTGCAGATGATCCATCGAACATAGTATTTCATAAAAATAATGACAGACACAGTAAAAGATGATTTGTCAATTGCTGCTTTATTTGTGGTCATTGTTTGAGTGATAAACTCCCCTTTAAAAGTTGAATGCTTTTCAATCGGAAAACGGATGATTTTCAATCGGAAAACGGATGCTTTTCAATCGAAAGAGCGTGTGAAGAAACAGGTAGAATTCACAATGCCTGCATCTCAGACCTCGCCACTGGCTGTGCCAAGCTTCGGGAAGAAAAACAAGATGGAAGGATATACTTAAGGGTTACTCAGGACAAGCTCTAACCTGTCTCGTTACACTCATTAAAGAGAATTACTTTTCTTTTTTTGTATCTACGAGCTGGACATACTAGAACATAACTGGTTTTACTAGGATATACGAAATATACATCCAGAGTCTATTCGATTAAGACAATAGTGCTTTATAAATCTGGAGATGGTTTTAAGTGCATTGACGAAAGAAAGTATTCTGCTGAGCGTTTAGCTTCATTTATCCTTCACAGTAAAATTTTGTATACAAAGCATTGATATCTGAACTTTTCTTAACAAAAGATTCATTACATTTCTTATGTACAATAATATGTACTATTTAATTCGTATGTTTTATATACAAGTGTTTCATGTGAAAATTGTCTATGAAATATGTACAGTACAATCTCAAATAAAATGGACGGGTGATCAAAAAAGGAGATGACGATTAAATAAGGTTAAAACTGGAATCTAATATAACAAATCCAGAAAAAAAAGGCTTATTCACAAGTTAGATTAACTTGAGTTCATTAATGACATTAAATGCATTATTCAGACTGACATTAGAATATTACATGACACATTTTTTTCCCTTGGTCCTATTTTTTCACTAAAGTTTTACAAGTAAATAGAGAAATTCATCTTGCTAAGTGAGAATTTTACAGTGATATGTATTTCACACACTGTACGTCCGGTATTTATGTGTTCTTATCTAATGTCATTCCAATCATATAATATCTGACATTTTTTGTATAATCGCATTATATATTTAAAAAAAATCACAAATAATATTCGCACACATACATCTAGAACATGCAAAATATCCAGCTTGAAAATTAAGGAATTTTTCCTGCATATAAAAATATTAATTTTTGAAGATTTTATTTGTAATAGTAGCAACTTGAAAGAAATTTGCAGTTTGATTTCAGTGACATAGTTATATTTTATCTTCATTGTGACGCATAATTTTGAGATTGCACTGTGTTGTTTTCATTTTGTCTTTTCATGCATTGTCATTTAATGTTCCTTTTGCTACTTTTTTTTTCTATAAATTATTTTATTATTCAAATGTCTTTTTTTAAACTGAATGTACTTTCCTTCAAGTTTTCAGATCAAATGAGAAGTACATCTTTAACAGATGTTTTGATAATGATTTTTCAAGGATGATTTTGCAAGATATTTCAAGAATGATTTAGCTATTATCTCTAATATGTTGTACTCACTGACATATGTATCATAATTTTATCATATAAATAATTTTCATTCTGAAAAACTTCAATATCGCCGAAGAGTAAAGTATAAAATCTGAAAAGAAAAATCAATTCCATGTGAATTAAAATAACCGTATCATTAAAATTGTCACAAAATACATCACACTACGAACATATTTATACCTTCCTAATTATTTCGTTTTCGTGTTTTTATAATTTATGGGAAAAAATCACAGTGCCAACTAAATTGTCAACTAAATGGGAATATGTAAAAAATTGCAAAAATTTATCAAGATCTATAAATATATTAACTTGTTAATATAAATTGCATATATGTGTTACATCGTCAGCTTAAATGGGTAAATTAATATTCTGAGCAATTTATATAATAAACAAAGTTGGGCCAAAAACATTGTAGTAGGATATGCACACTATATTTATGGCTTAATATTTTATAAACGGTTTTAGGAGATTTATTTATTAGTTCTTAACTCCTTGATCGAGACCTCTATTTGAGTCGCAAAAGCGGTTTCACGGATCTTGAAAAGAGACCCATCAATATTAAACAAAAATATGTGGAGTCTTTTGGCAAATGTGTTTCGAAATTAAGGGTCGGCAATTACAAATCAGTAAGAACCACTAGGGTGCTAATATATAAAAAATAAAAATGAAAATTTCCAATTTCCTTACTTTCTTTTATAGAAATTTTAGCGGATGCATAACCGCCTGTAAATATAAGAAAAAATTACATTTTCGCTTAAAATAACAATTAAAAGATATAGGATGTAGGTAGTGTTATATTTGAATTATTTTTAAAATGTAATTGTAACGTCACGAATGTCGGAATCCTATCCCACTAAGATCAAGCTGATAAGTTTTTGATTCATTCCCGGGCAGACAACCTAACCTCATGTTAAACAACCTTGCATTAGAGGTATAGGAAGACTGCAAACCCCAGCTAAAAAAATATGTACATCATCAGATAAATTCAGTTTATAATAAAAACTATATGTTACTAAATCGATTGCATTCAAATCAAACGAATTTTTGAAATAACTGTATAACGTTCTACAGTTATATCACCATAGATCTATAACAAATATTCAAAATTGATATTCAAAAATAATTATGTTACTGTGGTAACAGACTAATTATGTTAATCTAGTAACCAACTAATTATGTCAGTATGGTAACCAACTAACTATGTTACTATGGCAACAAACTTTTCAATGCACGCAGTGGTTAGACCTCCTTCAAGTAGAGTACATTTTTGCAAGTCAACCAAGCATATAAACTCGAAGTTTCGGGACCCTTGAAAGTTGATTCTTAAATCACATGCAATATCTGTGCAATATGTTCTGTTATTTCTTTATATACAAGGGATACTGCGCATTGCTGTCGAAAAAATGGTACATAGTCCAAATTATGGTACATAGTCTGTGTCCAAATTTATTTTGTTCGGAAGGAGGTAAAAATAATTAATGTTTTTCTCAATTTCCAAATGCTGCCCGTCTTCTTGATATGTGTTCAATACGTATGTCCAAGTATTTTTGTATCGAATTTAGGAAACACGTAAATGCATTAAATTATTCAAAACGAATGAAAGACCTGAAACAAATGCTGACTATATCTTTAGGGTGTTTCGGCTTTATAATGATTTGCGCACGTATTGTCATTTTTAAAAAATTTTCCAGGAATATATTTTACATGAGACATATAACAAAATATTATCTCAGTCCCTGATAACCTATTTGATCATAAAACTTGAGAATTATTTTTGTTTCTCTGGAGGACAAAGAATCAATGAAAACAAATCGTCGTGTATTATTAACACATATTTTCACACAGACGTAGTGAGAAGTACATGGCCACCGGTGGCCATGCAGCTTTTACAAGGAAATGTCCGCTTGCAAAAATTTTCCCATAACAATTTCAGAGAAAATATAAAATAATTTTCACACAAGGTTAGGAAAAGACATACTAATCATATCTTCTTTTATATAATTTTGAACTAAATATGTAACTCTAAAAGTATAGGGAAATATACTTTGCATTGTAGCATACACAGAATGTAAAATTTTATCTTTAA
Organism: Amaurobius ferox; assembly: GCA_951213105.1. Taxonomy (NCBI): domain Eukaryota; kingdom Metazoa; phylum Arthropoda; class Arachnida; order Araneae; family Amaurobiidae; genus Amaurobius; species Amaurobius ferox. Next base: position 45,537,043 of record OX578153.1, on the reverse strand, counting down.
AAGTGGCTTATTGTAAATTTCATTTAAGTTAAATTATAATATACTTACTCTTCAATTTATAACACGAAAATTTTATTTATTTATTCGCAATGAATAGCTTAAAGAAAGTATCGATTTTAATATAAGTGTTTATTACATTTCTTAACATTTTTTTTATAGAAAATCTCATGCTGATATCAAATTTTTCATTATCTTTACTTAAAACTCAGCATGCTCGTTGTAAGTGGTTGAATCATGTTTTCTTGTATTTATCTAATTTGTATTTAAAGGTATTTCAACGAATTATTATATTTGAATGTGGTATGAACAATAAGATTCGGATCCTACATAAAAAGCATTGCCGAATCTCTTTCACAATATATTGCCTTAATTTTTGTGAAAATTGTTGCATAGTTTTAAATGCAGTCAGCTATCAGTCGTTTTGAATAACGTTAATTGGTATAAAACGCTACTTTAAGTAATTAATTCTTATTTAGAGAATTAAAACTTGGAATTAACAACTTGACTGTGTCTTCACTGTCAGTCTAAAATGCATACTTCGAACAGAATACAACTGTCAAAAATAAAGTGGACGTGTGATATTTTTAAAAGTACTTTTATCATTATTTCAAAATCACAAGACAAAAGGGTACATTTAAAAGTATAGAAAACTCTACCTATTATAGGAAGATATCTGAAATATATCTATATGAAAGCTATATAAAGCAATGTGTAATAATTTCCTTAAGAGAAAAAGCTCCTTCTCAAATTGTACATTGGCAAAAAACTCAAATAGCTATAGAATACATTGCATACTTTGAACAGAATACCACTGTCAAAAATAAAGTGGACATGTGATATTTTTAAAAGTACTTTTATTATTATTACAAAATCACTAGACAAAAAGGTACAATTAAAAGTATAGAAATTTCTACCTATTATAGTTATAGGAAGATATCTGAAATCTAGCTGTGTTGAAGCTATATAAAGCAATGCGTAATAATGTTCTTGAGAGATGAAGATCCTTCTCTAATTGAACAGAGTAAGGTCCAACTCCCGCGGCAACCTATGGGTTTATGCCGACTACAAGGGGAAAAGCACAGAGGCAAAATCTGTCATCCAGCAAAGCCGCAGCCAGGGGCCACGTTCTCGACGGAATCATTCATCGGGTAGGGTCCCGAAGAACACACGTCAGGCCAGACTCCAGCCACCGACCGGACCTTGACTCAGGCCATGAATAGCCGCAGTCCAGTGCTCACGGTCATCCGGAAGAGTCGGGGCCTGAGTGCCTCACCGGTTCATGGGCATCCAGGTAACCCGATTATTATGCCTCCCAGTTTGGAGGACCAGAGCTACAGATCTAAGATCCGTCAGCATTTCAAAGAGTGGCCTGCCCCGTGTTCTCTAATTGGACATTGGCAAAGAACTCAAATAGCTAAAGACCTAACATGTTATATGGTACACGATCTATATTGATGTAATACCTCTGCTATGGAAACTACCATGGCCATGTAAAATGGGCATAGTACGATAATTAGGTCCTGATAATCATTTGAAAGTGAGGCCCTTAGAATTAGACTCAACATATTCAAAATAATTTTTGGGTTTAAGATAATCAATAATTGTAACGTTATAGTCACGAAATCTGTTCTATAAGTTGTGTATTTGCAAGATCAATAATGGTCCAATCTCTTATGTTTTGTAAATTTCAACTCCTTGCTCCATATATTCGAACAACTGTTTCTAAACAGCTGTTTTTCATGACATATTTTGTTATGCACATGCCATTATTTGAAATTTTAGACCAAACAGTCAACTGTGCTTAAATAAGACTGGGGGGGTATTTTGGGGCCTCACGAGAAAGTTTAATTAATGGTGACAATTGAAAAAATAATATCAGTTGCAGTGATAAAATTTGTCAAAAATATTTTTAAGTGATCAAAGAAAGTATATTTTATATATCCGTTTAAATTATCTCTCGAGTATGCCCATTGAACAAATTTATACAAAACTTATACAAAATACTTTTGTCCTGACAGCAAAGAAGCTCAGAAAAATATATTTTTAAGAAAATAAGTGACTTTAAATGTTCAAACATAATTTTTGTTATTTTATCAATTCTACTTTCATGAACCTCTATTATTCATAAATATATTTTGGAAACTATTTTTAAAAATAATAGTTTTTATATTTTTTGTTTTGCAAAATAAGTTACCAAGATCTATAAATATATTAACTTGTTAAGATAAATTGCATAAATTTGTTATATTTTCAAATTAAATGGGTAATTTAATATTCCAAGCAATTTATATAATAAACAAACATGGACCTATAACATTATAGTGCGTGGGGTTCAAAATTCTAAATATGGACTGGCGTAATAATACATATTTTCGAAGCAGTCTACGTACTTGAAAATTAAGGCACCTTGACTTCTACTACATCCATTTGAAAAATACATAATGCGTCGGTTTTATGTCTTCCTCTTCTTCAATCCAGACCATCCAACCCGAATGTGTGAAATATCTGTTTGAACCGCAGCAAAGTGCCACCCAAATTTAGGCCGGAATTCAATGGAGGAGGCATCTACAGGGAACGTAATATCCTTCCCTACCACCAACCTCTCAGAAGGACTTACGGATCTACATGTTTAACGTGATCGTACTCCGCGTGAACACGGCGACAGTTTGGACTATGGCGGCAATCGAACTCGGGTCGTTCGAGTGCAATCCCCGTGCACTAACCACTAGGCTTCCGCGTCCATTTGCTCTATATCGTCATTGAAAATGAAAAAAGTAAAAACTAAACATTTTAAAATTTGAAAAAAAAAAAGAAAAAAAACAGTAATTTAAAATATTCACTGACGCTATCTTTGATTTTGGACTGGGTGTGTAACAGTCAAATTGATACTTAATATTTTAGGTATGTAAATTTTATACACCTTGTTATCTTTAAATAATTGTCAAGATATAATTTTAAGACAAAAATTAATAAGTACAACATTAGGAATAAATTGTTAACATAATATCGCTCATGTACATATCCTTTTTTTTGTAATTCACATTCAGATTTTTATACCTGATGAACATAGTAAGTGTGAGTATTAAACATTAGATCACCTCCGATCACGAATTATCAACGTCATCTATATATCGGTACAGAATTAGAACATAATGACGATACTGAAGCTTAATTCGACAAGTAAGCAAATACTGCTTAATAAAGTTTTCGAGTGAAAACAGGCAAAGTGATTGTTATTTAACTTACATTATCAGGCTTAAATGACATGAAAAGTAACTGCATCTAAAACTATGATAAATTTGTACATATATGTATGTATAAGATATACAATTAATGCGGAGCTGAAAAAACTCATTTCCTTAAAAAGGTTTCCTGAATCACTTGTGAATGATTCAAATGAATGAATCAACACTTTGTTGTTTAACTTATTTTCATTTCTTGGTATATGGATATTAAGTTGATCTTGAAATATTTATTAAAAAAATTATGTAATAAAATATTTTGTATCACATTTGCATCTGGCTTATTATCTCTCTTTAATTCATTACATGCACAACTTAATACACAAATGGTACTTAGGTTAATATTAAAATACATGATTTAAGTCAAAAACATGAGCAACGGGATTTAAGATTTAAGTAAATTATATGAAATGTGGGATTTAGACTAATTATATGAGTTACGGAATTTAAGTCAATCGTATAAATTACGGAATTGAAGTCAATTCCGTAATATCCCGAGCTACGGAATTCAAGCAAATAAATGACTTAATATGCAGTCACTTCTCAATCTCTAATTTATATATTTCAAAATGCAATTTAATTTGCCGAAATTTAATAAATAAAGAGTCATTTCATGAACTTACTAAATAAATGTATTAGAAAAGTTAAAGAACCGGTTGACATCACAATCCATGCATCGAATAATACTCTTGAGGACTCTATCAAATACATCATGTATCCCCTCACACATTAAAAAACAAGTTCATGGACTTGATCTAACGAGTTCATGGACTTGATCTGATGTTGCTGTCGGTCAAGTGAGATAAGAAACAACAACATGTATCCCCTAAGGTAGGGCACTCACTCAGGATGCTTGCGAAATCGGCCAAATGCAGTTCGGTTTAAACAATAGTTGCTACCTACTGTCCACACATTGGAGATACACAGAGTCTGTGTATAGTTGTCCACACATTGGAGCACTAGAGAAGCAAAAACTGGTTTGTAGTTCATATTTGAGCATTCAACTTTAGAAAAACCAGTTTATAGTTCAGATGTCAGCAACATACGAGATGAAGTGTACGGCATACAGTACGTCGTAAATCCTCAGTGCGTGTCCTTCCTAAAAGTCATATGCTGAAAGTATTATGATTAAGAGTATTTTTACGTCATCCACAGGCGGGTTATGTAAATAAGGCTTTTGATATACCCTCATAGAAAGTAACAGAGTTATCAAGTCAGAAAATTGGGCTGGCCATTCAACCGGACATTCAACTCCAATTCAACACACGGAATTACTGTTACCCACCCTGAAAGTCATATGCCTAAAGTATTATGACTAAACGTATTTCTTCGTCATCCACAGGTGGGTTTTGTAAACAAGGCTTTTGATATGCCCTCATAGAAGGTAACTGAGAGTTATAAAGTCAGAGAAGTGGGCTGGCCATTCATTTTCAATTCAACACACGGAATTACTGCTGCCCTCCCTAAAGTCATATGCTGCAAGTATTATGACTAAACGTATTTTTGCGTCATCCATAGATGGATTATGTAAACAAGGCTTTTGATATGCCCTCGTAGAAAGTAACAGAGAGTCGTCAGGTCAAAGAAGTGGTCTGGCCATTCAACCGGACATTAAATTCCAATCCAACACACGGAATTACTGATGAACTACTCGGGTTTACTTCAGAGAGTACGACTTCCGTTTCAAATGTGCTCTATTCCAGCCATCTATATATTATTGATAAGCTTTAAGGGCTAATACGCGAATTCAGTTTAACAATAACATTTTGAATCGTCCTGTGTACAAATTTACTTTGAATAAAAATTTTACTTTGTATAATTAAAAAATTAATTTTACTTTGCATAAAGAAATTACTCCTCAATAAATAACCTACTAGAAAGAATAATTCAACGTTGTCCGGGTTCGAAATCAGCGACCGCTACTTGACTTATAAATAATAAAATAAATGCTGTCTACTTAAATAAAATATTCACGTCCTTCCAAATCCCACGATTTCGGGAAAAAGAAAATGAGAACCTCCTAAGCTTTGCCTCATCGTTTTGAACCACCTTGTACACACACACAAATATATATAGTGAAACCCCGATTTAACGTTTCTCAAGGGACTGGGTGAAAAAACGTAAAATGCGGGGAAAACGTAAAATACGGGAAATACATAGAATGCAAAAATCAAATAGAAAAAAACTAAAGGTAGTAAAGATGACTCTTTCAAAAAGTATAATATGTATATTTTACGAAAAGAACATTATTATACATGCCATTTTAAGATCCTTTTACCACATTTAGTTACGAATCCTGGCGTTTAGGTTGAAAATAGTCCATAATAGTGCATTGTTTTTTAGTCATTGAGTTCAAAGTGAATGCAGCATCTTCTAGGATTGAAATACTTTGCAAGTTTTTTTCCTGGTCTTTATAAGAAAGAAAATAGTCTTTCACTATTTGTAAGCTCTTCAATGCAATACTGAAAGAAGGGACGGGCTGTGCTTCCGGTTGTTCTTGTTCATATTCATCGGCACACGAAAAGTCCATAAGGTCGTCTACGGATGCAGCAGTAGCTCTTTCAGCTTCGTATGTTTCTAAGTTTTCCGGGATATAATCGCCGAAGTCATAGATAAGTTTTTCGTTGTCCTCCTCCGAGTCCACCGCAGCTGATTCTTCATCTGTTCACGGTTCATTAGACGCTACGATTCCGCTTTCTTCAAAACAATGGGAAATGCACTGTTGATAACGTGTCTCCACGACGCAGAAATAAAATGCATAGCCTCTGCAACACTTAACTTTAGTTTGCAGGCGTCATTTAGGTTTCCATTTTCTAGTCAGCTACAGCTTTCCGGACAAGTTGTTTTCTGTAATAAACCTTGAGAGATCGAATAATGCCGAGGTCACACGGCTGCAATTTGCTTGTACAATTTGCAGGAAAAAATACGACACGCACATTAGACAGCTGCAAATCCGGATGTGCAGTGCATTGATCAATGAACAAAATTATTTTACGATTTTGCAACTTCATTTGTTTGTTTAGTTTGAGCAAAAAGTCTTCGAAAAGGGCTTGGGTTATCCACGCTTTTTTGTTTGCTTCGTAATTTGTCGGAAAACTTCTAACGTTTTAGAAGCATCGTGGTTTGCGCGACTTTCCAACAACAAGAGGCGTCAGCTTCTCACTTCCATCAGAATTACAGCACAGTAACCCTTTCGCAACGAACGGCACGCCCAGGTGCCAGCTACGAGCTTGCATTCAAGGACGAACGGCACGCCCACGGGCCGGAGGAAATTTTACCCTAAAGGACGACTGGCACGTATTGGTGTTTCTACGTGGAACGTTTTAATTTGAATGTTTTTGTCTACTAGATGGCGTTAAATGCCCGTGGTAGCAACTTAAATGTATTTTGTAGATGTTTGACCTTGGCACAAGGAGAATCTAATGAATTATTTCTCCATTTGGAGCGGTGAAACACATGGTTCTGTAAAGTAAACAGAGCACTTCTCCGTAGCATCAACAATTTTATAATTGAGTGCCGGGTCTCGTTCTGATTTTGTCTTTTTTTGATTTCGTTGTTGAATTAGAGGAATATAAGATAGTTTTTTTTTAGTGGGTGGGGGAGGGGGTGTAAAGGAATGTGCGGCAATGAAATGATTAGGTTATTTATGTTCTCATGGAAAGGAAGGCTGGGATTTCGTTAATATATCCCATCGAAAAGGTCCAGATATGGAATAAAAATATATAAATCGTCAGAATCGGAATGAGGCCATAAATGGAATTTCCTTGTGTATACTGGAAAGGACACGGGATTATCAAGCTCTGATGGTGGGTATGGAGAACGGGTTGTGAAAACATTTCTAAGTGAACTTTTAGGAAAAGGATATACTTTGTATTTGGATAAATTTTTTACCTCTCCTGTACTTGCAAAGTATTAGTTGTCTAAGAATACGCATGTATGTGATACAGTTTTAAAAAATCGGAAGGACATGCCAAAGAATTATCCATCTGTACCTAAAACATATATACACTAACATTTTTAATATTTTGATAAAAGAAAATTTGTATAAAAAATATACATCAAATAGAAAATAAGTATTTCCTTTCTTCCTGAAAAAAGTAGAATGCTGTGTTGAACGGCTGATTTTTAGTGAAGTTTTTTCGAGAGTTAGGCTTAGCGCAAAAAAATAGCCGTCTTTTGAGCACATTTCGGAAACGAAGCACTTCGTCCTTTGGGCCACGGTAGTTTCGGAATGCCGCCGTCTCGAAAGGGGTAAAACCGTAAGGCGCAATTTAGACATCTTCCCTCCATGGCAGGAGTCTCTTTTAGCAGCGTAACTTTTATCCGGTAGGTGGTTAAAGAAAAGTCCGGTCTCGTCCGCATTGAATACGTCCTTTGGCTTGTATCTTTTGGTCAAATTTGGTAGATTTTTCTTCCATTCTTCCATTGTAGCTTCATCTACACTTGATGATTCTCCCGAAAGCAATCTATACACAAGATTATGTCTTTTTTTCATTCTGTCAATCCAGCCATTTGAAGCTGTGAAGTCTTTCAAACCACCAAACCTATCGGCGATTTCTACAGCTTTTTCTCTTATTATCGTGCCATTTATAGGTACATTCGCGGCACGAGCTTCTTTCGACCACTTTACTAAGATACCTTCCAGCTCGTCGTACGGCGATTTTTTCAATGTTTTCCGTTTCTTGGAATTTTTTTCACCCACATTATCGATGTTTTTTTCAATGCATTCTTTTTTCTGTAGTATGGATTGCAGGGTTGTCACGGGAATTCCTTTCGATTGAGCGAACGCTAATTTGGTTCCGTGAAATTCATCAAATTGTTTAACAATTTCGGCTTTCTCAGCAACAGAAAAGTTTTTGCTTTTTTTACTCGACATTTTGGCACAAAAAGATTAATATTACGACCACCGCGTGCTAAACAGCAACTGAAAGGCTTATCTGAAAACGTGGAGAAAGGTAAGGCCTGCCCCCTCCCCGTTGAAAGAAAAGGAGCTACCCCATCTGATTGGTTAACTGGAGTGTTCTTCCCCGGGAAGGGAGCAGTCCGCGACAGCGGGTGTTCAACAAAGGAGGGGGGGGGGGGGGGAACAAACCATGATCAATGAGAAGAAACCAGTTTCAGAAGACAGGAGTCTGTGGAATGCGTTTCTGTTTTCATGATTAACTTTCAACAACGTGGATTAGCTTTAAAAAAGGAAAAAATAGTAGTATTGCTTTTTTTTTTCGCAATTTTTTTTGTAAATTATTGCAAATTTTAATTTTTTTTTTACTTTCCAGTCCAGGGAAAAAACGTAAAATGCGGGAAAGTCCATAAATAACAAACTTACAATCCGGGTTAAATTAACATGTATTGGTATGCGGAAAAACTGGGACCTGATGAAAAAACGTAAATTGCGGGAAAAACGTAGATTCGGGGGACGTAAAATCGGGGTTTCACAGTATATATATATATATATATATATATATATATATATATATATATATAGCATAGTAAACATATTAAAATAAAATTATTTCACAGTTATCCAATTTTTCTCCAGAAGTTGGCGCAATGCAGCACATTCTCCTAAAGTAACATACAAGATTCATATGAAAAAGAGGGGAAATGACCAAATGCAAGGCATAAAATGGTAGAGGGGGATGGCGACCCCTCTTTCCCGTTTAAAAGACTGCTTTTATGCCCGGGCAACACTCACGGTACCAATGCCATGCAGAAGCCATACTTCCGTAAATGTGTCAAATCAAAAACACTCGAAAAAGTGCAAAGAAAACAAATAGGAATCGACCATGATCGCAAGGGAAAGAATGGAAATGCAGCAAATGCCCCTGTCGGTTACGATGGAGTGCATCATATATAACAGAAGTCCACGCATGCGCTATTCGTTATTTTCACTTTCATCGTTCTATACTTCTGCCATATCCTTTAAGTAAGCATTTTCTCCCTTTTTTGTATTAAATAGGGAATTATAATAACATTTCAGGAAACCAATTGGAATTCCGTTTAATTGCGTTTCCGGAATTCCGTTTAATAATTCCGTTTTATTGCCTCCTTCATAATATTCCTATTATGCATTATGCAATCAGACTTGAAAGTATTAATGCGTTGATTTCTTTTGAGGTGACCAATGACGACATTTCTGAAAATGTTTTTGGTCAAATTGGACCTCCAATCAATAATGCGGTTGATTTTTATATTGAAATTGTTTCTCTTGTCATATAAGACGGTATAAGTACCATATCTACTGTCATGTTTTAGTGTGATATCTAGAAAATCAACACTATCTTCCTCCTTACTTGTATTCTCAATCAATTCCAGTTCTTTTGGATAAAAAGTAAAATCAAATTGGGGTGTATTCTTATATTGCCCAATAAGGTATATATATATATATATATATATATATATATAAATATATATATATATATATATATATGTATATATATATATACCGGCTGGTCAGAATTAAAACACACCTACTCCGAGCTCTCTATACATCCAACTACTCAGTGTAAAGGCTCCAAAATTGTTGAGCCTACTATTCAAGACATGGGGAACGGGATTGCGTGAAAAAAATTAGTTCCAGAAACGCCGATAGGTGGCGCTGTACAACAAAAAATATGCTGAAAAGATACAAGATAATCACAAGAAAAAAAAACACATGCGATATGGAATTTTTCCTTTTTAATTTATTTTGCTGATATGAAAAAAAAAGAAGATAAAAAAGTGAAGAAATTTAAACTGTCATTGTAACTGCAATTTCGCACTGTAAGCACAAAAATTTGCATAAACCCTTGGTTTGCAGCTACTATGTTCTGGGCATAAAAGGGGATAAAACTGGGAAATTTTCTTTCCTATCAGCGATGGCTGTTACACTGCCAGAACGCGCTTTGCTTGTGAAGCTGTTTTATGAAAACAAAGGACATGCTGCAGCTGCACTTCGAGAGTTTCGTCGACTTAAGAATTTGCGCAAAGGATCATTACTTCCACAAGCTTTCAGGAGAATGACCGCTCGATTCGAGAAAACTGGACATCTTGAAGTTCAGCCGGATCGAGGACGCAAATCCACTCTTTCAGATGCCGTTGACGATGTTGCCACCGCTATTGTTGAACAATCAATGGATAACGTTATACGCAGCATTCCCTGCATTGATAAGGTCTTTGTGATATTAATGTTTGGTACGTTCGAATAAAATGTGTTACAAATTTGTATTTTGTGTCTTTTCAGCATATTTTCTGTTGTACAGCGCCACCTATTGGTGTTTCTGGAACTAATTTTTTTGCGTGTAATCCCTTTTCCCATGTCTTGAATAGTATGTTCAACAATTTTGGAGCCTTTACACTGAGTAATTCGATCTATAGAGAGCTCAGAGTAGGGGTGTTTTAATTCTGACCACCCGGTATATATATATATATATATATATATATGTATATATATACAACTTTCTTAGAACTTTCGAATAATGTCATTATATAAATTACGTGATAATATTTTTGGTCACTAAGGAACCGAATTGTGTGAAAATGCTAGATCATAAAATAACTAAGAGGCTAATTCGAATAAAAAACAGCTTCAAAATGCAACTTCCTGGGTCCTTAATGCTTGAGTAAAAAATTCCATGGTCGTAGGACTCTCAAATTTTACGCTACAGGCCGTACACACACACACACACACACAGTCATCTTCCTTTATTATGTGCTAGAATGAATTATCTGCCGTTGCCATAGTCGAAACTAAATGACCCGTGCAAGGCGTATCCTCTTGATGTGTATCATTTTATGTATTGTTGATAAAACACTTTTCAGTCATTTATTCCAATTATATTTTTGACTAATTGTCCGAGTTCACCATGCTCTGGTAATGTAAGTGTGGACAATTTTAAACATATACATCATAAATGGACGGTTATTACTTTCCTTATATACATAATGTATAAGGAAAGTATTGCGACGGGGTCGAAAATTCGAATTCGAGTTTTCGACGGGAGAGCACGTTTCAGGCATCACTGATCACGATTCAAACATTTTTGAAGTGATGTCTGTGTGTGTGTGTGTGTGTGTGTGTTTGCAAGACCTGGAAACTGGGGACATTCGTATGTTTACACACCAACAAACCGCGGACCACCTTCACACCGAGGACGTCCTCGGTTTGTTTTATTGCGAAAACGTGTATCTGAGGACTAAATTTATAATGTAAAAGTTTTTTTTTATAAATCTGGAGGTAGTCCTCGATTAGTAGGCTTATAGTGTATTGTGTGTATGACGCGCTCATCAGGTGTGTATCCGATAAAATCGAGGTCCCCGCTTTCATGTTATAAAATGTGTTTGGACGGAGGTCCTCGTTTACTCGTAATTTCCACACGTTTGATATTACACAACCGGTTTTGGGTACTTACAAGTCAAAATTGTAGGTTTTTTTATTCATCATATTGATTATTTTATTCTGCGCTTAAAGATTGAATTGTATTTTTACTTTAATGCCGTTTCTAACTGTTTGATATATGCATAATTCCCTTTTCAAGTCCGTAAGCAAGGGTTAGTTTTTTGGGGTTAATCCCTCTTCGTAAAAAAAATCTATGAAAAGTACGTAAACATAAGATCGTACCAGACCTACCCCCCCCCCTCTTTATTATGCATATTTAGGAGGAGGCTATCACGGAAAAAGTTGTCAGGGTCCCAGCTGGGGATGATGCTGGCCTGATCTGTTATCAACACAGATTATTTTTTGTGAATACTTAAGGATATATTTTCGGACGTGAAGCTGGGGGGGGGGGAAACCCTCAAATCCGCTATTGTCAGAAACAAGACGTTTCGCTACATTTTTCAATGTGCTAAAATAGAATGAAAAAAAGTGTTCCAATTATTTTTAATCATTCTAATCCTCACTTTAACAAATTTTAATTTTAATTTAGAATAAAATTCAGTGTAGTCGATCAGTTATATTTTGTAGTTCAGCATGTAGACTTTATTTCAATAAATCTAATTTTTAGCTGTGCAAAAAGTTAACTTGGCAGAACAGGCTTCATCTATTTTCAAATTTATTGCAATGGAATTAGTAATATTTCATTTCACACACGCATTTATTTTTATGCTATTGTTAGTTATACATGGGCTGTAGGTTCTTGTCGGAGATCGCGTTAAGGTTGGTCCCGCCTGAGATAGCCAAAGATTTATTTTTGGGACTTAAAACTACAAATAAAGCAATAAACAAAGCATCAAATCTTACACACAATAAACCGCGGACATTTTTTACACTCGGTGAAACGCGGACATTTTTTACACACAGTAAAACGCGGACATTTTTTACACACAGTAAAACGCGGACATTTTTTACACACAGTAAAACGCGGACATTTTTCGCACTCAGTAGAATGCGGACATTTTTTACACACAGCAAAACGCGGACATTTTTTACACACAGTAAAACGCGGACATTTTTTACACACAGTAAAACGCGGACATTTTTCACACTCAGTAGAATGCGGACATTTTTTACACACAGTAAAACGCGGACATTTTTTACACACAGTAAAACGCGGACATTTTTTACACACAGTAAGACGCGGACATTTTTTACACAGTAAAACGCGGACATTTTTCGAACTCAGTAGAATGTGGACATTTTTTACACACAGTAAAACACGGACATTTTTTACACACAGTAAAACGCGGACATTTTTTACACACAGTAAAACGAGGACATTTTTTACACACAGTAAAACGCGGACATTTTTTACACACAGTAAATCACGGACGTTTCTTACACCCAGGTAAGCGCGGACATTATTTATACCAGTAAAAAGCGGACATTTTTATACGCAATAGAACGGGGACAGGAATTATCGAATAGCTAGGCTATTATTATTATTAGGAATTCTTAGCAACTTATATACCGAACATCAAACTATTAATAATCCAAATTCAAGAACTTTTTAATCAAAGAAATTCATTACGTACCGTTTATTAGAAAATGGAAAAGCTTACAAAATTATTCTAAAATCCAAATGTTAAAAATTTACGTTCCATGTCCAGTGTGATATACCTCCCGTGTAGGGAACAATGAAAACATTATTTCATTTTATTATATTATTTTTAATAGTTAAGTTATTCTTTACTATATCTTCGTTTTGTATTAATGTTTTTCTCTATATGTTATGATTAACTCATGCCTCCATAACATGAGTTTATTGATAATAAAGAAAGTTAAAAACAATATGAAATGTAAAGAATTGCATATATTAAAAAACAAATAATGGAAATGTATTTTAAAAAATGACGGGTATTTAAAGTTAGTATTACTAAACAAATATCTAATTAGCAAATTATTCAGTTAAGTAGGAAAAAGAACCCAGTAAAATGTTTTCCATATTAAGTACGGAGGAAACATATAGGATTTTATTGGAACTGAATACATAATAGGTGCAGGCATGTAATCAGGAGTGATATCGGGGTATATCCCCCATGCCAGAAATTCTAAGTTATCAAAATTTGATTTATATACCCCCCCCCCCCCCCCGAAAAAAAAACACTTTCTAGCTACGCCCTTGCATAGGTGCACATAAGGGTGCTTATGGGCATGAAGCCCCCGAGACGCCATTTTAAAATACAAAAAGAGTAAAAATAACAAATATTTCTCTAAAAGAAATTCTTAATCCCCCCAGAGAAACATCTGGGTGCCCCACTAACTAAATGTATCGATATATATGCACAATTAAGTGCATATATTCCACACTTAGGTGCATATTTTGTGAATATTTTGCAATAATTTTGAGCATCAGAAAAAAATATTCATATATAATGTTGAGCATATTTGGAGATTATTTGGCCTAAATATTGTGCATGAAAATCCGCGCCCTACTCATTAAGATAAGGAATGAGTTGGTTAAAAATATAAAGTTGTGACGAGACTTTAGAAACAATCCTATCAACATGAGTGTCTTATCGGACTAGTCCGCCCTGAGCCCAACAAGAGGAATATACCGTTTTTTTTAGAATAACTCAAAATTCGGAGCATCTAGAATGTCTAAATTTTATATATCACTAGCAGCATACCCGTTCTTCGTACGGAGTATATAATATAAAGAAACTTGAAATTCATAATCATGCCCAAATTCTTATAGTATACTAAATGCCATGTTTAATCAAAATATTCTGTTAAAATATTTAATATAATGCTCCTAAAAAGAAGCTTAAGCATCTCTGTTCTCGCTATATAAAATTATCTTCATGGACATATCTGAAGAATAAAACATCTTGGACCCCTTATGTAAGCAAATATAAAAAAAAATATGGAATTGAATCAATATATGCAAAATAAAAGCGTTAAAATTGTATGGGACCCGTACTAATTATATACGCGAATATTAGAAAATATAACCTGCATTAGTAGATTACATGTATAAATTGAAAATACCAATAAACCCGTAATCTTTAAATCTGAAGACAGTCATTTATTCCAATATATGTCAAAATTAAAGTGCTAAAATTATATGGGAAGATATACACGTACTACTTATAATGTCCGATTATTAGTAGAAGATTACCCGTTTTGCAATATGAGTCACAAATGTTTTTTGGTAAAATACAACAGACGACGTAATAAATTGAATATATAATTAATCCCCTTAATCTTCATACCAGAAGACTGTACTTGATTCCAATATATATGCCAATATATGTCAAAATATATGCCAATATACCTGTACTACTTATATTCTCGTAGGTTAGAAGATATACCCGTGCATTTCTAGAAGATTACTCGTACAACGTACAATATGCGTGTGTCAGCAATTTTTGCCGCAATAAAACAATGGCGTAATAACTTAAAAATATCAATAATCCCTGAATCAATAATTCCGGAAAATATCAATAATAATAATGTTTAAACCTGAAGAGTATAATTGATATTATCCAGTCCAAAATGAAATGGCAATAAAATTTATTTTATATACATATCTTCATTATTCAAATCGGAAAGGATTTAATAAAAATCGTCTGCCGCATAAATACATTGGATTTAAATCCGTTGCTAAGCGACATGATATCATTTGCTTCAAATAAATTGGTAGAAAAAATATCGTCTAAATAGTTATATTTCTATGGAACATTTGGCGACAGTTTCGTCAAATTAGCGACATTTTAAAAAATCGCCAAATTTATCGCCAAGTGGGACTGTAGAACTGACAGTTCCACTTTGCGACAAGTTGACGAAATATCATCACAATACTATCCCCTAACAAAAAACAATTAATATCATTTATGTAGCGCAATTTTATCAATTTCAAGATATTTTTATAGATTTGAAAACATTTTTATCAATTTGGTGACATTTTAAAAATTCGCTAAATGTATTACTAAGTGGGATGGTTGGTCTGACAGATAAATGCTAACCAAACATCATTTCAGTACTCTCTTCTAACAAAACAAAAAAAAATTTCATTGATATGTAGAAGACCCAAGCCACACGACCTACCCGAAGGTTTATGGCAGCTGTTTGTGTGTCGTTTATATCAATTTGGCGACATTTCCGTCAATTTGGCAAAGTTTAAGAAAAGTTGTCAAATTAGCGATATCCCTCCAAATTCGTAGCTTTGAATTTGCAGATCTGAATGAAACATTCTTATCCCGTTTCAATATACTAAATGAAAACACTACAATTGTATTAGAAGATATACCCGCTCTACTCTTTTTCTGTTTCAACAATCGGCTATATGAATTTATTGGCTAAACACAATATATGAGTTTAGTAGCTAAATACGATATAAGCTTGAAAACTCTTTGCCAAAATAAATGAAATTGATGTACGCAGACAGCAATTAATATAATTAAAAGAAAAATCAAACCGTCCATTCATAAGAAATACTTTTATATCCATTTATCCATTTATTTATTATTTAAATCGAAAAAAAATAATAAAAACATTAACAAACACATTTAATTTAATTGTGATGCCGAGCAACATGATATATCCTCCTAAAATGTTAAAATTTATTAACCACTAACAGCACACCCGTTATTCGTACGGAGTGTATAATTTAAAGAAACTTAAAGTTCGCAATCATGTGCAAATTCTGTTAAAATATTAAATTTATTGCTCCTAAAGAGAAGTTTAAGAATATATGTTCTCACTATGCAAAATTATCTTCACGATCAGATCTGAAGAATAAAACATCCTGCCCCCTTTTGTAAGCAAATTTACAGAAGAAAAAATAGGAATTGAATGAATATATGCAACCCCGTACTAATTATATTGTCGCAGATCAGAAAATATGCCAATGTGTTAGTAGAAGATTACCCGTATTACAATATGCGTCTCAAAAATATTTGCCAAAATAAAAGAGATGACGTAATAAATTGAAAACATCAATAATATCCGTACTCTTTATACCAGAAGGTCGTAATTGATTCCAATATATGCCAATATATATTAAAACATATGTCAATATACCTGTACTACTTATATTCTCGTAGATTAAAAGATATACACGTGTATTTGTAGAAGATTCGTACAACATACAATATATGAGTTTAAACAATTTTTGTCATAATAAAATAATTGCATAATAACTTGAAAATATCAATAATCCTTGAATCAATAATCCCCGAAAATATAAATAATAATAATTTTTAAACCTGAAGACCGTAATTGATATTATCCAGTCAAAAATGCTATAAGAAAAATCAAATCGTTCTTTTCTAAAATATATTTTTATATCCATTTATTTATTATTCAAATCGAAAAAAGAATTATTAAAATTAACAGACAGATTTAATTTAATTGCGTTTCTGAGTAACATGACATAAGATAGAATCTTATAACATGTTAAATATGTCATGTCTTATAACATAAACTGCGAAATTAAATAACGATTTTGATTTCTCTATACTTCTCATTGTTCCGTAAAAGCGTGTTTTAAATAAACCATGAACCATGGAGATAGATTTCCCCTTTAAATCATGTTTCAAACAATTCATGTTTTCAGAAAGTGACTAATTAACGCAAAAAATCTCCCATCAAACTCAGAGATTAAATTTTAATTCACTTTCAAACGATTTTCAAGCTTTTCGTTTGGATAAACCACGGAGTTAGGGAGTAGAACTCCTAGGAAAAAGTTCAGTTTTTCATTAATATCTCGACAACCCCAATTCTTAGAAACTCGAAACTTGGACAAAATTTATGGGGGGATATTTCAAGGCTATTCACCAAATTTCATTAAATTCGGTTCAGCCGCTTTTCCGTGACGATGAGACAAACCAAAATTTCTTTTTTTACTAATATCTCGAGAACCACTGGTCGTAGAAACTCAAAACACAGATATAATTTTAAGTGAGGCTATTTCTGGGCTACCTACAAAATTTCATCAAATTCGGTTCAGCCGTTCTCCCGTGATGGTGTGACAAACAGACAGACAGACAGACAGACAGACAGACAGATTTTCATTTTTATTTATATAGATTGTCCTTTGGGGTATATTACATTTCATCGCATTTCGAACCTTATCGGGCTAGCCCGTCTTGGCCCACCATAGAAATTTACTCGCTTTTCAAGAATAACTCGATCAATCGGAGTAGCTAAAAATGTAAATTTAGTATATCATTTCCTTTTGGATGGAATTTAATTTAGATTTTAAACCTCATCGGGGTAATCCATCTTGGGTACGCTGAAGAATGCTTTCGTTCTTGAAGAATAACTCGAGAATTGCAATAGCTAAAAATTCCAAGTTCCACATGTCGCTAGCTTTTGTGGTATATTTAAGTTTCTTCGGATTTGAACTTTATCGGGATAGCCCGTCCTGGGCCCGACATGGGAATGGACATTGCTTTTTTAGAATAACTGGAAAATCGGGGCAACTAGAAAATATAAATTTAGTACATCCTTATATTTTAAGGAATATTTTAATTCCTTCGATTTAGAACCGTTTTGGGCGAACCCGTTTTGGGCCCGCCTTAGAAATTCATTTTTTGGGGGAATAACTCTAGAACCGGAGTATCTAAAATTTCCAAGTTTAGAATGTCGTTGTCATTTGCGATATGTCTTATATATTATTTCTTTGGATTTTGATTCTTTCGATAAAGTTCAAATCCTAAGACTTTTAAATATACCCCAAAAGCCAACGACATGTTAAACTTGGAATTTTAGCTACTTCTCGCGTTATTCTTCAGAAACGAATGCATTCTTCAGCTGATCCAAGACAGGCTAGCCCAATGAGGTTCAAAATCTAGATTAAAATCCATCCAAAAGGATTTGCATATACCAAAGACTGCAAATACGACCAAAAGTCTTAAATGGCACGAATTTCTGGGACGTTAGCAGGGTTGATGTACTTATCAACAAATTCGACATTTTCTGACCTCAAAGGTTCCAATATGATTTTTGCGAAATGAGTGCTGGCTCGGTCAGGTCAAAAGACATATTCACCTTTTCTATAATTAACACGTATATAAGGAATGAGCCTACGCGTAATACATTCTTTTTGGTAATCCAGATTTGGGGATAAATGATTGGCTGATGCCCTTTGGCATAATCGGTATATAGACCAAAACGTTTTGTTCAAATTTAGCTTTTTTCCAATATTTAATATTAGATGGAGTGGCGGACACTTCTTTGGTGTAAAATTCACCGTTTCCACAGATGGTCAAATGACAGCGGATAAAACAAAACTCGCTATCTATATAATAAAAGGCAATGTCTATGTCTGTGTCTGTGTGTGTGTCTTACACACTATACGTTCAGCAACCGCGCGTCGGAGAGTTACGAAATTTCGCAATCGGAGACCCGGGGGGGGGGGGACACGTAAAACCCGATTTTTAAAATTTGAATTATTTTTTTAGTTATTTAATGTTTTATGCGATTTCGACGGTTTTTCCCTTTTTTTCTCCACCATCCAGACGTCGCAGAAAAAAACAAATCACACCACCGGAAAGAGCAGACAAATGCGAGTAAAAATATATCAATCTCAAATCTCAGGAACAAATTATAATATTTTTTAAAGATTTTAAAACAAAAGTCACTTTCGGTTAAAAAAAAACGAACTTTGGTTTTTAAATCCTCTCATCTCAAAAAGTACTAATGATTTCGACTATGGAATGAGAATATTTTAAATGATATTAATGAAAAGCTTAAACACTGAAGAAATAAAAAAATAAAAAAAAAAGAAAGTTCTGGACATTGTCACGGTGCCTTAAAATTTCCTTTTTAGTTTTAACGTCATTAAACTAAACCAAACTTTGTTAACTCCACGGGGTTGAGGGCACGGTAGCCCAGTGGTTAACGCGTTGGAATTGCACTCGGTAGGCCCGGGTTCCATTCCCGCCACTGCCAAAACTGCAGCCGTGTTCACGCGGAGTACGATCACGTTAAACATGTGGGTCTGTAAGTCCATCCGAGAGGTTGGTGATAGGGGAAGGAGGGTACGGTTCCTGTGGATGCCTCCCCCACTGGGTTCCGGTCTAAATTGGGTGAATAAAAAGAAAGTTATGGAGATTGTCGCGGAGGGCGCGGTTGTCCAGTGGTTAGCGCGCGAGAATTGCACTCGGTAGGCCCTGGTTCGATTCTCGCCACTGTCAAAACTGCCGCCGTGTTCACGCGGAGTACGATCACGTTAAACATGTGGGACCGTAAGTCCTTCCGACATGTTGGTGGTAGGGGAAGGAGGGTACGTTCCCTGTGGATGCCTCCCCTGTGGATGTCATGGGTTTTGGTCTAAATTGGGGGGGGAGGGTGCACTTCCTGGCCATCCAAGCAGTTACCTTACACCTTTCTGGTAGGTCGCGCCAGCGAGTTTGCCACGGTCAGAATTTTCAAGGGTAGCGAACAGGCTGGTCGCCAAAGACGGCTAGTCCAAAATAAATTGTCTGCTGTCGAATTTTCGAAGCAAGTAGCGACATTTGGTTTTCGCAAGCTTCATTTAGATATTCGTTCGAGATGGAATGCAAACTTCGACGTTTTCCAAGCTACTGACGTTCCAACTATAAGCGCTTCAATTACATTGACTTAAATTTGGACATGCTAACATACGGGTGGAAGAATCTCTCAAAAACACGGCTATGGGACAAACCCTATCCCAAACAGGTTGACCCCCATTTGCGGGCAGTGGACACCTTTGACACCACCCATCAGAGATAACGTACAATAGATCAGAGGATACGACTATCCTGACCCACAGGAAGAAGATAAAAGAATTTGAGAGCGGGGAATTTTAATCCTTCAAGCAGGCCAGAAGCAAAGTGACCTCTAGAATAAAATTTGTTAGGAGTTTCTTATTCATCCAATATACTTCCATAGTTTATACATTTTTAGCAAAAATACTCTATATTATTTATATATATTCATTTTCAATTTCTTTACAATTTTCAAGCTCTCAAAACCTTAAGCCACAAAATAAGTCCGTGAATTCAATCTGGGAACTTTGGATTTCCGTCCTAATTTTTTACTTTTTCTATTGTTCATTCTTATTAGGTCTCAATAAATATGACAGAGTTGATTAAGCATATAGCATTCGATTTACAGAATTTATCATTATACTTGCAATGGAATACAATAGAGAAACATTGTTTTTCCAAATCAGCGTATTTTCTTTCAAAAAGAAAATGAAATATAGATAAGTAACGTATGCAACTCATGATTTCCACTACAGATTAACAGATTTTTATTTTGTTGGAAAACAGCAACACAAATTAGAACTTTCTTCAACCAGATCTCAATAAAATGAATAGGCTTATTGCAGTTACCAATTAAAATATGCACAAAAAGTTGAAGTAAATTGGTTCATTATTTCGTGAGATATCGTGTTTCTGGAGAAAAGTAAAATATCTAATATCTAGTAAGTGACTATTAAACATACTATTAAACTAACTATTAAACAATAGTGTCCATTAATAATTGGTAAAATGTACTTAAGTTATTTTGTTACATAATAATTGTGAAAATATATAATGTTTTAGGATTTTCCCCATTTTGGATCACTAACGACTATATCGCAAGAACGGTGTAGATTATCGTTCTAAAAATTATGTCATTTGCTTTTAAACAGAACTTTACATATTAATTGGCAATTTTCGCAGGAAATTTTTAAATGTAATTACGTTTCAATATAGTTCCGATATTCGGGGAAAATTAACTGCAGTTTGGCTAAAATTCGACTTTCTCATACCATAATTTATTTTTAATAGTTTCTTTATTTTTTTATTTTATTTTGTTTTATTTTACAAAATCTTTTTGAAAAATCGGTATAAAGAACCTAAATGATTACAATTATAGTGTTGTTGTTGAAACCCAGACCGTCCGACCTACCAGAAAGGTGTAAGGTAACTGTTTAGACGGTCGGGAAGTGCCACCCAATTTAGACCGGAACCCAGTGGGGGAGGCATCCACAGGGACCGTACCCTCCTTCCCCTACCACCAACCTCTCGGAAGGACTTTCGGACCCACATGTTTAACGTGATCGTACTCCGCATGAACACGGCGGCAGTTTTGGCAGTGGCTGGAATCGAACCCGGGCCTACCGAGTGCAACTCCAGCGCGCTAACCAATGGGCTACCGCGCCCTACAATTATAGTGTGTTACACTTCACTTTAAAGAGCAAAAAAAATCGATTAAAACCGCACTTCCTAACAGTATACCTAACAGTGGGGGGAGGGAGTAACTTGCGTCCCGGTGGGACTAATGACAATATAAAATCAATGAATGTTTCATTCATATCAGCTATTTTGCAGACTCCATGAGCTAAATAATTTTCCGTTAAGGAAATTCAGCAATTCTTATACAATTCATCTTACAGCTTGGTGTGTTTACATTCTCCATAAATGAAAATTAGGCTTCTTTGTAGAAATAATTAAAGTTTAATGATCATTTAAACTCAAATATATTGTAATTGCGTTGTTTCAGAATATAGGTGAACAGAAATTAAGCGATTTTAGGACGGATACAACACTAAATATAAATTAAAAATAACATTAAAAATCACGAATTCGACCCAAGGTGGATGGCATTGATTATTTAAACTCAAATATATTGTAATTGCGTTATTTCATAATATAGATGCACAGAAAATAAGCAAAAACAAAGCTGTTTTAGGATGGATACAACACTCAATATAAATTAACAAGATCAACCATGCATATAGCATTGATTATGAAACACTTTCCAACTTCAATGCAATTTTATATAAATACTCGTATCTCTAAAATTCGATATATTCCTCGGTAATATTTTTAAAATTATCAAAATACTACATTAATTTATTATATTTGGAAACTTATAACATCATCGAAAAAAATGAACTTCATTTAAATAACGGCATTGAAATATAAAATGCCTGGTTTAAACATCTCTAAAATGCGATACATTCCTAGGTAATATTTTTAAAATTATCATAATACTGCAATAATTTATTATATTTAAAAACTTCATCGAAAACAAATGGAATTTATTCAAATGACGTCATCGAAATATAAATCGCCTCTATAAAAATGTAGCATTTCATTCATAAACATTTTTCCAATTCTTTCATTCATCACAATACTATAATAATTTACTTGATTTAAAATTTTAAAACCATGGAGATACAAATAATTTAACTCTATGCTTAAAACTTCATTGAAAAAATCGTCTGGGTTCTTTGTGTAAAATCAACGAATGTTTCATTCATATCAGCTGTATTGCAAACTCCATGAGCTAAATAATTTTGCTTTAAAGAAATACAGCAATTCTTATACAACACATTCTACATCTTTTGGTGTTTGCATTTTTCATAAGTGGAAATTAGGCTTCGTTATAGAAATAATCAAAGTTTGATAATCATTTAAACTCGAATATAATGTAATTGTGTTGTTTCAGTATGTAGATGCACAGAATTTTAGCAAAAATAAGGCGGTTTTAGGACGGATACAACACTAAATATGAATTAAAAATAACTAACTTTAAAAATAACGATTTTGAGACAAGTTGGATGCCATATCTTATTTTAAAGTGGGTCACGTGATCTCTTCATAAAAAGGATGTAATTATTATTTTAATTTTTATTTAAAAAACTACCGAATATATTTTGCTAATTTTTATTTATATATTTTATGGGATAATTTGAATATTTCCTAAAACTTTCGAAGCAATTTGTGAATTTTAAATTCGCTTAAAAAATGTTTGAAAAATTAGGTCCCATAGGGTTCAATGTATTTTATTTTTTCAACCCGGGTTCAATCCAAAACTAATTGTGTGATGTTATTCATTTCTATTCCCACAGGTTCCACTGACCACCTGAACAACTAAAATTTTGATAAGGTCATTTTTGCAGCAGTTATCATGCTAACGGACAGACAGACAGACAGACAGAATGATCAAAGTCATAAACATTTTTCAACAATGTTGTAAAATGTTAAAAAGAACTTTAAAAATCAAGATTTTGACACAAGATGGATGCCATATTTTATTTTGAAGTGGGTCACATGATCTCTTCATATAATATAGGTGTAATTATTATTTAAAATTTTATTTTAAAAACTACTGAATATATTTTGCGGAATTTTTTTCATTTTTTTATGGGATAATTTGAATATTTCCTAAAACTTTCGGAGGAATTTGTGAATTTCAAATTCTCTTAAAAAATGTTTGAAATATTAGGTTCCATAGGATTTAATGCATATCATTTTTTCAACCCGGGTTAAATCCAAAACTAATTGTTTGTTATTATTCATTTATTTTCCCATATGTCCCACCTACTGTCTGAATAATATAGCAAAATTTCATTTTAATAAATTCATTTTTATGGCAGTTATCGTGCAAGCGGACAGACAGACAAATGAACAAAGACAAGCGGACAGACAGACAAAATGAACAAAGTCATATACACTTTTCAACTATGCTGTAAAATGTTAAAAATATGTAAATACTCGTGTCATTTTAGCTTGAATTAAATGTTGAAATATCGCACAAACGATATCCAGAAAATGCGTGTTTCATTGCAGAAATAATATAATTTCAACATAATATAAAATGTTTATGTACATGTACACGTATGCGTAAAAAAATATTATATGCAACAAAAAATCTAGAGTATGTGTTTTATATAAAGAATTAACGTTTTCAGCAAAAAGCAATGAACACAGGTTTTGGTGAAAATCAGAAGAATGCCCCTTGCTCTAAGTTTCCCACGGTAGAGAAGATATTTTTCAGGGAAGAATGTATTTCACCCCTCATTTGGGACTCCAAGGGGATAATGATTGACACTAATCTTTCTTTGCGGCTAAGCAGGGGGGTGCTGCACACTAAAATATTCGTCTAATGGGCAAAGAGTGTAGGTAGGTATTCGAACGTTTTGAGAAAGAGTTTATACAGAGTCTTTACAATTAAAGTTCCACTTTGAAATGGCCATAAATGGACAACTACTGGACAGTATGCTATCAAACTTGGTAATAGTTTACATGAGATCATGGGATTTTATTTTCCGCAAGAAAAAAAAAGTTCAAAAACTCCCGTCAGCGGGGAATGGCAGAGGTCCGAGGGGCAAAATATACCTTCATGTTCGAAAGAACTTCGTGGGCAAAATAGACCTTCATGTACCTTAAAATGTTCGATTTTCCAAATAAATTAGAAACGGCTCCTTTAAAATTTTATAGAGGCTTAAAATTTTGCACATGAACTAATTATGTGATGAAAACACTCTATACGAATACAGTTTTTTTTAAATGTTCGTTTAAGGGGTGCTCCAGAGAAAAACGTTCGAAAGATGAATTTATGAAAAAAAAAAAAAAAACATGCTTCGGGATGAGATAGAGATGTCAAATGTGTTGTGCGGATAGATAGTTTGGAAGGCAGAGAGTGTACAGTTTCAATTTTCCAATATTTTCTACCGTAGGGATGACGCACATCAAAATGTTCGATTTTCGGAATAAATGAGAAACGTCAATTTGAAATGTGATAGATGCTTGAAATTTGATATATGGGCCAATAATCTGATACAATACCCAAGAAAAACGGAATTTTTAAAAAATGTGTATATAAGGGGGTGATTACCCTACACAGAAACATTTGAAAGGTGAAATGATAGAAAAAGCATGCTTTGTGATGACATAGAGACTTCAAATTTAGTGTACAGGTAGATAGTTGGAAAGGATGAAAGTGTGCACTTTCAGTTTTCCCACATTTGCTAAAGCAGGGGGGTGCCGCACAATAAAATATTCGATTTGACAAACAAATGAAAATCGCCTCCTTTTCAACGGCTTGACATTTGGTATATGGACAAATCATTTGATAAAAAAACACATAATGAATACAATTTTCCAGCAATGTTCATAGGGGGGTGCTACACAGGGAAAGTTTGAAAGGTGAAATGAAAGAAAAAGCATGCTTCGTGATAGAATAGTTCAAATTTGGTATATGGGTAAATAGTTTGAAGAAAAGAAAGTGTGCAATTTCAGATTTCCAATATTTGTTACTTTAGGTGTTGCCACACACCAAAACGTTCGATTTTCCGAATAAATGAGACACACTTCCATTTAAATGTGATTGAGGCTTGATATTTGGTATATGAACCAATTATCTGATAAAAGACGAACTATTTCAAAAATGTTCATTTATGGGTGTCGATGTCGAAGGCCCAGACCACATTTATGGGTGTGCACTATAGAAAAAAACGTTCGAAATGTGAAATGATAAAATAGCATGCTCCGGGAAGACATTGAGACTTTAATTTGGTGTACGGGTAGATTGTTTGAAAGAAAGAATTGTGCAATTTAAGTTTTCCAATAGTTTCTTTTGGGGGGGAGGGGGGGGTATGCACACTAAAATATTCGATTTGACGAATAAATGTGAAACGCGAATTAATCAAACATTTACATTATTCGAGAGTTGCTTATTGCGACACAGTATATTTTCAACTGGTATTCGGCTTGTATTTATTTTAATTATCCTTAATGGATGTATAAGAATATTTATTCTCGCTATACAAAATTATCTTCACAGGTAGCTAGCTCTGAAGGTAAAAACATTCTGGTCCTGTGTGTAAACAAATTTACAAAAACTATTATCTAATTACCACAGGGCGACAGGGATTTTCAAGGAAATTGAACTTAATTTTTCAAAAGATTGAATTTTCATTAATTGGGTGTATAATTGTCATTAATTTAGTATCATGTTATCAATTCGGCAGCATTTTCAGTAATTTGACAGCATATTAAAAAGTAGTCAAATTTGTCGGAATGTGGGATAGTTAGACTAAGAGACAAGTGCTACAGAAAATCATTACAATAATATTATCTTTCAAAACGCAACAAGACAAGTCATTTAAAAAGCACAAATTTTAAATTCGCTTTATATTTTTTAAACCAACAATAGGAAAGTACACGTTACAGCTCGAGAACCCTAAACGTTCAAATTTAGTTCAAATTTAGTATATCGTTGCTTTTTAACACTTTACAGCATAGATAAAAAGTGTTTATGACTTTGCTCATTGTGTCTGTCTGTCTGTCCGTTCGCACGATAACTGCCGTAAAAATGACTTTATCAAAAGGAAATTTAGTATGTTGCTGAGACGGGCTGTGGGACAAACGGAAATGTAAACAAATAATATCACCTAATTAGTTTTGGATTGGACCCAGATTGAAATAATTAAATACAAGGAACTCTAAGGGACCTAATTATTCAAACATTATTTAAGCGAAGTTAATTCAGAAATTGCTTCGAAAATTTTAGGAAATAGTCGAATTATCCCATATAGTATATAAAAAGAAATCAGCAAAATATGTTCGGAATATTTTGAAGTAACAATTAAAATAATAATTGCATCCATATTATATGAAGGGATCACGTGACACATTTCAAAATAAAATATGCCAACCACTTGTTTTCCCAGTGTAATCGTGATTTTTAATTCTTTTTTATTTATATTTAGTGTTGTATCCGTTTTAAAACCGCTTTATTTTTTATCTTTTCTGTGCATCTATATACTGCACCAACTCAATTACAATATTTTGAGTTTAAATGATCATCAAACTTTGATTATTTCTACAATGAAGCCTAATTGTCACGCATGTAGAATGTAAACACATAAAGCTCTAAGAGAAGTTGTATAAGAATTGCTGAATTTCTTTAACGCAAAATTATTTAACTTTATTAAAATATTATTAAAAATATCACTTCTGAATGTATCGCATTTCAGAGATGTTTAAATAAAATTACATTGCAGTTGGAAAGTGTTTCATAACCAATGTTTTATATATGACTGATCTTCCTTCTTGTAATATATTTTTACTTTCGCTGCAATACATGCTAATGTATAGATAAAGTATTGGAATAATGCCGAGAATCACATCTGGAGTTTTCTACGGATCTCCACGTTTCGGGACCTGTAGAACACGAATGAACTATTTTTAGCGTGACGTCTGTGTGTGTGGTCTGTCTGTGTGATGTATGTATCCACTGAAGCTCAAATGCTAATGGACCAAATTTCATAAAATTTGGTTGGTAAGTCACTTGTGCGTGACCCTGGTGCTAATTACTTTTCGGTATGATTCAGTATAAAAGAAACCGCCTTTATTTGCGAAATGACCCTCAAAAATCCTATGTATCCACTCTAGCTAAAAACCTAATTGATCAAATTTCACAAAATTCGGTAGATAAATCACTTGTGGGTTACCCTCGTACTGATTAGATGTTACTGCAATTCGAATAAAGAATATCGAGGAGCTGATGAAGACTTTAAAGAGCAGTTGCTGAATGAAACTAAGGTACATTAAAAATGCAAATTCGATATAATATCAGAAAAGTGTCCATGTGGTTTTCTGCAATTAAACTCAATTTAACGCAGCATGAAATACAAAATAAAAAAATATATTTGTGTCTGTAGGAAAAGTCATGTGCTGCCCACGTCAGATTACTTTTAATATATATTTTTTTCTATTTATAAGTGAATTAAATGCGATTTGCAAAATGCCCAATTCTCAATATGTTTTATTTAAAATAAACAGTAGGAAATTTGAAATACATTCATTATTAACAAATGTTGTGAAGGCTTTGCAAGTTACTTTAACAGAATAGTGGTAGACCCTATTATTAAGAGAGGTTTTCGAGATATTGGGAATTTTATTTTTTGCTATGGAGCATGATATCCCAGATATATTAAATACATCGAATGAAATATAGTACGATAAATTACGTGCGGAAGCTAATAAAATGTTAGCATTTTTTTAATCAAAAAATCATTATAAAAGATAAATATGCTTTAAAATGTATTGCCTAAAAAGATTTTATATGTAATTTATTATTTAAAAATTTTAAATATTTTTTATTTAAAAAATCCGATCTTTTGTAAAAGGTTCGATCTCTTTTAAAATCTTTGATAACAAATGATAGCTTAGATGATAAATGATAGGGATTTAGCATCCAATTTAAGAAGAGGTATAGGGTAGTAGGTCACTAAAGATTTCCACTTACGGTATATTTTCTAATTTCGTTTCAAAAATTTTTGCATAAAACATTTATTTATCGGAAACTGTTATAGATATAGATAGCTCAGATAATGACTGATACGGATTCAGTATTATTGAATTTTGAAAATTATCATCCCAGTCCATCCTGGGGCCGCGCAATAGGAATGTATACGTGTATTTTTAGAATAATAACTTCAATACCGGAGAAGTTAGAAATCTCACATTTGTCATATATTTGCCTTTCGTATCATATTTTCATTCCTTGGATTTTGAACCTAATGTGTCTAAAGAAGTAGAAAACTAGCAAACAAAAACCAATTTTATAGGATCAACACCTTTATTTTAGTTTTATAAGATCTAGACCTTTATTTATGCAATTAAAATGTAACTCACATTTTCATATCATACAATAGAAGTGTTGGCTATAAATTTTGTAAAACTAATATTTCATTATAAATCGGAATACGCTAAAATATTACCAATGGGTTCAATCATTGATTAAATATATGGAATTACTAGCAGGTATATCTGTTATTCGTACGGAATATATAATATAAAAACTTTAAATTCACAATTATTTGCAAATTCTTTGTATTCTAAATGATATTGTTATTCAAAGCACTCTATTAAACCATTTAATTCTCCCAAATTAAGTATCAGAATCTCTGTTTCTGCTATATAAAATTATCTTTAGAGGGAGATCGGAAGAATAAAATATCCTGATCCAGGGTGTTGTTGATGTTGAGACCCAGACCGTCCGACCTACCAGAAAGGTGTAAGGTAACTGTATGGACGGCCGGGAAGTGCCACCCAATTTAGACCGGAACCCAGTGGGGGAGGCATCCACAGGGACCGTACCCTCCTTCCCCTACCACCAACCTCTCGGAAGGACTTACGGATCCACATGTTTAACGTGATCGTACTCCGCATGAACACGGCGGCATTTGTGGTACCGTGCAAATCTAGCGCACAAACCACGGGGAAACCGCACCCGAGATGGCCAACAGCACGCGGTGTTCCGAGGTGGTCACCCACCAAGTACTAACCGCGCCCGATGCTGCTTGACTTCGGTGATCTAACGAGAACCGGTGTTTTCAGCACGGTACGGCCGTTGGCCCCCTGATCCAGGGTGTAAACAAATTTACAAAAATGGCATTACCTCTATTTGGGGCAAAGCTAAAAATAAAGGTCCCCTCATTTACAATAAAATTTTTCAGCGGCCATTTATTTCCTCTGCCATTTTTTCCACGGCTATATTTTCCCTCGGCCATTTTTTCTTAGATTCCTTTGAAACTGTGCTAAGGGCCCCTAAGCTTATAGTTACGTTACTGGTTGGAACCAGGCGGGGATTGAGAGGGGAGCCGGGAGACCTAGTGCCCCCGCCCCCCCCCCCCTTTATGATGAAAACTAACATTAGTTCTATGCGTATGGGAACAAAGTTGAAATTGAATGTTGGGCCCTCCTTTTGAATGGTTCCCTCCACCTTTTGCAATGTCTGTATCTGCCCATGGTTGTAACACATGTACATACCTATAAAGCTCTAAGTTATTCAGGTTATACTGTAAACCTTTAAATAATGCAATGAAGTTGTGTCTGCAGTTAAAGCAGTCTGTTTCGATGGGCAACTGGGCATTATCCAAACGTGACCAGGATTTTGTTTACATCACACCCAACCTTTTACTCTACAACGGGGGAAAATGAAAAAGGGTTCGACTCTCACCAGCAGCAAATTACCCAAGGGAATTCAGGACCACCACCCTTTTCTACCTTGTACCTGCCGCCAAATTGCTCCTTTTGCCATCCTGCCTTGGTGTCTACACAAAAAGACAATTTTGTCAACTCGACAAACGGAGTTATAGAGTTTGACATTCTCGTAACAATGGGCAAAGTGAAAGTGCCGCTAAAGCTGCACAATTGTACCTAAATCCAAAATCTAAAAATAGACAAGAGACTTACTTTTCTTCTTTTGGGAAGGGGGGGGGGGGAGAAGGGGAGCTTCAATGAGTGCGTGTTTTTTGTTTCCTTATCAAAACTGTTTTTGTAGTATTTATCATAGTTCTGGGTTTATAAATAAAATGAATTAAATTAAAATGTAATGTAATTTTATTTTTATTTCATGTTTACACTACTGATCAGTATGCAGTTAAATTACCATCGTTTCAGGCCGAAATGTTCCATATCCACATATAAGATCACCCCGCTTATAGGGTCAGTTTTTTCAAATACGTAAGGGTGACCTTATACCTTATATCGAGGTTTGACTGTGTAACGTATGTTCAGCATAACGATTCTAACGAAATTATTTGAATTTATATAGACCAATTTTATGAATTTCCATATCTTAAGAGAGGGAAAAGCGTCTTCCTCCCACCCTCCTATCCCATTTGGCATTCAATCAATACGTATTTTAAATTTAACTCTCAATTCTCGCATATACTCTTCTGGATATGGAGTCGTTCACCAAGTACGTTGGCGCTTTGAGGTGGGAGGGGGGGGAGGGGTCGCTTTAATGCGGATCATCCGCATTTATTGTTTTTTCTTCTAATAAATGTTGTGAAAACTTTGGGGAAGTACAGTTTCATTTTTAATTGCATGTCTATTTCATATGACAGTTTGGAACCGTATCAGCAAATATAACTCTCTCAAAGTTAAAAAATGTTGAAATCTTTAAAAAAAATTTATTATATAGAAAATCGAAAACTGAAAGGGGGGGGGGGCATGGCTCTCCCATGCCGGTGCCCGTGTTTGCTTGTATAAACATAAATAACAGCTATGCCTTAATAATTTTCCATGTTAACATGCGGAAATTTATTATTTTAAATCAGTATTTATGAAATTTTTATTTAAAAATCCTCCTTTTATGCCAATTTTTGATCGTGGATTTTTAATTCATGATATGCTCGAAAATTTTCAATTATTTTTGCTTTTGTTAAGTATTTGAAGCTTTTTAAATCCCTACAAAAAATTATAAGTAAAGTATAATAAATAGTTACACAGCAAAGTATGTACCTCTCCTATTGCAATAAAATGTAAATGTATTATCATTATTAATACTATCATGTTAGTTTAATAAAAAATCCTATTAAAGTTTTACCCGAAAAGGGGAAAGCAGTTTTGTTTTCAAAACGTACATGCATAAGAAATATGAAATTAAACAATACAACTTGTTAAATGTATTTGAAACTTGTAAAATCATAATAAAAGATAAGTGATAACTCTGATATTGAACTGAGTGACCATTGCAAAATGAGGTTTTCAGATAATAATTAATAATATATCAATGCACCGTGATCGAAAATTTAGGAAAATATATTTTTTATATTAATTTCAAAATAAAATAATAAAAACTTTCTCTATCAATGTTCATAAACAGTTATACAATTTTGTCAATTTAGGATAACTTATTTTATAAAATAACAATTGATTTGCAGCAGGACAAAAATGAGAAAAAGTGGTTTTTAATTTTCGTTAAATAAAAAGCAAATTCAATTTTTCAGACTGTTTAAAACCTTCTTAAATCAAAAGCCTATCCTATATCAAAAGCCTATCCTATTTCCGACGATACCTAATTACCCCTTATAGACTATGACATTTGTTAATCATAGGCGCCGGAGACTGGCATTTGCCGCCTCCTGTTCTGTGGATTTTACAGATTTCATTGTATATTTTATGCATGTATGTGCGTGCGTGTGTGCAATGCATCTTTTGCCTAATCCTGGAAAAAATTCTTCAGGCGCCTATAATGTCAATGTTTCAGACCGAGACTGGATAAGTGTCAGATGGTTGTTTACTACCGTTTTACTTATTTCTTAAGCTTAATAAGATATCCGATCTCAAGTGGCTAATATTTAGAACGAGAGAAATTTCACTGCAGAAAAGCGAGAGGGTAATACGTTGAAAATTTCAAACTTTAAATGCGAAAATATAAATATTATTCGAAATAGTAAAGAATATATTTATACTATTTTGATTTTTTTGGGGGGAGGGGGGACGCTTCCTCACACACATTATGCGGGAGGGGCTTGAGCCCTCCCCAAAAAGGCCTAGCGATGCTTCGGATCCATGTTAAACAAAAATCAAACTAAGCGGGAGGTTTGACACCCAAAAACTATTTTTGTATATATGTCTCTGGATGTATCTATGAGACAGGTCCCCTGTTTGTAGATGTATGAAACAGGTCCGCGATTTACTGTGTGTGAAACATGTCCACGATTTACTGTGTGTGAAAGAGGTCCGCTATTTACGGTGTGTGACACGGGTCCGCGATTTATGGTGTGTGACATGGGTCCACAATTTACGGTGTGTAACACGGGTCCGCAATTTACGGTGTGTGATACAGGTCCTCGATTTGCGGGGTGTAAAACGGGTCCGCAATTTACGGTGTGTATATTTACGGTGTGTAACACCAGGTCCCCATTTTGGTTGAAAAAAAACATACTTTGAATTAATTATTTTTTTTTTAATTGCGAAGTAGAAATGAAAAGTATACTGTATTTTAACTGGAAAATCATTAACGTTTTCACCAGAAATATATTCCTTAATAGGGTTCTCGGTTTGATGGGATACACACAGCTCCTCGTTTTACAGGTCTTGCCCACCTGTGTGTGTGTGTGTGTGTGAAAGTATGTGTGTGTGTGTGTGTGTGTCAGTGAGTCTGTGGAGACGATAACTGACGAACGAATGGACCGATTCGAACCAAATTTGGTACAAAAATCACAATCTATAAACACTGGAAGCCTATTGTTTTTATATGTAATCGAAAGTTCAGAAGCCCCCTAAATTTTCGAATAAAATTTTGAAAAAATCGTCAAAAAATCAAAACCACTAATAAAGTTACGCAAATAGACATTTCCTATGGTAATTTTTCATTAGAAAACGATTGACATAAATTTTAGAACGCTAACATGAACCGTTCTCGAGATATTGCACATTTTTCAAAAAACTTATTAAAAAGTCATTTAAAATGAAAAAAAAATATTTCCTATACAGAAATGTGTTCACTTTTCATATGTAATACCATGCGATAAATTGGGTGACATCATTCTCGTGGATCTAGCTCGTTCCATTCATGAAAAAAGATACTTTGAGTAATATTTTTGCATTTGAACGCCAATAGTCATTTATCTCCTGTAAGAACAACTTATTTCTTCGTCCATAACGCTTGGC
This sequence comes from Amaurobius ferox, assembly GCA_951213105.1. Taxonomy (NCBI): domain Eukaryota; kingdom Metazoa; phylum Arthropoda; class Arachnida; order Araneae; family Amaurobiidae; genus Amaurobius; species Amaurobius ferox. The sequence goes on along the minus strand of OX578153.1, from coordinate 45,503,219 downwards.
GAGATTTTGGCGACGAATTTAGTGGAATGTCGCCAACTTGGCGACTTTTTGAAATGTTGCCAAATTAACGAAAATTTCGCTAAATGGATAAAAATGTCGCTAAATCAATGAAAATGACGACTAATTGCCGAAAATTCTATATCTTGGAAAGAATATTAGTATCTACTATAAGAAAAACCTATTTTTTTACTGTAAAAGTAGTAAATTATTTTCATTATATAAGGAAAGTCATGTGTTGCCCACATCAGATTTTTTAATAGGTATTGGCTACAACTGAGAACAAGATTACGTATACAGAACGACCATGATTAATGCACGTTACATGATTAATTTACAGAATCTATTAATTAGGAAGTTAACTAAACAGATAGCTGCAACAGATAGTTGCTAATAAACAGAGAGTTGCAACCTGTTAAATCATAGCTCATTAAATTCATAACCGACAATAACGATCTAACAGTATTTTCTACCCGTCATTTCAAAAGCCCCCTACTTCTGCGCCATGTGACTAAAAAGTTCACAATATCAAACAGCGTTATGGCGAATAAGCATAAAGTAAACCATATTAATAAAGGGGTTTATTGAATATTTATGGACCAGGATCCCATAATTAAATAATTATATCATAAGTTTAATACCGTCCAATAATATATTTAGTAGTAGTTTACAGGTGATATACAAAATATTTCGTCGATTTTGTGGTGCACATAACTTGAGCCCAGTAGTGCGGCGGGAATAATTACGTCATCGTTTTTCAAAACAACTTTTATAATCATCAAAAAGCATTTCCATTACTAAAAATACCAAATCTGACCAATTTTTTTGTTGTGGAGCCTATACTTAATTAAATGTTTCTGTGGTCACCAAAAGCGAATTTCAATGCAAACAGATCAGCAGTTTACCATCCTTAAAGTTATATGGATAAAACTATTTTGTTAAATGCATATAAATGTCTCAGATGAAATTTTACTTAATCTGACCAAAATTTCCGTTGCAAAACCCAAACAAAAACTGTTTGAAACAGTTAATGAAAAAGTATCTGCGTTGAAAATGGTGAAGGATTTAATGGATAAACGTTAATGTGAGGCAGTCGACGGAAAAATTGACATAGTTGAAGTTCTAAATTTTACATTTACAACAAATCGTTTAAGGTTTTGTCACTTTGATTCGACTACGAACAAGACGGATAAATCCTTACTTCTAAAAGCTTTACAAAAGAACAAATAATCCCACAAAGATTCTAAAGAAATAGATGTCAAAATTACAGATTCCATTTTTCACCTTTAGTGATAAGGACAATTTCCATTAATATTTGATGGAGTAGCTTGATGTATTTTGTTAAAAATTTGCTACGGTTTCCAAAGCCAAGAGATACATGCAATTTTGGATCCAATGAGAACTCTCAATAATAGATAAAAAGAGATACTTTATAGGTTCATATAGCAATACATAAACCCTGTGTTTAATACACTGCTCAAAAAAATTAGGGGATATTATGATTTTGGAAATAAACTGCGGACAAAAAAAAGTTTAGTTGGCTGACATATGATCCATAGGTTTGTAAGCTATTAGAAAAGAAATTTTTTACGCTCAGAACAAGTAAAAATGAAATCTTATTCTTGTTTTTTTTTGTCAGAAAACATAACATTCACAATTTGAAATGTTATAGAAACGAAAAAAAAATGTGATTTATCGGAAAAAATGAGCTTCTATAAGGAATATGATTTCCCCTGACCGAAAGCATACGAGATATGAAATCAATTATATTACCAAGATGAGATGGTAATTTTCTCTTCTATTCTTGTAGAAGAGCGTTTTCCAACTATTTAACTGATTCTGAGGGTGATAAGAAGGCCAGCAATCCTTCTTCCTAGAATGTCCCAAACGTGTTCTATTGGGTTCATGTCTGGGGAACATGATTTCCAATTCATTCGAAGGATTCCTACCTCGAAAAGGAAGTCATCCACTAGCCGAAAGCGATATGGCCTAGCGTTATCATCCATGAGATTGAATTCATCCCCGATTGCTGCAACAGAAGAAACCACAAAAGGTCTGGGAATCTCATCCCTATACCTCTGAGCCATCAGTGATCCATTTCTGATGATGTGCAATAGTTCGGTACGATCATTAATAGAGATGCCAGCCCAGGCCATCACTCCGCCTCCTCAAAATCGGACATTTGCATTCACAAATGCAGGATAATTTCAGTGCCATTTGGTCATATTTAGTACTTTTAGCAATAGAAAGACTTCTTAACTATTGCGAAAGAATGTTTGTCCATTTGACGTGTTAATCCACCAAAATAAACCGTTTTGGGGGCCCGAAGAACATTTAGCTACGAACCTTCTCTTATATTAAGATAAAATATTCTTGATAGAGCGTCTTATAAGAGACGTTCCGAAAGTTAGTATCAAGCTGCCACTGCACTGCTAAAGACGTCTTAATGATTTGAGTTATACAGGCCATATTTTTAAGATACCTTCAATGTGTGCGTTGTCACTCCACTGAACGCAAGAACTGTGCACCGGAAGACCGATAAAGTATTTAATTTCTTGTAGACTTCTAGCAACATATATTATCAGACCGTATTAAACTTATGACGTAATTATGTCGTTCTGGGCTATTGCTCTATTAGATACACTTTAAATTTAAATCATGGTTCAGATCGGCCCTGACCAAAATCTGAATGATTGTGGAAATTTTATAAGACCAGATTCGAATCAAAACTATGCATGTAAAAGAAATATATTTAAAAGTCTTCAAAGAGGATTTGATTTTGAATGACATGGATAGAATATTTGTACAGGATAAAACCTTATATATCTTTATTAAGTAAGTTACGAATTAAGGACCTCAGATTTATAGCAATCATCTCAATGGCGGTGTCAGTTATAGTTACGCTAATTTTGGAAAACCCACAGTAATTTGTATTGAAGGAGTTCCAAAAATATGCCATTGAGAACTTAAATTATAAAAACGGTCCCAGCAGTATAATTGAAGCTTAATAACTAACACTAGCTACAGAACCCAATACTAAATACAGCACCCAATACTAACTACAGCACTCACTACAAACTACGACACCCAGTACTAACTATAGTACCTAATACTAACTGAAGCACCCAATACTAACTACAGCACCTAATACTGACTAGATAACCCAATACTAACTACATCACCCAGTACTAACAACAGCACCTAATACTATCTGAAGTACCCAATATTAAATACAGCATCTAATACTAACTAAAGCACCCAATACTAAATACAGCACCCAGTACTAACTACAGCACCTAATTCTCACTGAAGCACTTAATACTAACTAAAGCACCAAATACTGACTATAGTACTCAATACTAAATACAACACCCAGTACTAACTACAGCACCTATTTCTAACTGAAGCACCCACTACTAAATACAGCACCTAATACTAACTAAGACACCAAATACTGACTACAGCATCCAATACTAAATACAGCACCCATTACTAAATACAGCACCCAATACTAAATACAGCACCCACTACTAACTACAGCACCTAATTCTAACTGAAGTACCCAATACTAACTACAGCACATAATACTAACTAAAGCACCAAATACTGACTACAGCACCCAATACTAAATATAACACCCAACAATAACTAGAGCACCCAGTACTAGCTACAGCACCTAATACTAACTGAAGCACCCAATACTAACTATAGCAGCCCAATACTAACTACAGCACACAATATTAACTACATCACCTAATACTAACTACGGCAACCCAATACTAACTACGAGAACCCAATAATAACTACAGGACCCAATACTAACTACACCCAGTACTAACTGCAGTACTCAGTACTAACTACAGCGCCTAATACTAGCTGAAGCACCCACTACTAATTTTGGGAACGCCCCTTACAGAAATTCTATTAGGGTCGTTTTAATATAAGAGGAGGCTCGAACCTTAATGTTTTTTGGACTCCCAATTAAAATACTACAAAGGATGGTGGAATTGCAATTATTTATTTTTATACTCTTTACATATGAAAATATGATAAAATAATAACAATAAACGGAAATTATTATGCTTTAACACATAAACCCCATTCCAACAAGATTAAACGATTCCCAATAAAATTGAAAAATAAATTAAAATGACGGCCACACATATTGCTACCGTAAACCCTAGGGTTGGTCGTGTGGTTTGGGTCTTCAACACAACAGTTCCAAAGGCTAATCTCGAAGTTGTTTTTGTGACTTCGTGTGCTTGTTCTTTAGCACCGAAGAAACGGATCCAGTGCATTCGCGAAACAGCTATATGCATCAGTTTTATTTTGCTTGTGCTTGAATACTTTGCTCAAGTTTACCATATACCTTGCACAAAGTATTTTTATACTTATTAAGCATTACACTGAAACTCAACGTGAATCATTCCGAAGTATGAAGTTTCGCGTAACAAGAAATTAACTTCCGGTAGCGTACTTTTAACAAGCCACGACATGATATTACTGAAGAAAGAACAAAGAAAATCGTATTTTCGTTCGCTCTGCAGCATCTTATTTCGAAAAAGAAAATATATGTCGAAAGAATTTGTAAGAGATACAACTCAAATGAAAGTTAAGTGCACTGGAGTATAACGGAAGAACGAAAAGGCAGACAAATTGGTTGTGATTTAAAGGAAGAGTCTGTCTCCCGATTTTTCGTAGACACTCCTTATGCTATGGGAGTTCTTTTAAGGCTATTTCTCTTCAATGCTAAACTTGAGGAATAGAAGAAATAGAGATATACTATTTCCGCAATTATCGCAATTGGCACTCTCATTATCAATTTTTTTTGTTTCATTAAGTTTTTTTATTTCATTATGTCACAATCACCTCATGTTGTTATTTAATGCCACATCTTCAAAGCAAAACTAAATTATCCCGTTATTATTACCGTTTTATTAAATATGAAGTCATGGGTGCTCATAGGGGAGGACATTCTACCCTTGGATATTCAAGATAACAGAGGTGAGCGTCAATCTAGACGATGTTATACATTTTATTCTTGAGTTTACTTCCGCCCCTCCCCATTCCGCAAACGTTCTACATACACCCGGAACTTAGTTGAAAATGACTGAAGTCAACAATAGCCCTAAACAATATCGCTTATTAATTATTTACTATAGTATGAAAACTTAAGATATTTTATAACTACAATATGCTAAGAATCCGCTAAAAAATTATCAACCATTTTTATTTAACTGAGATTCTCGTCTGACAAGGGATTTTAAAGGGAAATGAAAATTATTCTTTCTAAAACTCCCAAATGCACAAACTATGCTTCGCCATATTGATGCTATATGAAGAGCTAAGTCTACTTTGCAAACTACTCAAGTTTAATAGTACTACTTAGTAGTATATTTCTTCGTCTTGAGATTGTTTAAAGTTAGGTAAATCCTAGGCTATTCGTGAAAAATGGCTCAAATTCCTTAGTATTACAAGTAATGATTATTTTCTACGAATAGTAATTAATAGAATCACGTTTGACCCATAATGGAGGATCCATTAGGCTTGCACTACCCTCCCTCACCTACCCGTCATTGATGAAACGTTATTCCCCTCACCCAATCATTGATTGTTTATATAGGGATGAAAATGGGAAACACTAGCCACGCCTTCTATAAGCTAGCTTCCCATGTTTGATAATAGGCTAGGAATTTAACAATGGGTGATCTTAATGCCAAGTTTTTCCTTATAGAAGCCGGAAACTGGATGGTTTGGGCTTCTAAAACATTAAAATATGCGTTTTAATGGGGAAAATACTTTGAATCGTTTTACTTTAAGCAAGTAAAATGTAACTATTTTCTAAATATTACATATGTCTTCGCAAAATTATTTCAAAAACTATAATAAATAAAAGCATGTTTAAATAAATATTTAAATTAGATTTTAAGCTGGGGAGGTTCAGCTTTTTAGCCTTAAAGAACGCTACGCCACTGCGATGTAACTCATAAAATTACAAATTAAAACCATTTCACAATACAAAGAGCTAGAATCGTTCAGTCCAATGTATTGGAGTCATTCATTGACAGCAATTTAGGGCCAATAAATTACACGAAAACACAGCACCACAATAACCTAAAACAGTAATGCATAAAAAATAATTAAATTTATAGAAATTTACAATATTTGTTACATCGAAACAAGTAGTTCAAGGTATAATCCGAAAATACAAAAAATCAGGGGGTATGCGTAAAATAAATAAACCAACAGAAATAAGAATTAAACAAGAACGATCAATCATGCTTAAAGCATTGATTATGAAACATTTTCCAACTTTAACGCAATTTTATTGAAACATATCTAAAATGCAATACATACCTCGGTAATATTTTAAAACTTATCACAATACTACATTAATTTATTATATTTAAAAACTTAAACCTTCATCGAAAAAAATGAACTTCATTCAAATGACGGCATTGAAATATAAATTGCCTGGTTTAAACATCTCTAAAATGCGATACATTCTTTGGTAATAATTTTAGAATTATCATAATACTACGATAATTTATTATATATGAAAATTTCATCGAAAACAACTGAAATTCATTCAAATGACGTCATAGAAAAAAATAACACGCCTGGCTCTATAAAAGCAGCATTTAATTCATAAATAATTTCCCATTCATTTTATTAATCACAATACTATAATAATTTATTTCATTTAAAAATTAAGACCATGGAGCTACAAGTAATTAAACTCTATGCGTAAAACTTCATCGAAAAAACTCGTCCTTCTCTTTGCAAAATCAATGAATATTTCATTCATACCAGCTATGCAGACTCCATGAGCTAAATAATTTTGTGTTAAAGAAATACAGCAATTCTAATACAACTCATTCTACATATTTTGCTGTTTACATTTTACATAAGTGAAAAATAGGCTTCGTTGTAGAAATAATCATGTTTGGATGATCATTTGAACTAAAATATATTGTAATAGCGTTGTTTCAGTATGTAGATGCACATAATTTAAGCAAAAATTAAGTGGTTTTAGGGGGGATACAACACTCAATATGAATTAAAAAGAACTTTAAAATCACAATTCTGAGACAAGATGGATGCAATATTTCATTTTGAAGTGGGTCACATGATTTTTTCATATCATGGTCACGTGATTGCTTCATATAAGAGGTGCAATCATTATTTTAATTTTTATTTAAAAACTACTGAATATATTTCGCTGATTTTTTTTATATATTTTATGGAAGAGTTTGACTATTACCTAAAATTTTCGAAGCAATTTGTGAATTTTAAATCCGCTTCAAAAATGTTTCAAAAAATAGGTCCCATTAGGTTCAATGTATTTCATTTTTTCAACCCGGGTTCAATCCAAAACAAATTGGGTGATATTATTCACTTATATTCCCATAGGTTCGACAGACCGTCTGCACAACAAACTAAAATTTCATTTTGATTAAGTCATTTTCACGGCAGTTATCATGCTAACGAACAGACAAACGGACAGACAGAATGAACAAAGTCATAAACTCTTTTCAACTTTTCACTTCCACTTTTTGTTGTAAAGTGGCAGTACGGCAGTTATCGTGCTAACGGACTGACAGACAGACAGACAGAATGAACAAAGTCATAAACACTTTTCAACTTTGTTGTAAAGTGTTAAAAATATGGATTTAGAGGGCATTGAAAAAATAAACTTAAAGGGGATATTATCGAAAGAAATTCTTTCAGAGTATTCAATTGAAAGGCATGGACATCCAGAAGATACAGTTGGAAGATATGAACAGTTAGGGGGATATTTAAAGATATATATATTAAGTATAATCAAAGGGTATATTTGATAGATATGAACAGTTAAAGGGTATATGAAAAGGAAATAAAACGTCCAGGAGTATAGTAGAGAATATATAGGTTCAGAGATTGCATTTAAAAAAAAAACTTTCAAGGAGTACAACTAAAAAAAATGAACGTTCAGGGGGGTTAACTTAAAACACATTGAAGGGGTACATTTGAAACAAAACACTTTTAGGAGATACAAAAAAAAGAAATAAACGTTAAGGGAGTTAACTTAAAACATATTGTAGATATACTTTAAACAAAAACTTTCATGGATTACAACTAGATAAAAATACATTCTTGAGGTTAACTTAGAACACAATGAAGGGGTACATTTGAAATAAATAAAGTGTCATTTTATACATATAAAATAAGCAGATACTTATGGGGTACTCGACGGAAAACATTTTTAAGCTGCTGTTTTAATGAATTTTTTACGGCATGTCTAATACCAGCATTATTCCAATGAATCAATATCAAATTTAGAGTACGAATAATAATTTTAAAAGTCCGCTATTATAGCAAAATTGGATCATGCTAAAGTAGTATTCGTAAATTTTTATTTTAATGTCACCTGCGTGACTCCAATGATCGTGCAAATGTGGTGTATCTGGATATTGATAAGTAACTTCTTGTAAGACCAACATTTAGCAAAGCGAATGTGAAATCCTTAATTGCCATTCTATCTTAAAAAATGTCATGGAGTATGGAAAGGAATTTCGAATGTATCACGATATTAATTAGTGAGAATAAATTATTTATGTAGATCTTTAACATATTTTACAGCGAGCATGAATATGAGAGATCGACAAAGAAAATTATATCTAAAATTAAAGATTATTTTTATGGGGAGCATTTGTGGGGAACAATTTACAATATTTCAATCGTTGTAACTGATGTTAGCATCATAAACTGAAAAAAACCTTTCTAGTTCGCTAGAAGGATTAAATTCACGTGTTTAATCCTTGGAGAGAGAAATAAAGTAATAGCTTTTGAAATATTTACAAAATATTCCAAATAAGTCTTTGACTGCAAACATTATTTTATGTAAAATAAAGCGTTAGTTATACGGTAAGACTCCCATTGCAAATAATAACTGCATTTTTGAACCGGATTCGCGTTTATTTTTAGCACTGTAGCAGCATAATATATTCAATATTTGCAATGACCGCCAGAAAATTTGCTATTTGGTACAACTTTGTGAACTTCTATGGAGTCCAACAATTTCCGTTCTACCATGAAATCGGCCTCAAATTTCCTGAAAATTTAACGAGACAAAATCAAGTCTCCAAAAGTCATGTTCACAGTTATAGTACTCACTGTGCAAGGGACGTTCTTTGAAATTTGAAGTAGCTTGCTGATATCTCGAGGACTGACTTTTTCGGTTTGTAAGAAATAAGTATTTCAAAATATGTTAATTTTCTAAGTAGTGCACATTTCTAAGTAATGCATATACATACTTATTAAATTAACATAAGTATTTCAAAATAATAAAATTAATAAATTAATAAATTAATAAAATTAATTTTTAATTTAATAAGTAATGCACATAGTTAATATTCTTGATGTGGTTGAAGTATCTGCTATGATGGCCTGCGCATAATGACATCATATAAATATATGGATATCGTTATCTGCTGTGGGAGTATCTCTTAACATACTAGCAATGTTCCTTAACATAACTAAAGCGTTTAGTTGTTTCTGGTATACGAAGGATTATTAATCCATCTTATATATCGTGCACTTTTGAAACATGTATTCATTAAAAGTTAACAGTTCAAGACATGTCATAAAATGTGTGTTATTTGTTTTATAATGAAAAGTTACGCACATTTTAATTTAATAAACGACTAATGGCTAAGTTTCAGTGTTCAGATTTTGTTAGTAGTTTCAAACTGATTTGAATCCTCCAATTTTACCACATGCGTATATAAAAATACCAAATTATACTAAAGGGTGATTCGAATAATACACAATATGTTATTACCTACGTAAGAAGGGACTCCAAAGTTAAGAATACATAATCGTAACATCTTGTGCATTCGAAGCATATATATGTGTGTGTGTGTGAATTATTACCATAAGTGATCACAACCAGGTGATAAGCAAATGGTTGTAAATAAAAGAGGTCATAATTAAGTAGTAACATTTCATTAAAATATAGCTTCCCTAATATTGGGACAGTAGCAGAACCCTGCAGTTATCCCTTGGACATAAATTTAGATAGGATTAAAGGTCACTCAATATAAGCAACGGATCTATAATTAAGGTATGAAAAGAGAAAAGCACGAAAAGGAAAGGAAATATTTAATTTTTCAAATGTTAAGTGCAGAATGCTCCAGCTCAAATTTTCAAAAGCCTCCCCGAACAGCAACAGTTATTAGATCGACATCATCTAAAAGTCAAAAATACTCAACTATGACAAGCAGTTGGTAAATTGCATTTTCACAGCTATGAAGATCCCAAAAGCCAAATTGGTTAGGATTAAGAATGCACTTAGAGTAGGTATACACCTAAAGTAGGCAATATCATATGGGGTGATAAGAGGAACAACTTTTAAGTCTTATCCAGGTTTATGTAGAAAAATAACCCTAGTATTTCTCCAAGCAGGATGGAAAGAAACATAATTTTAAACACAAATTAAAAATGTTTAAGAAAATACGAAATTTAAAATTCTACAATTCTTTCTAAATGTTATCATTTAAGTTACCAATGCATGGAGCTCTGGAATATTTTATTTCATCAAGGATAAGAAAGATCGTGGAAGATTGAGAAAGATCAAGATATCATGTTTCAGAAAATATCAAGGATATCAAGGATCAGGAAAGGTCAAGGATAACTCTTCTGCAGAGATAATCAGCCACTTGGCTAGCCCTTAGATAAACCCAAAATGGTTAGTATTATTATATTTCCCTACAGTGTACGAAATTGTGAAAAATCAAAAGTAAAACATTTTGCGTACGGTCCATAAGTGTCAATAATATTTTAAGAGTACATTATATATTAGAAATGTTGCCATTTAATCACACGGTACTACTTTTGACACCTAATGAATCCAGAAAGCTGGATCGAACTACCCTGTGACTAATTGACGATAAAGATTACCGCCGAATGCACTGTTCTGCTAGATATTAGCAAATACTACAAGAAGTACATTTTGCAATAAAATATCTCTATTTTGTAAAGATTTTTAAATGTCATATGCCTATATGTATGTACTTCTCCAAGAGAATCCAGTTGCACCCCGATCTTCAGTCTTTGGAACTAATGAACCCAGCAATCTTTGAAATAAAACATTTAAAAAATAATAATTTAATTTTTCAATTTCTGACTGAAATTCTAACAAAAATTAGTAACATTAAAGCGTGATTTTTACCAGGAACATATTGGCATGGTTTAAATTGCAAGTCATATTTCTAAAATATTCGTAACATTTACTCAAAATTGAGCAGTTTATTTCATTTTTCTTCCAATCAACATTTGAAATATTTTTTAATATTTACTAGCTGTTGTATTCGCAGTTAGTGACAATTTTTACTTCCCCTATATACATAGTATATTGTATAGCAAAAGTGTTTTGACATAGTCGAAAATTCTAAATCGAATATTCGATGGAAGAACACGTTTTAAGCATCCATGAAAACGAATCGATCGTCCTCGAGCATCTGTGTATGTGTGCGCGTGTGTATCTCTGGAACGAATGGAACATTTCGAACGGCATTTTATACGAAAATTACTATCTGTGAATAGTGGAAACCTATTGATTTAAACGCAATTGAATTTTCGGAAGAGTCCTAAATTTTCGAATGAAATTCTGAAAAATTCACCAAAAATCAGAATCTTTATACATTTTGCTTAATCGTGTAATTTTCCAATAACTTTTTACCTATGTAATTTTTCATTAAAAATTACATAAAATCCCTGATAAAGGGTGCACAAAAGGGGAAATTTATGACTGAATGGTCATTAAAGTTGACAGTCAATCATTGTAATGAAAAATAACAGCGATACAAGCGTTATAACCATTCGGGGGCAGGAAAGTTACCCCCCCTGATGGGATAATTTGTCAAACCTCTTATCAGTCATATAATATGTTTTCAAACCCTTTAAAGTGAAGGGTAACATGCTATAATTATGATCATTTGTAACAACAATACAGATATTTCAAATTTTTTTCTTCCTAAATTTTCAACAAATAAAAGGCTCAAGCTACTTAACATGGATTCTGGTATGAGGCAGTCGAGTTGAGCCAGAGTCCAGTTGATTCTATATACAAGTGTTGTGTGCCTATTCCTGCAATAAAAATTCAATGCAAACTATAAATCAAGAATAATCAGATTTTCATGAAATTTACATTTGGGGAATTACACTGATATTCATTAAACTTTCTAACTATAGAAAAAAATCGAAAAATAACAGCGATACATTCATTATAACTCATCGGAGGTAAGGACGTTAGCCCCCCCCCCCCCCCCCACACACACACACAGATGAGTTACATTGTCAAACCTCTTATCAATCAATTTGCAACAATTATAAAAGGTTCAAGCTACTCAAAATATATTTTGGTTTGAGGCAGTCGAGTTGAGCCAGAGTACAGTTGATTCTATATGCAAGTGTGGTGTGCCTATCCCTGCAGTTAAAATTTAATACAAACTATAAATCAAGAATGATCAGATTTTTTATAAAATTTACAGTTGGGGATTTACTCTGGTGTCCATTAAATTTTCTCAACTATGGAAAAGAAAATCATTTTCTTTTTATATTATGGCACGAAAAATAAAAGAATGGACATTTTCATACTGTAACTCCGGGGTTTAAGTGGGGATCATTACCATAAAGGCGTTGCAATTTCAATTCTGATTTAGCGAACTTTCTAACACAACTTCGCTAAAACTTCAAGAATTACATGAGAAATTGCCTGACAACAAAACATATTTGTAACTAAATAAAACAAGAACAACTGCATAACATAAAAACAATTTCTGGTGTTATTTGATTCCGGGAGTAGACAAGCTTTTTTTTTTCAGGCTAAGAAAATCATTTACAAAATCAACGCTAGATCGGATTACTAACAAAAACTTTGCTAATGCAACACAGACTGTAATAGTGTTGCCAAAGAAAATTGAAAATAATCACCAAAAAATCCTAGTAATCATAAAACAACTGAACTCTGGTGATTTTCATTAGACATCTGAACATAATTTTGGGTTGTTAATCAAGTTTTAAATGATGCATAAGTGATTTTGCATAGCTTAACAATACATTTTCTCTACCAAAGAAGTATTCTCTGAAATAATGCATTGACTCTTAAATCGCAAACAACTCCAACTTGATGGCTGGGCATCTTTTCTCAGCATTATTAAGTCCATGGGAATAATACTCAATCACAATTGGCACTCCATTTTCCATTTGATAGATAGATATTCGCCAAGATTCCGTGACTTGAAGCATTAGTGTTTAATATGAATATTTCATTGAAATCTAGAGCCCTAACTGTAGGTTCGACGTAAATTTCTGATTTTAACTGTGTAATCGACTCCTTACATTTTTCAGTCCAATTGAAATGTATATTATTTTTTTGCTAAATTGATTAATGGCTCAGAAATTTGCTCATAATTTGGAATAGAAGACCTAAAATAACTCGTGATGCCTATAACACTTTTAACATGTCTAACAGTAGTTGGATTCTTAAAATTTTGAAATTTAGAAAAAATTCTTTATGATGGGCTAATGCCGTTGTTATTAATTTTGTATCCTAAAAATGCAATCTCTTGCTTGCATATCTTGATTTTATTAGAATCCAATGTATGGTATTAACTCTTTCAATCTATTAAATACCATTTGCATGTTTTCATTATTTCTTGAGTGGAGTTTCCACATATGATCGCCTAAATAAAATAAAATATTTTGTTCAGATGAGTCACCTATTACTTTTCCATTAAAATTTAGAAATATACCCCTGAGTTCTTCAAGCCAAAGAGCAGACGATTAGGAGCAAATTGTCCTAGGCCGCTCGTCTCGGAGTTTAATCTGTCTTTGTCCTCCTGGCGTAATTTTATCTGAAAAAAGCTACTTTGAGATTCAACACAGTATACAAAGTTAGGCCTGAAATTTTATGTAAAATATCCTTAATTTTAGGTAATTTCACAGGTAGAAATAGAAAAAACGCATTTAATGGTTAATAATCAACTGTCATTCTGTACGTCACTCCTTGTCCTTGTATTTCATGGCTTCTTCATCATCAACATTGAGAAGCAATAGTTTGACTGGGATTTATTTCTCTATATGTCCATATTTTCATAATTTTTCTATTTTTTCTAATTCTTCAAAGAATTTGAGAAGGGCTTTATCTGAATCGAAAAATCGTTCAGTAATTCTATCTCAGAAATAATCTCTTCCGTTTCTCCTAAAGTTTAATATAATTTTGAAAACACATAGAAATTATCTTTTAATAGCTTGTACATATGTTTCTTATCCTCCCCTTGTAAATGGTCAAGGTCAAAATCAGTATTCCCAATTTCAACTTTCTTTAACCATAACATTTCTTTAGTACAGGCATTTTTCATTTTATTCACATCATCAGTTTTTATATTACTTACACTTATTTCTTCCATATTTACAATTTCTATTTCTTTATTTACCACTTCTACGTTCATTTTTTTATTTAGTCAGATTGTGTTCTCATTTTTAGTATAAAATATTGTACTGACATACCTTCTATTTGTTACAAGCTGGATTGAAAACTCGGGCAAGATTTCTTTGCCCATCTTTAGCGCTTCCAGTAATATATCATTTGAATCAATTTTTCCTGACAACTGTAATTACACCAGTACGGACATCATTAATTTTAATCTTGCATCAATTGCAATCATCCTACATCAATTTTAATATATTTTGCTGCGAAAAATTGGCTTATTTCTTGTTACTTTTTTAGTTTTATAATTTATGTCATTACCATTATTATTTTCAATTCGTTTACTATTCTCATCGATATCAAATATTATCGTTTTATTTTGCAGTACCATTGTTTTTTTGTTCACTAGTCACAATTTAATTTATTTCCTGTATTATTAACATTCTCACTATTTATATTATTATCAATGATATTGTTTTTAACTTGGTTATACTCAATAATTTGACAATTTTGATCATTATCAGTTTGCTCTACTTCATCACTCATATAAATCATTGTAACCTTAGTCACTCACCATTATAATATCCATAACACTCTTAACATTCAGTATAAGATCCATTATCGATCTGAGTCGCTTTATGGAAGTATTTATTTTGTGTTGATCATTTAAATTTAACTTCTCATTACGGGTACCATTTTTGTTTCTTGTCAACTCTTCAATTTTTACAGTTTCACTACTTGTCATGGATATCTGGATTTAAAGGCGAGCTACAAGCTTGAAACACTAGCAAAGTGCAAAATCAAAATGTTGCCCTTTGCCAATTTCTATACGAAATATGACAATTTCCTGTTATATCGCAAAAACTCTTTTAGCTACAATCGGTCAAATTTATCAAAAACTTTTCAATAACAACAGCTTTCGAATGACCCTACAATAAACCATATCGTTTTTTTAGTCCAGGAGAAATTTAGCTTTTCGTATGCAATACGTCACTGAAATCGACGTTCGACGAACATGCAGCAAACGAAACAATGGTACATAAATAGAACGTGTAGAAATCCGTCACTATCTGCATATGAACTCTGTCGGATATGCAGCTGTTCCAATTATGTGCTTTTTTTTTAGTGTAGCCCTTCAGAAACCTCACAAATTTGAGTTTTTTCAAACTTGATGCACTTCCCTTCTATCCACCATAACATGGAAACGGTTAAAGATATGCCAGGGTTGCTATGGTGTTTTATACTGCACATGGGCTCTTCCATCACCCATTTCGTTTGGCAGATTATGTGCAATTCACCCTCTATATTAAGATCGGCACATACCTTTACATTTTGACCCCGTTTTGCTGCTCTGTTGCTCTAATTGAATATCACTAATAGCCCCATTGCCATTCGTCTAACTATGATTGTTTCATTTTTACACACAACTCAAGATTTGTTTCACATATCTAACAACTGACGACTCCAACATTCCGATTATCACTTCAACTGTCATACAGATTCAACTGTCTTCATTTGCCTGATGCATTTTCTTATCTGATGCATTCTGATTATTACTTTCCTTATATACATAATGTATAAGGAAAGTATTGTGACGGGGTCGAAAATACGAATTCGAGTTTTCGACGGGAGAGCACGTTTCAAGCATCCCTGATCACGAATCAAACATTTTTGGAGTGATGTCTGTGTGTGTGTGAAAGTATGTGTGTGTGTGTGTGTGTGTGTCAGTGCGCCTGTGGAGACGATAACTGACGAACGAATGGACCGATTCGAACCAAATTTGGTACAAGAATCACAATCCGTAAACACTGGAAGCCTATTGTTTTTATACGTAATCGAATGTTCAGAACCCACCTAAATTTTCGAATGAAATTTTGAAAAAATCGTCAAAAAATCAAAACCGCTAATGAAGTTACGCAAATAGACATTTATTATGTAATTTTGCATTAGAAAACGATTGGCATAAATTTTAGAACGCTAACATGAACCGTTCTCGAGATATTGTACATTTTTCAAAAAAATTATGAAAAAGTCACATAAAAAAAAAATCCTATTGAGAAACATGTTCACTTTTCATATGTAATGCCTTGCGATAAATTGAGTGACATCATTCTCATGGATCTAGCTCGTTCCATTCATGAAAAAATATACTTTGAATAATACTTTTGTATTTGAACGCCAATAGTCATTTATCTGCTGTAAGAATAACTTTTTCTTAGTGCATAACGCTTGGCGAGATTTTGGCGATGAATTTGGCGGAATGTCGCCAACTTGGCGACTTTTTTAAAATGTTGCCAAATTAATGAAAATCTCGCCAAATGGATAAAAATGATGCTCAATCAAAGAAAATGACGACTAATTGTCGAAAATTCTATATCTTGGAAAGAATATTAGTATCTACTATAAGAAAAAACTATTTTTTTACTGTAAAAGTAGTAAATTCATTACATTATATAAGGAAAGTCATGTGTTGCCCACATCAGATTTTTTCTTTGTTGATCCTGCTTTCTCCATAGCACCTCTTTCGCCTAGGGTGAGGATACGCCTTTTTTCGGCCTTTGGCTGTTCCTCAGTGTGAGGTCATACCAATGTTTCATTCGTTTGTCAGAATCGAATGATGATTGGTTTCATTCTTGGCCCTACGATACTTTTTATGCCCCAACCACACCTGCAATGTGGGTGATGTGCATTCATTAGAGTCATAACTTTCCGAGCCAAGGCTGTCAAATTGGTGGCTGTATGTCTGCGCCTTTGTTTGTTCGCAAACATCAAAATCTGCATTCGGTGATTTCTAGTCTGACATGAACAAGTCGCGGGAGATTGGTAACATAAATTAGACATAAATGAAAAATGACAAGAAGGGAAATTAAAATGGTAGAAGAAAGAAAAACAAGAAAGATCAGCCATGCTTAAAGCATTGATTATGAAACACAGTCCAACTTCAATGAAATTTTATTTAAACAAGTCTAAAATGCAATACATTCCACGGTAATATTTTAAAACTTATCATAATAATACATCAATTTATTATATTTCAAAACTTAAACCTTCATTGAAAAAAATGAACTTCACTCAAATGGCGGCATTGAAATATAAATTGCCTGGTTTAAACATCACTAAAATGCGATATATTCCTCGGTAATATTTTTAAAACTATCATAATACTACGATAATTTATTATATTTGAAAACTTCATCGAAAACAACTGAAATTCATTCAAATGACGTCATAGAAAAAAATAACACGCCCGGCTCTCTCTATAAAAGCAGCATTTCATTCATAAATAATTTCCCATTCATGTCATTCATCACAATACTATAATAGTTTATTTTATTTAAAAATTAAGACCATGGAGCTACAAGTAATTAAACTCTATGCATAAAACTTCATCGAAAAAAATCGTTCTTATCCTTGTAAAATCAATGAATATTTCATTCGTAACTGTTATGCAGACTCGATGAACTAAATGATTTTGTGTTAAAGAAATAGAGTAAATTTAATACAACTCATTCTATATATTTTGCTGTTTATATTTTACATAGGTGAAAAATAGGCTTCGTTGAAGAAATAATCAAATTTGGATTAGCATTTAAACTCAAATATATTGTAATTGCGTTGTTTCAGTATGTAAATGCACAGAATTTAAGCAAAAATAAAGTGGTTTTAGAACGGATACAACACTCAATATGAATTAAAAAGAACTTTAAAAATCACAATTTTGACACAAGATGGATGCCATATATCATTTTGAAGATGGTCACGTGATCTTTTCATATCATGGTCACGTGATCGCTTCATATAAGAGGTGTTATTATTATTTTAATTTATATTTAAAAAACTAATGAATATATTTCGCTGAATTTTTTTTTATATCTTATGGAACAATGTGAATATTATTTGTGAATTTTAAATCCGTTTAATAAATGTTCGAAAAATTAGGTCCCATAGGGTTCAATGTATTTCATTTTTTCAACCCGGGTTTAATCCAAAACTAATTGGGTGATATTATTCATTTATATTCCCATAGGTCCTACAGACCGTCTAAACAATATACTAATATTTCTTCTTGATTAAGTCATTTTTACGGCAGTTATCGTGCTAACGAACAGACAGACAGACAGAATGAACAAAGTCATAAACACTTTTCAACTTTGTTGTAAAGTGTTAACAAGAGAGGAAAAATAAACATGACATGTTAGACATTAAATAATTTATGCAAAAAAAAAAGAACTACTTTTAAGGTACGTAATGCATGTAATAAAATTTAAAACATATAAAAAACTAAAATTATAAACAAATTACGAAGGAGAAATTAAACAAAATATATGGCATAAATAATGTAAAAATTAATTAAATTAATGAAATGGATGAAATTAATAAGTTTTGAGCTAAGAAAAGAAATTAGTAAAATTAATGAAAAAATCTGGTGTAATCAGCACACGACGTTCCTTATATAATGCTATGAATTTACTACTTTTATAGTAAAAACATAGGTTATTCCTATAGTGGATACTTATATTCTTTCCAAGACATTGAATTTTCATCAATTAGTCGTCATTTTTATCCAATTGGCGATACTTTAGTTAATTTGGCAACATTTAAAAAGTCGCCAAGTTGGCGGCATTCCACCAAATTGATCGCCAAAATCTCGCTAAGCGTTATGGATGGAGAAATAGGTTATTCTTATAGTCGGTAAATGGTTATTGACGTTCAAATGCAACATTATTACTCAAAGTATCGTTTCTCGTGAATGGAACGAGCTGGATCCACGAGAATGATGTCACCAAATTTATGGCATGATATTACATATGAAGAGTAAATATATTTTTCAACAGTTAATATATTTTTTAATTTAGGGTATTTTTTGATAAATTTATTTGAAAAATGTGCAATATCTCGAGAACTGTCCATTCTAGCGTTCTAAAGTTCATCTCAATCGTTTCCTAAGGAAAAATTACATAAGAAACGTCTATTTGCGTAACTTTATTAAAGGTTTTGATTTTTTGAAGATTTTTTCAAATTTATGGGGGTTCTGAACATACGATTATGTTTAAAGACAATAGGCATCCAGTATTCATGGATTTTAATTTTTGTACCAAATTTCATTCGAATCAACACATTCGTTCGTGAGATACCGTCTGCACAGACTCACTGACACACACACACTCTCTCTCTCTCTCTCTCTCCCTCTTTCTCTCTCTCTCTCCCTCTTTCTCTCTCTCTCCCTCTTTCTCTCTCTCTCTCTCTCTCTCTCTCGCACACACACACACACACACACACGCACACACACACACGCACACACACACACGCACACACACACACACTTTCACATACACACACACACTTTCACATACACACACACACTTTCACATGCACACACACATACTTTCACACACACACTTTCACACACACATACACACACATACTTTGACACACACACACACACACTTTCACACACACACACATACTCACACAGACATCACCTCCAAAATGTTCGATTCCTGATCAGGAATGCTTGAAACGTGCTAGCCCGTCGAAAACTCGAATTCGAATTTTCGACCCCGTCGCAATACTTTCCTTATATATTATTGTATATAAGGAAACTCAAAATGTACAATAAAGATGAAACATAAATAAAAGCATAAAGAATTAAAGGTAACTTGATATAAATAAAACGTTTCCAATTAAAAAATGCAGTCTAAGATGAATGTAATTATATTTAGATACAGATTCCCTAATTTAAAATTTATTTGATATCATACAAAACCTGCGAATATTGGTTTTCGTTTGGAAAATGCTAAATTGTTTATCTCCAATATAAAAGTGTTCCGCATTTAACGAATAAAACTTTTCGCATCTTCCACTGTGTTTAATTGGATTTTCACTGCATTTAAATATTTTATTTAAAATAACTGCAAAAATAACCTTGCAATAAATCGAATTTGAGGCTTGAATGATCCAAAAACTATTAAATTGTCATGTTTCCCATTAAACCATAATACAATTAATTTTACCTTTACCCAATTGCATTAAATCAAATTTAGTGCATTAATAATTTGGAAACATCTTAGCGCAAATATTAACTTGAAAAAAGCTCCGACATCAAAAACTTGGAAAAGCTCGGAAAATTATGACCGACGCAAATTGATCAATTATTCTAATTTCTTTCGACACAAGAAAATGGCACAAGTCAAATGAAAGTTTTTTTCCCGACATAACTTAATTACTTACGGTTAAAGGAAAACATATTTTTTTTAATTCTTATAAGAATTTTATTCTCGAAAGAGTTTCTCATTGTATAGCGCTTAAATAAAAATAATGCACTTCTATTGCTTCGTGTACTAATAATACGGTCAACGCGGCTGAACTTGTAGTTTAACTTAGTCAAATTTTTGTATTGAGAAAAGTATATAGTATGTGTTCGTGTCATGCATGGTTTGTGCTGTTGTTAACTACTGTAATTGCGTATTGTAATTAGCGATGCAGGCAAAAAAAACTTTGAATTCACCGAGAAGTAACTAAAACAAAATCGTTCAACAGCTAAGGACTTTAACGAACAACGAACGTTCAAGAACTTTAACGACATTGCAGCCCACGTGCAATTCGCTTCAAACCAAAATGTTTTCCACGAAAATGTATTAGTAAGAAAGTCATAAAGCGAGCATTTCAGGTAAAATAAAATAAAACACTCACATGAAATCCAGTTTTATTGGAATCTTACATAATAAAGAAATATATATATATATGTGTGTTTCCGTCTGTCTGTCCGTCTGTGTGTGATCTGTAGCGGAAAATCTAAGAGTCGTACGGACGTAAAATTTGGTAATCAAGTACTTCAGAACCCGAATAGGGCCACCGTCGCGTTATTTTTTTTAATTCGAATTAGTTTCTTTTGTTATAGATTTGAAGAGTCTAAATCAAGATTTTCTGTCAATTTGTTAAATTAAATATATTTCTTTTTCGAAGCCAGAAATTCTCAGACACAACGAACAGTTTGGAAGCCTTTTTGTCTACAGGAAAAACATCTAATTGCACATAACTGTGTTTATCTATAGGGCCGTCTAACTTTGCGATTATAGGGCTTTCGATTATAGGGCTTTGCGATTATAGGGCTTTCGATTGTAGAACTTTCGATTATAGTGCTTTCGATTATAGGGCTTTGCGATTATAGGGCTTTGGGATTAAAGGCCTTAGGACTTTCTAACTTTGCCAATTCAAAATTTGTTGTATTATATTATCATTATGAGTATTGTGGTAAAATTTGACTGAAATTGGAATAAAATTCGCTGAATTAGCAATACTTTCAGAGCTTAAGTTGTTGTTGTTGTTGAGATCCAGACCGTCCGACCTACCCGAAAGGTGTAAGGTAACCGTTTGGACGGCCGGGAAGTGCCACCCAATTTAAACCGGAATACAGTGGGGGAGGTATCCACAGGGACCATACCCTCCTTCCCCTGCCACCAATCTCTCGAAAGGACTTACGGACCTAAGTGAACATCTCTTGCGATTAAAAGTAAGTCCATACATTTAGGTCGCGAGAACGATTTTAGTTCAAAACAGACGATTTGGAAGCTGTGTGCTGTTATTTGTATCTGTATTACTTCAGTAGCGGGCGCTTATTTACTGGAACCTAGAAAACGTATTCGGCGTTACCCGTGATTTAAAATGAGTGGTCGTGGTGTATCCGAGTATGTACCTACGCAACATTTTTTTATTTTATTTTGTTACTGGAAATAGTACCCAGTGTTGCCCAAGATTTAAAATGAGTGGTTGTACACCCATTCAACATTCTTTCCTTTATTTTTGTTACTAGAAATTGTAGCCAGTGTTACACGGGATTTTAAATGAGTGGTCGTGGTGTACCCTAGTGTGCACTCACGCAACATTTTTAAATTTTATATTTGTTACTAGATATTGTACGCAGTGTTGCCCTAGATTTGAATTGAATGGTCGGGGTGTACCCGAGTGTGCACCCAAACAACATTATTTCATTTTTGTTACTAGAAATTGTACCCAGTGCTGCACAAGATTTAAAATGAGTGGTCGTTGTGTATCTAAGTGTGCACCCACGCAAATTTTTTTATTTGATTTTGTTACAAGAAATTGTACCCAATGTTGCCCGAGATTTAAAATGAGTGGTTGTTGTGTACCCGAGTGTGCACAAACGCAACATTTATTTATTTATATTCTGTGGATATAAATTGTACCCAGTGTTTCCCTGGATTTAAAATGAGTGGGCGTTACGTACTAGAGTATGCATCCACGCAACATATTTTTATTTTGTTGTTGTAACTGGAAATTGTAACTTGTGTTGCCAGGGATGTAAAATGAGTTATCACGGTGTACCCAAGTGCGCCCTAATGCAAATTTTTTTAATTTTATTTCTGTTACTAGAAATTGTAACCAGTGTTTTACGCGATATTTAAAATGGGTGGCAGTGGTGTACCTGAGTGTCCATCCGCGCAACAATTTTGAAATTTATTTTTTGTTACTAGAAACTATACCCAGTGTTGCCCGAGATTTCAAATCAGCGGTCATGCTTTACCCGAGTGTGCACCAGCACAACATTTTTCTATTTTATTTTTGGTTGTGGAAATTGTACCCACTGATGCCCGAGATTTACAATGTGTGGTCGTGGTGTACCCGAGTGTGCACCCACGCAACATTTTTTTAATTTTATTTTTATTACCAGAAATTTTACCCTGTGTTACTCGAGATTTCAAATGAGTGGTCGTGCTGCACCCGAGTGTACACCCACATAACCTTCTTAAATTTTATTTTTGTTACTAGATATTGTACGCAGTGTTGCTTCAGTTTTAAAATAAGTGGTCATGGTGTATCCCAGTGTGCACCAACGCAATTTCTTGATTTTATTTCTGATTTTGATCGAGATTTAAAATGAGTGGTCGTGGTCTACCCGAGTGTGCACCCACGCGACATTTTTAACACTTTACAACAAAGTTGAAAAGTGTTTATGACTTTGTTCATTCTGTCTGTCTCTCTGTCTGTCCGTTAGCACAATAACTGCCGTAAAAATGACTTAATCAAAATGAAATTTTAGTATGTTGTTCAGACGGTCTGTAGGACCTATGGGAATATAAATGAATAATATCACCCAATCAGTTTTGGATTGAACCCGGGTCGAAAAAATGAAATACATTGAGCCCTATGGGACCTAATTTTTCAAACATTTTTTAAGCGGATTTAAAATTCACAAATTGCTTCGAAAATTTTAGGTAATATTCTAATTGTTGCATAAAATATATAAAAAAAATTCAGCGAAATATATTCAGTAGTTTTTTAAATAAAAATAAAAATAATAATTACACCTCTTATATGAAACGATCACGTGACCATGATATGAAACGATCACATGACCCACTTCAAAATGATATATGGCATACATCTTGTTTCAAAATCGTGATTTTTTTAAGTTCTTTTTAATTCATATTGAGTGTTGTATCCGTCCTAAAACTACTTTATTTTTGCTTAAATTCTGTGCATCTACATACTGAAGCAACGCAATGACAATATATTTGAGTTTAAATGCTCATCTAAATTTGATTATTTCTACAACTAAGCCTATTTTTCACCTATGTAAAATGTAAACAGAAATATATAGAATGAGTTGTATTAGAATTCCTGTATTTTTTTAACACAAAATAATTTAGTCCATGGAGTCTGCATGGCTGATATGAATGAAATATTAATTGATTTCATAAAGAGAAGGACGATTTTTTTCGATGAAGTTTCAAGCATAGAGTTTAATTTTTTGTACCTTCATCGTCTTAAACAAAATGTTTAAATAAAATAAATTATTATAGTATTGTGATGAATGAAATGAATGGGAAAAAGTTATGAATGAAATCCTGTTTTTATAGAGAGATCCAGGCGTGTTATCTTTTCTATGATGTCATTTGAATTAATTTCAGTTGTTTTCGAAGAAGTTTTCAAATATAATAAATTATCGTAGTATTATGATAATTCTAAAACTATTACCGAGGAAAGTATAACATTTTAGAGATGCTTAAACCAGGCAATTTATATTTCAATGCCGTCATTTGAATGAAGTTCTCTTTTTTCGATGAAGGTTTAAGTTTTAAAATATAATAAATTAATGCAGTATTATGATAAGTTTCAAAATATTACCGAGGAATGTATTGCATTTTAGACTTGTTTATATAAAATTGCATTGAAGTTGGAAAGTGTTTCATAATCAATGCTTTAAGCATGATTGATCTTTCTTGTTTTATATTATATTTGTTAGCAGAAATTGTACCCAGTATTGCCCGGAATTTAATATGAATAGTCGTGGTGTACCCGAGTATGCACCCACGCAATTTTTTTTTTGTTGTTACTAGAAATGGTAAGCAGTGTTGCCCGGGATGTAAAATGAGTGGTCATGGTGTACCCGAGTGTGCCCCAATGCAACATATTTTATTTCATTTTTGTTACTAGAATTTAGAACCTGTCTTGTCCGAGATTTAAAATGAATGGTCGTGGTGTACCAGAGTGTGCACCCACGCCACGTTTCTTTAATCTATTTTTTGTTACTAGAAAGTATACCCAGTGTTACTCGAGATTTCAAATCAGTGGTCTGGTTTATCTTAGTGTGTACTAGTATAATTATTTTTCTATTTTATTTTTGCTACTAGAAATTGTGCCCAGTGCTGCTCGAGATTTAAAATGAGTGGTCGTGGTGTACCCGAGTGCGCCCCAATGCAGCATTTTTTGAAATTTTACTTTTGTTGCAAGGAATTGTATCCTGTGTTGCCCGAGATTTAAAATGAGTGGTCGTGATTAACCCGAGTGTACATCCAAGCAAAATATTTTTTTTAATTTTATTTTGTTACTAGAAATTGCACCCAGTTTTGTCCGAGATTTGAAATGAGTGGTCGTGGTGTATCCGAGTATGCACCGACGCAACATTTTTTATGTTACTTTGTTACTAAATATTGTACCCAGTGTCACTCTAGATTTCAAATCAGTGGTCGGGTTTACCCTAGTGTGCACTCGTATAACATTTTCCTATTTTAATTTTGCTACTAGAAATTGTACCCTGTGTTGCCCGAGATTTAAATTGAGTGGTCGTGATGAACCCGAGTGTACATCCAAGCAAATAATTTTTTTTATTTTATTTTGTTACTAGAAATTGCACCCGGTTTTGTCCGAGATTTGAAATGAGTAGTCGTGGTGTATCCGAGTATGCACCGACGCAACATTTTTTTATGTTATTTTTGTTACTAGATATTGTACACAGTGTCACTCTAGATTTCAATCAGCTGTCGGATTTACCCTAGTGTGCACTCGTATAACATTTTTCTATTTTAATTTTGCTACTAGAAATTGCACCCAGTGCTGCCCGAGATTTAAAATGAGTGGTCGTGGTGTACCCGAGTGTGCTCCCCACGCAACATTTTTTTAATTTTATTTTTGTTACAAGAAATTGTACCCGGTGTTGCCCGAGATTTAAAATGAGTGGTCGTGGTGTACCCCAGTGTATACCCACGCAACTGTTTTTTATTTTATTTCTGTTGATAGAAATTGTATCCCGTGTTGCTCGAAATTTAAAATGAGTGGTCGTGGTGTACCCGAGTGTGCACAAACACAACATTTTTCTATATTTTGTTAATAGAAATTGTATCCAGTGTTGCCCGAAATTAAAAATGAGTGGTCATGGTGTATCCGAATATGCACCCACGCTGCATTTATTTTATTTTATTTTTGTTACTAGAAATTGCACCTAGTTTTGCCCGAGATTTGAAATGAGTGGTCATGGTGTATCCGAGTATGCACCCACGAAACATTTTTTTATGTAATTTTGGTTACTGAAAATTGTACCTTGTGTTGCCCGAGATTTAAAATTAGTGCTCATGGTGTACCCGAATGTGCACCCACTCAAAATTTTTTATTTTATTTTTGTTACTAGAAAGTATACCTAGTTTTGCCCGAGATTTGAAATGAGTAGTCGTGATGTACCCGAGTATGTTCCCACGCAATATTATTTTTATTATTTTTGTTACTAGAAATTGTACCCCATGATGACCGGGATTTAGGATGCAAACATTTGATAAATACTATACCCGAACTTACAGCTACTTCTTGAAATCCAAATAACGTTTTAACAATACACTCACAAAATACATTGCATATATATACATAATGCTACGCCACGACCGCTTATTTTACATCCCAGGCATTATAGGGTACATTGTCCAACGTCCATATCATTTGTATATATTCCATCGCCTAATACGCACTAACATTTTTAGGTACTGAACTTGCAATGTATCATACTAATAAGTTATCGCCATATTATTCGGAAACAGTATAACGGTGATTTAAGACTTTTCATATGTTTGTAGTAAAACAGTAAACTTGACTTTCATTACATTGAGTTTAATTGCACATTTTTTACTATAAGTTTAGGACTAATATTATGATTTTCTTTTTACCTTCCTTATATACATAATGTATAATGAAAGTATTGTGACGGGGTCGAAAATTCGAATTCGAGTTTTCGACGGGAGAGCACTTTTCAAACATTCCTGATCACGAATCAAACATTTTTGAAGTGATGTCTGTGTGTGTGTTTGGCTGTGTGTGTGTGTGTGAAAGTATGTATGTGTTTGTGTGTGTGTGTGTCAGTGAGACTGTGGAGACGATAACTGACAAACCAATGGACCGATTTGAGCGAAAGTTGGACGAAAAATCACAACCTGCAAACACTGGAAGCCTATTGTTTTTAAACGTAATGGAATGTTTAGAACCCCCTAAATTTTCGGATGAAATTTTGAAAAAATCGTCAAAAAATCAAAACCGCTAATAAAATTACGCAAATAGACATTTCTTATGTAATTTCTTATTAGAAAACTATTAACATAAATTTTAGAACGCTAACATGAACCGTTCTCGATATATTGCACATTTTTCAAAAAAATTATCAAAAAGTCATATAAAATAAAATAAAAAAATTTCCTATTGAGAGACATGTTCATTTTTCATATGTAACACCATGCGATAAATTTTGGTATATCATTCTCGTGAATCTAGCTCGTTCCATTCATGAGAAAAGACACTTCGAGTAATAATTTTGTATTTGAATGCCAATAGTCATTTATGTGTTATGCGAATAACTTGTTTCTCCGTCAGTAAAGCTTGGCGAGATTTTGGCGACGAATTTGTTGGAATGTCGCCACCTTGACGACTTTCTGAAATGTTGCAAATTAACGAAAATCTCGCCAAATGGATAAAAATAACGCTAAATCAATGAAAATGATGACTAATTGTCGAAAATTTCATAACTTGGAAAAGATATAAGTATCTACTATAAGAAAAACTTATTTTTTTACTGTAAAAGTAGAACTTTCATTGCATTATATAAGGAAATTCATGTTTTCCCCACATCAGATTTTTTTATTATAGGATGATTTAAAATTTTTAAATCAAGAGCTGTTCCTTTAGTTCCTGAAAGAAGTCCAATTATATTATCTTTTTTAATAGTAATTATTGAAAGAATTAGACATTTAATTCGACCTTTTACGTTGTCTATTTGTTTAGCTGCTAATATGGTAGCAGGACATTTAATTATCGGTCTTTTAGCTAGAATAAGATTAATTAATTTTATAGATATATATTTTCATTAATTTTTCAAATAATTTTATTGATTCTTGAATTTGGAGTATCTGTTATTCAAGGATTTGTGTTTAGAATTTTATTAATTACTAGCAGCATACCCGTTCTTCGTACGGAGTATATAATATAAAAAAACTTGAAATTCATAATCATGCCCAAATTCTTATAGTATACTAAATGACATGTTTAATCAAAATACTCAGTTAAAATATTTAATATAATGCTCCTAAAAAGAAGTTTAAGAATCTCTGTTCTCGCTATATAAAATTATCTTCATCGACATATCTGAAGAATAAAACATCTTGGATCCCTTATGTAAGCAAATATAAAAAAAAATATGGAATTCAATCAATATATGCAAAATAAAAGCGTTAAAATTGTATGGGACCCGTACTAATTATATACGCGAATATTAGAAAATATAACCTGTATTAGTAGACTACATGTATAAATTGAAAATACCAATAAACCCGTAATCTTTAAATCTGAAGACAGTCATTTATTCCAATATATGTCAAAATTAAAGTGCTAAAATTATATGGGAAGATATACACGTACTACTTATAATGTCCGATTATTAGTAGAAGATTTCCCGTTTTGCAATATGAGTCACAAATGTTTTTTGGTAAAATACAACAGACGACGTAATAAATTGAATATATAATTAATCCCCTTAATCTTCATACCAGAAGACTGTACTTGATTCCAATATATATGCCAATATATGTCAAAATATATGCCAATATACCTGTACTACTTATATTCTCGTAGGTTAGAAGATATACCCGTGCATTCCTAGAAGATTACTCGTACAGCGTACAATATGCGTGTGTCAGCAATTTTTGCCGCAATAAAACAATGGCGTAATAACTTAAAAATATCAATAATCCCTGAATCAATAATTCCGGAAAATATCAATAATAATAATGTTTAAACCTGAAGAGTTTAATTGATATTATCCAGTCCAAAATGAAATGGCAATGAAATTTATTTTATATACATATCTTCATTATTCAAATCGGAAAGGATTTAATAAAAATCGTCTGCCGCATAAACACATTGGATTTAAATCCGTTGCTAAGCGACATGATATCATTTGCTTCAAATAAATTGGTAGAAAAAATACCGTCTAAATAGTTATATTTCTATGGAACATTTGGCGACAGTTTCGTCAAATTAGCGACATTTTAAAAAATCGCCAAATTTATCGCCAAGTGGGACTGTAGAACTGACAGTTCCACTTTGGGACAAATTGACGAAATATCATCACAATACTATCCCCTAACAAAAAACAATTAATATCATTTATGTAGCGCAATTTTATCATTTTCAAGATATTTTTATAGATTTGAAAACATTTTTATCAATTTGGTGACATTTTAAAAATTCGCTAAATGTATTACTAAGTAGGATGGTTGGTCTGACAGATAAATGCTAACCAAACATCATTTCAGTACTCTCTTCTAACAAAACAAAAAAAAAATTTCATTGTTATGTAGAAGACCCAAGCCACACGACCAACCCGAAGGTTTATGGCAGCTGTTTGTGTGTCGTTTATATCAATTTGGCGACATTTCCGTCAATTTGTCAAAGTTTAAGAAAAGTTGTCAAATTAGCGATATCCCTCCAAATCCGTAGCTTTTTGAATTTGCAGATCTGAATGAAACATGCTTATCCCGTTTCAATATACTAAATGAAAACACTACAATTGTATTAGAAGATATACCCGCTCTACTCTTTTTCTGTTTCAACAATCGGCTATATGAATTTATTGGCTAAACACAATATATGAGTTTAGTAGCTAAATACGATATAAGCTTGAAAACTCTTTGCCAAAATAAATGAAATTGATGTACGCAGTCAGCAATTAATATAATTAAAAGAAAAATCAAACCGTCCATTCATAAGATATACTTTTATATCCATTTATCCATTTATTTATTATTTAAATCAAAAAAAAATAATAAAAACATTAACAAACACATTTAATTTAATTGCGATGCCGAGCAACATGATATATCCTCCTAAAATGTTAAAATTTATTAACCACTAACAGCACACCCGTTATTCGTACGGAGTGTATAATTTAAAGAAACTTAAAGTTCGCAATCATGTGCAAATTCTGTTAAAATATTAAATTTATTGCTCCTAAAGAGAAGTTTAAGAATATATGTTCTCACTATGCAAAATTATCTTCACGATCAGATCCGAAGAATAAAACATCCTGCCCCCTTTTGTAAGCAAATTTACAGAAGAAAAAATAGGAATTTAATGAATATATGCAACCCCGTACTAATTATATTGTCGCAGATCAGAAAATATGCCAATGTGTTAGTAGAAGATTACCCGTATTACAATATGCGTCTCAAAAATATTTGCCAAAATAAAAGAGATGACGTAATAAATTGAAAACATCAATAATATCCGTACTCTTTATACCAGAAGGTCGTAATTGATTCCAATATATGCCAATATATATCAAAACATATGTCAATATACCTGTACTACTTATATTCTCGTAGATTAAAAGATATACACGTGCATTTGTAGAAGATTCGTACAACATACAATATATGAGTTTAAACAATTTTTGCCATAATAAAATAATTGCATAATAACTTGAAAATATCAATAATCCTTGAATCAATAATCCCCGAAAATATAAATAATAATAATTTTTAAACCTGAAGACCGTAATTGATATTATCCAGTCAAAAATGCTATAAGAAAAATCAAATCGTTCTTTTCTAAAATATATTTTTATATCCATTTATTTATTATTCAAATCGAAAAAATAATTATTAAAATTAACAGACAGATTTAATTTAATTGCGTTTCTGAGTAACATGATATAAGATAGAATCTTATAACATGTTAAATATGTCATGTCTTATAACATAAACTGCGAAATTAAATAACGATTTTGATTTCTCTATACTTCTCATTGCTCCGTAAATGCTTGTTTTAAATAAACCATGAACCATGGAGATAGATTTCCCCTTTAAATCATGTTTCAAACAATTCATGTTTTCAGAAAGTGACTAATTAACGCAAAAAATCTCCCATCAAACTCAGAGATTAAATTATAATTCACTTTCAAACGATTTTCAAGCTTTTCGTTTGGATAAACCACGGAGTTAGGGAGTAGAACTCCTAGGAAAAAGTTCCGTTTTTCATTAATATCTCGACAACCCCAGGTCTTAGAAACTCGAAACTTGGACAAAATTTATGGGGGGATATTTCAAGGCTATTCACCAAATTTCATTAAATTCGGTTCAGCCGTTTTTCCGTGATGATGAGACAAACTAAAATTTCGTTTTTTACTAATATCTCGAGAACCACTGGTCGTAGAAACTCAAAACACGGATATAATTTTAAGTGGGGCTATTTCTGGGCTACCCACAAAATTTCATCAAATTCGGTTCAGCCGTTCTCCCGTGATGGTGTGACAAACAGACAGACAGACAGACAGACAGACAGACAGACAGACAGACAGACAGACAGATTTTCATTTTTATTTATATAGATATATGCTTTAGAATATTATTAACCTTTGATACAGGTATTTCATTTTTATCATTTAGTTAATATGTCACCACGACCTAGATTCTTGACACTGGAACTGTGAGAACCGGTGAAAACAGTGTTTCTTTCAGGAATTTTGGCCGGGGGGGGGAGAGTGAAATTTTAGGGGGAACATATATTTTAGTGTGTGTGTCCTTGCATCTATGGATATGATATCCCACGAACGAATGGCGCGTTTCGACAGAAATTTAGTACGATTCTTGAATACTGGATTCATATTGATTTTAAATGCTATAGAACGGTCAGGAGAGTTATAAAATTTTGAATGAATTCTTGAAAAAGTTCTTAAAAATCAGACCGTAATCAGGACATAAAAAATTCTGATGTGAGCAGCACATGTTTTCCCTGCAGATATAAATTCATTTTTTCTCTTTATTTCAATAATCATTCATTGAGTTAATTGCACAAAATAACACAATTAATTTAATTTAATTTTTTTTTTTGGCAACTGGAAATATTTTGAAAGACGGCGAAAAATGTTTAAAAAATCTCAAATATTTTGAGAACGGTTAATCCTTGAGTAAGGGAATTATCTCATCCGTTTCCTCGTTAAAAATTACGTATAGAACACGCATTTAACTAATACATTTAAGTGCACGTAGTCTTTTATTTTAGTTAGTCCATTTCGTATAAAAAGCAGGTTCTACTTTTCCGAATTGTTACAAAATCCAATCAGCACCAGGATATGCCACAAATAACTTTTATACCAAACTTTATGAAATTTGGCCGATTATATTTTAGCTAGAGTGGATACATCCATTTCTGCAGGTCATTTCGCAAAAACAAAAAAAAGAAATAGTCGGGTTCTTTCATACCGAACCGTACCAAAAGTTAATCAGCACCAGGATCAACCACAAGTGTCTAACAAATTTTGCAAAATTCGGTCAATTAGTTTTTCAGTTAAATACGATACATACATTGCACAGACAGGCACACAAACAGACATCACGCTAAAGCTGGTTATTTCGTAATCTAGAGGTGTTAAAGCCTGTAGATAAGTTGAAAACTGGAGTTGCGATTTTCGACATGACTCCAATGCTTTCCCTATACATTACCACGTTCTGCAAGGAAAGTAAAAGTATTAAGTTTTATTTCTTATCTTGTCAGCAGTTCTTTAACAACTTAATTTCCGTACTTTCTTAGTCGTTTCAGCTCTTAGCTTCCGTATCGTAATTCCTTTCTCTCTAGTTATAACTTTTTCTTCGCATTTTGTCTTTTGTCAAATTGTATTATACATATGAAAAAAGTTAAGGAAAGGCATTTGCATATCTTGTTTCAAAAGTTTAGTAAATGATCTTAAATTATTTTCAGGATTTATTTTCAGATCTATTTTGACTATTACGTCAAACATATACTATAGGAATTTATTACTTCATTGGTTTTAAAACTCTCACAGACAGGGAGACCAACACTCTTGAAACATATTAAAAGTTGAAAACGTTTAATATGTTTTATTTTGTTCAAAAATATATGTTGCTTAGTATTAAAATTTGGCATCTCATTCAAGAATTAACTTCGTTAGTGTGTATCCCGAAGTTAATACTATAAGTTTCATCCTTCTTGGTTACCGAGGAGTGTTCTGAAGGGCAAAGGACAACTTCTCGACCTCTGCAATTTGTTTGTCTCCGTCAGGGAAATCCCAAATCCGGTTCCGTTAGATTCTATTCTGCCGTTGATAATATAAGTATGCAATGATTCAGTTTTATAAGTCATCTGAAGGGCTTCTGGAGAATATGAAAGACTTTTCAAACTCCCTATCGTTTCCGCTCCTGAAGAAGAAATCTGAATTACTGCTGTGATAGGATCTCTCTGTAGTGTTGTTGTTGAGACCCAGACCGTCCGACCTACCAGAAAGGTGTAAGGTAACAGTTTGGACGGCCGGAATATTGCACCCAATTTTGACCGGAACCCAGTGGGGGAGGCATCCACAGGGACCGTACCCTCCTTCCCCTACCACCAACCTCTCGGATGGGCTTACGGACCCACATGTTTGACGTGATTGTACTCCGTGCGAACACGGCGGCTGTTGTGGCAGCGTGCAAATCCAGAGCGCAAACCACCGGGCTGCTTCACCCGAAATGTGTCAACAGCACGCGGTGTTCCCTGGTGGTTACCCACCCAAGTACTAACCGCGCCCGATGCTGCTTGATCTCCCCTGTAGTGTGTAGTCATTACTACAAGTATGCAAAGATTCAAATTTCTTGGTCATATGGAAGGCTTCTGAAGGATCTGTTGAAAAATTCCGACCCCCCCCCCCCCCCTCATCTTTTCCACACTCGAATGAGGGAACATCGCGTGCTGTTGGCCATCTCGGGTGCGGTATCCCCGTGGTTTGCGCGCTAGATTTGCACGCTACCACAAATGCCGCCGTGTTCATGCGGAGTACGATCACGTTAAACATGTGGGTCCGTAAGTCCTTCCGAGAGGTTGGTGGTAGGGGAAGGAGGGTACGGTCCCTGTGGATGCCTCCCCCACTGGGTTCCGGTCTAAATTGGGTGGCACTTCCCGGCCGTCCATACAGTTACCTTACACCTTTCTGGTAGGTCGGACGGTCTGGGTCTTAACAACAACAACACTCGAATGAGGAATCGAAATTACGGCTCTGTTAGGATGGTCAATACTATAAGTGTTGAAAACCCAGACCACACGACAGACCCGAAGGTTTACTGCAGCTAAGTGTATGGCCGGGAACTTTATTTTAGATCCAAAACATTACAAAACAGGTTAAAATTGAATCACAACACAGTTACAAGACAAAAAAAAGGAAGGCAACGACAAAACAAAACATAAAAACAATACAATACAATACAATACAAGAGAGACATAAGAAGGAAAAAAAAGAAAAGAGGGGAAAACCCCGAAGGGAAAAAACCCAAGCACAAAAGTAGTAAAACCAACTAAAACAAAACAAAACGAAACGAAGAACATGAAATACATAAAATACACAGAAATACAAAAAAAAAGCACAAAAATTACATATAAAATTATATATACAAAAACACATGACAGTTGGGGGATGAAAAACCAAAGTATAAGTTGAGAAACCGAGGATGTAAGGGAATAAAGTCAGGGTGAGAAAATATAATTATAAAAATCCGGGTTAGGATGTATGCAAAGTATATATACATAATGGGTGTTTTTGATACATACCGAAAAGATTAGGTATATATTCTTTAAGGATGATACATAGAAGACGACACATATTAGGTATGGATGATACAAATTAGATATGGATGATATATAATGGATGATACATATTAGGTATATATACAAAAAGAAGCATGATCAAAGTATATATACACAATGGATGTTTTTGATACATACCGAAAAGATTAGGATTGATATACTGTTAATGTACAAATATAAAAACTAAACCATATGAGTTACAGGAGGTGGTGAATATAAAATCTTATAGTGCCCAAGGCACAGGGAGCAGGTTTTATAAAACAGATTTAGAAAGTGTGGGGAGCAGTGAAGGATTCACAGACCAGGGGGGACCCCCAGGCTGATCAAGCAATTTTGTTAGAAATCTCCCTAGCAGCGAGAATACAGTTTTTAATTTTTGAAATAGAAGAATAATTTTTGAAATACTATAAGTGTGCAAAGTTTCAGCCTTGTGGATCACCGAGGGCAAAGACTTGTGGATAGTCTGTTAAGACCTTTAAAAATCCCCATTTTCTTCGCCTTCGGGGAGGGAATAGAAAATCTGGCTCAGTTAAGTTCTGCTCCGTTGTTGATACTATAAGTATGGAAAATTGTAGTCTTCTAGGTCACGGATTCTGCAACTAGTGGTCTGAAAAGACAAAATTAAGTTTGAAAATTATTATATAGTTATATATTTTAAAATCAATGTTTTTAATAATTAAAATTTAAACCTAATATTAGGAATTTATATAACAGTCAAATTGTTGAGTAGAATAAAAATATCATTGGAATACAGTAAGAAATGAATTACTACTTTTCTTCAAAATTCCATAATATAGTCTTTACATTAAAGCTGTCTTCAGAATTCTATCACAAAGTTCAAATTAATTTTTTTATGAATTTCGACATTTCAAGATATTTCTATCTGTATAGATTTTTTCATAATCTGTCACAAAGTTCAAGTTAATTTATTTCTTTATTAACTTTGACACTTAAAGATCTTTCTATCAACATTCCTGGATTTAAAAAAAATCAAAGATGATTTTAATAGTCTATGTTTCATTCCAAAACAGGAAATTATTTTGTAATTCTTTAAAATATATAATAAAATTAACATTTTTTTAACATCCTTACCTCTGAGAGGTAACGGGTGTTATATATATTAGGAACCTCTGTTCTGCGGAATGTTTCGTACTTTATGACTCTAGTATTTAAGCTTGTTAAAGAATGAGAAACTAATATTCTTACAAAAAAGCTGAAATTTTTATTCAATAAGTTTTATTATGTTTAACAATGTATGGAGTATTATTGAAATAATTGTCTCAATGAATATTGGCCCAGTCAGGTTCTGCCTCGTGTTTGAGATTCAGTCTTTTATGTCTCTGATGCAGGATTTGGGAGGATTCTGATAGACATTATCCTTCTCTCACTTCATTCCGTATCCTTCGGCAAAAAAACCGAATACCTGAATCAGTTAGGATCAGTCTAATGTTCGATACTATAAGTGTACATATCGGCTTTTTAAGCTACCGAAAGGCTTCTTAAGGATCTGGAAATACTTCAGAAAAAACATAATTTTTAAGAAGAAGATTGAAAATCTGTCTTCGTTATGTTCTGCCGGATGGTGAATATTATAAGTGTGCAAAAATAAATTAATCTACATCACGGGTGATCAGGTTTCTTGAAGATACGAATAGTTAAAAGTATGTTTTTCCGCCGCAGGGAGTAAATCAAAATTCCGCTTCCTATGTTTAATACTAGAAATGTGCAAAAATTTGGCTTTCTATATCAACGGAGAATTTTCTGATTGGACTGGAAAGACTTTTCAAAACCTCTGTTTCCGCCCTCATGGGATAAATCGAAAATACAGCTCTTCCAGATTTCTGTACAGTAGTCGAAACTATAAGCATGCAAAAATTCAGGCCACCTTTGAAGATTCCAGATATACAAATGACGATATTATAAGCATACAAAGATTCAGGTCACCTTATAAATTCCAAAGTCGTATTTCGAAACTATAAACATTCAAAGGTTCAGGTCACCTTATAAGATTCGTAATATTCAAATGTTGATACTATAAGCATGCAAAGTTCCAGGTCAGGGGACTACAGGAAGATCTGGAAAGACAGAAACACGACAGACAAGTTAGACAATTATAATATAGTCATTCGGATTTTCCAACAAATTACACAGGCCGATAAAAAAAAAAGTCACTGCTGACTTGGATATGACACTAGTTTTTAACTAATTTTGGTATGCTGATTTCAAATATGACGCTATTATTTTTTGTATCATGTCAAATTTTCGATATATCGCATTCCATGTTTATTGCTATAATATTATATGGATCAAACTTTTGATCCCGCAATTTATGCGAGATTTGCTGATAAAATGATGATTTGCTGATAAAAAAAAACCTGGTTTTCATGTCTCTAGTCGTGCCAGGAACAAACATTGAACTCAGAAGAACGGGCTAGTAAGAACATCTTTGAAAGATGGAAAAAAAATGTCATACTACAACTATATTTATATTTGCCTGTTAGTAAATATTGCATTTTTAGAACTTTTTTATCAAACAATTCTGAATACCATTTGTTTACCTTAAACCATTTATGCAAAGTGTCCACTTTTGCCCATTTTTGGACATTCAAAGTACTTTAGGGGAAAACGTGACGTGATACTCGAAAACTAAAATTATTTTTGATTTCAGCACATCAAAATACCTTAAAATCAAATCTCAACTTAAGTCAGCAAAAATCGTGTCGGTGTTATAATTCATTTTACTAATATAATTATATCTTTGATGAAATATCCAATGAAATAATGTCCGTTCTTCATGTTTATAACAAAGGTATCTTCTGTTAAATAGAAATCCATAAATGTCATTGAAACACCGAAAAATTGAAAAGAGTTCAATTTTATTTCGAAGCTTTTCTTTTTCCATGCGTCAACTTTTTTCCGGTCGTTAGTGGAACTTGTTCAGGATGCTTTATCTTTCGTAACTTTTATGGCATTTAATAGAAGGTGACGATGATCATATAAAGGTAAGAACAGCTTTAATTCTTATTTAAAGGAGTCTATATAGAAAATTTATCATAATTTAGAATTAATTTTCATCTCCTTCACTTTTCATTGCATCATAAAAGTCATTCAGAATTTTTCACCTAAAATTACGTGATTTATCTTTTACAAAAATAAGTGATGTGAGTGTGGAAATAAGTATCATTCATTAACTTTATACTCAAACCACTTTAAAGTGATTTAATTATGAAATCAAAGGATTAAATGATAAAACAAAGGGATGAAACGGGTTGCTGAAATATTGAAAATTTCAGCTGAAGGATTGAATGTGGAAACTAGATAATTAAATGATGAAATAAAAAGAAGAAACTGTGAAACTGAAGGATTGAATGTAGAAAGTAAAGGATTAAATGAAGAAAGTAAAGAAACAATTGGTGAAACTAAAGTATTTAATTCTAAAACTAAAGGATTAAATGAATTAAACGATTAAATGATGATATTAGAGTATTATATGCTGAAATGAAACTGTTACATAAGGCAACACTGCTAGAATATATGGTAAAACCAAAATATTAAATGACGAAGCTAAGCGATTCAATGGTTTGAGCATATATAATATTAAATGCAAGCCTACCATTAAAGACGATGAAAGAGGATTGATTTTTGGTCAGGCATTCAACAATTTGAATATTCCGAAGAACACGGAAAAATCATATTTGCTGTAAATATATTGTTGGTAAAAATGCCTACAGCTGTAAAGGTCATACGTAGTTATATAATTTAAATATGGTAGTAAGAAACAATACTAAAAATGAAATAACATGCCTTAAACACTGCCATCCAAACAATTGTAGTGTTAAATACATCCACTATATTGTTGTTGTTGTTACTAATCCCCCGTGGTGAAAGAGCTCCTATGCACAACGTCAACTAGACCCCTGGTCCCATGGCGAAGGGGAGAATACGCAGCTTCACTTTATTGAGGCTCCCCAAGGGCAGAAGTCTGACTTCGCCTCGATAACACAACATCCATGCCCGCTAGCGGGATTCGAACCCACACCCGGCAATCCAGCGATCAGACGAAAACGCATGCCCCTGACCGCTCAACCACCGGATCGGCACATCCACTATATTGTTGGCATCACTGCAGTTTCGGTCTTATTTTTGACTACCACAGTTTAATGTTATACTCGACCAAATTACGTTTGATCTTTAAATCATATGTGCATTTTTACCAGCATTATGCATCAATGTCCAAAATTTAACAACAAATGGAAAAAAATAGCGTATTTGATGAAATAAATGACGTCCAGCCATCAAACTGGTATGCATGACAGGTGTATGCAAGCAAAATCTAACCCGCAGAAAACATTTTGCAAAATAACATTTTTAACAAGGAAAAGTATTAGGTATAAAAACGGCCTGTTGTATGCAGGGTCTGAATCTCTGCATTTAGAATTCCAGAATGAGAATCGAATTAACCAAAACTTGGAAAATGAGTAGACAACATCATCTGAGTAACGGCAGGTGATGATAGGTAATAGGGCACCTAGAAGGGGACCAGTAACAGTCGGAAGTAACCCGAACCCTGAATGTCAATCGTTCCATTATTTGCGGCTAATGGAACAGGTATCACATTGACTAAGAGTGTCGCGAAACCCATTAAGTGGACGTTTAAGGGACATAACCGCTCAAGACGACCGTTTTCTGTGTCTGCCAGCAAGACACCACAGGTCAATTGCTGCACATCAGTCACGATCTTGCAGCATCGGCAGGAAGAGAGGTATATCGGCGAACTGCGTACATACTGCTACAAGCAGGTCAGCTGTGTGCAAGGCTACCAGTGGCTTGCTTTTCACTCATGCCCTCGCGCAAAGGGACCCGCTTAAACAGGGTTTAAAATCACCTCAACTGGACTTGAGAATAATTGAGTACTGTGATCTTCACGGATGAGTCACGGTTTGATGTACAGAGTGATTCCAGGCGGTTATTGGTCTGAAAAAAGCCTAGAACTCGCTATCACGCCAGTAACATCCCTAAAATGGACGCATACAAAGGTTGGGGCAGGTGGCAGGTGGCATGATGGTTTGGGCAGGGATCGTTGTCGGCGCTCGCACTGATCTCCACCTCTTCCCTCTCATAATACTGTGACTACCGCATGGTATAGAGATGACACATTTTCGATGTTTGCCATTTCCTGCGGCCACAGTTTCTGATGCAATTTTTGTGGAAGATAACACATGAGTTCCCAAGATGGAATAGGTATGGAATAGCCATTGAGATCACCTAACTTGGATCCCATCGAGCATGTATGGGACATGCTTGGGAGATGTTTAAATTATCTCCATGACCCAATCCTTTACTAGCTAATATTATGTGTACCACAAGAATGGGCACAGATACCTCTAAAATTCATAGATAATCTTATTATCTGCATTAATCTACGCTGTCGGGCTTGCGTTTTCCGCTGAGGTCATTATATTCCGTATTGACAGACCTCGACCAATGAATTGTTTTTGCCGCTGTGATTTTGTTTATATCAATTATTACTTTCCTTATATACATAATGCATAAGGAAAGTATTGTAACGGGGTCGAAAATTCGAATTCGAGTCTTCGATGGGAGAGCACGTTTCAAGCACCACTGATGACTAATCAAGCATTTTTGAGAATCCGTGAATACTGGAAGCCAATTGTTTTAAATGTAATCGAATGTTCAGAACCCCCCTAAATTTTCGAGTGAAATTTTGAAGAAAATCATCAAAAGATCAAAACCTTTAATAAAGTTACGCAAATGGACATTTCCTATGTAATTTTTCTTTAGAAAACGATTGACATAAACTTTAGAACGCTGGCATGAACCGTTCTTGAGATATTGTACATTTTTCAAATAAATTTATCAAAAAATCCACTAAATTAAAAAATATATATTAACTGTTAAGAAACATGTTTACTTTTCATATGTAATATCATGCGATAAATTTGGTGACATCATTCTCGTGGATCTAGCTCGTTCCATTCATGAAAAAAGATACTTTGAGTAATACTTGTGTATTTGAACGCCAGTAGTCATTTATCTGCTATAAGAATAACTTATTTCTCCGTCCATAACGCTTGGCGATATTTTAGCGACAAATTTGACGGAATGTCGCCAACTTGGCGACTTTTTTAAATGTCGCCAAATTAACGAAAATCTCCCCAAATGGATAAAAATGACGCTAAATCAATGAAAATGACGACTAATTAACGAAAATTCAATATCTTGGAAAGAATATAAGTATCTACTTTAAGAATAAGTATTTTTCTGCTGTAAAAGTAGTAAATTGATTAAATTATATAAGGAAAGTCATGTGCTGCCCACATCAGATTTTTTAATTATGTACTGATAATTTTATTTACGTTCCTAGTATGAAATTTTCTTTGTGTCCTCGCTAGTGTCTCTTGCTATACCCCATGATTTGTGAAAGTTTCAATGAATTCGAATAAATACTTTACTTTTTGCCACTTCTTTCACTTTGTTGCTCAAATTTTGACCATAAGTGCACTTTACAAATATTTTGGTATTTGTTTGCATAACAGACTAATTATAGTAGTCATTTTTTTTTGTTTATGTACTGAATTCTTCTACTTTCATATTATGTTGCGGTTTTATGCTGTTTTCAAAAGTGTTTCCATTTTCCATTTATTTAAACAGTAATTTTAACCAATCTATGGATATGAAGAAGAAAATCAATATGTATGTATGTATGTATGTATGTATACCCGTGAAACACTTACCCACTTCTAGAAAGAATAGAAACTTGCAATTTTGTATACGGCTGTCTTAAGTGATGTAACTTAGCAGAAAATTAAAAAAACTCGAAATTTTTCCGTAGTGGTTCGGGGGAGGGGATTTTATTTCCACTAACTAGTCAGTATTTGAAAGCTCTAGCTATTACATCGGATATAAAAAGACATTTTTGTAAGCAACGTTGTGTCGTTGTACGAAAGAATAAAATCAGGAATTTTTTTCGGGAAACAGTCGTTCATTTTTCGATATTAAATTTGTTACTTTCCTTATATACTTAATGTATAAAGAAAGTATTGTGACGGGGTCAAAAATTCGAATTCAAGTTTTCGACGGGGTAACACGTTTCAATCATCCCTGATTACGAATCGAACATTTTTGAAGTGATGTCTGTGTGTGTGTGTGTGTGTGTGAAAGTATGTGTGTGTGTTTGGCAGTGAGACTTTGGAGACGCTAACTGACGAACGAATGGACCGATTCAAATGAAATTTGGTACAAAAATTACAATCCGTATGCACTGGAAGCCTATTGTTTTTATACGCAATCGAATGTTCAGAAGCTTCTTAAATTTTTGAGTGAAATTTTGAAAAAATCGTAAAAAATAAAAACATCTAATAAAGTTACGCAAGTACACATATCTTATGTAATTTTTCCTTAGAAAACAATTGACATAAATTTTAGAACGCTAGCATGAATCGTTCTCGTGATATTCACATTCATCAAAAAAATTATCAAAAAATCATATAAAATAAAAAAAATATTTCGTATTGAAAAACATGTTCACTTTTCATATGTAATTTCAAGCGATAAATTGGGTGACATCATTCTCGTGGATCTAGCTCGTTTCATTTATGAAAATGATACTTTGAGTAATACTTTTGTATTTGAACGCCAATAGTCATTTATCTGCTCTAAGAGTAACTTATTTCTCCGTCCATAATGCTTGGCGAGATTTTGGCGACGAATCTAGCGAAATGTCGCCAACTTGCCGACGAATCTAGCGGAATGTTGTCAAATTAACGAAAATCTCGCCAAATGGATAATAATGACGCTAAATCATTGAAAATGACTACTACTTGAAGAAAATTCAATATCTTGGAAAGAATATAAGTATCTGCTATAAGAATAACATTTTTTTAACTGCAAAAGTAGTAAATTCATAGCATTATATAAGGAAAGTCATGTGTTGCCCACATCAGATTTTTTAATTTTAGTCCGGTCTGATATGGAAGGCGGAGTAACTTCCTCGTATGTGCCTGCATTACTAATGTTCTGCATGTAACGCCCATGCAACAAATGTTGTGCAGAAGCGAGTTTGAGGACGTAGAGATCAAGACATGATTAAGAATTTATTTGGGAGCAAAATGATCAAAAATATTATATCAGGATATTTCTATCAACATTTGATGTATGTGTTTGTTTGTTAAATGACTGAGATTTATAATTACCTAATTCTAATACACCTGCGCGAAGAACGGGCATTTACTGCTAATATACAGGTTGATTAAAAAAAGATGGACCAAACTTGTGGTCGAAGTGGTTGTATACACCAAACCAAGCATTTTTTATCATAGTTTACCAGGTCGGAAATTAAACGTAAAGGGATTACAGAGCGCATGTTCGTTGGGAAGAGGCTGCTTGGCGAACTTAAGCATCATTCTGGTTGTTATTTCGTGGTTCAAGAAAAAAACCTCGTATGCAAATTGTCTCTGGGGAAGAAGAAAAACTCTTATTCACATTTTCGTAACTTCGGAATTATTTTGAAGTCACTTTTCCGGACCAGTGAATTTGGCAAGATAATCCCATAGCTTGGCCACCACGATCGCCTGATCTGTCGTGTCTTGACTTCTTTTTGTTTGGGATGTCTCAAGAGTCTCGTCTATGACACTCCCTTTAAATCTGAAGAGGAACTCTTAGCCAGGATTTTGACCGCTGCTGCCGAAGTGCGCGACATGCCTGGTCTGTTCGATAGAGTTCACCAATCTCTCCATTGCCGCTGTGAGACTTGCAGTTAGATTGCCGGTCGTTCCTTTGAGCCATAACTGTAATTATTGTTTAATAAATGCCATTTTATGATTTCTAGATCATTCTTCGGTTTTCGCCCCACCTCATCGGTTTCTCATTTAAGCACCCACTGGCGCATTTACATTTCATTTCCGATCTGGAAACTTTGACGAAACATGCTTGGTTTGGTGTATACTACCACCTGGTAAAGTATGGTCCATCTTTTAAAATTATCCTCTAGAAATATAAATAATCATCAAAGTTTTGCAATTGTATTTTGTATGTCATATCTCTTGTTTAAATATATACATACAGACAGTTTCAAAGATTTAACCTTGAATATTTGCAGTTCTAAACGTATGGGGAAAATATTAAGTAGCTCTCACTTGGAGATTTTGGTTTTAATGATCTTTGCGTGCATCAAAGTGTTCGTGCATGTTTTGTGTATCCGGATGCTGATAAGAAAATCCTTGTAGAAGTTGCGATTTTGAAACGAGGTTATGAGATCGTTAATTAAGCCCTTTCGTTTGTAACTCTAGTAAATCAAGTAATGAAGGACAATATTTCCATCCGTTTTAAAAATGTTAGTCACAACTTGTTGTTGTAATCACGTATAAGACTCGATTGAATTTTATAACATTTATTACTTAGTAAATTAATTGGAGTGTGATTCAACTCGACTTTCTCATATCAGAATCCATTTTTAGTAGCTTTTGTTTTTTTAAATGATACAACAAAATTTTTGAAAAATCGGTATTGTTGGTGCAAATGATTACAATTATAGTGTATTACCCTTCACTTTAGGGGGTTTGGAAAAAGCATATTTTGATTGATACCATACTTTAAAATGTACACGTGGGGGGGGTAACTTGCCAGCCTAGGGGCTAATGTGCTACGAACAAAAAAATCTGATGTAGGCGGCAGCAC
This sequence comes from Amaurobius ferox, assembly GCA_951213105.1. Classification (NCBI taxonomy): domain Eukaryota; kingdom Metazoa; phylum Arthropoda; class Arachnida; order Araneae; family Amaurobiidae; genus Amaurobius; species Amaurobius ferox. The sequence continues at coordinate 45,458,647 of OX578153.1, read as the reverse complement.
ATGACTTTCCTTATATAATGCTATGAATTTACTACTTTTACAGACAAAATAGGTTATTCTTAGATTATATACTTATAGTCTTTCCAAGATATTAAATTTCCATCAATTAGTCGTCATTTTCATTGATTCAGCGTCATTTTTATCCATTTGGCGAGATTTTCGTTAAGTTGACAATATTTAAAAAAGTCGCCAAGTTGATGACATTTCGTCAAATTCGTCGCCAAAATCTCACTAAGCGTTATGGAAGGAGAAATAAGTTATTCTTATAGCAGATAAATAACTATTGGTGTTTAAATACAAAAGTATTACTCAAAGCATCTTTTCTCATGAATGGAACGAGCTAGATCCACAAGAATGATGTCACCAAATTTATCGCATGGTATTACATATGAAAAGTGAACATGTTTCTCAACAGTTAATATATGTTTTTTTAATTTATGGGATATTTTGATAAATTTTTTGAAAAATGTGCAATAACTTGAGAACGGTTCATACTAGCGTTCTAAAGTTTATGTCAATCGTTTTCTAAGGAAAAACCGCATAAGAAATGTCTATTTGCGCAACTTTAATAAAGGTTTAGATTTTTTGATGAGTTTTTCAAAATTTCACTCGAAAATTTAGGGGGTTCTGAACATGCGATTGCGTTTAAAAACAATAGGCTTCCGATATTCACGGATTGTGATTTTTGTACCAAATTTCATTCGAATCGCGTTATTCGTTCGTGAGATATCATTTCAACAGACTCACTGACACACACACACACACATAGAAATCACCTCAAAAATGTTTTATTCGTAATCAGGGATGCTTGAAACGGGCTCTCCCGTCGAAAACTCGAATTCGAGTTTTCGACTTTTTGACCCCGTCACAATACTTTCCTTATGCATTATGTATATAAATAAAATAAAATTGTCGACCCGTCAAATTACTTTCCTTACACATTATGTATATAAGGAAAGTAAAATTGTCGACCCCGTCACAATACTTTCCTTATACATTATGTATATAAGGAAAGTAAAATCGTCGACCCCGCCACAATATTTTCCTTATACATTATGTATATAAGGAAAGTAAATATTGTATCCCTTCTATCTTTCATAACAATGATTGAAACTATTAAGTCTCCTAATCAGTGAGACATAAATATACCTTTTACGCATGATCATGCCAAATTTTGTCCTATTGCCATGCTAAAAAAATATGAAATTTCGAAGTTTTCCCTTGTATTTAAAAAAAATTACATCTAGTTCTAAATTTTTTAGCCGGATATAAAGTTATGTGAATTTCCATTAATATATGTGGCCGCTATCGTGTGCACAAGAAATCGACCACAGATATAAGGACAGCCAGACGCACATCACTCCAACAGTAGTTAAAACGTGTTCAGTAGGTCTTAAAATATATATTGGCACCAAAATCTTGAAATCGAAAATTTTTGTGAAGACAATGCTTTTTCTGAACTATATTACATAGTACGAGAATGTAAAACTTCTCCGATAGTTTGCCACCGAATGAAAAACTCCAGCTCTAAATTTAGAAAATTATTTTTACTTTTCTGAGATACTTAATTTTGTGTTGTTTAAAAATTCAAAAGGCAAAGAAATCAGTCAACCATTAGGTCTAAAGTCCAATAGGAAGATGGTATCCATAATCTCCTATTGTCCATATTCTCTGTGTGACATTCAAATATCATTGATACATAATTCATAAATATCTCCTAAAAATATATATGTTAAAATTACTGTGTGTGTATGGTTGAAAACTTAAAAATACATATAATATTATATTTATAAATTAAATAAAAAATATTGTACAAGGAATTGCGATGTATCTAAATATGGTCAATCACTAATTTTTTGTGAGTTCAGCTAAATGTTTGATTCATTTCCCTTACAGTATATAAAATCGAAGTTTAAATGGCCTTGAACACCTATTTTAATACTATGATAAACAATTGCAATTCATACTTATAACTGTTATGTCTACTAAACCTGTGTTGTATTATCTGTATTCTTTTCTTTTTACTCCTTCCTCCATCTGCAGTACCCCACGGTGTTCTTTCAATGCCACATGATTCTATGTAGAATGGTCTTGATTTTATATGCCTGATCAACCCTTAAAGTCTGCCTGAGACCTTTTGGAACACCCTGTATAATATACAGGGCCTTAATATACAGGGTCTTAATATACATGCCTTAATATACAGGGTGTCCCAAAAAGATTGAAACGCGCTTTAATTCTTTAGCTGTTGGAGATAAGTGGACAATGTAAATTGCAAAAATGTTGAAAGTAAGGTAGTAAATAAGACTAATTAATGAGATTGTCCTCCCATTAATTTTCAAAAATTTACACTTTTTAAATTTTTATACAACCCCCTTAGACAAATTTAGTCAATCAGAAAATTCTCATTTTTAATGCAACAAGATCATTAAAAAACCGCATATCTTTAGACATCAACTGAAAGGGAAAAAAATCTGACTTATGCCAGTCTTCCATACCATGTTAAAGGCTGTTCCTTCAGTGAAAATAGGGGTCATAAACAAATTGACGATGGAAATTGTTTAGATCAAAATTACGTTAATATGTGTCAAAATGTTTTATCACAAATGCATCTAAATAGAGCACTACACAGACCGACATCATATAAAGCAGTGGTACTCACTGCGCGGTTGGGTATCCTATGTACAGGTATTATAATCCAGTTTTATCTTTCTTGTGATATGTCACAAATTTACATTTCGAATTTGATATATGTTTCCCATTCACAATACTCAATTTTCAATTAAATATAACTAGCTCGATTTTAAAGATACAGATATGCGGTTTTTTAATGGTCTTATTGCATTAAAAATAAAAATTTTTTGATTGACTAAATTTGTCTAAGGGGGTCGTATAAAAATGTAAAAAGTGCAAATTTTGAAAATAATTGAGAGAACTATTTCATTAACGTAGTTTTATTTCCTACCTTACTTTCAACATTTTTGCAATTTTATTGCCCACTTATCTCCAATAGGTAAAGAATTAAAGCGCGTTTCAATCTTTTTGGGACACCCTGTATATACAGGCTGACGCAATGACCATTTTTGCTCCAACCAGTCCAGTTAGTTATCGTCTGGTTGTGCTATTTCAAGGTCTCAAGCATGTTACATGGATGATATTTGATAAGTAATTTAGCTGTAAAATAGGTGCTTCTGCTTTAAAAAAATGTACCAGTCATTCAAGAAAGTAGTTTAGAATGTTTTAATTTTCTCGAGAACCCGAGAAAGTGACGAAAAAGTAATAATATGAAAAGTAATATTTTTTTCGTCATGTACTTCAACTGGGAGTTAAAATGACGGCTGTTAAGCCAATCTATTTGGAGCCTTACTGTATATAAGGAGAGCATTGTCCTAAGGTCGAAAGTTTTGATTCCAGTTTTTGACGTAAGGGCTAGTTTCAAGCATCCCTGAACTTCCATTGAACGTTTTTGAGGTGATGTCCTTTTGAAGTTTTGGGCCACACTATCCAATCCTGAAAAAATGGTTTGAGGAAATTTTTTGCCAATAAATTGAAAAGGAATTGGATGTAGAAAGAGCTACTTCAGACTGTGATGCTAAATTGATGTCAGTAATCAACTAAGCTTTATTTATAGCCAATCTTGATAAACTGATATGTCAACGAAATTAAAAATCTTTTGAACTGGAAAGAGTGAAGGAACTGGAAGTGAAAATCATTCGTGAATTCCCTTATTCCCTAAAAATTCGATGCTGAATCCATATCAGACATCATCTAAGCTTTGCCTATAACATATCCAGATTAATAGATGCTATGCTTCTTAAAAAGTTTTCCATTAAGAACATAGATGGTAAATTGTGTTGCCACCAATAAGATAATTCTGTGAGGTTCGGGTCACCTTGTAAAGTATAGCCTTCAATGATTACAGCCCAAAGACAGGGAACCTTTCGTTCACAGAATATTTCCAATTTCCTGTATATTATTGTTAATCAAAGTTCCCACCGCAGTGAATCAATTTACTAACAAATTTATCCATTTCATGGATTTATCATTTAATTAAATAATCTCCATGATTTGTGTCAATCAGAGGGTTATTTTATGAAATGGTTAATCCTGAAATGTCATTGATACATCAAAAGATTGAAAAGAGTTCCATTATATTACTGAACTTAAAGTCTCCCACGTCTCAACTTCTTTTCTGCTCGTTAGTAGATTTTTTTTCCGGATGCTTTTTCTAACATTTATGACATTGAAAAGATGACAATGATGAAATGAAAGAGAAGACAGTTTCAAATCTCATTTCAGAGTTTCTGTGAAATAAATTTATAATGCTTCAAATATTAATTTTCATATCATTCATTGTTCGTTCTTTGTTACCTCATAAATGACATACCATTTATTTTTATTTAAAATATCGGTGGTACCTTTTTACTTTCCGGCATAAATAGTATAATGTATAAGAAAGTGCATTGTGACTGAATCAAAAATTCGAATTCGAGTTATTGGCGGAAGAGCACGTTTCAAGATTCCCTAAACTCGAATCGAATGTTTTCAAAGTGATGTCTATGTATGGGTGTGTGTTTTCGTAGATGTGATATATTACGAACGAATGGAGCGTTTTGAATGTAATTTATTCCAATTATTATTGTTCGTGAATACTGAAATCCTATTTGTTTTAAACGTTATCGAACATTCAGAGGGGGCCTCCAAATTTTCGAATGACTTTTTTAAAAATATTAAAATGAGAGCATTCAATAATGATAAATATTTAGTTATTTTACGCAAAATTTTTTATTCTAAAACAATTGGCGCACATTTTAGAACTTTAGTTTGAACCGAAAGAGAAATCTCACATGGTTCAAATAATTGAATCTAAAAATTTACATAAAAATGAACATAAAGCATCACCACTAAGGAATTCAAGTAACACTTGGTGACAAATTTAGCAACCCTGGCGTCTAATACGGCAAAATGTAGCCAGAAAATGTTTTTTAAGGCGGTGACAAATTGACTGAAATATCGCCAAATTATCAAAAACGATGCTAAAGTTGCGAAAACGACACCAAAAGGATGAACAATAATTAACATATTTTAATATAACGGAGTATATTGCTTAGCAGATATTTCGAATTGTCATGTTGTATTTGCCTCGCGGAATATTAGTTAATTTGATAATATAAAATAATTTTTACATGTTGTTGAACAGAAAAATATCCAATGTCAGTGTACTTTTCAACGTTAAAAACATTGTGCAGTGGATCTTTCCCATCAATTTCGCATTGAAGGAAGTAAAGTAGTGAAAGACATTATATAGTGTCTTTGTAAGTCATTATAAGTCATTATATAGTGAAAGTCATATGCTGACCACATCAAAAATTTTCTAGAAATGTACTATTTTATACACCAAATGTAAAAGTAAGTAATATTATTGTATTGTATCGTCGAACCTTTCAAAACATACTTAAATGTTGAAGTTCAATGTGTAAGTGGAAAAACTTATGAATTCATTGATAAATCTTAAAATACACATGGTGAAACTGAACAATTAACCGGTGAAACTAAAGTATAAAAAATGTGAAATATAAGAATTGAATAGTGAAACAAAGGAATAAATTGTGAAACAAAAATATTAAAGGGTGAAACTAGTAGATAACATCGTGAAACTAAATGATTAAATGGTTAAAGTTATGCCATTTTACAATTTTTTTCAGTTCTAGATAAAATTGTGTAATATCTAAAGAACAATAAATGCGGACATTTTGAAATTTACTCTACTCATTTTTACTTTCCTTATATACAATAATGTATAAGGAAAGTATTGTGATAGGGTCGAAAATTCGAATTCGAGTTTTCGACAGAGTGCAGGTTATGCACGTTTCAAACATCCCTGATCATGAATCGAACATTTTTGAAGTGATTTCTGTGTGTGTCCTGTGTGTGTGTGTGTGAAAGTATGTGTGTGTGTGTGGGTGTCAGTGAGACTTTGAAGACGATAACTGACGAACGAATGAACCGATTCGAACGGAATTTTGTACACAATTTACAATCATTAAACACTGGAAGTCTGTTGTTTTTATATGCAATCGAATGTTCAGAACCCCCTAAATTTTCGAGTGAAATTTTGAAAAAATCGTCAAAAAAATAAAAACCTCTAACAAAGTTACGCTAATAAATATTTTTTATGAATTTTTTCATTAGAAAACAAATTGACATAAATTTTAGAACGCTAACATGAATCTTACTCGAGATATTGCACATTTTAAAAAAAATTATCAAAATATCATATAAAATAAAATAAAAATATTTCGTATTGTGAAACATGTTCACTTTTCTTATGTAATACCATGCTATAAATTTGGTGACATCATTCTCGTGGATCTAGCTCGTTCCATTCATGGAAAATGATACTTTAAGTAATACTTTCGCATTTGAACGCCAATAGTCATTTATCTGCTGTAAGAATGAGTTATTTCTCCGTCTATAACGTTTGGCGAAATAGATTTTGGCAACGAATTTGGTGGAAAGTCGCCAACTTGGTGACTTTTTAAATGCTTCTGAATTAACGAAAAACTCGCCAAATGGATAAAAATGACGATAAATCAATGAAAATGGCGACTCATTGAAGAAAATTCAATATCTTGGAAGGAATATAAATATCTACTATAAAAATAATCTATTTTATTTTACTGTAAAAGTTGTAAGTTCATTGCATTATATAAGGAAAACCATGTGCTGCCTATATCATATTTTTAAATAAAAAATTACTGTGTTAATTTTATTTCAGTATTGTCATGAAAAACGTCGGGTATTTTTGCATGTGAAATAAATAAATAAATGAAATTAAATGAGTAATTATTAAGTTAGGAAATATGAATTACATAGCTTACTGACAAGTGTTTTATTTGCGTCAATGTGTTAATAAATAATGAATACATAATTATTACCGTTGGAATCATATGCAATATGAGTAAAATAATAAAAACCTTTATAGTGTTAGTATTAAAATTGTAACACACCATTTAATATAAAATAAAAATAAGAAGTTAATCTAAGAACTATAATTTTCTTTTAAACCTCATATATCCTACTTAAATCAATACATGTAGACAGTTTCAAACTGAATACTTGCAGTTTTGCCCAAATGCCAAAAATACAAAGAGGATCTCACTTGCAAATTTTCGTTTTAATGACGGTTGCGTGCATTTCAAGTGTTCGTGCATGTCTACTGCATCCGGGTTCTAACGATTAAATCCTTGTAGAAGAAGCTATTTTGCAAAGAAAATATCAGATCGTTAATTAAACTTTAAAGTTGATACATAACTCTCGTGCATTAAGAAATAAAGGGAAATATTTTCAACTGTTTTATGAAGTTAATTACGAAGTGTGATAATACTCATGTATAATATTCGATTTTATATAATTTTTACTATTCTGTAAAAATCTCCCAGAAATGTTCTAATCGAATGAGATCAACTAGTTCCTCAAAGAAAACGGGATCCATTTTTAAGACTTTACAACATAATTAAAAAGTGTTTATGAGTTTGTTCATTCTGTCTGCCTGTTTGTCTGTCCGTTCTCACGATATCCGAGGTAAAAATGACTTTATCAAAATTAAAATAAAATAAATTAATTAAATTAAATTAAATTTAATTTACTGAAATTAAATGAAATAATTAACTAATTTAATTCAATTAAATTAAATTAAATTAAATTAAATATTCAAATAATTTAATTAAATGAAATTTAATTAAATAAGAATTAAAATAATTATTACACCTATATGATATGAAGAGATCACGTGACCCATTTCAAAATAAAATACGGCATCCATCTTTTTTCCCAATATAAAATTGTGATTTTTAAGGTTCTTTTAAATTTCTATTTAGTGTTGCATCCGTCCTAAACACGCTTCATTTTTGCGTAATTTTAGTGCATCCATATTCTCTGCCAACGCAATTGCAATATTTTTGAGTTTAAATGATCGTCAAAATTTGATTATTTCTACAACGAAATCTAATTTTAATCGATGCAATATGAAACAAGTGATTGCAAGATGAGTTGTATAAGAATTCCTGAATTTATTTCACGCAAAATTATTTAACTCTGGAGTCTGGAATAAAAGTGTATGAATGAAACATTCACTGTTTTCACACAGAGAGCCAGACGATTTATATTTCGATGACATCGTTTGAATAAAGTCCACTTTTTCTCGATAAAGTTTTAATTATTCAAATATAATAAATTAATCTAGTACTGTGATATTATAAAATTTAACAGCCCTGAAAATATCGCATTTTAGAGATGTTTAAATAAAATTTCATTTCAGTTGGAAAGTGTTTCATAATCAATTCTTGATTGATCTTCCTTGTTTTTTCCTTCATGAAATAATGACGATGTGTAATTTCAAGTTAAAAGTGACAGAAAACTTCCTTAATGGTTTTATTGATATTCTGACCAACTTTCTGTTCTAAAAATTTATAAAAGTTATCAGATAAATAAATTCATTGTGGCATTGAAATGACTGAAAGTAGTTGTTTACAATATCTCAATTCCCACTTTCTCATACTATGTAATATACGAGTATATTGTATAGTATTGTATTGTTGTCCTTAGTATATTGTTTTCACGAAAATTTTCGAATTTGAGGTTTTGATGCCAGTGTATGTTTTAGGACCTTCTGAACATTTTTTGACTTTTTTTGGAGTGATGTCCGTCTGTCTGTATGTCTGTAGTCAATTTCGTGCATGCACGCTAACGACCACAAATGTTGATGAATTATTACGAAATTTTATATCCGGCTTTGTTATCAATATATTCAGATTTAGAGAAATTTTTTTTTATTAAATTCGAGAAAAAACTGCAAAAATTAATTCGAAATTTTATACTTTTTACTTTCCTTATGTACAATAATGTATAAGGAAAGTATTGTGATGGGGTCGAAAATTCGAATTCGAGTTTTCGACGGGAGAGCACGTTTCAAGCGTCCCTGATCACGAATCAAACATTTTTGAAGTAATCTCTGTGTGAGTGTGTGTGTGTGTGTGTGTGTGTGTCAGTGAGCCTGTGAAGATGATAACTCACGAATGAATGCACCAATTCGAACGAAATTTGGTACAAAAATCACAATCCGTAAACATTGGAAGCCTATTGCTTTTTTATACGTAATCGAATGTTCAGAACTCCTTTAAATTTTCGAGTAAAATTTTGAAACAATCGTCAAAATATCAAATCCTCTAATAAAGTTACGCAAATAGACATTTCTTGTGTTATTTTTCATAAGAAAACGATTGATATAAATTTAGAAGGCTAATATGAACCTTTCTCGAGATATTGTACATTTTTCAAAAAAATTATCAAGAAGTTATATAAAATAAAAAAAAATATTTCCTATTGAGAAACATGTTCACTTTTCATGTGTAACACCCTGCGATAAATTTGGTGACATCATTCTCGTGGATCTAGCTCGTTCCATTGATTAAAAAATATACTTTGAGTAATACTTTTTTATTTGAACGCCAATAGTCATTTACCTGCTCCAAAGAATAACTTATTTCTTCGTCCATAACACTTGGCGAGATTTTGGCAGCGAATTTGGTGGAATGTCGCTAACTTGGTGACTTTTTTAAATGTTGCTAAATTAACGAAAACTCGCCAAATTGATAAAAATGACGCTAAATCAATGACGTCTCATTGATGATGACGACATGGAAAATAACGACTCATTGACGAAAATTCAATATCTTGGAAAGAATATAAATAACTACTATAAAAATAATCTTTTTTTTTTTTTGCTGTAAAAATAATTCATTGCATTATATAAGGAAAGTCATATTCTGCCCACATCAGATTTTTTAACATGGCAGCATAGGAAAATATATGATATAGTCATTCAAAACAGTATTTATTTATGGAACAATGATCACGATCATGAGATCAATGATCACAAGACAATTGATTTTAGTTTCAACCATTGTTATGAAAAATAGATGTGATAGAATCGTCTTTGTTCATGACGTCATTAGCCCCCTCAGAGGGTAAGTTATTCGCCTTCTGGGGGTACATTGTCAAATATGGTATCAATCAAAGATATTTTTAAGCCAATTAAAGTGAAGGGTAAAACATTATTGTAATCATTTGGACCCAGGATACAAATTTTTTAAAAAAAGTTTTGCAACATTTGAAGGGTAAAAAAAAATACTTAAAATGAATTCTAGCATGAGAAAGTATAGTTGAGCCACACTTTAATTAATTTTATATTAACAACATCTATGTGTGTTGAGGTACCCCTAGTTGAATTTGGAGTGTTACAGAAATTGCAAACAATTCTCATCATGTACTCATTTTGCAAAAAATATCGTTCTGTTTATAAATACATAAAAACAATCTCAAAATTTCAATATTTAAAAAAAAAAAAAAAAAAAAAAAAAATGAGCCAAAAAAAAAATTTCCGAGGATTTTCCATCAGTTTGCTTACTTTTATTCAAAATGTCTTCTAAACTATAAAATATAGTTAACAAAAGAAAATGTTTAGTAGAAAATCCAGTTTCTAGATAATTAATTTGTTTTCACAGAGCTATTGCAGTTTTTTTTTTAAATTGTCTTTTCAAATTCAAGATTGAAATTTTACCTTTTCATGTTTATAATATTTATGCCTTAAAAGTTTTAAGAACCAGCTATAAACAGCAAGTTACAATTTGTAGTGCTTTAAAAACCCGACATGTGCATATAATTGGATTTTGAATAGAGTGCTTAGTTTTTGAAGTATAGTGGTTATAATTTCGATACTTTAATAATATGAACTATTACTTTCCATATATACATGTAATGTATAAGAAACGTATTGTAACGGGGACGAAAATTCGAATTCGAGTTTTCGACGGGAGATCACATTTCAAGCATTTCTGAACACGAATCAGACGTTTTTGAAATGATGTCTGTGTGGGTATGTGTGTGTTTGTGTGTATATGTTTGGAAGTATGTGTGTGTGCGTATCTGTGTGAGACTCTGGGAACGATATCTCTCGAACGAATAGAGTGATTCAAACGAAATTTGGTACAAAATTCACAATCCATAAATACTGGAAGTCTATTGTTTTTAAATGCAATCGAATGTTTAAAACCCACTAAATTTTCGAGTGAAATTTTCAAAAAATCATCAAAATATTAAAACCTTTAATAAAGTTACGCAAATAGACATATCTTATGCAATTTTTCCTTAGAAAACGATTGACATAAATTTTAGAACGCTAGCATGAACCGTTCTCGAAATATTGCACGTTTTTCAAATAAATTTATCAAAAAATCCCATAAATGGAAAAAATATGTTAACTGTTGAGAAACATGTTCACTTTTCATATGTAATATTATGCGATGTATTTGGTGACATCATTCTCGCGGATTTAGCTCATTCCATTCATGAGAAAATATACTTAGTAATAATTTTGTATTTTAACGCCAATAGTCATTTTTCTGCTATAAAAACAACTTATTTCTCCGTCCATAATAATTGGCGAGATTTTGGCGACGAATTTGTCGAAATGCCGCCAACATGTAGACTTTTTAAATTTTGTCACATTAACGAAAATATCGCCAAATGGATAAAAATGACTCTAAATCAATTAAAATGTCGACTCATTGACGGAAATTCAATATCTTGGAAAGAATATAAGTATCTACTATAAGAATAACCTATTTTTTTTTTACTGTAAAAGTAGTAAATTCATTGCATTATATAAGGAAAGTCATGTGCTGCCCACATCAGATTTTTTAATAAAATGATCCTAATTCTAACATTTTAATATTTAGAACTATTTTGAAAATGCTTTTCTACTTTTGATATATCCATTTATTGAACTGTTTTGAAATTATACAAAAAAAGACAGAATTCCCATAAAAAAAAAATTTTATTCACACAAAAAAATATCGTCTGCATTAAGAAATAGATACTCACGATAATGATTTAGAGGCGTGCCCAGCATTACTTAATTAGAGAATATGCGTAATATTTTGGATTATTGCAAAATATGAAATATTTTTATTTTTGCACTTTATGTCAGGAAAATTATTTTAAAAAATCTACAAAATATGTGATGTTATTAGCGTTTTATCATAAAACTAACTTCAAATGTAGTTTTATAAACTTCAATATAATTTTAGGAGGTTAAAAGGTAACCTCTTGAAAGAGTATATGTAAAAATTGGGAACTCATGCGTCACAGGTTATATAGCAACCTGCGCTTAGCATTTGTATTGCAAGACATATTTTTCAAAAAACTATAAATTAACTATCATAGAAAAAAGCATTTCTACCAGACTTTTATCAAATGTGTGTATTTTCTAGAAATATATAAAAGAAAGATAACGCACCCTCAAATTTTATAACATTCGAAGATATAATGAAAGATCTGTGAAATTCCTAGTCCATTGCAAACAAGAAATTTATAAATCCCTCACATAATGGCTAATGGTGTGTACATTTCCTTTTTAAAGAAACTATTAGGAATTTTAATTCTCTTTTGTATACATATTTCTAACAGTCATAGGAATCGAAAATCGGACGAAACATCTCCAAATACTGAAACGGAAGTGATCCCCCCCCCCTTCTCTTAAGATCTATGGAATTCAATGATGAATCTATATCAATCATCATCCGATCTCGCTTAAATCCGATTCTGAGAAATAGATGTTTCAAGAAAATTTTTGAACATGAAGTGTAAAAAAAATAGAAATAAAAATCCCTAGTGAAACCTCCTTCCTGTTCCAAAATTTGTTGTTGAATCTATATTAGCCATCATTTATGCAATATCTATATTAAATTCCCATAAATAGATGTTTCAATGAAAATGCAAATTTTTAAGGCGGAAGCGATGTCTCCAGAACCGAAAATGCAAATCCTTAGTCAGTTTCTTTTCCTCTAAGAATTCAATGCTTTATCTATCTCAGTCATTATCTAACTTCTATAGCCAATCCTGAGAAATTAATATTTCAAAAATTATTTTTGATCCGAAAACTAAAAAAAAAAGACTAGAAGTGAAAATTATTAGTGAACCACCCTACCTACTCCGGAGTTTTATGCTGAATTCATATCAGTTATTATCCGAGCTGCATCTACAGCCAATTTTGAGATATAGACGTTTCAAGTAAAATAAAATTGTTACCCTAAATGGTAAATGAATCGGAGGTAGAAATCTTTAGGAACCCCCTTCGGAATTTGATGTTGAATCAAAATTAGTCATCGGCTGTCTATAGATATCCTATGAAATAGATATTTCAAGGAAAATATTTGAAAAAAGCAAAGCAACAGTAAGGCAAAACTTTTCTCACCAAGTACGGACAATTTTTGAGTTGGTAAGAGATGAACATATTCCTTTAAATTATCCAAAGTCCAATAAATTTTAACATAAAATGAATATGTAATTTTGTTTGCACTGTCCTTCCATCAGAAATAGGAAACTACATAAAATTCTATTGACAACCTCATCAAATTCTAGAGCCTGTGAAATTAAATGCTATTTACGTTCGAATCAATCAAATATCTTAAAAAATTTTGAAGATATAAATCATATTACCTTCTTTGTGATCAACACCAACTGCCTTTATATGAAAATACTAAAATAAATGTATTTAACAATTGCTATTTAGGTTCTCTTCTACCTATGACTGCAAAATTTTAAACGCCACATATATATATTTGACAACAAACTCTCAAATCATTCCCATTTGTATCTCTAAGAATATTAGCTTATAACCAAATATTACTATTACAGGGGGTAATCCATAGTATTGTAAAGAGTTATTCGGATATGCACTGAAAGTATGAAGGATGTTAGAGAAAGCTGCTTGCATGACTAAATATTTTTGGAATGATTTGTCGTAGACTTATAGTTTCAGAAATATTTAAATTAAAGTAGACTATAATCGTATAATAATTTTGATTCATGTAATATCGGTTAGTAAAAGTAGAAAAATATAATTTCTTTTACGGCCCTAATTAAAAATTATAATTATAAAAATATTTCCCAGAGCCCAATCGGACACTCAAAAAAGTTCCATTTTCATACGATCAAAATTGGACGCAGAGCAAATGTGTATATTATGGTTTTTAACACTTTACAACAAAGTTGAAAAGTGTTTATGACTTTGTTCATTCTGTCTGTCTGTTTAACACATTACAACAAAGTTGAAAAGTGTTTATGACTTTGTTCATTCTGTCTGTCTGTCTGTCTGTCTGTCCGTTAGCACGATAACTGCCGTAAAAATAAACTTAATCAAAATGAAATTTTAGTATGTTGTTCAGACGGTCTGTAGGACCTATGGGAATATAAATAAATAATATCACCCAATTAGTTTTGGATTGAACCCGGGTTGAAAAAATGAAATACATTGAACCCAATTACACCAAATTTTTCAAACATTTTTTAAGCGAATTTAAATTTCACAAATTGCTTCGAAAATTTTAGGTAATATTCAAATTGTTCCATAAAATATATAAAAAAAAATTCAGCGAAATATATTCAGTAGTTTTTTGAATAAAAATTAAAATAATATTTACACCTCTTACATGAAGCGATCACGTGACCATGATATGAAACGATCACGTGACCAACTTCAAAATATAATACGGCATCCATCTTGTCTCAAAATCGTCATTTTTAAAGTTCTTTTTAATTCATATTCAGTGTTGTATTCGTCGTAAAACCTCTATATTTTCGCTTAAATTCTGTGCATCTACATACTGAAACAACGTAATGACAATATATTTGAGTTTAAATGAGCATCCAACTTTGATTATTTCTCTAACGAAGCCTATTTTTCACTTATGTGAAATGTAAACAGCAAAATATGTAGGATGAGTTGTATAGGAATTGCTGTATTTTTTTAATGCAAAAGAATGTAGCTCATGGAGTCTGCATAGCTAATATGAAAGAAATATTCATTGACTTTACCGAGATAAGGACGATTTTTTGCGATGAAGTTTTAAGCATAGAGTTAAATTACTTATAGCTCCATGGTCTTAATTTTTAAATAAAATAAATTATTATAGTATTGTGATGAATGACATGAATGGGAAATTATTTATGAATGAAATGCTGCTTTTTTAGAGAGAGCCAGGCGTGTTATTTTTTCTATGACGTCATTTGAATGAATTTCAGTTGTTTTCGATGAAGTTTTTAAATATAATAAATTATCGTGGTATTATGATAATTCTAAAATTGTTACCGAGTAATATATCACATTTTAGAGATGTTTAAACCAGGCAATTTATATTTCAATGCCGTCATTTGAATGAAGTAAATTTTTTTGGATGAATGTTTAAGTTTTCAACTATAATAAATCAATGTATTATTGTGAGAAGTTTTAAAATATTACCGCTGAATGTATTACATTTTAGACATGTTTAAATAAAATTGCATTGAAGTTGGAAAGTGTTTCTTAATCAATGCTTTAAGCATGATTGATCTTTCTTGTTAAATTTTGCAATAGATGGCGCTAATAGTCCAAGCGATCTCATTTTAGACTGCTACTTTAAATGTACACCTTAAATTTTGTAATAGCACATAAAGCCGTCACAAAGTGTAAATCACCTTCAAATCCTAATATGCTGTCTCACCTTGGTGCGGAAGTGTCACTGGGTGGCATGCGCGAAGCACGCCAGGAGGACTATCCTAGGTACTCCTGGTAGGACTAGATACTCCTGGTAGAGCTATCCTAGGTACTCCTTGTAGGGCTAGGTACTCCTGGTAGGGCTATCCTAGGTATAAAGAACATTATACTATTCCCAGCTACAGCTAGAAGCATAGGACAAAATCAGTCTTTTACCATTATGTGCTCCTGCTCTTGTGTCAACAGAAACTGAAATAGCTTTTTAACAATGCTAGATTCAGCTTCTGCCACCTTAAGGCTTGTAAGTGGACATACAGTAGCATATTCATTTGTCCAGGGAATTCAAATTTTCTCAACGTATCTTAAATGTAACTTTGAACAATCCTCTCCTAAACATCGCCTGTCTTGCATTGGTCTGACCAGAGAAGATTTTCTTACTACCCCTTTTCTAGTGGTCGACTTCCTGAGGGTATATGAATCGAAGGCGCCATTGCTAGACCTTGGAAAATGAGCAACAACAACGAAGTATAAGAAAATTTAATTTTTAAATTATCAAAATATTATATTTTTTCAAACCAGAATGAAAAGTCAGCAGTCTCCATTCTATAATTAAGTGGTTGATATATAAGTAGTTATTATAAACGAAATCCATCTCGAAAATCCAGATGAAATTATTGCCCAAAAACGAAAGATAGAAAATAATACAAAATTTGCTAATGAACATGACGTCCAGAATATTCTAAGAATACGTGACATGAGTTGAATAATGCATTTAAATAAATTTAAATGAAATTGACCGTTACAATTATATGTTGTTTGTATAAATGCAAACTTCTTTTTTAAAGTTTCCTTTATTTATCAATTACCTTAAATTTGGGTTCACGCAAAACCTATTGACAAGGTTACACATTTTTTTTTTTTACCACAACAGTTAAAAGTTAATAATAATTTTCGACGGATAATCATGGAGTATATAATACTTTTACTAAAATTAAAAACACATGTGACTTTTCGAATGCGAATTTTATCTAACTGAACTCAATGTTTTTCCGACGTCTGAAATATACGTTTTCTGCGTTTTTTTGATCGTGTCAAAGCGGTTCAAGTCCAATGACGATTTTTGCACGGACGATTTTACATATTAGAGAATCAGGTTTCTTTCCTAAGGATCTTTAAGTGAATGAAGAACAATTTGCTAATTGGAACTTATTATATTGAGTTTCCGCACGACGCAATGAAGATTTTTGCACGGACGATTTTACATATTAGAGAATCAGGTTTCTTTCCTAAGGATCTTTAAGTGAATGAAGAACAATTTGCTAATTGGAACTTATTTTATTGAGGTTCCGCACGACGCAATGACGATTTTTGCACGGACGATTTTACATATTAGAGAATCAGGTTTCTTTCCTAAGGATCTTTAAGTGAATGAAGAACAATTTGCTAATTGGAACTTATTTTATTGAGGTTCCGCACAAAAGGCAAAACTTTGTACTTTTCCCCTTGAATCACGTGACTCAAAATGTCGTACTCTGAATGTCTATCTTATTTGAAGCAGCAGTTCTTAAATAGAACCACAGACCAGCGACCAATCGTTCACCAGACATTTTGTAGTGCGATCGAAAACAACTTATATAGCGAAACGCTGCATGTCTTGTTGAAATCAATACTTGCAGAGTGTTCCAAATATTTAACCTTGAATACGTGCAGATTCACCCGAATTCTTGAGTGGCTTTCACTCGAATGTTTTCGTTTTAATGACACTTGCGTGCCTCTCAAGTGTTCGTGCATGTTTCGTGTATCCGGATACTGATAGCGAAAATTTTCCAAAAAGAAGCGTTTGGCAAAGGGAATGGGGATTCGTTAATAAAAGTTTTGTGTGGGAAATTATTGCAAATTGAGAAAAAAGGAAGGCGTTTTCGAATGCTGTATGAAGGTAATCCCAAAGAATGAAATTAATCATATGTCAAATTGGATTTAATAATATCTCGTTTATTGTATATTACGATTGTAAGGATGGACAATTTTTATTCTCGACTTCTTATTTTTCAAGCAGTGTCTTCCCCGGGGAAAAAAGAGTCTAAATTTAAATAGCAGCCGCGCTGACTGCAGAGGGTGTGGGCAAACAGGTCATAAAAAGGCGAGGTGAAAAGCACGAGGGAGCTGGTACGGATTGGTATGTGGAGCGCGGCGTGTTTGAATACATACGATTGGAGAAAGAAGACCACGTACATTCTGATTTATTATTTGTAAATTACGTTAATGGAGCTTATTTTATGATTTCTACAACGTAATAATTCACCACACATTCATGGAGAAAAATGCTTCTCGCATGCTTCAAGGCACGGCTGCAAGTTCGTAGACAAGCATCTTGCTAGCGACACAGAGAAATCCAGACGGCTAGAGCTTTGGCTATAGGATTTAAAATTCAGAAATTTAAAATCCCGGGAGTTAGAGATTGATATTTGAACTTTTAAGTATGATATTGTAACAGTATTATGAGCATTCTCTGAGAAAAACCACGTTACTACGATAATAACTTTTTTAAGTTAAAAATTAAGATTTTAAACCGCCCTATACTGTTGTTTGTTTTGAGGATAGCGTGCTTGTGGAATTGAATAGTAATGCGCTTTTATTAACGGTAAATAGTTCCAGAATATAAAAAAAAACGAATGAATAATATTCATGTATGTTAAAAAACATGAAGATGCATCTGAATCCTAGAGGCGGATTTTTACAGCTTTTTAATACTTTCTCCATACACCAGTATCTCAAAAAAAGTTTAAGAAACATATATCCTTTGTCACCAACAATTTGTTGTCATTATTCTTTCTGCTGTGCTTGTCTGCACTTTACATTACTTTCAAAAACCTTTCCAAACTCTTCTTCGATATCTATTTTTCCCCTTTCCCGCTGAAGGAAAAGATATAAAGAACCCGAAATGCATTTTGACTGAAATTTCTCCTGTGATATCTAGTCTTCACACTTGACTTGTTAGAAGATATGCTATTGGAAACGAAATCCACGTCACATTCCGGCTCGTACCCATTTGTTTGAGAAAACTGATGAAAAGTGAAAATTAGCGTTTCATTTTTACGTCATGTCTTTGCTTTATAAAATGTTTTAAAAAACTTTTTAGGAAAGAAGTTTAAACAAGCTACGTCCTGAATTCAGGGGCTAATTTTTAACACTTTACAACATAGTTGAAAATTGTTTATGACTTTGTTTATTCTATCTGTCTGTCTGTCTGTCCGTTCGCACGATAACTGCTGTAAATATAACTTTATCAAAATGAAATTTTATTATTTGTTAAGACGGTCTGTGGTACCTATGGAGATATAGATGAATAATATCACTAATAATATCAGTTTTAACATGAAGTTAGAAATTGCTTTTAACTCAATGGTTTCAAGTTTTTAAGAAAAATAAATTATTGTAGTATTGTGATAATTTTAAAAATATCACCAATGAATGAAAGGAATAGAAAACATTTTATGAATGAAATATTCACTGCTTTTTGATAGAGAGCCAGACGAATTATATTTCGATGACATTATTTGAATAAAGTCCATTTGCTTTCGATGATGTTTTCAAATATAATAAATTGTTGCAGTATTGCGATAATTTTAAAAATATCACAATGCATCGCATTTTAAAGATGTTGAAATAAAATTACATTTCAGCTCGAAAGTGTTTCATAATCAATGCTTTGTGCATGGTTCTTCTTTATTGCTATAAAAATACAGTGCATTGATTCTTGTTCTTTGAATGTGTGATTAATCAGGAACAGTTCAACAAATTAAAGTTGACTACATTGCAATGCACTCAATTTTTCATTATAATTTCCCAAATTTAAAATAATTTTTACTACTTTTTTAATGCAATTTTGTATGAATAAAACTCTTCGTTTTAAATATGGGGGAAAATATTGTTATAAAAGTTTGTTATTATAAAAATTAGAACAAAGAATGTACGCAATTTATAGACTTTCTGAAAAAATTCCATGAATTTTTTTATTTTTCCTTTCATTAACACTTTGCAACAAAGTTGAAAAGTGTTTATGACTCTGTTCATTCTGAGTGTCTGTAACGATCATTATCAAATCACGATCATATCTGAAAACGTCATTATCAAAATGAAATTTTAGTATGTTGTTGAGACGGTCTGTGAAAGATATGGGAATGTAAAGGAGTAATATCACCCAATTAGTTTTGGATTGAACACGGATTGAAAAAATGAAACACATTGAACCCTAAAGGACATAATTTTTTAAACATTTGTTAAGCAAAGTTAACCTATAAAATATATAAAAAAATTTCAGCAAAATATGATCGGTAGTTTTTTTAATAAAAATAAAATTAATAATGACACCCATATAATATGAATAGGTTACGTGACCTACTTCAAAATGAAATATGACATCCATCTTATGTCAAAATCATGACTTTTAAAGTTCTTTTTAATTTTTATTTAGCGATGCATCCGTCCAAAAACTGCTTTATATTCGCGTTATTTCTGTTCATCCATATTATGTCCTAACGCAGTTACAATAGAGTTAAAATTAACATCAAACTTTGATTATATTTAGAAAGAAGCCTAACTTTAATTAATGTAAAATGAAAACAAGTGATTGTAAGATGAGTTGCATAATAATTACTCAATTTTTTCAAGCTAAATTATTTAAGTGTGTAGTCTAGAATAAAAGTGTATGAAGGAAATACTCACTGCTTTTACATAGAGAGCCAGACGATTTATATTTCGGTGCCGTCATTTGAATAAAGTTTGAATGAAGTTTCAACAGATAGTTAGAACGTACTTTTTTATCTCCATGCTTTAAATTTTCAAAGTAAAATAAATTATTGTAGTTCTGTGATAATTAAATAATATCGTCTTTGAATGTATCGCATTTCAGAGACGTTTAAATAAAATTACAGCTAGATAATGTTTTATAATCAATGCTTTATGCATGAATGATCTTTCTTGTATTTATATTTAGTGTTGCATCCGTCCAAAAACCGCTTTATTTTTAACACTTTACAACAAAGTTGAAAAGTGTTTATGACTTTGTTCATTCTGTCTGTCTGTCTGTCTGTCCGTTAGCACGATAACTGCCGTAAAAATGACTTAATCAAAATGAAACTTTAGTATGTTGTTCAGACGGTCTGTAGGCCCTACGGGAATATAAATGAATAATATCACCCAATTAGTTTTGGATTGAACCCGGGTTGAAAAAATGAAATATATTGAGCCCTATAGGACCTAATTTTTCAAACATTTTTCAAGCGGATTTAAAATTCACAAATTGCTTCGAAAATTTTTGGTAATAATCAAATTTTTCCATAAAATATATAAAAAAAATTCAGCGAAATATATTCAGTAGTTTTTTAAATAAAAATTAAAATAATATTTACACATCTTATTTAAAACGATCACGTGACCATGATATGAAACGATCACATGACCCACTTCAAAATGATATATGGCATCCATCTTGTTTCAAAATCGTGATTTTTTAAAGTTCTTCTTAATTCATATTGAGTGTTGTATCCGTCCTAAAACTACTTTATTTTTGCTTGAATTCTGTGCATCTACATACTAAAACAACACAATGACAATATATATGAGTTTAAATTCTCATTCAAATTTGATTATTTCTACAACTAAGCCTATTTTTCACCTATGTAAAATGTAAACAGCAAAATATGTAGAATGAGTTGTATTAGAATTGCTGTATTTCTTTAACACAAAATAATTCAGTCCATGGAGTCTGCATGGCTGATATGAATGAAATATTAATTGATTTTATAAACAGAAGGACGATTTTTTTCGATGAAGTTTTAAGCATAAAGTTTATGAATTGTAGCTCCTTGGACTTAATTTTTAAATAAAATAAATTATTATAGTATTGTAATGAATGAAATGGAGGAAGTTATGAATGAAATATTGCTTTTATAGAGAGATCCAGGCGTGTTATTTTTTCTATGACGTCATTTGAATTTATTTCAGTTATTTTCGATGAAGTTTTCAAATATAATAAATTATCGTAGTATTATGATAGTTTTAAAAATATTACCGTGGAATTTATTGCATTTTAGAGATATTTAAATCAGGCAATTTATATTTCAATGCCGTCATTTTAAAGAAGTTCATTTTTTTCAATGAAGGTTTAAGTTTTCAAATATAATAAATCAATGTAGTATTGTGATAAGTTTTAAAATATTACCGAGGAATGTATTGTATTTTCGACTTTTTTAAATAAAATTGCATTGAAGTTGGAAAGTGTTTCATAATCAATGCTTTAAGCATGATTGATCTTTCTTGTTGCATATTATCTTTGTTTCCAAATTCTGTGCTTACGCAATTACAATATTTTTTATTTTCAGTGATCACTAAACTTTGATTATTTCTACAATGAAGCCTAATTTTAACGTGTGCGAAATGTAAACAAAACAGGCTATTCTAAGATGAATTGTATAAGAATTGCTGAATTTTTTAACTGAAAATTATTTAGCTCTGGAGTTTGAAATATATGTGATATGAATGGAATATTTATTGATTTGTCTTGAATAAAAAAGCAAGCGATTTTATAGAATTGCATTTTATGATGAAGTTTAAAGTTTCCAATTATTGTAGTATGATAGTTTTTAAAACATCGCCGCTGAATGTATCGCATTTTAAAGACGTTTAACAAAAATTGCATTTCAGTCGGAAAGTGTTTCATAATCAATGCTTTATGCAATTGTTCTTGTTTATAAATCAAGTCATACGTTAATATTCAAAGTTTTAATATTCTACCTTCATTTTGGGCTGTGTAATTAATCTATTAGTGAGTCTGTCTCATTCAACTGTGTGGTATAGTAAATATAACACTCCACTCAATAAGTCTTGTATAGGATTTGACGATCTTGTGACATAGTTACATATTGTTGTATTGTTACGATGTATTCTTTGGCATAGTGAGTGTATTCCCAGGATACAGTAATGAGTCCAATTCACGTTTATTTACAAGAACAGAGTAAACAGGAACATTGTACTCCAGATAGCCCGATAACTATCTCACAATATTACTAAACAATTGTCAGGTACAGCAGAACAACAATTAAATGCTCCGCTAATTTCACACGCAACTAATCAGGCACGTTGCATCAGTCTTTGAGCGTCATCAGTCATTCCACGTAGTTTTTTTAACTACCCCTTTTTATTATTTACTTGCAACTGAAATATATGTAAAATTCACAGATTAAAATGAATGAAAAACAAAGATACATGAAATGTGGACTTTCTAGATTAACTGGTTCTCAAGTTGTTGCCGAACAATGAGGACTTTCCTGCGGAAGACCTAGAATGGGCTGTGCCGGCAAGGTTCAAGATACAAAATTTTAAAATATGTCATAAAATATAACGACATACTACGTACTAAATATAGACTTTCTTTCTGCACCAGTTATCGAGTTATTTCCAAAAATGAGTTAATTCTTATAACAGTACCAAGATAAACTAGCCAAAAAGTTACAAATTCCAAAGAGTTAAAATATACTGCAAGAGACAATAACACACTAAATTCGAACTTTATAGCTGTTCCCGTTATTCCCCAAAACGAGCTAATTTCTACGACAAACACATGAAGAGCTAGCCCAAAGAGGTTCAAAATTTAAAGAAATAACATATAAAGTAAAAGAAAATGACATGCTACATTTGGATATTCTAGCCGTTCCGGTTCTTAAATTTTTCCCACAAAGCGAATAAATTTCTATAGCTGACCTAAGACGAGCAAGTACAATAATGTAAAAAATCAAAAGAATTAAAATGTACTACCAAAACCAAAGACATGTCAAATTCCATATAATTATAATAAATAGAACCTGATTAGTTGAAACCTCAAAGATTGGAATCAGACTGCCAAATAAACACCAGATCAAGTGAGCGTTGGGGTGGGTGAGCATGGTAAGTATGGGTGTACCCAACATTCTCCTAAAAAATCAACTGACTTTCCCTAATTTTGCAGTTTTAATAAATAAATTTTAAGGAAATATCTTATATTGTAAAACAAGTAAATACCGTTGAACATTGAAACTATCTTCTATTATATGCCTTAGTATGTCATTTTTCAGCAATCTTACCGCTCGATTGATTTTAACTTTTTCCACATTATCTTTTGCCCACTTTTGCATTTCAATGCATCCTAGAAGAAATGGAAAGTAAATGTGAGAATCTCTCCGTGATATCTGACTTTAATGCTTCAATAGGCAAAATACACTTCTGGCTACCCATCTGCGTATTTTCTGGTTTCTTTCTCTCCCATTTTGCGCCAAAGAATTTGCTATCAGAGAATTATTTTACTTTGGAACATTTTATGTTTCTGACTTTAAAGGAATTGCAATTTTATTTTGAGAAAAAATATTTTAATTGTGCCACCGCTATTAAAAGCTTTAAAACCGGAAAGGAAAATTTAATTATGAATTTAAAATTAAAATCTAAATATATATACTAATTGCCAAGTGTCCGTTTGTCCGTCTGTCCGTCTGCCTGTCACGCTTTTTTCAGGCACTTCCCGAATAGATAGAGACTTGCAATTTGGTACACGGCTCGGTCGTTCGATAAAACCTCCTGGAAAAATCGAATTTTTCGAAAACGTTCTATAGAGGGGGTGCCCCACAACAAGGCGTTCGAAAAGTGAAATGATGGGAAAGCATTCTTTGCGATAAGATAAAGACTTTAAATTTGGAGTTTGGGTAAATCATTCGAAAGGAAGAAAGTGTGCAATTTCAGATTTCCGATATTTTCTACTTAAGGGGGTGCCGCACACCAAAACTTTCGAAAAGTGAAATGATAGGGAAGCATGTTTTGCGATGAGATAGAGACTTCAAATTTGGTGTATTGGTAAATCGTTCGAAAGGAAGAAAATGTGCAATTTCAGATTACCAATATTTTCTATATTTAAGGGGGTGCCGCACCCCAAAATGTTCGATATAGCGAATAAACGAGAAACGGCTGCTTTAAAATTTGATAGAGGCTTGAAATTAGGTATATGGACTAATCATTTGATGAAAACTCCCAAGACGAATATAGTTTTTCAAAAACGTTCGTTTAGGGGGGTGCTCTATACAGGAAAACGTTCGAAAGGTTATTTGATAAGAAAGCATACTGCGGGATGAGATAGAGATTCAAATTTGGTGTATGGGTAAATCTTTCGAAAGGAAGAAAGTGTGCAATTTCAGATTTCCAATATTTTCAACTTAAGCGGGTGCCGCACACCAAAATGTTCGAAAAGTGAAATGATGCGAAAGCATGCTTTGCGATCAGATAGAGACTTCAAATTTAGTGAGTAGTATCTTTACGAACGTATGAGCGCACATGTACTTTATACACTAAAAACTATATTTTATAGCTTATTTTTTATCTTTTTTATATATAAAAAAAATGTATCGATCCATTTTAATATTAAAAACATGATTTTATATCTAAATAAGGCCTTTTTTACATTTAGACCAAATTTTAACTTTTTTTTTTTAGATAAATGCGTGAAAAAAGAGATCAAAGATAGGCTGCCTCATTTTGGGGCTACCTCATACATAGGTAAATAACGGTGAAATTAAATAAATGCGTGAAAAAAAAGAGGACTTCTAAAATGAATGGAAGTCCTCTAAGCTTAAAAATAAATGGGGGGACCGTTAATCCCCCCATAAACATGAGATGGTATAAAAGGATTTATATGAAAATGCGTGAAAAAAGAGGACTTGAATCCTCTAAATAAACTTTATATTGAAACGCGTCCGTAATTTACGGACGTGTTTTTATAGAGATATTTATGAACAGATAGAGTTATAAAATAGAGTTTTATAAATAATATAAATAAAAAAAAGAAAGTTTAATATATACACAAAGTACTATAGTTTAATATATATTAAAAGAATTACTGCCTGATATAATATACACTTAGAAAATCACATAAAATATAATCACTTTTTTTCAACAAAAGTAAGTTGTATACAATCTTTACTAAATTTTTTCTCTCCACCAAAATTATAATATGACTTAATATTCTTACTAAGTTTTTTAAGATCTTTATCATTATAATTACTTAAAAATGCTGTTCCAGTATCACCGTTTGATTCTATAAATCTTGCTATTACACTAATTCCTTTCTTTTCTAGAGATTTTTTAATCTTATAAAGATCCATTTATTTAGAATTATTTTTTAACTCTACTCTAAAATATATTAAGCTTTCTCTAATATGTATTTATTATCACCTAAATATAAAAATATATATCTTCCTTTATTGATTTTATTTATCGATCTATTAGAAAGTTGTCCATGTTTATTCGAAAGGTAATACTCTTTTTCTTCACCTTCTACAATTAACTTTACGATTGCTGTACCTGCAATCATATTTTTAATTTTTTTCAATGATATCAGATCATATTTTCCAGGATATAAATCATCTAATACATATGTTTGACGATAACCACTCAGACTATTGAACTCTTCCATTTATTAGTAAACATTTTTTTAAGACTTAAAAATACTGTCCCATATTGTAATATGGTCTTCAGAGTTATTATATACCTTATTACTAAATCTTCTTAACATCAGGGGTAAATTTATATTATCTTCATCATACCATATTTCATTTATTCTAGGTAAAAATATTAATTCAGTTAAAGATGTAATATCGTTTTCTCTACAATCTAATACTTTTAAATTTATTAAATTTTTTATTCCTTCAAGAGATGTAATATCGTTTTCACTACAATCTAATACTTTTAAATTTATTAAATTTTTTATTCCTTCAAATGAAGTTAATCTATTATCTTCACAATATAATTCTTTTAAATTAGTTAAATTTTCTATTCCTTCAAGTGACATTAATTTATTTCCTCCACAATATATTTTTTTTAAATTAGTTAAATTTTCTATTCCTTCAAGAGATTTTAATTTATTTCCTTCACAATATAATTCTTTTAAATTAGTTAAATTTTCTATTCCTTCAAGAGTACAATTAAATATAAAAATAGATTTCACTTCAGTAGGATTCTCTATATTTAAGAAAGACATAGTTTTTTTTTCCATACTATTATTATATGTAACATCCATTTATATAGAAACATTTTTATTAAATATTTATTTATCATTAGTTAATTGTCTCAAAATATAAACACACTCTCTCAAGACTGATTTAACTTCATATATCTCTTCAATAATTTTCTCTTGGTAAGGTTCTATTTCGTGATGACCAAACTTTTTATTTAATTCACTCATCTGTATAGCTTGTACTTTTTTCCAATGAACATTAAAAAAGTGATCAGGTAATAGCTCAAATTTATATTTAATCAAATAACAAAAATCTAATTTATACATAAATTCTTCTATAAAATTTTCACTAAATGTTTGATATCTAGTTATATACAGCCAATTTAAATCATCTTTTAATTCTCTCATGGTATCTTCTGTAAGATTTTGAAATATTGATACTTTATATAAATCTAAATTATCAGAAAATTTTACGATAAATTCGTTACTTAAAGTTTGATATTGAGATATGTTTACCCAATCTACTTTATCTTTACATTTTTCTATAAAATCTTCTGATAATTTTTGATATCTAGAAATTTTACACCAATCATCAGGTTGAGCAAATTCTTCAATAAAAGATTCAGACAGTGTTGAATATTGTAAAACTAAATCCCAATTTACATGATCTTTAAGATTTCTAATTACATCTTCAGATAAATTATTTCTAGAAAATTCATTCCAATCAATATCCATTTATTAGAAAGAAATTTTTTCAATATGCATATAAGGTTTTAAAGCGTTACCATCACATTTTATCTTTAATGTGATGATATCATCACGTTTACCATAAGCAAAACAGGTTACTACATCTCTATTAACATTTAAAATTTCCTTACCATTGATTTCTAGAGATATCAGTGGACTTTTATCACTTTCTACTGTATCATATATATATATGGAAATTTTCATATACATATCAGTAGATAATCGCATCTCTTGATCCAGTAATTTTGAGCTCATCATGTTGAAATTTACTTTTTTATAATCCTCATCTGTATGAAAATCATTTAGTATAGTAACCCAGATATCTCTATTGTCTAAATATATTTTATTGACAGCATCGTTATCATTTTCAGGTTCAGAAACATTCGTAATTATTTTATTTTTTGCATCAAATTTATCATTCTGTAATATTAACGAATTTTTTTCAAAATATCTTTTATTCACAACATTTTTTTCATCTTTAGGATCTGCTACATTTCCTATTCTTTTTCCTTTTGCATCGTAAGGTTTACCTTCTAAAGAATGTAAAGTTGTATCATTTAATTCTTTTATTCTCTTACCTGTTTCTTCAGTAAAGGTTAAAAAACCCTCATCATATTTAGTTTTTATAAGATCTCTCAATTCATGATGATTATTCTCTATTTTATTCAAAACAAAACTTTTAGTGGTTAAATCTAAATCATCTATAGGATTTTCACAATTTTTTAAAATTCTATTTTCCATATCATAATTTCCATCAACCATTAATTTAAAACCTATACCTGGTGGTCCAATAGGTCCTTCTTTCATTTGATCATCATAAGGTGGATAATAATCACTCATTTATTTAATTTTAAGATTTTAAACTCTTAACCATTGTTATAGTTTTATTTTTTAAATTTATAAAACATCTCTTTCTTTCTTTAAAAATAAAATAAAACTTATATTCCTTTTGACTATTCGTTATCCAATTAAATTCAATATCTAAATTATTTAAATCGGTATAGTTTTCATGATTTGATGAGTCAAAAGGAAATATAGGATACAGATTACCAAAATTCTCCTTATTTATCAAAAGTCCTGTTTCTGTATTATTATCGTAATATCCTTCATGTAAAAGAGCTTCATACACTCTACTATAATCTTTATTGGCAAAATTTGTTTTATAACGCATAAGAGGAACTTGTTTATTATTAATCATCAACCAGCATTCTGCCATATCTATATTATCAAATATCATATTATTTTTTTCATAATTAAAATCTCTTTCAATATATTGAGGAATAACATAGACACTTAAAACTTCATCTGACGCTGTAGTTGCTGTCACAGATCCACTGTTGCTTCTATATGGGCCTACCATCTTAAATCTATATCGATCCCAATTTACCTCTATATCTTTATTAGATAGATATGATTCCAGAAACAAGCTTTCTGCAGAATTTTTTAATTCTATATAAGGTAAATGCAAGGTGAAACCTTCAACTACTACCTTATAATTTTCGTTTCTTATATTATTATATATCATATTTTTATTTTCATTTCTTTGAATTTCTATTTTCACTTCAAAACCTGAAATTATCTTTTCATATTCTCTAAAGAAATCGATTATATCTTTTAAAGGTGTCCATATTTTAATGACATTACTATCTTTCGTTAGTTCCCATCTCTTTACGAATCCTTCGTTATAATCTTTATTCATTTTCAAATTATTAAAAAATTCAGTTATTTTAGTAGTATCTTCTAAAGTACCATCATATTTGAACTCATTACGGTCAGCTGAATCAGATGTATCTAGATAAAAAAATTCATTTTGAGCTTGTGATGTTACATAATCAGGAGTATAATGAATTAATCTTAAAATATGATTCATGATTGAAAAATTTGACTGTGTATTTGATTCAATTTCGGTATCTCCTATATGTACTTTTAAAGTTTTGATAAAACCTCCACCATTTACCAGACTCACATTTTCGTTTCCAATGGATGATTTATCATTTTTTGTAATTTTTAATTTTAGTTCAAGATATCCTCTAGAATATAAAATTTTTGCTTTAGTATCATTAATATGAAAAACATAGGTAGCATTCTCATCTGAACTATGTTCTTTTGGATGAATTTCTCTTAATTCATAACTTTTAATGTGATCATTATAATAATAACGAGTATCACTTAAATCATAAATCATTTATTTAGGAAGAATTTTTAAACCACCTCCTTTCTTTTTCATAGAAAATATTTCATTTAATATATTCTTAGGTTTCAATAAAACCTTTAAAAATCCTTGTATTTTTTTATTTTTTCTATATAATCTATTCATTTATTTAAGAAGAAATAAAATTAAATTCTACAGCTCCTTTATTTAAATCTATTAATTCACCTTTTTGATTAGTAATCCTCATTTTTATTCTTTCAACAGGATCCACTTTAACAGGAAAAAATATCCAATTATTAAATTATTTTGAAATTATACTACCTGGAGGGTTTTTATTAGTGAAAGAATATATAACTTCTGAATTATATTGATTTATTAAAGATCCTTTTACAATATCACAGTGAATATATATATTATCATTTCCATTAGATATATCAGCAATATGTTCACCTTCAATCTCTGTTTCTTCATCATAACTTCCATTATGTCGGATTTAAAAAGCCTATAATTTTATGAAAGTTACTTTTTGTAAAATCTATTATCCAACCATTTTTCAGTTTAATAGATATTCTTTGTCTTGCTTCAATAATACCAAATTTGACAGGTGGATCCTCACCGAATATTTTCATCATATACTCATTTAATCCTCTTATAGTATAATTACCATTTGAGATAGTAATTGTTATATCTGTACCTAATGTATACAATCTAAATATGTTATTTCCATAATTCTTACTTATATTAAACCAGGAAACTTCCATAGAGAATGAGTGTAAAGCTAATTTTTTTATTTTAAGAGATGTAATAAAATTTACAGTAAATTCCTCTGATCTCTCATGACCTTCTGATTTTAATATTATCATTTATACATAACAAAATTTTCATTATAGTCACTAGGTTTTTGTGTAGGAAATGATTTGAGAACATTTTTAGGTGATATACCTTTATTCCTTTCTCTTATATATTTCATACAAAATATACCAATTTCACAGATGAAGGTTTCTGTAAAAAACTATCATTATAACCTATTTTTTTATTGGATGTAACAAGAAATGATTTAATATTTTTAGGAATATAGTCCTTCTTCATATTGTCATATTCACCAAACGGATCAAAATATTCCACATATTTATATTTAGGATCATTATAATAACAAACCCAATGAGTTCCGGGACCTGTTGATACATCTAAATTAATGATTCCATTTTCAAATTTTCCTATTGTTTTAGGTAATAAATCAGAGGTAAACGCACCTCTAAATCCTTTTTCATTTTTCATATTTTCTTTAATCATTTTGTCGCTAATTCCCACTGTTGATATATTCCCTTTCCAAGTTTTTTTTTTTTCCCCAGATCCCTTTTTTTGCATAGCTGAACTAGCTAATCCAGATAAAGTACCTGATGCTAATGATGTACCTGCAAATTTAGCAGCGGTTATTAAAGAGGGTATAAGTGCCGCTAGAAATGGTAAAAATCCTCCATTTTTATCTAATTGAGTTTTACTGATTGTAATTCTTTTTTTATCATTAATATGATTAATTTGAGTTTTAGTTAAATACATCTCATGATTAGGAGTTTTAGATTTATCTATTTGTAATGTTACTTCTTCTTTATTTTTAAAAGCTGATTTAAGTTTATTTCTCTGATCTTCACTCAAATAAACTTTATATTTTATCATTTATTAACAGAGAAATTGTTTATGATATCGTTGTACATCATTATAAGTCATTTCTTTATTTTTTAATAACATATCTAACAATAAAGCTACTTGATTATACAATTTCTTTGATTTACTTCCGTTACATATTTTTTCTGTTAAATTTGATAATACATTCAATCCTTTACCCACCTTCATTTCTTTACTACTTCGAATCATATTTAATCTATGCATATAATGTTGCAACATATTTTCTTTATTTTTAATTTCTTTTATATCATTCTTTTTCTGGTTTAATTCCTCCTCTGAAAAATTTTTAGCTCTAGAAATTATACTTTTTAAGTTGCCTCTTTTCTTAGATAATCCTTCTTTTAACTGTTTAGCTCTTCCATACATCTCCTCTAATTTTTCTTGATCGTTTAAAAATACTGGAGGTCTGTATAATTTTTCCTCTTTTAAATATTTTAAATTTAAATTTTGATCAATATCATAAGTATAAGATACTAATTCTTTCACAGCTTCAATAGGCTCTTCTATAGATGGAAATGAAATATTTTCTACAACATTTTGAATACTTTTTACAACTTCTTTATTTGATTCTTCATATTTTTCAATTTCTTGAGTGACTGGTTTATGAAATTCCTCTAAGGTCTTTTGAATACCTATTTTGTCTTTTAGTTGATCTTCATTATTCTTTCTTATTTCTTTTTCTATTTTTACTATTTTAATTGAATCTTTTATTTGCTTTAAAAACTTATGTTTCCGTTCTTTTTCTAAGTTCATTTATATAATATTAATTTTTTTACTGCAGCTAATTTTATTTTTACTGCAGCAAATTTTATTTTTACTGCTAGTAAATTATGATAAAAATTAAAGATTACACGGAACCAGAAGAATTACCTGATCCTAAACAACATCCTTTGTTACCTAAACATCCATTTAGATTACTTATAGTAGGATTTTCAGGTTCAGGTAAAACAAATTTACTGTTAAATTTGATTTATGATTTATTATTTTTTAATACATTATATATATGTGCAAAAGATTTATACGAACCTAAATATTCTAAATTGCAAGAAAAATATACATTGTTTGAAGATATGGAAAGAGAAGATATTTTGAAATCTAAGAATATAAAGAATAAGAAAAGATTATTAAAATTATATGATAAATTAAAAAAAAAAGTATTATTTTCTTCAGATCAAAATTTTATTACTGTAGATGATTTAAATCCTACATTAAAGAATTTAGTTATTTTTGATGATTGTGTGATTGAGAAAGATCAATAAAACATCGAAGAATTATTTATCAGAGGTAGAAAGAAAAACGCATCCTTTATTTATTTAACTCAGTCATATTTTTTAACACCTATCAATATAAGAAGGAACTGTAATTACGATATATTTTTCACTCTACAATCTAAAGAAATTCAACAGATTATAAGAGAGATAGATGGTTTATTAAGTACTGAAGAATTCAAACAAATGTATAATAAAAGTGTTCAAGAAAAATATGATTTTTTTATGTTAGATTTAGTGAATCCTGAAATGAGATACAGGAAAAAATTTAATCCTATATAAATGGATGTATATTTAGAAAAAAGATTATATGTTTACAGAAAGAGTAGAAATTTGTATCAAAAGATAAGTATTTCATTATCAGTAAGTAAGGTTATTCTAAGTGGAACAGGTTTATCAGCTATTGCCTTTCTACCACTTGCTTTTTTA
The DNA here is from genome assembly GCA_951213105.1 of Amaurobius ferox. NCBI lineage: Eukaryota > Metazoa > Arthropoda > Arachnida > Araneae > Amaurobiidae > Amaurobius > Amaurobius ferox. The sequence continues at coordinate 45,425,738 of OX578153.1, read as the reverse complement.
AGTTTATCAGTTGGTATAGTAGAAGCTATCGATCTTACATTAAAAATTGTAGAAAGGAAAGAAGAATATAGACATTGTTATAATTTTTATAAAGAACTCATTAATTCGTTTAAAACTAAAAATATGACAGAAGAAGAAATTTATATGCGAGAAAAGGATTTCATAAAAAGTTTAAAATTTAATCCAGTTGAAAAATATGTAAAACAAATGCAATTGAATGGATATAAATTTATTCATTCTAAATAAATGGTTTGTAAAAAGAAAGGTGGTGATATTGTTGGATGGATACAAGATAAAATAAATCTTCCAGAAATGCATTTACCAGGATATCAATATTGTGGTCCAAATACAAAATTAGAAAAAAGATTAAAAAGAGGTGATCCAGGAATAAACAGAGTTGATAAAGCATGTAAAAAACATGATATTGAATACAATAAAACAAAAGATACAAAACTGAGACATGTTGCTGATCAAAAATTAATAGATGATCTAAATGATATACAAGATCCAACATTTCAAGAAAGATTAGCTAGAGGAATTATTAAACCTATTATTAAAGTTAAAAAAACTTTTGGATTAGGTCTTTCTATATATTGTGTTAAGTGTAAAGATAAAACCCCAACTAAAAATTATCATAAAACTACTTCTAAAAATAATAAACCAGTTGGTAAAGGTATCTGTACTATTTGTGGAAGTAAAAAGAATACTTTTTTAGGAATTTAAAAGAGGTCTATTATAATCCAGAAACCGGTTATTGTGGTATTCAAGAATTGAAAAGAAAAACAGGGTTACCTAATGTTGAAGAATTTTTACATGAACAAGATGTATATACTAGATATAAACCTGTCATTCGTAAATTTAAAAGAAGAAGAGTTTATGTTCCAAACAGTAATAATCAATTTGACGCTGATTTGTTATTTATAAAAATTATAGCAAATATAATGATGGAACTAATTATTTGTTAACGGTTATAGATGCTTTTAATAAATATGCTTGGGCTTTTCCTATAAAAAGGAAAACATCTGAAGAAGTAGTACAAGGTTTTAAATAAGTTTTTAAAGAAAGAATACCAAAATTCATTTTGACAGATGAAGGTACTGAATTTACAGGAAAAAAGACACAAAAATTATTTAAAGATAATAATATACATTGGTTTACAACTAAAAATAAAGAAATAAAATCTGCAATAGCTGAGAGATTTAATAGAAGTATAAGAGAAAAAATTATAAAATATATGCATGCTAACAATACTAAAAATATATTGATGTATTACCTAAATTACTTAAAAATTATAACAATTCATATCATAGATCAATAAAAATGACACCTGTTGAGGCTAGACTAAATGAATCTCAAGTTTATAAAAATTTATATACGAAAAAGATCATAAAAAAACCTAAATTTAAGATAGGGGATAGTGTTAGAATATCTACAATTAAGAAAACATTCAGGAAAGTAGATGATTCTACATTTACTGAAGAGATTTTTATAGTTTCTGAAGTATTGAAAACAGATCCAATTACTTATCGATTAAAAGATTTAAACAGTAAAGAAATTGAAGGAACTTTTTATGAAAATGAAATGGTAAAATATAATAAAAAAGATGATGTATATAAAATTGAAAAAATCATAAAAAAGAAAGGAAATAAGTATTTTGTAAAATGGCTAGGATATCCAGATGAATTTAATAGTTGGACATCTGAATTAGTTTAAATATAAATGAATAAGATGAAATTAATCTATGATTCAGAAGAAGAAGAATATTTTTATGTTATCGATTATGAAAGTTTAAAACAAAGATATAATAGTAGAGTTTGTTATTTTAATCGATCAAGAAGGAGATATAATATATCTCAAGAAGTTGAGGATATGTTTTTAAAATTTTTAGATTTTATGTATTATGAGAAATCAATTAACTATTACTATTTTATGAAAAAGATTTGTGATATTTTAAATATTGAAAATAATATAAAGGTTCAAAGTGTTAAAAAGAAATATGAAAAAATATGGAATGATTTCTTACAAAGTATTTCAAGAAATGTTTCCTAATAAATGGAGGTTACAAAAAAGTGCATACACTGTTTGACTATGAAATCAGTAAATGAGTTATACATATATCATAGAAATGGAAAAATTAATTCCCAAAGTCGTTGCAAATGTTGTGAATCCATAATTAAATATAAAAAAAATATATGTGAATGTGGAAAGCAATATACATATACACACAAAAAGAGACATTTGAAAAGTAATTATCATAGTAAGCATCTTCCAGGAAAAAGTATTACAAAAAATGTTTCCTAATAAATGGAGTTTACATTAAAGTCAAAGACTATTAATGAACTTAGAAAAGTAGTAAAATTATTGAATATTAAACAACCTAAAGGCTGTAAGAAGGTTGATTTAATTAAATTTTAACTAAATATATCAGAAAAACAGGTGAATATAAACCTGTTTTAGTAGATTTATTAAATTTAGATATATCAAAATACTTGGAAAAAAAGAAAAAAATATTTATTGATAAACCTAAAAAACGTAAAAAAATTAAAAAGATTTTTGATTCTTTTAATTTAAGATTTGATAAAAATGATTTTAAATCTGTCTTTCCTGAAGAAAATGTATTTACAGTAGAAGAAAATCTTGAAAAGTTATTTACAGAAGATAGAAAATGTCGTATATGTGGTAAATATTATGAAGATGAAGAAGAACATATAAAGAAAGACTTAATGATTAAAAGATCAAAACAAAAAAGAAAATGTATTATTTGCGGCATATATTATAAACATTTAGAAAATCACATATCAAGTCGAAAACATAAAAAAGCATTAGATGAAGGTAATGTAGAAATTAAGGAATATGAAACTGCATATAAATCTAGATTAAGATCATACAGAATTAATAATTGTAATAATATTAAAATCCCTCTAGAATTTTTAGAAGAGAAAAGAAAGATTGTAATAGAAAAAATAAAGGAAATTTGGAAAGAATTTAATGGTATAAAGGTAAATTTTAAATTGTTTTGTTTGTATAAATTAAATGAAGAAATTCAAGAATTTACATTCAAAACTGAGAATCAAATTATATTAAAATCTAATGATTTACATACTTTTTATGATTATGTTATTGACAACTTAATAAATGAATCTGATGATTTTATATCAAAAGGATCTGGTTGGAGTCTTGAAGAAATTAAATTTTTGGAATTGAGAATAAATAAGTATCAACCCTTGAGAGGATCAAGTTACATTGATTTACCTGAAAAAATTAAATCTAAACAAGCCATAATAAATGTAAAAAATAAAGATAATAAATGTTTTAGGTGGTCAATATTATCAGCAATTCATCCTGTAAAAAAAGATCCTCAAAGAGTGTCAAAATATGAACAATATAAAGATGAATTAAATTTTAAAGGTATTGATTTTCCTGTTTCATTAGACAATATTAAGAAATTTGAAAAACTAAATAATATATCTGTAAATATTTATAGTTATGATGGTTCAATTTATCCACTTAGAATAACTAACAATAAATTAGAAAAACATGTAAACTTGTTTTATATGAAAGATCATTATTGTTGGATTAAAAATATGAATAGTTTGATCAGATCACAAATTACTAATAATCATCGTATATTTTTATGTGATAGATGTTTAAATTATTTTTATTCTGAGGAAAGATTAAAGATACATGTGGAATACTGTAAAGATGCTGTCACAATTAATATGCCTAAAAAAGATGAAGTTATTCAATGTAAAAATCATGAAAGAAAAATGAGAGTACCATATACTATATATGCTGATTTTGAATCTCTCTTACCTAAAATTGATACATGTGAGCAAGATCAAACTAAATCATATACTGTGAAATATCAAAAACATGTAGCAGATGCATTTTGCTATTATATCAAATATGAAAATGAATACTTTAAACCTCCTGTTGTTTATAGAGGACCAGATACAATCAAAAAGTTTGTATCTATGTTAAAAGAGGATACTCTTAAAATTGAAAAAATTATAGAAGACAAAACTAAAAAATATGAAAATATCAAATCAATGATAGAGTTCGATGAAAATCATTATAAAAGAACTAATATTTGTCATATATGCGAAAATCAAATCTTAAATGATGAAAAAGTAATTGATCATTGTCATATAACTGGAAAATATAGAGGTCCTGCTCATAATGTTTGTAATTTAAATTATCAAATTCCAAAATTTATTCCAGTAAAAATTCATAATTTAACAGGTTATGATTCTCATTTGTTTATAAAAGAACTTGGATTTGATCAATCAAAAATAGATGTTATACCTAATACTGAAGAAAAATATATATCTTTCAGCAAAAAAATAGGATGTATGAAATTGAGATTTATTGATTCATTTAAATTTATGTCTTGCAGTTTAGATAATTTATCAAAAAACTTGAGACCAAAGAATGAAATAAATAGATATCCTCCAAAAATACGAAAAATGAAATATATTAAATACTTAAAATCAAAATTTAGAGAGACATCATTACATTTTCCTGATGATAAATTAGATCTCATTACAAGAAAAGGTGTATATCCTTATGATTATATGGATTCTAGAGATAAATACAAAGAAACAGAATTACCTTCAAAAGATAAATTTTATAATAAATTGAATGAATATAATATAACTGATGAAGAATATAAACATGCTCAACGTGTTTGGAAAGAATTTAATATAAAAAATTTAGGTGAATATACAGATTTATATGTCAAAACAGATGTATTAATTTTAACAGATGTATTTGAAAATTTTAGAGATGTTTGTTTAAAAACTTATAAATTAGATCCAGATTGGTATTTTACTGCTCCTGGTTTATCTTGGGATGCTATGTTAAAAATAACAAATGTTAAATTAGATTTATTAAATGATTATGATATGATTCTCATGATAGAAAAAGGTTTAAGAGGAGGTGTTTCACAATGTTGTAATAGATATGGAAAAGCTAATAATAAATATATGAAAAATTATGATAATAGTAAAGAATCTAATTATTTAATGTATTTAGATGCTAATAATTTATATGGATGGGCTATGAGTCAATATTTACCATATGGAGAATTTAAATGGTGTGATAAAATAAATTATGTTGAATACAATAAAATAAAAGATGATTCAGAGATTGGATATATATTTGAAATTAGTTTAAGATATCCAAAAGAGTTACATGATTATCATTCAGATTTACCATTATGTCCTGAAAATAGAATTCCTGAAAATTCGAAACAAGGTAAGTTATTAACAACTTTATACGATAAAGAGAAATATGTAGTTCATTATAGAAGTTTAAAACAATATTTGAAAATGGGTTTAAAGGCTGTAAGAGTACATAGAGTATTGCAATTTAAACAATCGAGTTGGTTAAAAAAATATATAGATTTAAACACTGATATGAGAAAGAAAGCTGCTAATGATTTTGAGAAAGATTTTTATAAATTAATGAATAATTCAGTATTTGGAAAAACTATGGAAAATATAAGAAAACGAATCGATGTAAGATTATGTTGTAATTATGATCAAGTTAAAAAATTAATTGCTAAACCTAATTTCAAATGTAGAACTATTTTTGATGAAAATTTGGTAGCTGTTCACATGAAAAAAACAAAAAAACAAAACTATATTTTAATAAACCGATTTATGTTGGAATGAGTATATTAGATTTATCTAAACATTTAATGTATGATTTTCATTATAATGTTATGAAACCGAGATATAAAGATAATATTAAGTTATTATATATGGATACAGATAGTTTTATATATGATATTAAAACAGATGACTTTTATGAAGATATGAAGTCTATGATTGATTATTTCGATACATCTGATTATCAAGTAAATAATCTGTATAATATGCCTAGATGTAATAAAAAAGTATTAGGTAAAATGAAAGATGAATATAACGGTGTGATTATGGAAGAATTTGTAGGTTTAAGAAGTAAAATGTATTCAATAAGATTAGAAAAGCAGAGTGTTGAAGAATATAATAATAATAATGAAGACCATAAAGAATTTGAAACTAAGAAGTCTAAAGGAACTAAGACTAGTACCGTTAAAAACAGAATATCATTTGAAGATTATAAAGACTGTTTATTAAATAAAAAAGATCAATATAGAACACAGAATTTAATTAGAAGTAAGAAACATGAATTGTATTCAATTCAAGTGAACAAGATAGCTTTATCAGCAAAAGATGATAAAAGATTTATATTAGAAGATGGTATGAATACTAGAGCTTTAGGACATTATAAAAATGTTTCTATATAAATGGATGAGTGCTTAGGTGATATTCGAGCTTTAAATTTTACAAATTCTGAAGAAATTTACTATATGACTTATCTTTGTGAAGAATTGTATGATTTGTATATAAAATATGATCATAATAAAAAACTATTATCAGAAAGTTTTCATAGGTTGACTGAATTAATTGAAAAAGAAGAAAATGAAGATATTAAATTGAATGGATTAGGAGTTTTATATGTTATTTCAAAGAATTTATTCTATTGGTCATGAATTTATAAAAAATGTTTTATATCCTAGGATTGAAAAAACTAAATATTGTGTCTTAATCGATTCGCTATATATAAGATACTTGAGTCATTTTGTAAATTAAACTGAAAAACAATAAGTCTTAAAACGCTTAGCCGTTCAGATTCGCCGCGAGTACAAAGATCTTTCACACCCGGCGCAAATCTATCAACACGCGGCGCGCTTTCTAAAGAGGAAAAATAATGATTCATAAAATTCTCTGATATATAATTTTCTATATATTCAGTCAGTGTACAAGTCAGTGCATTTTTTAATATATTAGAGTGTTTATAATAACTATTTTATTAAATCTAAATCTTTCTTAATATCTCTATAATTCAGGGGCCATATAATGTTTAGAAATTATTTATAAAAAAATGTTTACTAAGACCTAAAATGTTTGAATTAAATGATTTATATCCTAGGATATATTTTGATATAACTAAATATTGTTGTGATAGCTTAAAGTTAGTTGAATCAATAAAAGGTATATTTAAGTATGAGAAAGCTTAATCAATATATGATTTTTTTAATATATTAGAGTGTTTATAATAACTATTTTATTAATATCTCTATAATTCAGGGGGGATGACCATCCCCCCCTATATCATATAATGTTTAGAAATTATTTATAAAAAATTTTTACTAATAAATGGAAGAGTTCAATAGACTGAGAGGTTATCCTAAGACGTTTAAATTAAATGATTTATATCCTGGGAAATATGATCTGATATCATTGAAAAAAATTAAAACTAAATATGGAGATACAGTAATCGCAAAGTTATATGTGGAAGTTATAGAAAAGGATTATTACCTAGCAAATAAGCATGGAATTCTTTCTGATGAATCAATATATAAAATCAATAAAGGTAGATATATATTTAAGTATTCAGGTATGATTAATGATAAGTATGAATATGAATTAGAGGAAGCATCTAATTAATAATATAACTTAATTTTATCATAGCTGGTTTGATAAAAGCTTCCTAGATTTTGAAGAATGGGTACATACCTTTTCTCAATCTTATAAAATTAATCCATTGCAAGATCTTTCATTTTTTATAATATTAGCTTGATTTATAGTTTTTTTTCCAATTTTCTACAGTTATAATCATCAATAGTTTCTTCAATAGAAATTAAATCATTTCTTATACGTCTCTTTTTTAAATCTCTGCGTTTCTCATATGATCTTTTACATTTATTAAATCTCTTTGAGCTAGTGAACCGACAGTATTTTTAAATTCGAATCGTGCATTTATTTTATTATCATCTGATTCCATTGGAGGAGAAAAGAATCAAGTCACACAGTGAACCCTTTATATAGATTGCTCTTATCAGTCAGAAAGATGACACATCACGACCCCGGTGTGTGGTGTTTGTTCCACTAAGCGAGGTCAAAAAATATTATTTTCCGGCCGCGTTGAAAAAAAATCCCGCGAGCTGAGGATGTTTTAGATAATATATGACCTCAGACTTTTTCAACCTCATTAAGACTGATATTTTTCAGATAGCACACAGTCGCTGGTTATTTATAAATGGATGAATGTTTCGGGTGAATATGAGAAAGCATTTTTTATAATTATTTTCATCTAGGTTCTTTTATGGGGGGACCGTTAGTCCCCCCATTTATTTTAAAGCTTAGAGGACTTCCAAAGCACTCAGGAATAGAAAATTTAATATATTTAGAATACTATCAAGATTTTATGAACTCTAAAAAACACGTCCGTAATTTACGTTTCGATATATTTTGAGTCACTTTGTAATGAAGATCGTATTTTGAGATTATTTTAAAGCTTAGAGGACTTCCATTCATTTTAGAAGTCCTCTTTTTTTTCACGCATTTATTTAATTTCACCGTTATTTACCTATGTATGAGGTAGCCCCAAAATGAGGCAGCCTATCTTTGATCTCTTTTTTCACGCATTTATCTAAAAAAAAAAGTTAAAATTTGGTCTAAATGTAAAAAAGGCCTTATTTAGATATAAAATCATGTTTTTAATATTAAAATGGATCGATACCTTTTTTTATATATAAAAAAGGTAAAAAATAAGCTATAAAATATAGTTTTTAGTGTATAAAGTACATGTGCGCTCATACGTTCGTAAAGATACTACTTTAGTGTATGGGTAATTCGTTTGAAAGGAAGAAAGTGTACAATTTTAGTTTTCCAATATTTTATACTTTAGGGGGTGTTGTACACAAAAATGTTCGATTTTTGAAATGAAGTAGATATATCCCTTTTAGAACGTGATAGAGGCTTGATATTTGGCATATGGGCGAATCATTTCATAGAAAATCCAAGACGAATGGAGTTTTTCAAAAATATATATTTAAGGGGGGGGGGGGTACTCCACAGAAAAACATTCGAAGAGTGAAATGATAGAAAAAATATACCTCGCGATGAGTTAGAGACTTCATATTTGGTATACAGATAGATAGTTTGAAAGGAAGAAAGTGTGCAATTTCAATTTTCAAACATTTGCTATTGTAGGGGGTGCCGCACACTAAAATGTTCGATTTCATAAACAACTGAAAAACGTATTCTTTAGATTATGATAGAAGATTGAAATTTAGTATATGGGCTAATCATTTGATAAAAAAAAAACTGATTATTACGGTTTTTCAAATATGATCATTTAAGGAGGTGCAACACAGAAAAACGTAAAGACGTTCGAATTATGAAGTGATAGAAAATCTTGCTCCACAATAGGATTGAGATATCAAATTTGGCTTACTGGTAGATTCTTTGAAAGGAAGAAAGTGTGTAAATATATTTCCAATATTTACTACTTTAGGGGGTGCCGAGTGCCACTATGTTCGATTTTCTGAATAAATGAGACACTCTTGCTTTTAAATGTGATAAAGGCTTGATATTTGGTATATGGGCCAATCATCTGATAAAAAACACAACACGAACAGAGTTTTTCAAAAATGTTCATTTATGGGGGTGCTCCAAAGAAAAACGTTCGAAAGGGAAGATGATAAAAGAGTATGCTTCGGAATGAGATAGAGACTTTAATTTGGTGTACTGTAGGTAATTCGAAAGGACGACCTTGCGCAATTTAAATTTCCCAATATTTTCTTCTTTAGGGAATTCTACACACTAAAATATTCGATTTGCCGAATAAATGTGAAACACGAATTATTCAAAAATTTACATTATTCAGGGGTTGCTTATTGCGAGACAGTTGATTTTCAACGGTTATTCGGCTAGTGTTGTAATAAATTGCAAATTATTATTCATTTTCCAGCTAGTTTATATAAGCCTATCTAGCATATACATATAAGCTTAAATAGTATCTATAAGACAAGGAAAATTAACATCTTTAAAAATTAAATTGCAACTTTTTTTATTAAGTTTTACTTAATTTAAAATGTATAAAACTTTGCGTCGACAATAGCGGAACATGTTTATCCCAAACGTGACTGACTTCATTATTATAACTTGACTCTGCACATGACTATATGGGGATTAAGAGCGCTCGCATTTTGTTATCGGCTTTTCAGGTGTGACTAAATTTGTTAATTACGACTATCATCTTACTCCAAAGACGTTACTAAATTTCCTTGGACGGCATGGATTCTGTATGCATAGCACAATTTAAAATCTTTAGCCAGTTTTTTTACGCCTGGATATATTGCTCCTTCAAAATTAACAAACAATTTGTAACTGTAAAAATGCAAAAACATTTTGTGTTTTGCATCTCATCTCAAAATTTGCTCGGGATCGTGACATCATGAACGACAAAACTAAATTCCTAGATCTCCTCTACTACAGGCTGACTTATCAAGCATATTGAAGCCCATAGGGTTCCATACTAGAGTTACAGAAATTATAAAATAAGTGTTTAAAATAAACACTTTATATAAAAAAAGAAGTTTCAATTAGAATTTTGTAGACCTTAGCTCGCACAAGTGTGCTCTATTACCAGGTATCCAATTATTTATTAGTCATTGTTTTGTTCTTCTTCGTTTCTAGGAAAACGAAATAGCCTAAAACCCTTTTTAGAATGATTATAGCAGTTCGGTGCGGAACATATACCCATACTTATTTCAATTATACTTCTTAAGGGAAAATATGAATAGAGCTAATGCTAATGGATTGCGCTTCCAGCTAAGGTGGGCTTCAATATGCTTGATGAGTCAGCTCGTATATAGAGGAGCCTTATAAATTCCCATGACGTCAAGCTGACAACTTTTTAATTATTTTACGGATTGAGTCAACAACCTTATAATAAAGAACTTTGGGGAATAGCAGTGGTGTAGCGTCTATTGATGCTCAGAAGCTGAGCCTCTTCTGTTTAAAATCTAAATTAAAGATACTTTTATTTCTAATGTTTTTCTAGATAACTTTGCGAATATATATTATTATTTTAGAAAACTGATACACTTTACTTTCTAACTATTTACTAGTACACCAAATTTGAAGTCTCTATTTCATAGCGAAGCATGCGTTTTCTATCATTTCACTTTTTGAATGTTTTTGTGCAGGGTAGTCCAGTGGCGTAGCGTCCATTGAGGCTAAAATGCTGAGCCTGCCCTGTTTAAAATCTAATTTAAGGATACTATTATTTATTATTTTTTTTAAATAACATTGCGAATATGTATGTCTTTTTTTAGAAAATTGTTAGACTTTATTTACTTAAAATGTAACGTTTCAAAGTATTTTTCCTATTAGAACACATATCTAGAAGATGAAATCATTTAGATTTTACGGTGTTCTAAAAAAAACATAGTATTATAAATACCCAACTGTTAAACTCCGTCCTACCTGATAAGCTAGAACAAAAGGCTAGCTTCTAGAAAGGAGGGGTTATTGCTTCCCCCATTTTCAACCCTGTCTAAATAGTGCAACTTCAGGCAATAATTAAATATGGGACGTGACGCTTCTTGAATAAAAATTTCTAGGGAAGGCTAATGGATCCGCCATTTTGGGTCAAACACAACAAAAAATATGAGGCATTTTCCACAAATAATATGGCATTCACCTAAATTTAAACAATATTGAGATGAAGAAACACACTAATAATGAATATCATTAAACTTACATAGTTAGTGGAGTAGACATAGTCACAGAAACAATAAGGTGAAACATATGTTTGCTTATTTGGGAGATTTAGTAAAAATAAATCTGCTTTCACTTTAAAAATCATATTACACGAGAATCTCAGTTAAGCAAAACCATTGATCATTTTCTAGCGGATTTTTAGCACATTGTGGTTAGGATATTTTTAAGTTTTCAGAGTATAGTATTAAGTAATTAATATACAATAATGGGTTAGTTAAAGACATTTTTGACTACACAAAACTAAGCTTAATTTCCAGATATATTTATCACCCATTTTCAGTGCACCCCATTGAATTGCTTTATTTCGTTAGTTCCAGCTGTTTATATTAACAAAACTGATATATTTTTCTATTATTTGCTAATAATATTCTCATGTATTTTTACTTCATACATAGGAACCTGTAAAACTTTTTCCAGAGGGATGGGTGGGGTGGAAATTCAATCACATGATGTAAAACATGGACTGGTTTGATGCTCACATTTGTTGCATTGAATGTCAAAGGGGAGTGTAATCTTTTGATGGCTAAATCTTCGAGGAGTAATACTCTTAGTGCAGGAATAAGAAGTAGAGTGATTTAGCCCAATGGTACAGTGTCTAGAAGTAATAGTGGGCCGACCGCCTATACCTCCCAATGCTGGGAGCTCTTCCTGAAAAGCCGTTTCTGTAATGAAGAATTGTGCCAGAAGCAATTATTTATTTATTAATATTAAAGGTCTGATTTATTTTCAGAAATTCATTCGAAAATTCATCTGAACATTCGATTGCATTTAAAATTAATTGGATATCAGTATTCTCTGCTTATTTGTGTAATCATAAAAAATTCTGTTTGAAACGCTTAGCTTGTTCTTGAAGTAACACATCCACAGACCATCAGACACAGAATCGAACATACATACACACAGACTTTCAAAAACATTCTATTTCAGTTAACTGATGCATGAAAAGTTCTTTTCTGTCAAAGATTCAACTCCGTCGCAATTCTTGAATAAATAATATAATTTCAGGGGCGTCATTTATGGGGGGCAGGGGGAGCATCTTTCCCCAAGTTTCAGAAAACTCTTTTGATTTGTGACTACAGAGAATAAAACTCTAGCATTTGTTGTGATGTATTAAATTGCAACTTAATTCCTGCTACGAAAAACAAATTACACCACCTCATTACTATGTGAGTTTAGTTTCCGTTTCAATGAAAATACATAACTTTAAGCTTTATCAATCAAAACGGATTTGAGCTAGCTACTTCAGAATATCATAGTAGGTCCATCTTCAAGTGTGCATTTCTCAACCAGTGCGCAAGGTAATTATTTTGTCAAGAAATTGTCGCCTTTGTGCAAAACATTTGCAGGGTATAGGGAAAGTTTGCATTGTTTAACCACCAGTCTTTCAGTGAAGAAAAGTGACAACCGTTCCTTTTGTGCATTTCTAGGATCCTCAATATAATGCCCTCACTTGAGGGGGAGAACAACTCAGGAAAATCTTACAAATTTAACCTTTGTAGTCCAAAGGTTGAAATTGTAAAGAAGGTTGATTGCTGGATAATACAATAAACAGAAATGTCCAGAGGGAGAACATGAATTGTAAAGAACATAAAATATGTTTACCACATATATAGTCTGCATTCCAGTATCATTATCTGGTTAGCCGATGTATCCGAATCAGAACTATGCTGTTAATTCTACACTCTTCGCCCTTTACACGTTCTGTAAAATAGCCATCAGGTGGTGTACAGACGACAGCTGTGCTTAAAAAGAAGGGGTAAAGTGCTTACTTAATTTCTAGAGAACATCTAGCACATATGTATGAGGAACTTATTAAAAGTAATCTCAGACCTAATTTGGAAATTGAATGGAATTAATAAGCTTAAGAAAATGATATTTATATAGATTTAAATATTTATTTTATTCCCAATCGCTTTGTAAATTGAATAATATAAAAATTAAAAAGAAAGATAAATCATGCATAAAGCAATGATTATGAAACACTTTCCAACTAAATACAATTTGATTTAAACATCTCTAAAATGCAATATATTCAGCGGTGATATTTTTTAAATTATCACAATACTACAATAATTTATTATATTTGAAAACGTCATCGAAAACAAATGAACTTTATTCAAATAATGCCATTGAAATAATCAAATAATGCCATTCAAATAATGCCATTGAATCAATGAACGTTTTACTCATATCAGCTATAATGCTCATTCCGGAGTTAAATAATTTTGCGTTTAAGAAATTTAGTATATTTTATACAACTCATCTTACAGTTAGATGTGTTTACTTACATTCTCCATAAGTAACAGTTAAGCTTCGTTGTAGAAATGATCAAAATTTGATGATCATTTAAACTCCAAATATCGTAATTGCGTTAGCTCAGTATATAGACGCACAGGGAAAAAAAATAAAGCGTTTTTAGGTCGGATGCAAAACTAAATATAAATTAAAAAGGACTTTAAATATCACGACTTTAACACAAGATGGATGCCATATTTTATTTTGAAGTGGATTACGTGATATTTTCATATAATATGGGTGCAATTATTATTTTAATTTTTATTTTAAAAACTACCGAATATATTTTGCTGAATTTTTTTATATATTTTATGGGATAATTTGAAAATTTCTTAAAATTTTCGAGGCAGTTTGTGAATTTTAAATTTGCTTAAAAAAAGTTTGAAACATTAGGTCCCATAGGGTTCAATGTCTTTCTTTTCTCAATCCGGGTTCAATCCAAAACTAATTGGGTGACATTATTCATTTACATTCCCATATGTTCCACAGACCGTCTCAACAACATACTAAAATTTCGTTCTGAAAAAGTCATTTTTACGGCAGTCATCGTGCGAACGATAACTGCCGTACAATAAGACAGACAGACAGACAGAATGAAAAAAGTCATAAACACTTTTCAACTATGTTGTAAAGTGTGTCTGTTTATCCGTTTGCCCGAAGATATAAAGAAAAAACTCTAAATGATTGTTAAAATTCTATATAAAATTAAATTCTTTTAAAATTTGATTTTAAATGGTTTAGCGATTAAGGAAAAAAAATAATTATGGCCTCAGTACAAGACCTTTTATATATTCTTAGAAATTCATTAGTAATGACCAGAATCCTATTAAAGCAGCTATTTTTTCTGTTGGACTTTTTCTGGGGAACATTGCATAAATTAGCAAATGTGAAAGCCCTGGGGTGGTGGTGTGAGGGAAGAGGATGGAAAAGACAAATGGTCGAAATATAAAATGCATTCAAAACAATCGAGTGAGGAGGGTTAAAAGAAAATACACATCAATACTAAAAGGGAAATGCAACTCCGTCTTGTTTTTGCATATATCGGCGGAGGTGGTGGTAGAAGAGCGGAGGGGGTGGATAAATAATTAAATTTTCGTGATTTTAAAGTTTTGTAAAAAATTAAAAAAAAATTTGCTACGATTTTTCCAGATTTATCATCCCAACCCATATATAGGAAAAATAACCCTGATATATCAAATAGGGTAGAAAATAAATAGTAATTGTATGTGGGGTTGATAGTGTAAAATCTATCACCATATTTATGTTGAATATCAGCTGGCAGGAAAAGCGCCACATATCAAAATTTGAAGTTTTATGTTCATAGGAGGCTTGCTTAAATATCATCATGTTTATGTTTTTCTTTTTTTTCGTTTAAAAATGACGATGGATAGAAAATCCTAAAACATTTTTCAGAGGTACATCAATTTTATTTAATATTTAGATATTTACAAGTCAAACATAAGCAGGTATTTTAGGTCTATTAGTATTCATGCATTCATGAAATTTAAATTAAGAAGAAAATTAAAATATAAAACATAATGTTGAGTGTGAGTCATTTACTCAAGTTATTATAGATCACTGAAAGGCACAAAGCATATGCACATGAGTAGTAAAGAAGTAGCGGTTTAACCCCAATCCGCAGCAGCGCAGACACGCAGCAGTGACGTAATCAAGGGATGACGTCCTGTGGGGTCATCCGCTATCGGCTTATCTTATATCTTATCGGATGACGTCACCTGTTGACATAGATAGTGAGGCCCCATGATGGAGAAGAACTTGGAGGACATCTTGGAAATTTTGGTGGATCCCTCTATGGGCTGGTTGGAGAACTGTGAAAGAAAAAAGGAAAGAATAGTTCGGAAAATGTATGGAATCGAACCCAGGACCCGTCGCACCGTAGCCCAGCTTGCTATCTGTTGGGCCACCATAAATGAATTTAATAAGAGAATTGATTTTTTAAGGAATGCATTACATTTTGAAAAGTATTTGATGATATTTACGAAATTTTGTGCGGTGGTGGCTCCCCCTATTGCCACTCGAATGCTTTGATGAAATAGGTGTGCGTTATTGAATTTTAATAGAATTAGGTTCTGTGTTAATGAATATTTTAATTACGGAGGGAGGTAGTCGAACGGGGACTTAATATTTGCGGATGGGTTTCATAATTTTCTTTTTTTTTTAGTAAAGAATTATTTCACGCTGATAATAGATTTAAGTATTTGAACGAATATAATTTTTTTTTTTACGTTAAGATGACCATTCTTCAGAATTTTAATAGCTGGATGTGTTAGGAAATGAGCGTGGCATTGAATTTTAATGACTTTTAAATGAAATCATTAATTTCTGTGGTAAGCTCATTGGATGACTTTTAAAATAATGGGTGATTTCTAGCACCCCATAGCAAAATAGCATATCGTAGTTGGCGCCGAATTTGGCGGAATGTAGAAAACTTGGCGACTTTTTTAAATGTTGCTAAATTAACCGAAATCTCGCCAAATGGATAAAAATGACAATAAATCAGTGAAAATGACGACTAATTGACAAAAATTCAATCTCTTGGAAAGAATATAAATAACTACTATAAAAAAAACCTATTTTTTTATTGTAAAAATAGTAAATTCATTGCATTTTAAAAGGAATGTCATTTGTTGCCCTCATCAGGTTTTTTCAGATTTTGGTGATTTTTGTCTGTCATTTCGTAAAAAAGGAAGGTTTTTTTTCTTTCGAAACGTACTAACACCTAATCAGGAGAAGGGTATCTCACAAGTGACTTATTTACTAAATTATGTGAAATTTAGTCTACCAGTTGCTCAGCTAGAGAAGATACATAAGACTTTTTGCAAAAAAAAGGTTTTTTTTTTCTTCTTCGAATCGTACCAAAATCTAATCAGCACCAAGGTCACACACAAGTGACATACCTATAATATTTTAAGAAATTTGGTTTTATTGGTTTTTGAGTTAGTGTAGATACTTACATTACGCGGACAGACACACAGAAGTCAAGTTAAAAATAGTTTGTTCCTGTTCTAGAGGTCTCACAATGTGTAGATGAGTTTTTGACTGATCTACACATTTTGAGACCTCTAGAACAGACAACCTCAAGACGAGATTTTCGACACGATTCCAAAACTTCAAATATAAATTAAGGTATGGAATAAGAAAAACATATGGTAAAGAAGGGTGAAAAAAATTAACTACACGTTTAGATGAAAGAATTTTTATAAATCATATATGTAATGCAGGTACTTAAGGTTCTAATTCCCTTGTTCTCTGCATAAACATACATGATATAAATGCAAGAAATATGTGTAAGACGAAAAGTTGCAAAACAAAAACATTGTTTTGCAAGATGAGATAGGACTTTTCTAGAGCTCCCAAAAATAATTTGAAATTGAATAAATTATATAAAGTGAAAAGCATTTCCGAAAGCATGTAAGGTATCAAGGGCCATACATGTTTCGTTAATGATGATTCTACATTTCTATGTGCATTACTGTAACTCCTATTACAGAAATAATGCACATGGCTCGATATAGAGAAAATATAAATTGTATCAGATATATAAGAAATCAAATATAATAATCAAATATACCAGCGTGTGGCTGAGTATTTATAAGCGAATACAATATAATGAAAAGGTATAAGAATAAAATAATAAAAAAATATAATAACAGAAATGTATTTACCCGCTTTTGCTGATTAACTGTAAAGATTACATGATACTGACTAAGCATTTTAATTCGAAACAGATTACAGTTAATACTATGTACTAAGATTTCATTTGTTGGAAGTGAAACATGGAGATTTTGAATATATATATATATATATTAAATCACTTTTTCATCTTTTGATGTCTGTAGTGTCTGAGTTTGTGTATTTATAGTACTGTATTATTGCTCAATCTAAAACAGACATTTGTTTCGGTTAATTAAAATTAAATACTCAGATCTGAACATGAATTTAATTCTGATTAATCATCAAATTTGGGACGGTGCTGTTCACTTCTCTTATCGACAACATAGCCGTGTTTTTGTTTCTATAGTGATGTTAATATAACTTAAAAATATTATATTATTAAATTTTTAATATATATATAACATTAAGAACATCAAGTGAATTTCAAATTCGAATTTATCACTTACGCTAATCGACGAGAAAAATCAATATACCTCAGGCGCAAAGCTGCTCACATCTCCAGAGTAGAAAATATCCGAGTGAAAAGGAAGAAACGTTAAAACGTTGAAAGGGAAGAACCAAATGCGTTGCATATAATGGCAGGGGAGGATTGTGACACCCCTTCCCGTTTAAAGCAGCTTTTACAGCCCGGGCAGCGCTCACGGAATCAATACAATACAGTGGTCAGTCCCCTACATGTGCATAGACAAAGGCACCCGTATACAAGAAGAGCAAGAACAACATTGACGCAGAAGGAATTGATGCAAAATGAAAAACGATCCTAGTACCAGAGCCTATATATCAACACTTACGCATGCGTGCCAACACACCAGTATCGAATAAATCACAAAATTCCAACCCAATTCCCGATGGAAACGGCTAAAGTTTTCTTTATTACCGAAAAAAGAATTATATCATGCCCGCAAGAAATAAATAGGATAGTGTTTTTTAAAAGCTTCGGTTACGATTTTTTGATTACATTTATTGCAATCCCTTTTGAATGTGTTGTAAGCCTGGTTTCTCTTGAAATGGCCAACAAGAATGTTTCTGAAAACATTCTTAGTAAGGTTCGTCCTCCAATCTATAAGATGGCCAATCTTGATTTTGATCAAGATTTTTTTCATTTATTTATAGATCATGTATAGATCATTTTTCATATATATATTTCATTTATAGATCATTTTTCAAATAATACCAAAATCTATAAAGCGCCACAGTATCCCAAATAAGTGACTTATGTACCACATTTTGTGTAATTTGGCCAAATAGTATGTAAGCTAGAGTGGATATATACGTTTTTTTGCCGTCCATTTAGTAAAAACAAGGTATGTTATTTTTTTTTCTGAATTGTACTAAAATCTAATCGACACCACGGAATCACACACATCACTTAGAATTCGAGTTTTCGAGGGAGAGCACGTTTCAAGCATCCCTGATCACGAATCAAACATATTTGAAGTGATGTCAGTGTGTGTGTGTGTGAAAGCGTGTGTGTGTGAAAGTATGTGTGTATGTGTGTGTGTCAGTGAGACTGTGGAGACGATAACTGAGGAACGAATGGACCGATTCGAACCAAATTTGGTACAAAAATCACAATCCGTAAACACTGAAAGCTTATTGTTTTTATACGCAATCGAATGTGCAGAACCCCACTAAATTTTCGAATGAAATTTTGAAAAAATCGTCAAAAAATCAAAACCACTAATAAAGTTACGCAAATAGACATTTCTTATGTATTTTTTTATAAGAAAACGATTGACATAAATTTTAGAACGCTAACATGAACCATACTCGAGATATTGTACATTTTAAAAAAAATTATCAAAAAGTCATATAAAATAAAAAAAATCTGATGTGGGCAACACATGACTTTCCTTATATAGTCGAAAACCCATACCATCCGACTCGTCCGAGGACTAAGAGCAACCATTTGAATGGTCGGATTTTTTTTTTCCCTTATATAGTGTAATGAATTTACTACTTTTACAGTAAATAGGTTTTTCTTATAGTAGATACTAATATTCTTTCCACGATATTGAATTTTCGACAATCAGTCGTCATTTTCATTGATTCAGCGTCATTTTTATGCATTTGGCGAGATTTTCGATAATTTGGCAACATTTCAAAAAGTCGCCAAGTTGGCGATATTCCGCCAAATTCGTCGCCAAACGTTATGGACGGAGCAATAAGTTATTCTTATTTCAGATACATGACTATTGGCGTTCAAATACAAATATATTACTCAAAGTATCTTTTTCCATTAATGGAACGAGCTAGATCTACGTGAATGATGTCACCCAATTTATCGTATGGTATTACATATGAAAAGTGAACATGTTTCTAAATAGCAAATATATATTTTTTTATTTTATATGTATTTTTGATAATTTTTTTGAAAAATGTGCAATGTCTCGAGAACGGTTTGTGTTAGCGTTCTAAAATTTATGCCAATCGCTTTCTAATGAAAAATTACATAAGAAATGTCTATTTGCGTAACTTTATTAGTGGTTTTGATTTTTTGACGATTTTTTCAAAATTTTATTCGAAAATTTAGGGGTGTTCTGAACATTCGATTGCGTATAAAAACAATAGGCTTCCAGTGTTTACGGATTGTGATTTTGTAACAAATTTGGTTCGAATCGGTCCATTCTTTCGTCAGTTATCGTCTCCACAGTCTCACTGACACACACACACACACACACACACAGACATCACTTCAAAAATGTTTGATTCGTGATCAGGGATGTTTGAAACGTGCTCTCCCGTCGAAAACTCGAATTCGAATTTTCGACCCCGTCACAATACTTTCATTATACATTATGTATATAAGGAAAGTAAAAATATATTTCCTATTGAGAAACATGTTCACTTTTCATATGTAATACCATACGATAAATTGGGTGACACCATTCCCGTGGATCAAGCTCGATCCGTTCATGAAAAAGGATACTTTTAGTAATACTTTTGTATTTGAACGCCAATACTCATTTATCTGCTGTAAGAATAACTTATTTCTTAGTGCATAACGCTTGGCGAGATTTTTGCGACAAATTTGACGAAATGTCGCCAACTTGGCATATTTTTAATTATTGTAAAATTAACGAAAACCTTGCCAAATGGATAAAAAAAACGCTAAATCAAAGAAAATGACGACTAATTGTCGGTAATTCAATATCATGGAAAGAATATTAGCATCTACTATAAAAAAAAAACCTATGTTTTTACTGTTAAAGTAGTAAATTCATTACATTATAAAAGGAAAGTCATGTGTTGCCCACATCAGATTATTACTTTCTTTATATACATAATGTATAAGGAAAGTATTGTGACGGGGTCGAAAATTCGAATTCGATTTTTCGACGGAAAAGCACGTTTCAAGCATCTCTGATCACGAATCAAACATTTTTGAAGTGATGTCTGTGTGTGTGTGTGTGTGTGTATGTCAGTGAGTCTCTGAAGACGATAAATGACGAAAGAATGGACCGATTCAAACGAAATTTGGTACAAAAATCACAATCCGTAAACAATGGAAGCCTATTGTTTTTATACGCAATCGAATGTTCAGAACCCCCTAAATTATCGAGTGAAAATTTTAAAAATCGTCAAAAAATCAAAACCGCTAATAAAGTTACACAAGTAGACATTTGTTATGAAATTTTTCATTGGAAAACGATTGACATAAATTTTAGAACGCTAACATGAACCGTTCTCGAGATATTGCACATTTTTCAAAAAAATTATCAAAAATTATATGAAATAAAAATAAAAATATTTCCTATTGAGAAATATGTTCCCTTTTCATATGTAATACCATGCGATAAATTGGGTAACATCATTCTCGTTAATTTAGCTCGTTCCATTCATGAAAAAAGATACTGAGTGTAATACTTTGTATTTGAACGCCAATAGTTATTTATCTGCTGTAAGAATAACTTATTTCTCCGTCCATAACGCTTGGCGAGATTTTGGCGACAAATTTGGCTGAATGTCGCCAACTTGGCGACATTTTTAATTGTTGCCAAATTATCAAAAATCACGCCAAAATGATAAAAATGACGCTAATTCAATGAAAATGACGTCTAATTGAAGAAAATTCAATATCTTGGAAAGTATATAAGTATCTACTATAAGAATAACATTTTTTACTTTCGTTATATACATAATGTATAAGGGAAATATTGTGACGGGGTCGAAAATTCGAATTCGAGAGTTCGGTTGAAGAGCACGTTTCAAGCATCCCTGATCACGAATCAAACATTTTTGAAGTGATTCTGTCTGTGTGTGTGTCATTGAGTCTGTGGAGATGATAACTGACGAACGAATGGACTGATTCGAAATGAATTTGGTACAAAAATCACAATCCGTTAACACTGGAAGCCTATTGTTTTCATACGCAATCGAATTATATGTTATTGTACATTTTTAAAAAAAAATTATCAAAAAGTCATATAAAATAAAGAAAAATATTTCCTATTGAGAAACATGTTCACTTTTCATATGTAATACCATGCGATAAATTGGGTGACATCATTCTCGTGGATCTAGCTCGTTCCATTCATGAAAAAAGATACTTTGAGTAATACTTTTGTATTTGAACGCCAATAGTCATTTATCTGCTGTAAGAATAACTTATTTTTAGTGCATAACGCTTGGCGAGATTTTGGCGAAATGTCGCCAACTTGGCGTCTTTCTGAAATGTTGCCAAATAACGAAAATCTCGTCAAATGGATGAAAATGACGCTAAATCTATGAAAATGACGACTAATTATCGAAAACTCAATACCAAGGAAAGAATATTGGTATCTACTATAAGAAAAACCTATTTTTTTTACTGTAAAAGTAGTAAATTCATTACATTATATAAGGAAAGTCATGTGTTGCCCGCATCAGATTTTTTTTTTTGGCGTGATTGAGATTGAAATGTGACAAATTAGAGAGGGAAAAAAATTTGAAGCAATATATATCAGTGAATTTTAAATGCTGAAACACGGAATTTTAAACTCTAAATTTTCAAGGCTAAATCTTAATTTTAAATTCTGCTCTATGCTGACGCACTATACTCAGAGTACTTTATCAATCTGCGGGTAACAGGTTCATACAGAAGAAAAGAAAATGGCAGCAATAAATTCTATCGAAATTGTCATTGACAAGGAATTTTTTATGAAAAATTAATAACTTAAGTAAATTCTAAGATAATTGGCCAAGTCGATATTTGGAGAAACGGGAAGAAATAATAAAAATGCTTGCCTGAACAACTAGCAGAATTGGGAGCTATGGTACTATGTGTTTAGAGGCATATATCCAAGACTCGGGTAATTCGTTCCTGTAATTTATTATTAAAATTAAACGTGTGCCTAAATGCGTTTAAGTTTTCCTTATTACACTAGTTTGCTCATATTTCAGCAAAAAATGTTCCAGACAAGTTGTTCTTTAATATGTACACTTGAAAACATAATAACAAATGGGCGTTTTAGCAGATAATTAGAGCTAAGAAAATTATTGAATTTAAAGAAAAATTGGTGATTTTATGCGCCTTGGTTAAAAAGAGTATGGGAAGCTATCAAGAAAACTACCGCCACTGTGACATACATATCTCAGCAACAACATAAAAAAATAAAGATAGCAGTCATAGCAAATTATAGGAATGCATGCATATTTTTTTTAATTAGGTGTATATTATCGTAAGCATGTTTATAATGAATTGTAAAGGAAAAAAATTCTTAATGATAACTTTATTCATCGTTCAAGAACATTTACATAGAGAAATTAATATGCAAATACATAATTAAAGATAGCGATCATAACAAATTCTAAGCATGTAGCTTTAACTTTATTAATTAAATGTATGTTATCTAGGTATTTTTATAATGAAACTTAAAGGAAAATACTCTGATGATTTTAATCATTGTCCAAAGCAATTAAATAGAGAAATAGACATATAAATAAAAAAATAAAGAGAACGATAATAAATTATATACATAGTAAATTCTAGAGAATGCATCCATATATTTATTAAATAGATGTATTATATAGGCATTTTTATAATGATTTGAAACTACACTTAATTTTAAATGGATTAAAATTACTCTTAATGATGACACGTATCATCGTTCAAAATTAATTAATAGATGAATAACTGTATAAATTCAATGTTACAATACAGATGAATACCTTTTAGGAACCACCAAAACTGACCTTTTATAAACATACAAACAGCCATTGATATATATGTATTTCTATTCGCAAAGAGTTTTTCTTTTTTTCGAAATAGCTGCTTTTTTCAAAACTAGTTGAAAATTTTCTGCATTTTTAATATTAATTACAGCTGACAATACAGAAAAACTATCATAATTATCTTTTACATACTTTTTATATATATGATGACTTTCATGCCAGAATTCCATAATCAATTTTCTATAGCTTCCATCAGTGGAATCATTTAATATTTCGGAAGCAATCATTTCTAACACTCTGCAGTACTGTACTACAGGACGTTCAGGTGTAACATAGTATAAATAAGGACGTATGTAATACTGTTCAGGTGTCATATCAGGAAGTATTTCAGTGGGATAGCTAAACATAGACTTGGCTAGCTCCATAAAGAAAGTTCGTCTTGGCCAGAACAAGAAACATTTTAGCACATAATAAGGATATGTTCTAAATATCCAGTTTTGTTGTTCTTTGTTCAATTTAGAAATGAGGAAAATTGAGATTTCTCCATAGGATTCGGAATGGGCATCAGTTAATCTACATATTAGTTTGTCAGTATCCTGTTCTTGCAAAGAAAATATTAAAGAAGGTAATAAAAGTTTTTCCTTTTCTTCAGGAGTTAACTTTTGAAAAAAATATTCAGTGGCTGGTAAATTACGCGTATTTACTGAATAATGGAATATGTACTCAAATGAGGAAAGCCAAGGGAAAATATTATGATATCTGCAATGCTTTCTAATTTGCCCACTCAGAAGATGCAATTTTCCTTTTATGTTGTGGGACCAAAAGGAGACAAGAGTTGACTGTCGTACTTTAATATGTGCAAGATTTCTAATTCCCTTGCTGTCTGGCCATCCATTCAATTGTTTCCATAAGGTAGAAACGCTGTCTTCGAAGCACATGGTACATGCGACTTTATAACGTTCACAAACTGGTTCTCTTTCATTATTCACATATAGTAGTATATTTTTCTTCGCATCAATTGCTCCTTGTGGCGTCCAATGCAATGTGGGTAAAATTAAGCTCATGTTTTTAGGCCCATAATATTTTCCCCACCTAATTATATGCCTACCTAGGACATGAACAGCACTTAATAAGTCATTCTGTAATAACTTTGGAAGTGAAAGTTTCAATACATTATCCTCTAGTGCCTTGAAATCTCTTTTTTCAAATCCATTATGATTAATGACTGCTACAGCTATTTTGACGAGAGCTCTGTGCTTGAGTGACGGCTTGAATGAGAAATCCATTGCCACGCTAATATCTGAGGAATTTTTAATGTACACACTTTACTGCATTTACTGTACACTAACCATCTATTTTCATTTATCTCCGCGCAAAAATTCCACGTGCATCTAACAAGTCCTTAGTAATGAACAGGTCAAGTATTCACACCAGGAGAACAAACTGGAATAAAAATCCACACGAGGAGTTCGAGAACTAGTTCTTGGAAATGCGATAAAATTTTTCACCCTCGAACCGTTACAACCAATGAAAATGGAGTCTACCCAACAGAAGCGTGCAATGCAGGGAGGTGCCGCTCCTTTGCCACCAATACTATCTGTGACGTCAGATGAAGTTTACTTGCAGCGCACTCCTGCACAAGATGGCGCGGCAGACACGCGGCGTTTATTATTTTTTGTTTTAAAGAGGTCTATTTTTAAAGTGTTTATTGGTTTTCGAAGACTTCTTATCAGTTCAACTAGAATTTTGATCAAAGATTTGCGTCTTAAATTCCAGGCAAAGTTAGCTTTTATTATGTGAAGAATTTAGTGTTCTTTTCGTAGTATAATGTATATTTTTGAGTCGTGTACAGATACATTCAAAAACTTCAGTATTGAAGAATGTTATTCATTTAAATTATTTTATTAAACCAAAGATATTTTTTAAGAACATTTATACTAAAGTATATTTATACTTATATTATCAAATTTATTAATATTCTTTTTTTTTTAAGGTTGAATAATGCAAACTTTAATCAAAAATGTCCTTTTAAAGTAGTTATCACTCTAAAATTTATATCAATTTAGGAAAATGCACTTCTTTCTTGAAACATTTGTTTCGTTCATGAAGTTCCATTATGTAGGATTTCTAAATCTTAAAAAACGAAAGCACAGTATAATATTTAATCATTTCATTTTGCAGCAAGTTATTTGTATCTTTATATATTTTCTAATTATGTTCTTGTAATTGTTGAAAAATCTAACAGGATTTTATCTTGCACATATTATATTAATTAAATTTTATTACATTACATTTTATTAATTACATTTTATTACATTATATTTTCTTAATTAAACTTTATTACATTAAAAAAATGGGGGGGGGGGGTAACGATTTATGCAAATAAACAGGCTCGGGTGTTTAAGGGGATAATGGTTGGGAACCGCTGTTCTAAATCAGATTGCAAGTTGTGTACATGTATGTCCATGCTAGTCGCGTAGTGTGTAAAGGAGATTGTTTGTGTTCAAGTCAATGGAATGGTCGTAAAGATCTGTAAACTTAGCATAATTAAATGCGCATCTAGACTTTCTTGTGACTAGTTGATTAACTGATATAAAGTAGGATTATGTTAAATTTTCTACTTTGCTTTGGTTGATTCGCAGGTGTGAAATGTTTGATGTACATCTGAAGATTGAAATTAAGAAGTTATAGTCTGATGAAGATGCTTAACCACAGCGAGTTTAAATAAATCTGATGTGGGCAACACATGACTTTCCTTATATAATGCAATGAATTTGCTATTTTTAAAATAAAAAATAGGTTTTTCTTATAGTAGTTATTACATATGAAATATTCATATTATATATGAAAAGTGAACATGTTTCTCAACAGTTAATATATATTTTTTTAATTTATAGGATTTTTTGATAAATTTATTTTAAAAAAGTGCAATATCTATACAATTCATGCTAGCGTTCTAAAGTTTATGTCAATCGTTTTCCAAGAAAAAATTACATCAGAAATGTCTATTTGCTTAACTTTATTAAAGATTTTGATTATTCAATGATTTTTCAAAATTTCACTCGACAATTTAGAGGGGTTCTGAACATTCGATTAAGTTTAAAAGCAATAGGCTTCCAGGATTCACGGATTGTGATTTTTGTACCAAATTTCATTAGACGTCACCTCAAAGACATCACCTCAAAAATGTTTGATTCGTGATCAGGGATGCTTGAAACGTGCTCTCCCGTCGAAAACTCGAATTCGAATTTTCGATCCCGTCACAATACTTTCTTTATACATTATGTATATGAGGAAAGTAATATAAGTAATGATTTAATTTTCTTGCTCGTATATTTTTCATCATGAATCAATATATTATAATACATTTAATTTATTACTTTGAAAGTTTATCATAGTATGTGTGTTAAATGATAATTTTTCTATATTTTTATATGTTTACATTGAATTTCGATTTGATATAAATTCTCTTTTTGATCTAAAAAACTAATAAAATCAAATGTTTTGCAATAATATAAATACTTCACTATAAAAGCATCACTTAAATCGTTTACTAGTTACGCATAAGTACATTCCCCCCTAAAAAGATATAAAACTCTTAGTGTTAGCGTTTTAATTGTTTTGATTTTCAATTATTAGCGATAACATAATCGAAAAGAACTTTATTTATATGCTGTTAGAAAGAAATTATGCGATGTTTATAATGAAAATTGTAGAATGATTGCTTATTTAGAAAACTTTTCGAACATATTTCTGTAAATTCGCGTATTTAAAACAAATTTCATTAAAAATAACATCGTCTCAACATTGACTGGTTTCAAAAAGGGAAACGAAATTTTCATATAATTTATATTCTTCAGAAAGGGAAATGCCGTTTTATTATGTATGTACCCTTCCAAAAGACTCCAGTACTGCATATTTAAGTTGTGTTGAAGTAAAATTTATATTATTTGAGTATTTATTTCATATTTTAAATTTAAAAGTGATTAAATATGTTTTGCTCCCGTTCTTCAACATTGGAGTCTACCGGGCCGTTCCTGACATTTCTCTCCAAGTGACGTTGCATCTTTACGTGCTGTCATTGGCTAGAGCTGAAGTTGTGCAACTTTATATGATAACCTTGGTGCAATGGATGATTTTTCTCGCTTTTTATTTTTACAATGTGCATTTTTACATCGCATGTTATTTAAGATTTTCTGAACTTTTACATATTTATATTTATATACATGGTTATATTTATAGGACACAAATAATAATAAACCGTGTAGATTATGATGCGAAAGTCTAACCTGTAAGGGCTATAGAAGTAAAGGGCTAGGTCATTCCCTGAACCCGGCAATGGTTTGGCGTGACGTCACGACGTTGCATGAGGAGGAGTAGCATTCATGGAATCTAATGGAAAGTTTGCATTTCAAATTAAAAATGAATTTGACAAGAAGAAATAAACACGTTAAAACAAAAATAAAACATCAACAGTGAAAGCTCTAATTCAATCTTATATTATTACAACTTTTTACTTAATTTAACCTCGTATTTGTCAGTCATCTAATGTCTTGAGGCCCTAACAAATCATATTAAATTCATAACAGTAACATGAAATTTAGTGTATATAAATTCTTTGGTTCTCATCCTTACCGGACTAGCTCGCCAGTGGAAAGTACTTGTTTGTAGAAAATAACTAGAAAATCGGAACAGCTAGAAAGTTCAAATTTAGTATGCACTGTATCTTGTGGTATATTTCAATTATTTAGACTTTTGGTGAATAACTCGTAAAACGGGGCAGCTAAAATATAATTCAATTAAAATATAAGTCAACTGGTTTAAACATCTATAAAATGGGATACATTCTGCGCCTAATACATTCAGCTCTTAATGCATTATTAAGTGCTAATACATAATTAAGCACTTAATACATAATTAAGCGCTTAATACATATATACAGCGCTTAATACATTCAGCGCTTATTCAGCATTGGGATACATACTTGAACGCTTAAAACTTTATCGAAAAAAATGAACTTTATTCAAATGACGTCACTGAAATATAAATCGCCTATCTCTCTATGTAATAGCTGTTAATATTTCATTCATACATTTTTATTCCATTCCCTTCATTCATCACAGTAATTCAATAATTTCTTTTATTTAAAAATTTAAACCCATATAGGTAAATGTAATTTAACTTTATGCTTAAAACTTCAACGAAAAAATCTGCTATAAAATCATTTAGTCTCTACGTAAAATCAATGATTTTTTTTATTCATATCATCAATATTTCCGACTAAAAGAGCTAAATAATTTTGTGTAGCAATTCTTATAAAACTCATCCTCCATCTTTATGTGTTTACATTCTCTGTAGGCAGGATTGCAAGGTCTGTGTAATTTTAGCTATCATTATTATTTATTAGTTTTAAGGGTCTTGTTTTTTTTTTCAGGAATTCATTCGAACATTTATCTGAACATACAATGGCATTTAAAATTAATAGGATTTTAGTATTCACTTCTTATAGTTTTATAATTGTACCAAATTTCGTTTGAAACTCTTCCCTTGTTCTTGACCTAACGCATTCGCAGACTAACGGACACAAGAACAAACACATATTCTGATTCTTGTTTTTCCTTCTGTAATTTTCTTATCTGCATCTTTCACATTTAAATTTGCAGAAATAAATATTTTTTGATGCAGTTCGTCTTTTATGTTACAGAACTAAGGTTTCCAATTTTTTTTTCTTCTCAATTTTAAAATTTCTATTTGGATTTTCTAATACATTTTTTTTTTATTTTTGATCATATGATTACATAATTCACAATGTATGCAGTTTTAAGATTATGCAGTATTCACGTTTTCTGCATTAACATCAACCTGTTTACAGTAATTTGAATTTTTGTTTTTACAGCCTGATTCGCTGTTGTCAGCTTTTTCTACTTAAAGTCCTTTTCTGCCAAAGATTCGACTCCGTCGCAATGCTTTCCATATACTTTCAGGGGCGTCATTTATGGGAGGCTGGGGGAGCGTCTTTCCCCAAGTTTCAGAAAACTCTTTTGATTTGTGACTACAGTGAAAAAAACTCTAACATTTGTTGTGATGTATTAAATTTCAACTTAATTCCTGCTACGAAAAACAAATTACATCACCTCATTACTGTGTTAGTTTAGCTTCCGTTTCAATGAAAATACATAACTTTAAGCTTTATCAATCAAAACGGATTTGAGATAGCTACTTCAGAATATCATATAGTAGGTCCATCTTCAAGTGTGCATTTCTCAACCAGTGCGTAAGGTAATTATCTTTGTCAAGAAATTGTCGCCTTTGTGCAAAACAGTTGCATGGTATAGGGAAAGTTTGCATTGTTTAACCACCAGTCTTTCAGTGAAGAAAAGTGACAACCGTTCCTTTTGTGCATTTCTAGGATCCTCAATATAATCCCCTCTCTTGAGGGGGAGAACAACACAGGAAAATCTTACAATTTTAACCTTTGTAGTCCAATGGTTGAAATTCTCCCGTCCGTCGTCGTGGATGAAGCACCTGGCGTTGCCGCCTTTATCTTCTGTGGTGTAAGATTCCATGTGTTGTAGTTTTGACATTACTTGTATTCGCAAAGTCCGTTGGTGTAAAACGCCCTGTGATGGGCGGGGCGTCGTCGCAAGAGCTGGCGCCAATACATCAAGGTGTGTGAGGCACGTGGGAACAAGTCCATACCCAAACAACACAAGGATGTCTTAAATCAATCCTGTGGAAGTCATATGCAGGATTATGCGACTTCCTAAGGAAGTCCTGAAATCTCCCAGAGTCATCCAGAGGGTGTCCCGTGGAAGTCAAAATGAGACACTTTTTGTAGTACTGTGGGCATCCTTTGTAGGATGCTTTCTGGAATTTTTAGTATGCGTTTAGGCTTACTATGGGATTCTGTAGGAACTTGTTGGATGCTTCTTGACATATTACTGGACGCTTTTGGGATCTCTCAGGATAGTTTTTGGATGGATATAGGCTTGTTTTAGGAATTCATTGGATGCTTCCGGACATATTACTGGACACTTTTGGGATTTTTCAGGATAGTTTTTGGATGGATATGGGATTTTTTAGGATCCTTTTGGGATTTTCCAAGATAGTTCTTGGATGGTTACAGACTTGTTATAGGAACTTATTGGACGCTTCTTGACATATTACTGGATGCTTTTAGGATAGGTTTTGGATGGATATTGGCTGCTATAGGATGGTTCTTGACATATCACTGGACACTTTTAGGATTTTTCAGGACTAATGCCAGCTGATTATAGAATTTGTTTTGGAACTTTTTAGATGGTTCTCAATATATTGCAGAATGTTTCTGGGGTCATTTTCTTTGTGTATATTTTGATAAATTTTGCTATTTATGATAAATAGCAAAAATAATAAACAGCCAAAATTTATCAATATTTTCTTTGTTAAAGTTTTTTATTACTTAAAAATTACTTTAAATAAAGATTAAATATTCCAAAATTATTTTCAAATAGTTTTATTATATTTCTACCAATTTCACACTCACTTTGAAATAGCCTAAAATTTGGTCAATAGTTAAATCAATAGTGCTTGTATCAGTACCAATCAATTTTACTAATAAGAATTTTAAAAAGCACTCATGTCGTATTATAAGCAGTGGTTGGAAAAAACTGCTTTATTTTGTAGTGCTATTTATGATAAATAGCAAACTAAAACTACTTTTTTTTTAAAAAGTACTTACTACAAACCACTTTTAAAATGTATTCATTGCATAACTATTTTTATAAGATGAATTTGTCCTCAGCTTCAATTTGCACAAAAAGTTGAGGATATGGGTATACTATACTTTAGTAATTTAACATATTTAATTTACTGATCAACTTACCTTACCAACTTTAAGCTTTTACCCACTTCTGAAAACAATAAAATAAAACAAAAGTATAAAGTAAAAAATATTTATTTAAAAATATGGTTGTTCATTTTTAGTAGAATTTGCAATCAGATAAGCAGTATCTTTTGGGACATAATATATCTGAATCCATATAAAAAATGAACTTCATGAGGCAATGGCCTTCCTAACCCTGCAGCATCGGAACTATTGCATAGTTAGTTTCTCCTTGTTCTCTCTCAGGAACAGGCATATGCGTTCGACAGCAGAATGCATTGAGTTCCATCTCATCTTATTTGGTATTATGAGATAGGTAATTAGCTCCGAAGATATCTTGTCAGCTAAAACAACCGACATTTTTGATTTATTCCAAAGAGCTTGACACTTTGCAAGTCGTACATCATTGCACAGAACTTCAAATTTCGTACAAAGGATCAAAATTCGTACATATGAAGAATGGCACCTTGTTTTATTGAAAGAATGTTAAAAGTAGGATCAAAACTTGATACAAACTAGTTATTTACCATATCGTTCTACTAGATACACTACTTATTTTTAAAAGTAGTGTGTTACAAAAACTACTTATTTTTAAAAGTAGTGTGTACACTACAAACTATGATGAAAAAGTAGAGACTACTGCAGTTTCGTTACTTCTGGCCACTGATCTGTTAATTTTTAATTGTCACATTGGTCAGTAACTGTCCACACACATGAATTTTTACCATTATAGTAGTCATAAAATTTGGTAGACATATTTCATAAAATCTAAGGAGATGCATGTATTCCTAAACTAAAATAACACTAGATAACTCTAGATATATCAATATCATTATTGTACAATAAAAACACAAAAGTTTGAAATCATTATTTATTTGAAGCTTTCTTTACAGAATACTCTCTTTATTCTCTCTTTTGCATGTCTCAGTCAATTTTTTTTATGACATCTTCAATATCGGATCTTGTCACATTCTGACCACCACCTTGAATAGGTATTACAGCATCTATTTGGGATAAAAATTAATATACATTAAAGAAACAGATAAGGAGTTACCTACAGGGGCCCTGTTTGCAAAAAGATATTTGACATTTTATTTGAGGCTGTGTTACAGGAGCTTGAGAACGAGATTTTGCCTTTTTTATTCCTTAAACCTAATCTTTGGTGCTGTTATATGGATGATATATTTATTATTTGGAACCATAGTTTGAGTGACTTCCTTAATCTTTTGGATAATGTCAATGATTTTTACACCTCTGTTAATTTTACTATTGAGTCTAATTTTTCTTTACCTTTTCTGGATGTTCTTGCTTCCCATAACTCCCTTGGGTTTCATACTTCTGTTTTTCGTAAACCTACTTTCACTAATTCTTGTATTCCCACTAACTCCTCTCACCCAATTTCTTCTAAAAAAAGCCTTTTTTAATGCTTATCTTAATCGTGCAATTAATATTTATTCATCTATTTCAGCTTTAGTTATTGAATTAGTTGTACAGAAAGCACCAACATTCATAATATTATTTACAATTTTAAGATTTTATTTAGAAGCTCTAACTTTGAGATTTTAAGTGCTGAAATTCTCTATTTTTATGAAAAGTGCTAAAATTTGCAATTTGATTTAAAAGTGCTTAAATATTTATTTTATTTAAAAGAACTAAAATTTATAATTTTACTCGAAAGCAGATTTTTATGAAAAAGTGATAAAAATTGAGATGTTATCCCTGACATTTTTATATCTTAATTTAGAAAGCATAGTGTAAATACTGATTGTAGTTATACTCACCAATAGCAATATCAACAACTTTCAGAGCAGAGAATCAATCATCTTTTGGTGTTCCCATACCAGTTGTATTCTTCTGCTACAGCACCTGCAATCGAATGTTGTATCAATGCCTAGTATCATCAGCATAAATAGTCCCTCCTAGTCCTCTGAATCTGCTATACTGCAAGAATATAATAAAAATTGCTGTAGTAAAATTCAAACTCAACATAATCAATAATTTGTACACTTTAGTAGAACAGAGCAACAATTAAATAACAAAGATAGGATATTCCCTAAATATAACATTGTTTAGATTAACTGGCTAATAAAATTAATGTGAACAATTTTCACACAAATTTGTTTCATAGCGATTAATCAGTATCTATCTTGACACCATCATAAAAAAAAAATTGAAAAATTATCTTTTCCGACTATAAACTGAATCGTTAGAATGCATGTGCATTATTATAGGATGTATATGCTGGGGGCAGCCACATATGCATCCACGCAGCGAGTTACTATACCTTTTGAAAATTTAATGAATGAAATTAATCTTTGCCATAAATCCCAAGCAGTGTTGTGTACATTTTCCAGTTTTGAATAAAACTGAAATAAATACATTTTAAAAATATATAAATACATGGCAGTCAATTTATTACATGGTAAGTCAATAAATTATAAGGGAAGAGCCACATACTTTTAAATATATTAATAATCATTACTAGAAAAAAGTGGCAAAGTGTAAATTAGATACATTTTTTTTTTCTGTTTTGAAATAATGAATACCTGAACTTTATTTTTGCTTTTAGTTTAAATTCTTGATTTTAATCATGCATTGTTAATAATTGAAAATTCATGAAACAAAATAGAAAAAAAAGAAACATACAAGTTCAGTGCCACCAGCTGGAGTCATGGCGAATGCCTCAACATTTATCAGTTCTTCCTCACAGGTGGCTGGGAGGGAAAGGTCTATTAGCTCTTCTGCTTCTGGTCCTGATGCTAAAAGAAAACAATGTTTAACATTCATGCACATAATGCATCACAATATAAATGATTCTTTTTAAAAATGAATACATAGAAGTAACAAAACATCAGAAATTTCCATAGATAATGTGACCATGAAATCTAAGCTCTACTGCAGAATTGATTATAGACAACTGTAAATACTTTCGATTATACAGACAATTATATCCTGCTCACCCTCATAAAATATTTTCAAATGTTAAAGATCAGTTTCTTCCAGCAAACAAAAAATACTTTGAAACGTATCACTTTAAGCAAGTAAAGTGTAACAATTTTCTAAAAAATACATGCACTACCTGACACAGAAAAAGCAACACCACGGAGCTTTGGCCATATAATTATACAAATTACGATACAAACGCAGCTGGCCGTGGCCGATGTATGTAAATGATATGCAAGTAGATCAGGTGATTAGAGTGGGGACAATAGGAATGAAAATGGCTGATGAGCCAACTACTGTCTGTCGCCTATGGAAACCTACTTTTTGTTTCAGAAGACATATGCCTGGAGAGATGCCTGGCCAACGCTGCTGAAGTCCATTTCAAACAATTGGACGATCGTGCGATGGGATTCATTTCAGGTCTAAGTATGGTAGAATGGTTATAACGGCACTGAAACACACGCAGATGTGTTTACTGTTCAAAGGATTTGGAGAAAATGGATTGAAGAAGGGCATGTGAATTGTCGCAGTGGACAATTGTGTCCATTCAGAAGTACGTCAGCACACATTGATAGACACATTCGAAGGCATTCTGCAATGAGACATCAACTGTCAACATTGCAGAATTTGCAGGGTACATTGGATGTTCCAATATCAGCGAGAACAGCTTCTCAACAATTGGCCGAAAGCTGCTTGCACTCAAACCATCCTTTACGAAGACTCACATTGACGACAAGACACTGATGTGAGAGATTGCAATGGTGTCAGATATGTCAAAGCTTCCTAGATGACTGAATGGAACAGGGTAGTGTTCAGCGATGTGTCTTGGTTCTGCTTGTCAAATGACAGTCATCATGTGAGAATTTGGAGACGACATATGGAAACAGATCTAATCCTGCTGTGACTGTTGAACGCCATACTGCTTGACAATGTGGCATTATGGTTTGGGGTGCGTTGATAGCCAGTCACCTCTGGTTCACATCAGAGATACAATGGCAGCACAACAATATGTGGATGATATGCTGTGGTCGGTTGACCATTTTTGAAAGTTGTCTTTTCCAAAACAATTTTATTATCCCAAACAATTTTATTATTTCTTCCAAACAATTGAATTATTATATAACATAAATTAAGAAAATATTACTAACAATCTTTAATCTCTTCTGGTTCAATCTAATATTTACGAGCAGAACACAAGTTTACAGCATATCAACAAGTCGCTAACTAAAGTGATTCCATCCCAAAACTCAAAGGGTCCTAATTAAAATTACTTTAGAATATTTATTACACTTTAGCAAGTCCCTTGTTTTTACAAACAATCATTTTCACAAATCATTAAATAAATTGACAGAATTTAGAAAATGAAATCTCCATACGCATTTTTTGTCCTACAATAATATTAAAACAACTTAATGTAAAGCTTTGGCTTGGATGGTAGAGAACTAACAGTCTTCACAAATAAGGTCTTTGGTTCAAATCCAAGTGAATACTTAAATTTTACAACTCATGCCGCCATCTGTTGCTACCATAACCAGAAACTAACAATTACGTGAAAATTATAAATGAAAATTGTGGATAAATATTGGCATCTTGCGACATTAAATAGTACAAGCTACCATTACAGCATTAACTTCCTCCATTAATAATGCACTGTATATAATTGTGATGACGAGAAAAATAAAGACAAATAATAAAAATGCATTTAACATAAATATTGAAACTTAAATTTGCTGCAAACATTCAGTGTATAAAAGCAATAAAATAAGATAATTAACAAATTTCTAAAACATCTGACAAAATAAGTATATTATGTACATGCAGTAATAAAATGACCCGATTCATAACTGTCTAAAATGCTAATTCAAAATTAGCCGAAATTTAGAGCATCTGTGTATGTCTATTTTACAACTTCCGAGTATTATATAATCATGTGCACATCAATAATTTTATTTACAATTGTTTCTTAATGTGAATACTCCTATGCAACAATGCCTTTTGCATTTTTTTAAGCAAATGTTCTATTTTGATGAAATTCTGCAAAACACTTTCTGGCTTGATTTTCAGTTTTTTTTGGCAAATAATTAAAAATATTAATTTTTATAAATTATTCTTTCAAAAATGCTAAAGGTTTCCTACAGAAAAAAAACTATTAGATGACAACAATGATTTTGAGGAATGTGAATTAGGTGGAGAAAAACTCTGTACAGTAGCATGTGTTTTAATTATTTAGACAATATGTTTTAATATTTTCATAACAATTGTGGCTTTGGAAAAATTTCTATCATAATACTTTTATTTTTAACACCATATGCATTGATTGCTACCTACTTTTGTATTTTCTAATAGATATTTCCTCTGGAATAAAAATCTTCTGTTCCAGAAAATAATCTTCATTCATGTGAACGAGTATTTTAAAATATAGTTTAAAATGCAGTACCATAAATGCTAAAAGTTTCAGAAAAGATGCTACTTAATGTAATAGTCTGACTTGGTAAAACATTCAAACTTCCTGATAATTACATTTTTGCATGCATAGTCAAGTCAAATAAGGAACTGGTAAGTGACTACCTTTAGAATAATATTTCTAAATTCACTAACTTCTTGCAGGTTCCATATAATATATAATTTACTCAAAGTTGATACTTTATATTTGATGCAAAGCTGTTCTACAGCGTTTATTTGCAAAATTGCTTCAACAAGGCAATTGTGAATCCATTTCTTCCCTTACATTACATACAAATATCCAAAGCTCTATAACTATATAATTAGTTCTGAGACTCTTTTCTTGAACGCGAAAACAAGTAATCTTTATTGCATTTATCCCTTTTCTCATAAATTTAGAAGCTAAAAGAGTAAATATAAAGCCTAATCCACATGTGAAGTTTCCGATATTGTTTCTGCAGTTCAAAATAAAGACTCTTCACCTACCTCCTAGCCTTGCTTCAATTACCTTATGGCA
The DNA here is from genome assembly GCA_951213105.1 of Amaurobius ferox. Classification (NCBI taxonomy): domain Eukaryota; kingdom Metazoa; phylum Arthropoda; class Arachnida; order Araneae; family Amaurobiidae; genus Amaurobius; species Amaurobius ferox. The sequence goes on along the minus strand of OX578153.1, from coordinate 45,388,207 downwards.
CATGAACTTGTTATGTGGCAGTTAATGTTTATAAATAAAGTGCATTCGAAGGTCAGTCTCAACTTAAATTTAGGTTTAAAAATAACACAAACATTACAAACCATAATTGTATTTTTTACACGCCATTTCCTAAATTTTAGTTTTTATTTAACAAACAATATTCAGCAATCCAGTTCCCAAGCAAAATTAAGCAATCAACCATGCCGATAAGACAAGATTATAAAGAAAAGTTGTATACCCTAACTGTAGACATGAAAATTCAAACTTTCGCTTAATAGCAAGTGGCCAGTATGTAGTTTTAAGCTTAATGGCCACTATTGCCGAATTTTAGTAAAATCCACAAGTATGGTTACACATAATCAGGGCCTGATTATGTACTGAGGTGAGTGATGCCTATTTTCTGGACTACCTAACTGGAACATTTAGTTCACATTAAGTGTTACAATAAATGATAACATTAGCCGAATAAATCTACCATTCATGATTACAATAAGCTCTATTGTATCGGAGTTGGAAAAAAAACCACCTTAATTTAGGAAGAGATAGCCTACTTGAGTTTTTGTGCATTTCTCCGTTTGTTTCTGAATTTTTGTTTTAGTACTGGTTCGGTATTATGCATGTCTTGAAATTAAAATAAATTAACTATGTTTTCCTAATTATTATCATAAATATCTTTTAGATAAATGGTAAATATCAACATTAAAATTATGATCAATAGTAAATAACAGCAAGAACAATTTCATTTATTAATCAATAATATAAAAGTTATTGCCAATTTTCCCTCCCCTAAGAGAATGTAAACATAAATGGTTATATGGTGCAAGTTTTGTAAATGTATTCTACTAGCAAGTTTTCTATCCTTTTAAGAAGGAAAACAGTTTCCATATCAATTCTGCATTATATATTATACATGTGTAATATCAATATACCTTAAGGTATATTTGTATTTGGTATAAGTATACCAAATACAACCTGCAAATCTTGTGCACATTAAAACAAATTCTTGTTAAAAATTTATTTGTATTAAATTTAACATATAAATAAACGTAATACAACAGAAAAACTGAATTTCAGGCAAAGAAAATTTATATTTGGTGTATTATATTGTAGAGAGGAAATATACACAACCCTTGTATATGAAGGTAAAAAAAAAATGAAATAGCCTTTTTTATATTAAAATTTATGCAACAATTTCATAACAATTTACAGCTGAAGAATTATAGATAGATTCATAGAGGTACAGTGGAATCTCATTACAACGAATTTCTAGGGACTGTAGTAAAAATTCGTTATTTTGAAAACTTAAGTTAAGGCGAAAATTTAAAATGGGGGGCATTTAAAAAATTGAAGGTATAGGAAAAAACATAATGAAACCATATTATATGCTACGATATATTTTAAATTATATACAAATACAACTATTTCGGTTTTTTGTTGTCATTAATCAAAGATGCGGTTGAACCAGAAAATAGCCCCCCACTCATTTTTCAAAGTACGATTCCGCGCCAAGTTGGCGCGATTCATCGGGTTGCAATTTCATTTCGTATACTTCGCCAATTCTGGTAACCCACTGACATCCAATCAGCGCTCGGCTGTTTGGGAATCTGCATTTTAATAGGCAGTAATAGTCTTCTGTGTATTTCATCAGACCTTTTTAGATCGAATTCGTTGACTCTTGTTTTTACAGATCTTTTTCGATCGATTTGCAAAGATTTAAACACGTATAAACTTTTTGGAATACATATTTAAAACATTCCTCGTAATTCATGGACATTAACATTTTACGCAAATTTTCAATAAATATGCAGGTTCCGGTGTTAAATATACGTGTATGTTCAAGAAAACGTGCTGCGGTGTTGAATGTACGTGTATGTTCAAGAAAACGTAAACAATTACGTAATTGTATTGATTGTAGCAGTAGATTCTTTATGTGAAGCATAATATAAAGCAAATCAAACATACCTAAAACTGCAAGTGGCCTTATTTCCAGGATAAGAAAAATCAATAACATATTCGAAAAATAGTCAGAAATTTTTGTTTGCACTGGAAGTGATAAAGAGTGTTTGTTAACAGTTTTCAATATCGCTTAACGAATAAAAATATTCAGTAACAGTTTTTTGCTGAGCTAAAATTCGATACTTGAAAGGACTGTTTGAAAAGACACTGGAGGGTCATCTGGTACACATTCATCATTGTCACTCATCACCTTCATCATCTTTTATGTCTTCGCAGATGCTACTATCAAGACTAGCTATAATATTACTAGTTGTCAAGTCTGAACATATAAAAGCTTCCTCATTGTATCCAACATAATCAGAAGGTGATATTGTTAAAGGAAAATTAAGCTCTTTGGACGCTGTAGCTCATAGATCTTTAGGAAAATCAACAGCTGTAGAATCCTAAAACAAATATATCATTCTTATCACATTCTAAAGAGAATACCCAACTTCTTCTAACAGTTCTAGATTATAGACTGGGACATATTTTGCCAAGCAACAAATATCATTGCAATGGCTTGTCTGAGGTTAATTGCCATACTAGTACTCATCATTCAAGTTCGCAAGTATTTTTTCAACAAGTCGTCAACGAAAATGAATTTAAACATTTTTTTATGATACCCTGATCGAGAGGCCGTAAAATTGAAATGCAGTTAGCAGGAATATTTTTTGTTATCCAGGCTCAGGTGTTGTTTTTGTAATTGCAGAGAAGCGATGAAACATTTTTAAAACAATGAGGTTTTGCGGATTTTCCAATCACTAGTGGGGTTAGTTTTTCTGTGCCAGTTGCATTACAACAAAAGAGAACTGAGATGCAAACTTTTGATTTTTTTCCACCTTTGCACTGTTCGCCATAGCACGATTTGGTGGCAGTTGGTAGAAAAAGGCTATCTAATATGTCTTCAGGTTCATAATCTTCCAAAATTTCCAGCAGTTTGTTTTCTTTCCATTCATGTGCAGCCGATAAATCAGTACATTTTTCATCTCCACTGACTTGTTTTCATGTTATTCCATATCTTTCATGGAAATGAAACAACCATGCAGAACTAGCATCAAATTCTTTTACTTTCACAACTTCTGCAAATTCTTTCGCATTAGTTTGTATCATTGACATAAAAGCAGGAATATTTTTCGGTCGAACATCTGCCCACAGCTTCATCAATGTTTTAATGATTTCCTAAACAGTCTTTTCCTGTCGGGACACAAAACAGACTGCTCAGAAAGTTTTAAAGTTTCGTTCTTTTTTTTAAAATCGCAGATATTGTAGAAGCAGCAATCCCACAATCTTTGCAATATCAACTTGCTTTTTTCCGGATTGTACTGCTTCCAAAATTTCAACTTTTTCTTTTAAAGAGAACTAACTGCTTTCACTTCTTTCGGACATTTTAAATCAGAAACAGAAAAGTACAGCTGTACAGCCAAATAAACTAACTACAGTACACGTTTAATGTACTCGACAATACTGCTAATCGCAATTTTCTTATCAGTTCATATGCGAAAGAATTTTCAGGGAAAATAATCACATGTCCCCCCCCCCCGGATGCATTATCTATACACCTGGTCATGTAGACAAAAATATCTAGATAAGGGGTGGTTGCTTCAGAAACCCCTTTCAGTTGCACATTTATTTCCAAAAGGATTATAATTATGAAGTACCCTACTTAAAAAGTATATCTTTCTTTTAAAAATAAACAACTTTATTGCAAGTAAAAATAGAAAGGAGTATTAAATGTTATCATAGTGAAATATTAAAATGCAACGTTATACAAGAAGGCTAAAATAACGGTGGGATGTTTTTTCTTAAATTTTACAACTTTTAGATCTAGAAAGGGGTTTCTGAGGTAAAATGAAAGAAAAAAATTCGTTAATCTGAAAAAACAAATGCTTTCATAGCTTAAATTCATTCGTTAATGTGAAAATATTTAATGAGGAAAGAATAGAAATTTTTTCAAAACATCGCGCAATATTCGTTAAACTGGTGTTCGAGATTCCACTGTATACAAAAGAATAAAACCATAAAATGAAAACTAACAAAAAATATAAAATGTTATTTTGTATAGCATTGTGAAAAGAAACACTGATATTAATAGATCGAATTCATTTAAAAAAATGAGTCCGTCCTTCATTCATGTTTTTTCCAAATTTAATGAAGTAGATGCAATGGGATTTGATCGTTGTTGCCTCGCATTTACAGCGTAAACAGCAGATTGAATCATGCTATTTCGAATGTAAATTCGGAACATAAAATGATCTAGTAAGTATAAATGTTTAAAAATTGTGAATCTCTATAAAATATTCGTCAAATTATAATTAATTTCTTTATATTGCTTTGTTAAAAAGTACGGTAGAATTAGAGGTATAGTTGAGACACTTTTGTCGATCGGGAAATCCCGATCGACAAAAATGTTTTGAATGGATGTTACGGCCAAATACACCTACAGTATGAAACATAGGCTACAAAAAAAAATGCACTTTTTACAACAAAAGCATAAAAACTGTTATAGAAAATAAATAAATTGTATAGAAAATAAAAACTTACTTACTTTGTACTTTAGTTGGAATACCATGCGGTGCACCTATAAATTCAAACAAGCCAAGCCTAACCAGTAACCGGTAGAGGAAGCACCGAATCACAAAGCCACGCATGCGCGAAAAACTCCATGCTCCAATAGCGGCGGCGTTTGAGCTGGCTCCTTTCGAAGCTTCCCACAATCATTCCTAAAGGAATCCTGTTAGAGTCATTCAGGACGGATCTTTTTAATGGCTCCTACGCAGGACGTCTCAAGACATCCAACTTAGGATAGGACGCTTTTAGGATCTTTGGGATCATTTTAGGATCTCCTGTGGAAGTCACTGGTTGTCTGGGTACGCAATCATCAAGGTGTGAACACGTGGGAAATGTCCAAATGCATGAACAGGTGATGAGGGAAGTATCCATAATGAAACTTCACTGCTAGCCAGCCAAAATAAAGTAAAATACTTAGATTTGGGGGGGGTTGGGTTTTGACAATTTTAGCTACCATGTCGACAATTTGAAAAGTTTTGGTCATGGCGTCTTCATCGCCTTTAAGAATTTGTACTATGTCTTTTAGAATGCTGCTAATTTTGCTAATATCAATAAACTTTTCGACCTCTTTATAGAGGCTCAAGAATTCAAGAAAAGTATTTGCATTCGCGGTTTGAGGGATTTTGTCCCACACAGGTTGCACATGGGCTAAGTGCTCGCCGGTAGTTCCTCTTACCGTCTCAGCACTTGCCGGTACTTCCTGTGCAGGGGGGTTCTCTTAGTGGGAAGGGGGGGGGGATTTATCCTCTCCAAGGGTGGGTGAAGTTTCAGCAGTTGGAGTTTTTATAATTCTTGGGTTTTTAAACGAAACCAGGGGTTTTGGGGACAATGCCTAAAATTGGCGGGGTGTGAGCCTGAGCAGTTGGCGCATTTCGCCGGGGTGTCCCTATTCTTAGTGCAATCTCTCGTTGGATGCCCCTCGCCACATTTGAGACAGCGGGGGGGAGGGTACATTGATCAGAATGATGATTCCATAACTGACAATTATAACACATTTTATGGCCTCGCGCTTTAAATAGCTGGACTTTTATCTGCATAGAGAGCAGGGTTTTAACATCCTAAATCCTCGCCCATCCCTCCGCCGGCTCAAATCAAGGCCACCTAGAATAAGATGAGAATAAGAAGAATAAGAATAAGAATTCCTAGAATAAGAATTCCTAGATGTCCGAGCCTTGTTTTAGATAGCCTTGCTCAAGTCGGACCAAGAAGATGGCGAGGGGAGTCCTATCACGTCTGTTCCTCAGCTGCGTGATCCTAACAATTTTAAAGCCAAGTGTGACAAGCTCATTTTTAATCTCTTCATCATTAGTATTGGTGGGCAAGCCCTTTATAACAATTTTCCTCGGCCTCTCCGTTTTCAAATTTAAAGAACTGAAAGGAATTCCCTCACGGGTTAAGTGAGCCTGCACACTCCTGTAGTCCTCAACGGACCCAGGAGTGATACGGATCACTCTCCCCATGAGAAGACCCTGAACTTTACAATCTAGAGTTTTGTTTAAGTCCTCTATGAGGGCTCCCCAATTAATTGTGGAGTCCACATAAAAAGACGCGACTTTTTCTTGAGGGGGGGGGGCGACTCAGTCATTTCGACTTCCTCGACGTTTAATTTGCTAAATTTATTTTTGGTTGGGATGTCCTCAGACGTATTACTGCTATCAGAGATTTTTAACTTTTTACTTATAGGCTGGCTGATGTAACCTTCCAATTTACCGAACATTTCATGTTTAAATTTGAGATACAAATCATACTTAGGTTTAAGCTTCTTATCCTTATAAATATCATGAATAAGACTATAAAAAACTCTATTAGCAAGAGTATTAAGATTAGGGTGGCTGGCTAGCAAATTAGAATCAGAAATGGTATCTGCTAAGATTGTCTTTATCATCTTGGCTCGCTCAAAGTCGATCCCATCCTCCTCCAGCTCCTCCTCTAGTCTGGCGATGATCCAGTCGTAGATCTTAAAGTGGCTGTATATTTTCCACTCCGCGGAGTCTTTTTTCAGCTGGTCGCTCTCGCATCCCAGGGACTTGATGTAGGCTGCCTCGTAAACGGCTGCAGTTTGTGTATCCTCGTCCTCCGATGAAGAAACTGTCTCTCCTTGTTCCTGGTCCTCTATGATTTCGGCCCATCAATCTCTCGTTGGATGCCCCTCGCCACATTTGAGACAGCGGGGGGGGGGAGGGTACATTGATCAGAATGATGATTCCATAACTGACAATTATAACACATTTTATGGCCTCGCGCTTTAAATATCTGGACTTTTATCTGCATAGAGAGCAGGGTTTTAACATCCTAAATCCTCGCCCATCCCTCCGCCGGCTCAAATCAAGGCCACCTAGAATAAGATGAGAATAAGAAGAATAAGAATAAGAATTCCTAGAATAAGAATTCCTAGATGTCCGAGCCTTGTTTTAGATAGCCTTGCTCAAGTCGGAGCAAGAAGATGGCGAGGGGAGTCCTATCACTTCTGTTCCTCAGCTGCGTGATCCTAACAATTTTAAAGCCAAGTGTGACAAGCTCATTTTTAATCTCTTCATCATTAGTATTGGTGGGCAAGCCCTTTATAACAATTTTCCTCGGCCTCTCCGTTTTCAAATTTAAAGAACTGAAAGGAATTCCCTCACGGGTTAAGTGAGCCTGCACACTCCTGTAGTCCTCAACGGACCCAGGAGTGATCCGGATCACTCTCCCCATGAGAAGACCCTGAACTTTACAATCTAGAGTTTTGTTTAAGTCCTCTATGAGGGCTCCCCAATTAATTGTGGAGTCCACATAAAAAGACGCGACTTTTTCTTGAGGGGGGGGGGGCGACTCAGTCATTTCGACTTCCTCGACGTTTAATTTGCTAAATTTATTTTTGGTTGGGATGTCCTCAGACGTATTACTGCTATCAGAGATTTTTAACTTTTTACTTATAGGCTGGCTGATGTAACCTTCCAATTTACCGAACATTTCATGTTTAAATTTGAGATACAAATCATACTTAGGTTTAAGCTTCTTATCCTTATAAATATCATGAATAAGACTATAAAAAACTCTATTAGCAAGAGTATTAAGATTAGGGTGGCTGGCTAGCAAATTAGAATCAGAAATGGTATCTGCTAAGATTGTCTTTATAATCTTGGCTCGCTCTTAGTCGATCCCATCCTCCTCCAGCTCCTCCTCTAGTCTGGCGATGATCCAGTCGTAGATCTTAAAGTGGCTGTATATTTTCCACTCCGCGGAGTCTTTTTTCAGCTGGTCGCTCTAGCATCCCAGGGACTTGATGTAGGCTGCCTCGTAAACGGCTGCAGTTTGTGTATCCTCGTCCTCCGATGAAGAAACTGTCTCTCCTTGTTCCTGGTCCTCTATGATTTCGGCCCATCAATCTCTCGTTGGATGCCCCTCGCCACATTTGAGACAGCGGTGGGGGGAGGGTACATTGATCAGAATGATGATTCCATAACTGACAATTATAACACATTTTATGGCCTCGCGCTTTAAATATCTGGACTTTTATCTGCATAGAGAGCAGGGTTTTAACATCCTAAATCCTCGCCCATCCCTCCGCCGGCTCAAATCAAGGCCACCTAGAATAAGATGAGAATAAGAAGAATAAGAATAAGAATTCCTAGAATAAGAATTCCTAGATGTCCGAGCCTTGTTTTAGATAGCCTTGCTCAAGTCGGACCAAGAAGATGGCGAGGGGAGTCCTATCACGTCTGTTCCTCAGCTGCGTGATCCTAACAATTTTAAAGCCAAGTGTGACAAGCTCATTTTTAATCTCTTCATCATTAGTATTGGTGGGCAAGCCCTTTATAACAATTTTCCTCGGCCTCTCCGTTTTCAAATTTAAAGAACTGAAAGGAATTCCCTCACGGGTTAAGTGAGACTACACAACTTGATACCATAAACCCCCTGGGTTGGTCGTGTGGTCTGGGCCTTCAACACTCCTGTAGTCCTCAACGGACCCAGGAGTGATCCGGATCACTCTCCCCATGAGAAGACCCTGAACTTTACAATCTAGAGTTTTGTTTAAGTCCTCTATGAGGGCTCCCCAATTAATTGTGGAGTCCACATAAAAAGACGCGACTTTTTCTTGAGGGGGGGGGGGCGACTCAGTCATTTCGACTTCCTCGACGTTTAATTTGCTAAATTTATTTTTGGTTGGGATGTCCTCAGACGTATTACTGCTATCAGAGATTTTTAACTTTTTACTTATAGGCTGGCTGATGTAACCTTCCAATTTACCGAACATTTCATGTTTAAATTTGAGATACAAATCATACTTAGGTTTAAGCTTCTTATCCTTATAAATATCATGAATAAGACTATAAAAAACTCTATTAGCAAGAGTATTAAGATTAGGGTGGCTGGCTAGCAAATTAGAATCAGAAATGGTATCTGCTAAGATTGTCTTTATCATCTTGGCTCGCTCAAAGTCGATCCCATCCTCCTCCAGCTCCTCCTCTAGTCTGGCGATGATCCAGTCGTAGATCTTAAAGTGGCTGTATATTTTCCACTCCGCGGAGTCTTTTTTCAGCTGGTCGCTCTCGCATCCCAGGGACTTGATGTAGGCTGCCTCGTAAACGGCTGCAGTTTGTGTATCCTCGTCCTCCGATGAAGAAACTGTCTCTCCTTGTTCCTGGTCCTCTATGATTTCGGCCCATCAATCTCTCGTTGGATGCCCCTCGCCACATTTGAGACAGCGGGGGGGGAGGGTACATTGATCAGAATGATGATTCCATAACTGACAATTATAACACATTTTATGGCCTCGCGCTTTAAATATCTGGACTTTTATCTGCATAGAGAGCAGGGTTTTAACATCCTAAATCCTCGCCTATCCCTCCGCCGGCTCAAATCAAGGCCACCTAGAATAAGATGAGAATAAGAAGAATAAGAATAAGAATTCCTAGAATAAGAATTCCTAGATGTCCGAGCCTTGTTTTAGATAGCCTTGCTCAAGTCGGACCAAGAAGATGGCGAGGGGAGTCCTATCACGTCTGTTCCTCAGCTGCGTGATCCTAACAATTTTAAAGCCAAGTGTGACAAGCTCATTTTTAATCTCTTCATCATTAGTATTGGTGGGCAAGCCCTTTATAACAATTTTCCTCGGCCTCTCCGTTTTCAAATTTAAAGAACTGAAAGGAATTCCCTCACGGGTTAAGTGAGCCTGCACACTCCTGTAGTCCTCAACGGACCCAGGAGTGATACGGATCACTCTCCCCATGAGAAGACCCTGAACTTTACAATCTAGAGTTTTGTTTAAGTCCTCTATGAGGGCTCCCCAATTAATTGTGGAGTCCACATAAAAAGACGCGATTTTTTCTTGAGGGGGGGGGGGCGACTCAGTCATTTCGACTTCCTCGACGTTTAATTTGCTAAATTTATTTTTGGTTGGGATGTCCTCAGAGGTATTACTGCTATCAGAGATTTGCTGGATACTTTTTTCGTTTTGACATTGGTAGCACGCTGTTTTAAAACACTCCAGTTTTTGCTTCTTAAACCTGTGTAAATCTTTGAGTTTTGCCTCGAGTGTTGTATCTTTTTAAAGCCCTTCGCCTCAGCTTCTTTTATATGCCATTGCTTTTTCGCTACGTCTTCTATTTGGTGAGATAAATTAACTTTGATTTTGTAAATATTCTACAGTATTGGATATCAATTGTAATGGCGGAAATATAGTGAAAGGCCCAAATAGCGCCTTTTATACATCTGTAAAACTTTATATTATCATTATCTTTTCATTTCTTAAAGTATATATTAAGTTTAATCAATATGTTTACTATGTTAATTTTAAACTGCCTTCCCCCCAGGAGCATTATATATTAGTGTAAATTGCATTTTTGAAATGTCACTTTTACTTCTGTTTTGAGCATTTTCATTGTGTAATGGTATTCTACGGTTCCCCCCTCTGTTGAATGGTCTTTCCCTTTCCCGCTCTGTTTTTCTGACTTCTCCTCTTCTTCCCTCTGGCTTCTTCTTCTTCTTCTTCCTTTTGAACTCTTTCCGGTTCTTGCACTTTTTCGTTTCCTTTCGGGTTTCGTATCCATTGCTTTATATCGTGACTTCCTTCCCTTGCTTTGCACGTAATATCCTCTTCTTCAGTTTATCTTCTCTTTTGAATTTAGATATTTTCATTTCCGGCCTGGTTCCATGTCATACTTTTACTTCTTTCCTTAGTGGATCCCTGTTTCTTATTATTTTTTTAATTTTGCCAGATATCATTTTCCTTCGACATTTAGAGTTGGTTTACCTTCCTCTCCTCCTGTTTTCCTTCTGCTGTGCCTCGCCTTGCTGGTTCAGTTTTTGGTTGGTGGCAACACCAAAGTTTTTTCTAATTGATTCAGAGACTATCCCTTCGGTGTATCTTCTTGGTTTGCCTTCTTCATACTGTAATATTTTTTTCTAAGCTCTAGCTCCTTTTTTTATTTTTCTGAAGGTTCTTCTTCTTTACTCTTCCTGTTCTCTTCTTAACTTTTCCTTTTCTGCTCTCCTTCCTCTCCCTCTGGCGTTTTCGCTCCGGTTTTTTTTCCCTGGTTCTTTGTTTTTACTTTTCGTCCCCTTTGCTTGTCTCTGCTCGCTCTCGCTCACCTTCCTCTCCTTTTTCCTCCTTGTTTCTTCCTCTGGTTCGGCTTTTTTCGGGTTCTACTGTTTTCTTGTGTATAATTATGTATTTAATTGTATAAAATATCGCATATTTTAGGAAAATATTGATTTGCCTTTCTTTACCATTTACACTTCATGTACTTCTGAACTCTTGAATTTATAAAATGAACTCTGATATGAACTTTCCCCCCCGATCACGTGGTGTTTATGACGGGGAATCTTCTCCCTCTGCGCCGAGGAATCACACTTCCGGTCACTCTGCTAGTGATGATGGCTTTCCTTCACCTAACTTTAGATCGTTGGATACTGACTATCCTCCATTATCTTCAGTTACTTCTTTCACTGCATTGCCCTGTGGCTCGTCTCCACAAACATTTAACCCCTTCTTATCTGCTCAACTTCAACCATCAGTCCGACTGAAAAGAACTGATATCACCTATTCATCTTCTCCATCCTACTCCAGTGTTGCTGCTCGCTCTTCGCCTCCGTCGTCGTCGCCTGTGCTGTCCAGTCAGGCTCGGCGAGCTGCTCTTGATGTCCTGCTTCACGGGTCGTCGCCTCGCTTCACGGTTTTTTCAAAGCCTCCTGCTGCTTCTTCCCGTCCGGCTCCGTCATCTTCACCGGTTCCTGCTGGACCTCTGTCTTCTCCTTGTAACCCAGTTCCCATCGTTATTCCTGTCCCTGCTGTCTTGTTCCGACCTTCTCCTCCTCCTGCTCTGCCTCTGACTGATTCTCCTGTTACTCCTGTGGATACTGCTCCCTTGGATACTACTGTTCCACTGGACACTTCTGCAGCTCTCCCTGTGGTGCCTTCTGCGACTCCGGTGGTGACTTGTGCCTCTCACTCTTCCGCTCAGGCTGCCGTCCCCATGGAGCCTCCTGACCTTCTGCCAGTTACTCCAGCTACTTCTGACTTTACTGGTTCTATCGAAGATCTGAGAGATACTGACTCAGTATCTATGTCTACTCTTCCAGAGGAGGGTAGTGATTATCGTAACATTTTTCTTCTAAAAATCCGTCACTTCACCAATTCGATCAAAGGTTATATTTCTCGACATATCAAAACTAATTCTACTCAGAAAAAATACCTGTACACAAAATTTGAATCCATCCACTTGGCATGTACCTCCTTTGAAACTCAGCTCTCCGATCAACGGGCAGACATTGATGCTTCCACCCAAGAAATTAAAACAGCTTTCGGGGAGGAAATTTCTTTACTCAAAACATCTATCATTCAAGACTTAAACAAATTTACAAAAAATCTTTCTCAAGATCTCTCTGTTGCGATTGACGATGCTGTTCAGAGAAATATCTCTTCTCTGCAGCAGACTCCTGCTGTGAACTCTCCTCTCACTCCTGTTCCATCTTACGCCAGTATTTTGCTGCATGGAAATGATCGTCAAAAAAGCAACATACAGCTCAAGAGTGACCTGCTGTCGTCTACCTGCCCGCCGTCTGTCCGTGTTCACAGTGTCTCTTCCTTTGGGAAGGGTTCCCTTAAGGTTACCTGTCGTGAGGAGAGCGTGGACACTCTTATTCCTAAATTTCAAAACCCTGAGATCACCAAGAACTTTTCAGTTCACAAAACTCCAACCAAAAAACTTGCTCTTATTCTCTTCAATGTGCCTGCTTCCTACAAGGAGGATCACATTCGGAATCTTCTCGAGAATAACTTACCTTCTAACAATCTACAAGAGTTTAAAACTGTCAGAACTTTTAAGAATAAGTACGGTAACCTGAACTGGATCATTTTGGTTGATGCATCTTCAGGCGATACATTGATCGAACTCAAGAGGGTTTTTCACCACTTCATCTACTTTGCTATCAAAAAGTACATTTCTGTTCAAATCTGTTTCCGGTGCCAGGGGTTTGGGCACTCTTCTACTACGTGCAGACGGGCCCACAGCAATTGCAGTCAGTGCTCCGCTCACGATCACTCCTTTAAAAACTGTAAAAGTGTTATGCTCAAGTGCATCAATTGTTCCTTGGCTAATGATAAAGACAAAACTCTGAACTTACCTACTGATCACAATTCTAGGGACCTGTCTAAGTGTGTCTGTTTCCAAGGGGAACTTTTACGAACTAAAAACCTTCAAAACTTACAGTCTTAGCCATCTTTCACATTTACAGTTTAAGATCTACTATTGTGTTATTGTGTTATTCTTGTGTTTTGATGTTGTGCTTTGATGTCGTATTGTCCTTGCTCTTGGGGTTTGGCTGACTTCCGACCGTTCTGGTTGACTCTTAGCCGGTCCGGCTGACTTCCGGCCATCTGAATTATTTTATTTCAAATACTTATTGAAATTAAATATTTGAATAGTTTTTAAATTTTTGAAATTTGAAGATGACTTGTTTTATGTTATATTTGTTTTTGTCGTTTGCTGCTGTTATTCCTGTGTCTGTGTCCTACGTGACACGCTTTGCTGTTTGTGTCTTATGTGACACGTTTTGTGCCGTTTGCTTGCTGTTTTTCTTGCTGTCTGTGTCCTACGTGAAACGTTTTGCTGTTTGTGTCTTATGTGACACGTTTTGTACTTTTATCTTTGTGGTTTGTTGTCTGTTTGCTTGCCTGTCTGTTCTGCTGCCTGTGTCCTACGTGACACCTAACACTTTGTAACTGTAACCTTTGATTGATTATTTAATAAACTACTGGTTTACTCTGGGCTGCTCGAGGGTGTCGGTCTGTGGAAGTCGGTCTCCTGTTCTAAATTTTCTAAATTCTCCTGTTCTAAATTTTCTAAATTTCTAAATTCTCCTGTTCTAAATTTTCTCCCGGCCATACATTAAACTGCCATAAACCCCTGGGTTGGCTGTATGGTCTGGGCCTTTCATTCTATCAGAGATTTTTAACTTTTTACTTATAGGCTGGCTGATGTAACCTTCCAATTTACCGAACATTTCATGTTTAAATTTGAGATACAAATCATACTTAGGTTTAAGCTTCTTATCCTTATAAATATCATGAATAAGACTATAAAAAACTCTATTAGCAAGGGTATTAAGATTAGGGTGGCTGGCTAGCAAATTAGAATCAGAAATGGTATCTGCTAAGATTGTCTTTATCATCTTGGCTCGCTCAAAGTCGATCCCATCCTCCTCCAGCTCCTCCTCTAGTCTGGCGATGATCCAGTCGTAGATCTTAAAGTGGCTGTATATTTTCCACTCCGCGGAGTCTTTTTTCAGCTGGTCGCTCTCGCATCCCAGGGACTTGATGTAGGCTGCCTCGTAAACGGCTGCAGTTTGTGTATCCTCGTCCTCCGATGAAGAAACTGTCTCTCCTTGTTCCTGGTCCTCTATGATTTCGGCCCATCAATCTCTCGTTGGATGCCCCTCGCCACATTTGAGACAGCGGGGGGGGGGGAGGGTACATTGATCAGAATGATGATTCCATAACTGACAATTATAACACATTTTATGGCCTCGCGCTTTAAATATCTGGACTTTTATCTGCATAGAGAGCAGGGTTTTAACATCCTAAATCCTCGCCCATCCCTCCGCCGGCTCAAATCAAGGCCACCTAGAATAAGATGAGAATAAGAAGAATAAGAATAAGAATTCCTAGAATAAGAATTCCTAGATGTCCGAGCCTTGTTTTAGATAGCCTTGCTCAAGTCGGACCAAGAAGATGGCGAGGGGAGTCCTATCACGTCTGTTCCTCAGCTGCGTGATCCTAACAATTTTAAAGCCAAGTGTGACAAGCTCATTTTTAATCTCTTCATCATTAGTATTGGTGGGCAAGCCCTTTATAACAATTTTCCTCGGCCTCTCCGTTTTCAAATTTAAAGAACTGAAAGGAATTCCCTCACGGGTTAAGTGAGCCTGCACACTCCTGTAGTCCTCAACGGACCCAGGAGTGATCCGGATCACTCTCCCCATGAGAAGACCCTGAACTTTACAATCTAGAGTTTTGTTTAAGTCCTCTATGAGGGCTCCCCAATTAATTGTGGAGTCCACATAAAAAGACGCGACTTTTTCTTGAGGGGGGGGGGCGACTCAGTCATTTCGACTTCCTCGACGTTTAATTTGCTAAATTTATTTTTGGTTGGGATGTCCTCAGACGTATTACTGCTATCAGAGATTTTTAACTTTTTACTTATAGGCTGGCTGATGTAACCTTCCAATTTACCGAACATTTCATGTTTAAATTTGAGATACAAATCATACTTAGGTTTAAGCTTCTTATCCTTATAAATATCATGAATAAGACTATAAAAAACTCTATTAGCAAGAGTATTAAGATTAGGGTGGCTGGCTAGCAAATTAGAATCAGAAATGGTATCTGCTAAGATTGTCTTTATCATCTTGGCTCGCTCAAAGTCGATCCCATCCTCCTCCAGCTCCTCCTCTAGTCTGGCGATGATCCAGTCGTAGATCTTAAAGTGGCTGTATATTTTCCACTCCGCGGAGTCTTTTTTCAGCTGGTCGCTCTCGCATCCCAGGGACTTGATGTAGGCTGCCTCGTAAACGGCTGCAGTTTGTGTATCCTCGTCCTCCGATGAAGAAACTGTCTCTCCTTGTTCCTGGTCCTCTATGATTTCGGCCCATCAATCTCTCGTTGGATGCCCCTCGCCACATTTGAGACAGCGGGGGGGGGAGGGTACATTGATCAGAATGATGATTCCATAACTGACAATTATAACACATTTTATGGCCTCGCGCTTTAAATATCTGGACTTTTATCTGCATAGAGAGCAGGGTTTTAACATCCTAAATCCTCGCCCATCCCTCCGCCGGCTCAAATCAAGGCCACCTAGAATAAGATGAGAATAAGAAGAATAAGAATAAGAATTCCTAGAATAAGAATTCCTAGATGTCCGAGCCTTGTTTTAGATAGCCTTGCTCAAGTCGGACCAAGAAGATGGCGAGGGGAGTCCTATCACGTCTGTTCCTCAGCTGCGTGATCCTAACAATTTTAAAGCCAAGTGTGACAAGCTCATTTTTAATCTCTTCATCATTAGTATTGGTGGGCAAGCCCTTTATAACAATTTTCCTCGGCCTCTCCGTTTTCAAATTTAAAGAACTGAAAGGAATTCCCTCACGGGTTAAGTGAGCCTGCACACTCCTGTAGTCCTCAACGGACCCAGGAGTGATACGGATCACACTCCCCATGAGAAGACCCTGAACTTTACAATCTAGAGTTTTGTTTAAGTCCTCTATGAGGGCTCCCCAATTAATTGTGGAGTCCACATAAAAAGACGCGATTTTTTCTTGAGGGGGGGGGGCGACTCAGTCATTTCGACTTCCTCGACGTTTAATTTGCTAAATTTATTTTTGGTTGGGATGTCCTCAGAGGTATTACTGCTATCAGAGATTTTTAACTTTTTACTTATAGGCTGGCTGATGTAACCTTCCAATTTACCGAACATTTCATGTTTAAATTTGAGATACAAATCATACTTAGGTTTAAGCTTCTTATCCTTATAAATATCATGAATAAGACTATAAAAAACTCTATTAGCAAGGGTATTAAGATTAGGGTGGCTGGCTAGCAAATTAGAATCAGAAATGGTATCTGTTAAGATTGTCTTTATCATCTTGGCTCGCTCAAAGTCGATCCCATCCTCCTCCAGCTCCTCCTCTAGTCTGGCGATGATCCAGTCGTAGATCTTAAAGTGGCTGTATATTTTCCACTCCGCGGAGTCTTTTTTCAGCTGGTCGCTCTCGAATCCCAGGGACTTGATGTAGGCTGCCTCGTAAACGGCTGCAGTTTGTGTATCCTCGTCCTCCGATGAAGAAACTGTCTCTCCTTGTTCCTGGTCCTCTATGATTTCGGCCCATCAATCTCTCGTTGGATGCCCCTCGCCACATTTGAGACAGCGGGGGGGGAGGGTACATTGATCAGAATGATGATTCCATAACTGACAATTATAACACATTTTATGGCCTCGCGCTTTAAATAGCTGGACTTTTATCTGCATAGAGAGCAGGGTTTTAACATCCTAAATCCTCGCCCATCCCTCCGCCGGCTCAAATCAAGGCCACCTAGAATAAGATGAGAATAAGAATAAGAATTCCTAGAATAAGAATTCCTAGATGTCCGAGTCTTGTTTTAGATAGCCTTGCTCAAGTCGGACCAAGAAGATGGCGAGGGGAGTCCTATCACGTCTGTTCCTCAGCTGCGTGATCCTAACAATTTTAAAGCCAAGTGTGACAAACTCATTTTTAATCTCTTCATCATTAGTATTGGTGGGCAAGCCCTTTATAACAATTTTCCTCGGCCTCTCCGTTTTCAAATTTAAAGAACTGAAAGGAATTCCCTCACGGGTTAAGTGAGCCTGCACACTCCTGTAGTCCTCAACGGACCCAGGAGTGATCCGGATCACTCTCCCCATGAGAAGACCCTGAACTTTACAATCTAGAGTTTTGTTTAAGTCCTCTATGAGGGCTCCCCAATTAATTGTGGAGTCCACATAAAAAGACGCGACTTTTTCTTGAGGGGGGGGGCGACTCAGTCATTTCGACTTCCTCGACGTTTAATTTGCTAAATTTATTTTTGGTTGGGATGTCCTCAGAGGTATTACTGCTATCAGAGATTTTTAACTTTTTACTTATAGGCTGGCTGATGTAACCTTCCAATTTACCGAACATTTCATGTTTAAATTTGAGATACAAATCATACTTAGGTTTAAGCTTCTTCTCCTTATAAATATCATGAATAAGACTATAAAAAACTCTATTAGCAAGAGTATTAAGATTAGGGTGGCTGGCTAGCAAATTAGAATCAGAAATGGTATCTGCTAAGATTGTCTTTATCATCTTGGCTCGCTCAAAGTCGATCCCATCCTCCTCCAGCTCCTCCTCTAGTCTGGCGATGATCCAGTCGTAGATCTTAAAGTGGCTGTATATTTTCCACTCCGCGGAGTCTTTTTTCAGCTGGTCGCTCTCGCATCCCAGGGACTTGATGTAGGCTGCCTCGTAAACGGCTGCAGTTTGTGTATCCTCGTCCTCCGATGAAGAAACTGTCTCTCCTTGTTCCTGGACCTCTATGATTTCGGCCCATCAATCTCTCGTTGGATGCCCCTCGCCACATTTGAGACAGCGGGGGGGGGGAGGGTACATTGATCAGAATGATGATTCCATAACTGACAATTATAACACATTTTATGGCCTCGCGCTTTAAATATCTGGACTTTTATCTGCATAGAGAGCAGGGTTTTAACATCCTAAATCCTCGCCCATCCCTCCGCCGGCTCAAATCAAGGCCACCTAGAATAAGATGAGAATAAGAAGAATAAGAATAAGAATTCCTAGAATAAGAATTCCTAGATGTCCGAGCCTTGTTTTAGATAGCCTTGCTCAAGTCGGACCAAGAAGATGGCGAGGGGAGTCCTATCACGTCTGTTCCTCAGCTGCGTGATCCTAACAATTTTAAAGCCAAGTGTGACAAGCTCATTTTTAATCTCTTCATCATTAGTATTGGTGGGCAAGCCCTTTATAACAATTTTCTTCGGCCTCTCCGTTTTCAAATTTAAAGAACTGAAAGGAATTCCCTCACGGGTTAAGTGAGCCTGCACACTCCTGTAGTCCTCAACGGACCCAGGAGTGATCCGGATCACTCTCCCCATGAGAAGACCCTGAACTTTACAATCTAGAGTTTTGTTTAAGTCCTCTATGAGGGCTTCCCAATTAATTGTGGAGTCCACATAAAAAGACGCGACTTTTTCTTGAGGGGGGGGGGGCGACTCAGTCATTTCGACTTCCTCGACGTTTAATTTGCTAAATTTATTTTTGGTTGGGATGTCCTCAGAGGTATAACTGCTATCAGAGATTTTTAACTTTTTACTTATAGGCTGGCTGATGTAACCTTCCAATTTACCGAACATTTCATGTTTAAATTTGAGATACAAATCATACTTAGGTTTAAGCTTCTTATCCTTATAAATATCATGAATAAGACTATAAAAAACTCTATTAGCAAGAGTATTAAGATTAGGGTGGCTGGCTAGCAAATTAGAATCAGAAATGGTATCTGCTAAGATTGTCTTTATCATCTTGGCTCGCTCAAAGTCGATCCCATCCTCCTCCAGCTCCTCCTCTAGTCTGGCGATGATCCAGTCGTAGATCTTAAAGTGGCTGTATTTTCCACTCCGCGGAGTCTTTTTTCAGCTGGTCGCTCTCACATCCCAGGGACTTGATGTAGGCTACCTCGTAAACAGCTGCAGTTGGTGTATCCTCGTCCTCCGATGAAGAAACAGTCTCTCTTTCTTCCTGGTCCTCCATGATTTCGGCCCAGTCCTTCTTTTCCTTTCTCACCCGCTGCTTAGCGTGCTTGTCTATCACTCCATTTTGCGCCATTTTCACGGCAGTTGCTTCCACAATCTTTATATTGTCCATGTTTAATCGACCCTTCTTCGGGTCTATAGCATTGTCTATCATCAGCTGTTTCCAGCAAAGAAGGTTGATTGCTGGATAATACAATAAACAGAAATGTCCAGAGGGAGAACATGAATTGAAAATAACATAAAATATGTTTACCACATGTATAGTCTGCATTCCAGTATCATTATCTGGTTAGCCGATGTATCCGAATCAGAACTATGCTGCTAATTCTACACTCTTGGCCCTTTACACATTCTGTACTACAGCCATCAGGTGGTGTACAGACGACAGCTGTGCACAAAAAGAAGGGGTAAAGTGCTTACTTAATTTCTAAAGAACATCTAGCACATATGTATGAGGAACTTATTAAAAGTAATCTCAGACCTAATTTGGAAATTGAATGGAATTAATAAGCTTAAGAAAATGACATTTATATAGATTTAAATATTTATTTTATTCCCAATCGCTTTGTAAATTGAATAATATAAAAATTAAAAAGAAAGATAAATCATGCATAAAGCAATGATTATGAAACACTTTCCAACTAAATACAATTTGATTTAAACGTCTCTAAAATGAAATATATTCAACGGTGATATTTATAAAATTATCACAATACAACAATAATTTATTATATTTGAAAACGTAATCGAAAACAAATGAACTTTATTCAAATAATGCCATTGAAATATAAATCGTCTGACTCTCTATATAAAATAAGGGAATATTTCATTCATAAACTTTATTCCATTCCATTCATTCAGCGGCGATATTTTAAAAATTATCACAATACTACAATAATTTATTTTACTAAAAAACGTAAAACCATGGAGCAAAAATTACTTTCTAACTCCATGCTTAAAACTTAATCCAAATGGCTATAATATGAAATCGTCTGCTTCTCTATGTAAAATCAATGAACGTTTTATTCATATCAGCTATATTTCACATTCCGGAGCTAAATAATTTTGCGTTTAAGAAATTTAGTAATTTTTATACAACTCATCTTACAGTTAGATGTGTTTACTTACATTCTCCATAAGTAACAGTTAAGCTTCGTTGTAGAAATGATCAAAATTTGATGATCATTTAAACTGAAAATATCGTAATTGCGTTAGCTCAGTATATAGACGCACAGGAAAAAAAAAGAAAGCGGTTTTAGGACGGATGCAGAACTAAATATAAATTAAAAAGGACTTTAAAAATCACGACTTTGACACAAGATGGATGCCATATTTTATTTTGAAGTGGATTACGTGATCTTTTCATATAATATGGGTGCAATTATTATTTTAATTTTTATTTTAAAAACTACCGAATATATTTTGCTGAATTTTTTTATATATTTTATGGGATAATTTGAAAATTTCCTAAAATTTTCGAGGCAGTTTGTGAATTTTAAATTTGCTTAAAAAAAGTTTGAAACATTAAGTCCCATAGGGTTCAATGTCTTTCATTTTCTCAATCCGGGTTCAATCCAAAACTAATTGGGTGACATTATTCATTTACATTCCCATATGTTCCACAGACCGTCTCAACAACATACTAAAATTTCGTTCTGATAAAGTCATTTTTACGGCAGTCATCGTGCGAACGATAACTGCCGTACAATAAGACAGACAGACAGACAGAATGAAAAATGTCATAAACACTTTTCAACTATGTTGTAAAGTGTGTCTGTTTATCCGTTTGCCCGAAAATATAAAGAAAAAACTGTAAATGATTGTTAAAATTCTATATAAAATTAAATTCTTTTAAAATTTGATTTTAAATGGTTTAGCGATTAAGGAAAAAAAATAATCAAGGCCTCAATGCAAGACCTTTTATATATTGTTAGAAATTCATTAGTAATGACCAGAATCCTATTAAAGCAACTATTTTTTCGGTTGGACTTTTTCTGTGGAACATTGCATAAATTAGCAAATGTGAAAGCCCTGGGGTGGTGGTGTGAGGGAAGAGGATGGAAGAGACAAATGGTCGAAATATAAAATGCATTCAAAACAATCGAGTGAGGTGGGTTAAAAGAAAATACACATCAATACTAAAAGGGAAATGCAACTCCGTCTTGCTTTTGCATATATCGGCGGAGGTGGTGGTAGAAGAGGTGAGGGGGTGGATAAATAATTTAATTTTCGTGTTTTTAAAGTTTTGTAAAAAATAAAAAAAAAAATGTTACGATTTTTCCAGATATATCATCCCAACCCATATATAGGAAAAATAACCCTGATATATCAAATAGGGTAGAAAATAAAGAGTAATTGTATGTGGGGTTGAAAATGAAAAATCTATCACCATATTTATGTTGAATATCAGCTGGCAGGAAAAGCGCCACATATCAAAATTTGAAGTTTTATGTTCATAGGAGGCTTGCTTAAATATCATCATGTTTATGTTTTTCTTTTTTTTCGTTTAAAAATGACGATGGATAGGAAATCCTCAAACATTTTTCAGAGGTACATCAATTTTATTTAATATTTAGATATTTACAAGTCAAACATAAGCAGGTATTTTAGGTCTATTAGTATTCATGCATTCATGAAATTTAAATTAAGAAAAAAATAAATATAAAACATAATGTTGAGTGTGAGTCATTTACTCAAGTTATTATAGATCACTGAAAAGCACAAAGCATATGCACATGAGTAGTAAAGAAGTAGCGGTTTAATCCCAATCCGCAGCAGCGCAGACACGCAGCAGCACGCAGCAGTGACATAATCAAGGGATGACGTCCTGTGGGGTAAGGCTCCTCTATATACGAGCTGACTCATCAAGCATCTTGAAGGCCACCATAGCTGGAAGCGCAATCCATTAGCATTAGCTCTATTCGTATTTTCTCTTTAGGAAGTATAATTGAAATAATTATGGTTGGTTGTTCTGCACCGAACTGCTCTAATCATTTCAGAAAGGGTTTTAGGCTATTTCGCTTTCCCAGAAATGAAGAAAGAAGAAAACAATGAATAATAAATAATTAGATACCCGGTCCTGGAGCATACTTGTACGAGCTAAGTTCTACAACATTCTAATTGCAATTTCTTTTTTTTATATAAATTATTTGTTTTAAACACTTATTTTATAACTTCTGCAACTGTAGTATAGAATCCTATGGGCTTCAATATGCTTGATAAGTCAGCCTGTAGTAGAGGAGCTCTACTGTGGGGTCATCCGCTATCGGCTTATCTTATATCTTATCGGATGACGTCACCTGTTGACATAGATAGTGAGGCCCCATGATGGAGAAGAACTTGGAGGACATCTTGGAAATTTTGGTGGATCCCTCTGTTGGGAGAATGGTATAAGACCTTGGAGCACATCTTGAAAGTTTTGGTGGCTCCCTCTATGGGCTGGTTGGAGAACTGTAGAAGATAAAAGGAAAGAATGGTTCGGAAAATGTATGGAATCGAACCCAGGACCCGTCGCACCGTAGCCCAGCGTGCTATCCGTTGGGCCACCATGATTGAATTCAATAAGAGAATTAATTTTTTATGGAATGCATTATATTTTGAAAAGTATTTGATGACATTTACGAAATTTTGTGCGGTGGTGGCTCCCTCTATTGCAACTCGAATGCTTTAATGAAATAGGTGTGTGTTATTGAATTTTAATAGAATTAGGTTCTGTATTAATGAATATTTCAATTAGGGAGGGCTGTAGTCGAACGGGGACTTAATATTTGCGGACGGGTTTCATAATTTTCTTTTTTTTTAGTAAAGAATTATTTCACGCTGTTAATTGTTTTAAGTATTTGAACGAATATAATTTTTTTTACGTTAAGATGGCCATTCTTCGGAATTTTAATAGCTGGATGTGGTAGGAATTGAGAGTGGCATTGACTTTTAAATGAAATCATTAATTTTTGTGGTAAGCCAGTGCTCATTGGATGACTTTTAAAATAATGGGTGATTTCTAGCACCCCATAGCGAAATAGCATATCGTAGTTGGCGCCGAATTTGGCGGAATGTAGAAAACTTGGCGACCTTTTTAAATGTTGCTAAATTAACCGAAATCTCGCCAAATGGATAAAAATGACACTAAATCAGTGAAAATGACGACAAATTGACGAAAATTCAATCTTTCGGCAAGAATATAAATAACTACTATAAGAAAAACCTATTTTTTTATTGTAAAAATAGTAAATTCATTGCATTATATAAGGAATGCCATTTGTTGCCCTCATCAGGTTTTTTTAGATTTTGGTGATTTTTGTCTGTCATTTCGTAAAAAAGGAAGGTTTTTTTTCTTTCGAATCGTACCAACACTTAATCAGGAGAAGGGTATCTCACAAGTGACTTATCTACTAAATTATGTTAAATTTGGTCTACCAGTTTCTCAGCAAGAAAAGATACATAAGACTGTTTGCAAAAAAAGGCGTTTTCTTCTTCTTCGAATCGTACCAAAATCTAATCAGCACCAAGGTCACACACAAGTGACATACCTATAATTTTTTAAGAAATTTGGTTTTATTAGTTTTTGAGTTAGTGTAGATACTTACATTACCCGGACAGACACACAGATGTCAAGTTAAAAATAGTTTGTTCCTGTTCTAGAGGTCTCAAAATGTGTAGATCAGTCAAAAACTCAAGACGAGATTTTCGACACGATTCCAAAACTTCAAATATAAATTAAGGTATGGAATAAGAAATACATATGGTAAAGAAGGGTGAAAAAAAAATTAACTACACATTTAGATGAAAGAATTTTTATAAATCATATATGTAATGCAGGAACTTAAGGTTCTTATCCCTTTGTTCTCTGCATAAACATACATGATATAAATGCTAGAAATGTTTGTAAGATGAAAAGTTGCAAAACAAAAATATTGTTTTGCAAGATGAGGTAGGCCTTTTCTTGAGCTCCCAAAAATAATTTGAAATTGAATAAATTATATAAAGTGAAAAGCATTTCCGAAACCATGTAAGGTATCAAGGGCCATACATGTTTCGTTAATGATGATTCTACGTTTCTGTGAGAATTACTGTAACTCCTATTACAGAAATAATGCACATGGCTCGATATAGAGAAAATATAAATTGTATCAGATATATAAGAAATCAAATATAATAATCAAATATACCAGCGTGTGGTTGAGTATTTATAAGCGAATACAATATAATGAAAAGGTATAAGAATATAATAATATAAAAATATAATAACAGAAATCTATTTACCCGCTTTTGCTGATTAACTGTATAGATTACATGATACTGACTAAGCATTTTAACTCGAAGCAGATTACAGTTAATACTATGTACTAAGATTTCAACTGTTGGAAGTGAAACATGGAGATTTTGAATATATATATATATTAAATCACTTTTTCATCTTTTGATGTCTGTAGTGTCTGAGTTTGTGTATTTATAGTATTGTAATATTTCTCAATCTAAAACAGACATTTGTTTCGGTTAATTAAAATTAAATACTCAGATCTGAACATGAATTTAATTCTGATTAATCATCGAATTTAGGACGGTGCTGTTCACTTCTCTTATCGACAACATAGCCGTGTTTTTGTTTCTATGGTGATGTTAATATAACTTAAAAATATTATATTTTTAAATTTTTAATATAATAATATATATATATATATATATATATATATATAACATTAAGAACATCAAGTGAGTTTCAAATACGAATTTATCACTTACGCTAATCGACGAGAAAAATCAATATACCACAGGCGCAAAGCTGCTCACATCTCCAGAGTAGAAAATATCCGAGTGAAAAGGAAGAAACGTTAAAACGTTGAAAGGGGAGAACCAAATGCGTTGCATATAATGGCAGGGGAGGATTGCGACACCCCTTCCCGTTTAAAGCAGCCTTTACAGCCCGGGCAACGCTCACGGAATCAATACAATACAGTGGTCAGTCCCCTACATGTGCATAGACAAAGGCACCCGTATACAAGAAGAGCAAGAACAACATTGACGCAGAAGGAATGGATGCAAAATGAAAAACGATCCTAGTACCAGAGCCAATATATATCAACACTTACGCATGCGTGCCAACACACCAGTATCGAATAAATCACAAAATTCCAACCCAATTCCCGATGGAAACGGTTAAAGTTTTCTTTATTACCGAAAAAAGAATTATATCATGCCCGCAAGAAATAAATAGGATAGTGTTTTTTAAAAGCTTCGGTTACGATTTTTTGATTACATTTATTGCAATCCCTTTTGAATGTGTTGTAAGCCTGGTTTCTCTTGAAATGGCCGACAATAATGTTTCTGAAAACATTCTTAGTAAGGTTCGTCCTCCAATCTATAAGATGGCCAATCTTGATTTTGATCAAGATTTTTTTCATTTATTTATAGATCATGTATAGATCATTTTCCATATATATATTTCATTTATAGATCATTTTTCAAATAATACCAAAATCTATAAAGCGCCACAGTATCCCAAATAAGTGACTTATGTACCACATTTTGTGTAATTTGGCCAAATAGTATGTAAGCTAGAGTGGATATATACGTTTTTTTGCCGTCCATTTAGTAAAAACAAGGTATGTTATTTTTTTTTCTGAATTGTACTAAAATCTAATCGACACCACGGAATCACACACATCACTTAGAATTCGAGTTTTCGAGGGAGAGCACGTTTCAAGCATCCCTGATCACGAATCAAACATATTTGAAGTGATGTCAGTGTGTGTGTGTGTGAAAGCGTGTGTGTGTGAATGTATGTGTGTATGTGTGTGTGTCAGTGAGACTGTGGAGACGATAACTGACGAACGAATGGACCGATTCGAACCAAATTTGGAACAAAAATCACAATCCGTAAACACTGAAAGCCTATTGTGTTTATACGCAATCGAATGTGCAGAACCCCAATAAATTTTCGAATGAAATTTTGAAAAAATCGTCAAAAAATCAAAACCACTAATAAAGTTACGCAAATAGACATTTCTTATGTATTTTTTTATAAGAAAACGATTGACATAAATTTTAGAACGCTAACATGAACCGTACTCGAGATATTGTACATTTTGAATAAAATTATCAAAAAGTCATATAAAATAAAAAAAATCCGATGTGGGCAACACATGACTTTCCTTATATAGTGTAATGAATTTACTACTTTTACAGTAAATAGGTTTTTCTTATAGTAGATACTAATATTCTTTCCACGATATTGAATTTTCGACAATCAGTCGTCATTTTCATTGATTTAGCGTCATTTTTATGCATTTGGCGAGATTTTCGATAATTTGGCAACATTTCAAAAAGTCGCCAAGTTGGCGATATTCCGCCAAATTCGTCGCCAAACGTTATGGACGGAGCAATAAGTTATTCTTATTTCAGATACATGACTATTGGCGTTCAAATACAAATATGTTACTCAAAGTATCTTTTTCCATTAATGGAACGAGCTAGATCTACGTGAATGATGTCACCCAATTTATCGTATGGTATTACATATGAAAAGTGAACATGTTTCTCAATAGCAACTATATATTTTTTTATTTTATATGTCTTTTTGATAATTTTTTTGAAAAATGTGCAATGTTTCTAGAACGGTTTGTGTTAGCGTTCTAAAATTTATGCCAATCGCTTTCTAATGAAAAATTACATAAGAAATGTCTATTTGCGTAACTTTATTAGTGGATTTGATTTTTTGACGATTTTTTCAAAATTTTATTCGAAAATTTAGAGGTGTTCTGAACATTCGATTGCGTATAAAAACAATAGGCTTCCAGTGTTTACGGATTGTGATTTTTGTACCAAATTTGGTTCGAATCGGTCCATTCTTTCGTCAGTTATCGTCTCCACAGTCTCACTGACACACACACACAGACATCACTTCAAAAATGTTTGATTCGTGATCAGGGATGTTTGAAACGTGCTCTCCCGTCGAAAACTCGAATTCGAATTTTCGACCCCGTCACAATACTTTCATTATACATTATGTATAGAAGGAAAGTAAAAATATATTTCCTATTGAGAAACATGTTCACTTTTCATATGTAATACCATACGATAAATTGGGTCACCCCATTCTCGTGGATCAAGCTCGATCCGTTCATGAAAAAGGATACTTTTATAAATATTTTTGTATTTGAACGCCAATACTCATTTATCTGCTGTAAGAATAACTTATTTCTTAGTGCATAACGCTTGGCGAGATTTTTGCGACAAAATTGACGAAATGTCGCCAACTTGGCGTATTTTTGAATTATTGTAAAATTAACGAAAACCTTGCCAAATGGATAAAAATAACGCTAAATCAAAGAAAATGACGACTAATTGTCGGTAATTCAATATCATGGAAAGAATATTAGCATCTACTATAAGAAAAAACCTATGTTTTTACTGTTAAAGTAGTAAATTCATTACATTATATAAGGAAAGTCATGTGTTGCCCACATCAGATTATTACTTTCTTTATATACATAATGTATAAGGAAAGTATTGTGACGGGGTCGAAAATTCGAATTCGATTTTTCGACGGGAGAGCACGTTTCAAGCATCTCTGATCACGAATCAAACATTTTTGAAGTGATGTCTGTGTGTGTGTGTGTATGTCAGTGAGACTCTGGAGACGATAAATGACGAAAGAATGGACCGATTCAAACGAAATTTGGTACAAAAATCACAATCCGTAAACAATGGAAGCCTATTGTTTTTGTACGCAATCGAATGTTCAGAACCCCCTAAATTATCGAGTGAAAATTTTAAAAATCGTCAAAAAATCAAAACCGCTAATAAAGTTACACAAGTAGACATTTCTTCTGAAATTTTTCATTGGAAAACGATTGACATAAATTTTAGAACGCTAACATGAACCGTTCTCGAGATATTGCACATTTTTAAAAAAAATTATCAAAAATTATATGAAATAAAAATAAAAATATTTCCAATTGAGAAATATGTTCACTTTTCATATGTAATACCATGCGATAAATTGGGTAACATCATTCTCGTTAATTTAGCTCGTTCCATTCATGAAAAAAGATACTGAGTGTAATACTTTTGTATTTGAAAGCCAATAGTTATTTATCTGCTGTAAGAATAACTTATTTCTCCGTCCATAACGCTTGGCGAGATTTTGGCGACAAATTTGGCGGAATGTCGCCAACTTGGCGACATTTTTAATTGTTGCCAAATTATCAAAAATCACGGCAAAATGAAAAAAAATGACGCTAAATCAATGAAAATGACGTCTAATTGAAGAAAATTCAATATCTTGGAAAGAATATAAGTATCTACTATAAGAATAACATTTTTTACTTTCCTTATATACATAATGTATAATGGAAATATTGTGACGGGGTCGAAAATTCGAATTCGAGTTTTCGACGGAAGATCACGTTTCAAGCATCCCTGATCACGAATCAAACATTTTTGAAGTGATGTCTGTCTGTGTGTGTGTCATTGAGTCTGTGGAGATGATAACTGACGAACGAATGGACTGATTCGAACTGAATTTGGTACAAAAATCACAATCCGTTAACACTGGAAGCCTATTGTTTTCATACGCAATCGAATTATATGATATTGTACATTTTTAAAAAAAAATTATCAAAAGGTCATATAAAATAAAGAAAAATATTTCCTATTGAGAAACATGTTCACTTTTCATATGTAATACCATGCGATAAATTGGGTGACATCATTCTCGTGGATCTAGCTCGTTCCATTCATGAAAAAAGATACTTTGAGTAATACTTTTGTATTTGAACGCCAATAGTCATTTATCTGCTGTAAGAATAACTTATTTTTAGTGCATAACGCTTGGCGAGATTTTGGCGACGAATTTGGCGAAATGTCGCCAACTTGGCGTCTTTTTGAAATGTTGCCAAATTAACGAAAATCTCGTCAAATGGATGAAAATGACGCTAAATCTATGAAAATGACGACTAATTATCGAAAACTCAATACCAAGGAAAGAATATTGGTATCTACTATAAGAAAAACCTATTTTTTTTACTGTAAAAGTAGTAAATTCATTACATTATATAAGGAAAGTCATGTGTTGCCCGCATCAGATTTTTTTTTTTTGGCGTGATTGAAATTGAAATGTGACAAATTAGAGAGGGAAAAAAATTTGAAGCAATATATATCAGTGAATTTTAAATGCTGAAACACGGAATTTTAAACTCTAAATTTTCAAGGCTAAATCTTAATTTTAAATTCTGCTCTATGCTGACGCACAATACTCAGAGTACTTTATCAATCTGCGGGTAGCAGGTTCATACAGAAGAAAAGAAAATGGCAGCAATAAATTCTATCGAAATTGTCATTGACCAGGATTTTTTTATGAAAAATTAATAACTTAAGTAAATTCTAAGATAATTGGCCAAGTCGATATTTGGAGAAACGGGAAGAAATAATAAAAATGCTTGCCTGAACAACTAGCAGAATTCGGAGCTATGGTATTATGTGTTTAGAGGCACATATCCAAGACTCGGGTAATTCGTTCCTGTAATTTATTATTAAAATTAAACGTGTGCCTAAATGCGTTTAAGTTTTCCTTATTATACTAGTTTGCTCATATTTCAGCAAAAAATGTTCCAGACAAGTTGTTCTTTAATATGTACACTTGAAAACATAATAACAAATGGGCGTTTTAGCAAATAATTAGAGCTAAGAAAATTATTGAATTTGAAGAAAAATTGGTGCTTTTATGCGCCTTGGTTAAAAAGAGTATGGGAAGCTATCAAGAAAACTACCGCCACTGTGACATACATATATCTCAGCAACAACATAAAAAAATAAAGATAGTAGTCATAGCAAATTAAAGGAATGCATGCATATTTTTTTTAATTAGGTGTATATTATCGTAAGCATGTTTATAATGAATTGTAAAGGAAAAAAAATTTTAATGATAACTTTATTCATCGTTCAAGAACATTTACATAGAGAAATTAATATGCAAATACATAATTAAAGATAGCGATCATAACAAATTCTAAGCATGTAGCTTTAACTTTATTAATTAAATGTATGTTATCTAGGTATTTTTATAATGAAACTTAAAGGAAAATACTCTGATGATTTTAATCATTGTCCAAAGCAATTAAATAGAGAAATAGACATATAAATAAAAAAATAAAGAGAACGATAATAAATTATATACATAGTAAATTCTAAGAATGCATCCATATATTTATTAAATAGATGTATTATATAGGCATTTTTATAATGATTTGAAACTACACTTAATTTTAAATGGATTAAAATTACTCTTAATGATGACACGTATCATCGTTCAAAATTAATTAATAGCTGAATAACTGTATAAATTCAATGTTACAATACAGATGAATACCTTTTAGGAACCACCAAAACTGACCTTTTATAAACATACAAACAGCCATTGATATATATGTTTTTCTATTCGCAAAGAGTTTTTCTTTTTTTCGAAATAGCTGCTTTTTTCAAAACTAGTTGAAAATTTTCTGCATTTTTAATATTAATTACAGCTGACAATACAGAATAACTATCATAATTATCTTTTACATACTTTTTATATATATGATGACTTTCATGCCAGAATTCCATAATCAATTTTCTATAGCTTCCATCAGTGGAATCATTTAATATTTCGGAAGCAATCATTTCTAACACTCTGCAGTACTGTACTACAGGACGTTCAGGTGTAACATAGTATAAATAAGGACGTATGTAATACTGTTCAGGTGTCATATCAGGAAGTATTTCAGTGGGACAGCTAAACATAGACTTGGCTAGCTCCATAAAGAAAGTTTGTCTTGGCCAGAACAAGAAACATTTTAGCACATAATAAGGATATGTTCTAAATATCCAGTTTTGTTGTTCTTTGTTCAATTTAGAAATGAGGAAAATTGAGATTTCTCCATAGGATTCGGAATGGGCATCAGTTAATCTACATATTAGTTTGTCAGTATCCCGTTCTTGCAAAGAAAATATTAAAGAAGGTAATAAAAGTTTTTCCTTTTCTTCAGGAGTTAACTTTTGAAAAAAATATTCAGTGGCTGGTAAATTACACGTATTTACTGAATAATGGAATATGTACTCAAATGAGGAAAGCCAAGGGAAAATATTATGATATCTGCAATGCTTTCTAATTTGCCCACTCAGAAGATGCAATTTTCCTTTTATGCTGTGAGACCAAAAGGAGACAAGAGTTGACTGCCGTACTTTAATATGTGCAAGATTTCTAATTCCCTTGCTGTCTGGCCATCCATTCAATTGTTTCCATAAGGTAGAAACGCTGTCTTCGAAGCACATGGTACATGCGACTTTATAACGTTCACAAACTGGTTCTCTTTCATTATTCACATATAGTAGTATATCTTTCTTCGCATCAATTGCTCCTTGTGGCGTCCAATGCAATGTGGGTAAAATTAAGCTCATGTTTTTAGGCCCATAATATTTTCCCCACCTAATTATATGCCTACCTAGGACATGAACAACACTTAATAAGTCATTCTGTAATAACTTTGGAAGTGAAAGTTTCAATACATTATCCTCTAGTGCCTTGAAATCTCTTTTTTCAAATCCATTATGATTAATGACTGCTACAGCTATTTTGACGAGAGCTCTGTGCTTGAGTGACGGCTTGAATGAGAAATCCATTGCCACGCTAATATCTGAGGAATTTTTAATGTACACACTTTACTGCATTTACTGTACACTAACCATCTATTTTCATTTATCTCCGCGCAAAAATTCCACGTGCATCTAACAAGTCCTTAGTAATGAACAGGTCAAGTATTCACACAGGAGAACAAACTGGAATAAAAATCCACACGAGGAGTTCGAGAACTAGTTCTTGGAAATGCGATAAACTTTTTCACCCTCGAACCGTTACAACCAATGAAAATGGAGTCTACCCAACAGAAGCGTGCAATGCAGGGAGGTGCCGCTCCTTTGCCACCAATACTATCTGTGACGTCAGATGAAGTTTACATGCAGCGCACTGCTGCACAAGATGGCGCGGCAGACACGCGGCGTTTATTATTTTTTGTTTTAAAGAGGTCTATTTTTAAAGTGTTTATTGGTTTTCGAAGACTTCTTATCAGTTCAACTAGAATTTTGAGCAAAGATTTGAGGTCTTAAATTCCAGGCAAAGTTAGCTTTTATTATGTGAAGAATTTAGTGTTCTTTTCGTAGTATAATGTATATTTTTGAGTCGTGTACAGATACATTCAAAAACTTCAGTATTGAAGAATGTTATTCATTTAAATTATTTTATTAAACCAAAGATATTTTTTTAAGAACATTTATACTAAAGTATATTTATACTTATATTATCAAATTTATTAATATTCTTTTTTTTTAAGGTTGAATAATGCAAACTTTAATCAAAAATGTCCTTTTAAAGTAGTTATCACTCTAAAATTTATATCAATTTAGGAAAATGCACTTCTTTCTTTAAACATTTGTTTCATTCATGAAGTTCCATTATGTAGGATTTCTAAATCTTAAAAAACGAAAGCACAGTATAATATTTAATCATTTCATTTTACAGCAAGTTATTTGTATCTTTATATATTTTCTAATGATGTTCTTGTAATTGTTGAAAAATCTAACAGGATTTTATCTTGCACATATTATATTAATTAAATTTTATTACATTACATTTTATTAATTACATTTTATTACATTATATGTTATTAATTAAAGTTTATTACATTCAAAAAATGGGGGGTAACGATTTAAGAAAATAAACAGGCTCGGGTGTTTAAGGGGACAATGGTTGGGAACCGCTGTTCTAAATCAGATTGCAAGTTGTGTACATGTATGTCCATGCTAGTCGCGTAGTGTGTAAAGGAGATTGTTTGTGTTCAAGTCAATGGAATGGTCGTAAAATCTGTAAACTTAGCATAATTAAATGCGCATCTAGACTTTCTTGTGACTAGTTGATTAACTGATATAAAGCAGGATTATGTTAAATTTTCTACTTTGCTTTGGTTGATTCGCAGGTGTGAAATGTTTGATGTACATCTGAAGATTGAAATTAAGAAGTTATAGTCTGATGAAGATGCTTAACCACAGCGAGTTTAAATAAATGTGATGTGTGCAACACATGACTTTCCTTATATAATGCAATGAATTTGCTATTTTTAAAATAAAAAATAGGTTTTTCTTATAGTAGTTATTACATATGAAATATTCATATTATATATGAAAAGTGAACATGTTTCTCAACAGTTAATATATATTTTTTTAATTTATAGGATTTTTTGATAAATTTATTTTAAAAAAGTGCAATATCTATACAATTCTTGCTAGCGTTCTAAAGTTTATGTCAATCGTTTTCCAAGAAAAAATTACATCAGAAATGTCTATTTGCTTAACTTTATTAAAGATTTTGATTATTCGATGATTTTTCAAAATTTCACTCGACAATTTAGAGGGGTTCTGAACATTCGATTAAGTTTAAAAACAATAGGCTTCCAGGATTCACGGATTGTGATTTTTGTACCAAATTTCATTAGGCTTCACCTCAAAGACATCACCTCAAAAATGTTTGATTCGTGATCAGGGATGCTTGAAACGTGCTCTCCCGTCGAAAACTCGAATTCGAATTTTCGATCCCGTCACAATACTTTCTTTATACATTATGTATATGAGGAAAGTAATATAAGTAATGATATAATTTTCTTGCTCGTATATTTTTCATCATGAATCAATATACTATAATACATTTAATTTATTACTTTGAAAGTTTATCATAGTATGTGTGTTAAATGATAATTTTTCTATATTTTTATATGTTTACATTGAATTTCGATTTGATATAAATTCTCTTTTTGATCTAAAAAACTAATAAAATCAAATGTTTTGCAATAATATAAATACTTCACTATAAAAGCATCACTTAAATCGTTTACTAGTTACGCATAAGTACATTCCCCCCTAAAAAGATATAAAACTCTTAGTGTTAGCGTTTTAATTGTTTTGATTTTCAATTATTAGCGATAACATAATCGAAAAGAACTTTATTTATATGCTGTTAGAAAGAAATTATGCGATGTTTATAATGAAAATTGTAGAATGATTGCTTATTTAGAAAACTTTTCGAACATATTTCTGTAAATTCGCGTATTTAAAACAAATTTCATTAAAAATAACATCGTCTCAACATTGACTGGTTTCAAAAAGGGAAACGAAATTTTCAAATAATTTATATTCTTCAGAAAGGGAAATGCCGTTTTATTATGTATGTACCCTTCCAAAAGACTCCAGTACTGCATATTTAAGTTGTGTTGAAGTAAAATCAATATTATTTGAGTATTTATTTCATATTTTAAATTTAAAAAGTGATTAAATATATTTTGCTCCCGTTCTTCAACATTGGAGTCTACCGGGCCGTTCCTGACATTTCTCTCCAAGTGACGTTGCATCTTTACGTGCTGTCATTGGCTAGAGCTGAAGTGCTGCAACTTTATATGATAACCTTGGTGCAATGGATGATTTTTCTCGCTTTTTATTTTTACAATGTGCATTTTTACATCGCATGTTATTTAAGATTTTCTGAACTTTTATATGTTTATATTTATATACATGGTTATATTTATAGGACACAAATAATAATAAACCGTGTAGATTATGATGAGAAAGTCTAACCTGTAAGGGCTATAGAAGTAAAGGGCTAGGTCATTCCCTGAAACCGGCAATGGTTTGGCGTGACGTCACGACGTTGCATGAGGAGGAGTAGCATTCATGGAATCTAATGGAAAGTTTGCATTTCAAATTAAAAATGAATTTGACAAGAAGAAATAAACACGTTAAAACAAAAATAAAACATCAACAGTGAAAGCTCTAATTCAATCTTATATTATTACAACTTTTTACTTAATTTAACCTCGTATTTGTCAGTCATCTAATGTCTTGAGGCCCTAACAAATCATATTAAATTCATAACAGTAACATGGAATTTAGTGTATATAAATTCTTTGGTTCTCATCCTTACCGGACTAGCTCGCCATAGGAAATTACTTGTTTGTAGAAAATAACTAGAAAATCGGAACAGCTAGAAAGTTCAAATTTAGTATGCACTGTATCTTGTGGTATATTTCAATTATTTAGACTTTTGGTGATTAACTCGTAAAACGGGGCAGCTAAAATATAATTCAATTAAAATATAAGTCAACTGGTTTAAACATCTATAAAATGGGATACATTCTGCGCCTAATACATTCAGCTCTTAATGCATTATTAAGTGCTAATACATAATTAAGCACTTAATACATAATTAAGCGCTTAATACATATATACAGCGCTTAATACATTCAGCGCTTATTCAGCATTGGGATACATACTTGAACGCTTAAAACTTCATCGAACAAAAATGAACTTTATTCAAATGACGTCACTGAAATATAAATCGCCTATCTCTCTATGTAATAGCTGTTAATATTTCATTCATACATTTTTATTCCATTCCCTTCATTCATCACAGTAATTCAATAATTTCTTTTATTTAAAAATTTAAACCCATATAGGTAAATGTAATTTAACTTTATGCTTAAAACTTCAACGAAAAAATCTGCTATAAAATCATTTAGTCTCTACGTAAAATCAATGATTTTTTTTATTCATATCATCAATATTTCCGACTAAAAGAGCTAAATAATTTTGTGTAGCAATTCTTATACAACTCATCCTCCATCTTTATGTGTTTACATTATCTGTAGGCAGGATTGCAAGGTCTGTGTAATTTTAGCTATCATTATTATTTATTAGTTTTAAGGGTCTTGTTTTTTTTTTTTTCAGGAATTCATTCGAACATTTATCTGAACATACGATGGCATTTAAAATTAATAGGATTTTAGTATTCACTTCTTAAGTTTTATAATTGTACCAAATTTCGTTTGAAACTCTTCGCTTGTTCTTGACATAACGCATCCGCAGTCTAACGGACACAAGAATAAACACATATTCTGATTCTTGTTTTTCCTTCTGTAATTTTCTTATCTGCATCTTTCACATTTAAATTTGCAGAAATAAATATTTTTTGATGCAGTTCATCTTTTATGTTACAGAACTAAGGTTTCCAATTTTTTTTTCTTCTCAATTTTAAAATTTCTATTTGGATTTTCAAATACATTTTTTTTTATTTTTGATCATATCATTACATAATTCACAATGTATGCAGTTTTAAGATTATGCAGTATTCACGTTTTCTGCAGTAACATCAACCTTTTTACAGTAATTTGAATTTTTGTTTTTACTGCCTGATTCGCTGTTGTCAGCTTTTTCTACTTAAAGTTCTTTTCTGCCAAAGATTCGACTCCGTCGCAATGCTTTCCATATACTTTCAGGGGCGTCATTTATGGCACAGAATACTATATTCAGAAGGTTCACTCCCATAGGACTCTATGGCAACATTTTTAACATGGGATGTCGCATAGACACTAGAGCTCGTGAGTTGGACCAACTGAACTACGATGGGTCTGCCAGATTTGGCGCGCTATCGCTCGCTTGGCGATTTTTTTAAACGGGAGGGGAACAAAATGTTGAGGACTGTACTTTTATAATTTTTGAAGCTATAGAAAGGATCAGGATTTAAAAATACATTAATCTGCAACATAAATATATTCATTAGTTTAAGAATATTTAAATAAACATAGTTATATATTTAATTCAAATAATCATAAAATAGATTAAAAAATACACATATTGCATTGTCTCACTATAAAACATAATGCACAAAAAATTACAAGCTAACATACTCAAAAGACTGAAATATTATATCATATTTTCAGTCTAAAAAGTATACTAGCGTGTTGATCGTTAATTACTTGATCCTTAATTTATTCTGGGATACTGATAATAGACTATTTTTTTAAATATAAAAATATTCATATAGTAAATATCAAATTTACATAAATGCACTATCGAAGTTGTGGAACTCAATCATTAATTACCCGAGGGGGGGGAATTTTCAACCATAAGGCACTTAATAAAAATTTTACATAAATATATACACATACTATGTCACATTCAACTAAGAAAAAGCTATCCAAATATCAATTATTTCACATTTTATAAAAATACGGAAAATATTTTTTAACTAATTATACCACTACCTCTTAAAATTTAGTCTAATCCGGCAGTAATAACACAGCTCTAATATACTTATATGAACACGTGTATACTTATATGAACACGTGTATACTTATGAACACGTGTATACTTATAATGAACACGTATGTAGAATGGTGATAACTAAAATTATTTCAATTTTAATAAACATAAATTACATACCCTGTAACGCAACCAGTTTTCTTTTATCAATCCATTTCTATGAAATGATCTAAACACTTAACAAATAATCCTTTTTCACGTTACTCAAACCACGCTAGTCTGTTGTTCTAAGTTTTCGCCGAGCGAAATAGGGTTATAACATTGAAAATCGTCTTGGAACCAAACCAGACTATCGCCAAGCGCTCGGAACAAACCAGACCATCGCCAAGAGCGCGCCAACCCAATGTTTGGTCTATCTCTAATGGCCGCCGCGAAAACGAAACTATCGAGAGTGACAGGTCTGTATAGTAGTCTGTAATTTATGGGGGGCTGGGGGAGCGTCTTTCCCCAAGTTTCAGAAAACTCTTTTGATTTGTGACTACAGTGAAAAAAACTCTAACATTTGTTGTGATGTATTAAATTGCAACTTAATTCCTGCTACGAAAAACAAATTACATCACCTCATTACTATGTTAATTTAGCTTCCGTTTCAATGAAAATACATAACTTTAAGCTTTATCAACCAAAACGGATTTGAGATAGCTACTTCAGAATATCATATTAGGTCCGTCTTCAAGTGTGAATTTCTCAACCAGTGCGTAAGGTAATTATCTTGTCAAGAAATTGTCGCCTTTGTGCAAAACAGTTGCATGGTATAGGGAAAGTTTGCATTGTTTAACCACCAGTCTTTCAGTGAAGAAAAGTGACAACCGTTCCTTTTGTGCATTTCTAGGATCCTCAATATAATCCCCTCACTTGAGGGGGAGAACAACACAAGAAAATCTTACAATTTTAACCTTTGTAGTCCAAAGGTTGAAATTCCCCCGTTCGTCGTCGTAGATGAAGCACCTGGCGTTGCCGCCTTTATCTTCTGTGGTGTAAGATTCCATGTGTTGTAGCTTTGACATTACTTGTATTCACAAAGTCCGTTGGTGTAAAACGCCCCCTGATGGGCGGGGCGTCGTCGCAAGAGCTAGCGCCAATACATCAAGGTGTGTGAACACGTGGGAAAAGAACAAATGCATGAACAGGTGATGAGGGAAGTATCCATAATGAAACTTCACAGCTAGCCAGCCAAAAGAAAGTAAAATACTTAGATTTGGGGGGTTTGGGTTTTGATAATTTTAGCTACTATGTCGACAATTTGAAAAGTTTTGGTCATGGCGTCTTCATCGTCTTTAAGAATTTGCACTATGTCTTTTAGAATGCTGCTAATTTTGCTAATATCAATAAACTTTTCGACCTCTTTATAGAGGCTCAAGAATTCAAGAAAAGTATTAGCATTCGCGGTTTGAGGGATTTTGTCCCACACAGGTTGCGCCTGGGCTAAGTGCTCGCCGGTAGTTCCACTTACCGTCTCAGCATTTGCCGGCACTTCCTGTGCAGGGGGGGTTCTCTTTGTGGGAAGGGGGGGGGGAATTATCCTCTCCAAGGGTGTGTGAAGTTTTAGCAGTTTGTTGGAGTTTTTTTAATTCTTGGTTTTTTTTACGAAACCAGGGGTTTTGGGGACAGTGCCTAAAATTTGCAAGGTGTGAGCCTGAGCAGTTGGCGCATTTCGCCGGGGTGTCCCTATTCTTAGTGCAATCTCTCGCTGGATGCCAATCGCCACATTTGAGACAGCGGGGGGGGGAGGGTACATTGATCAGAATGATGATTCCATAACTGACAATTATAACACATTTTATGGCCTCGCGCTTTAAATAGCTGGACTTTTATCTGCATAGAGAGCAGGGTTTTAACATCATAAATCCTCGCCCATCCCTCCGCCGGCTCAAGTCCGACCAAGAAGATGGGGAGGGGGGTCCTATCACGTCTGTTCCTCAGCTGCGTGATACTAACAATTTTAAAGCCAAGAGTGACAAGCTCATTTTTAATCTCCTCAGCATTAGCATTGGTGGGCAAGCCCTTTATAACAGTTTTCCTCGGCCTATCCGTTTCCAAATTTAAAGAACTGAAAGGAATTCCCTCACGGGTTAAGTGAGCCTGCACACACCTTTAGTCCTCAACGGTCCCAGGAGTGATCCGGATCACTCTCCCCATGAGAAGACCCTGTACGTTACAATCTAGAGATTTGTTTAAGACCTCTATGAGGGCTCCCCAATTAATTGTGGAGTCCACATAAAAAGACGCGACTTTTTCCTTGAGGGGGGAGGGGCGACTCAGTCATTTTGACTTCCTCGACGTTTAATTTGCTAAATTTATTTTTCGTTGGGATGTCCTCAGAGCGATTACTGCTATCAGATATTTTTAACTTTTTACTTTTAGGCTGGGTGATGTAACCTTCCAATTTACCGAACATTTCATGTTTAAATTTGAGATGCAAATCATACTTAGGTTTAAGCTTCCTATCCTTATAAATATCATAAATAAGATTATAAGAAATTCTATTAGCAAGAGTATTAAGATTAGGGTGGCTGGCTAGCAAATTAGAATCAGAAATGGTGCCTGCTAAGATTGTCTTTATCATCTTGGCTCGCTCAAAGTCGATCCCATCCTCCTCCTCTAGTCTGGCGATGATCCAGTCGTAGATCTTAAAGTGGCTGTATATTTTCCACTCCGCGGAGTCTTTTTTCAGCTGGTCGCTCTCACATCCCAAGGACTTGATGTAGGCTGCCTCGTAAACGGCTTCAGTTTGTGTATCCTCTTCCTCCGATGAAGAAACAGTCTGTCCTTGTTCCTGGTCCTCCATGATTTCGGCCCAGTCCTTCTTTTCCTTTCTCACCCGCTGCTTAGCGTGCTTGTCTATCACTCCATTTTGCGCCATTTTCACGGCAGTTGCCTCCACAATCTTTATATTGTCCATGTTTAATCGACCCTTCTTCGGGTCTATAGCATTGTCTATCATCAGCTGTTTCCAGCAAAGAAGGTTGATTGCTGGATAATACAATAAACAGAAATGTCCAGAGGGAGAACATGAATTGTACATAACATAAAATATGTTTACCACATGTATAGTCTGCATTCCAGTATCATTATCTGGTTAGCCGATGTATCCGAATCAGAACTATGCTGTTAATTCTACACTCATGGCCCTTTACACGTTCTGTACTACAACCATCATGTGGTGTACAGACGACAGCTGTGCTCAAAAAGAAGGGGTAAAGTGCTTACTTAATTTCTAAAGAGCATCTAGCACATATGTATGAGAAACTTATTAAAAGTAATCTCAGACCTATTTTGGAAATTGAATGGAATTAATAAGCTTAAGAAAATGACATTTATATAGATTTAAATATTTATTTTATTCCCAATCGCTTTGTAAATTGAATAATATAAAAATTAAAAAGAAAGATAAATCATGCATAAAGCAATGATTATGAAACACTTTCCAACTGAATACAATTTGATTTAAACATCTCTAAAATGCAATATATTCAGCGGTGCTATTTTTTAAATTATCACAATACTTCAATAATTTATTATATTTGAAAACGTCATCGAAAACAAATGAACTTTATTCAAATAATGCCATTGAAATATAAATCGTCTGACTCTCTATATAAAATAAGGAAAAATTTCATTCATAACCTTTTTTCCATTCCATTCATTCAGCGGCGATATTTTAAAAATTATCACAATACTACAATAATTTATTTTACTAAAAAACGTAAAACCATGGAGCAAAAATTACTTTCTAACTCCATGCTTAAAACTTAATCCAAAAGGTTATAATATGAAATCGTCTGCTTCTCTATGTAAAATCAATGAACGTTTTATTCATATCAGCTATATTGCACATTCCGGACCTAAATAATTTTGCGTTTAAGAAATTTAGTAATTTTTTTACAACTCATCTTACAGTTAGATGTGTTTACTTAATCTTACTTTACTTTACTAATCCGGGTACATTCTCCATACGTAACAGTTAAGCTTCGTTGTAGAAATGATCAAAATTTGAGGATCTTTTAAACTCCAAATATTTTAATTGCGTTAGCTCAGTATATAGACGCACAGGGAAAAAAAAGAAAGCGGTTTTAGGACGGATGCAAAACTAAATATAAATTAAAAAGGACTTCAAAAATCACGACTTTGACACAAGATGGATGCCATATTTTATTTTGAAGTGGATTATGCGATCTTTTCATATAATATGGGTGCAGATATTATTTTAATTTTTATTTTAAAAACTACCGAATATATTTTGCTGAATTTTTTAATATATTTTATGGGATAATTTGGAAATTTCTTAAAATTTTCGAGGCAATTTGTGAATTTTAAATTTGCTTAAAAAAAGTTGGAAACATTAGGTCCCATAGGGTTCAATGTCTTTCATTTCCTCAATCCGGGTTCAATCCAAAACTAATTGGGTGACATTATTCATTTACATTCCCATATGTTCCACAGACCGTCTCAACAACATACTAAAATTTCGTTCTGATAAAGTCATTTTTACGGCAGTCATCGTGCGAACGATAACTGCCGTACAATAAGACAGACAGACAGACAGAATGAAAAAAGTCATAAACACTTTTCAACTATGTTGTAAAGAGTGTCTGTTTATCCGTTTGCCCGAAAATATAAAGAAAAAACTGTAAATGATTGTTAAATTCTATATGAAATTAAATTCTTTTAAAATTTGATTTTAAATGGTTTAGCGATTAAGGAAAAAAAATAATCAAGGCCTCAGTACAAGACCTTTTATATATTGTTAGAAATTCGTTAGTAATGACCAGAATCCTATTAAAGCAACTATTTTTTCGGTTGGACTTTTTCTGTGGAACATTCCTTAAATTAGCAAATGTGAAAGCCCTGGGGTGGTGGTGTGAGGGAAGAGGATGGAAGAGACAAATGGTCGAAATATAAAATGCATTCAAAACAATCGAGTGATGTGGGTTAAAAGAAAATACACATTAATACTAAAAGGGAAATGCAACTCCGTTTTGTTTTTGCATATATCGGCGGAGGTGGTGGTAGAAGAGGGGAGGGGGTGGATAAATAATTTAATTTTCGTGTTTTTAAAGTTTTGTAAAAAATAAAAAAAAAATTGTTACGATTTTTCCTGATATATCATCCCAACTCATATATAGAAAAAATAACCCTGATATATCAAATAGGGTAGAAAACTAAAGAGTAATTGTATGTGGGGTTGAAAATGAAAAATCTATCACCATATTTATGTTGAATATCTGCTGGCAGGAAAAGCGCCACATATCAAAATTTGAAGTTTTACGTTCATAGGTGGCTTCCTTAAATATCATCATGTTTATGTTTATTTTTTCGTTTAAAAATGGCAATGGATAGAAAATCCAAAAACATTTTTCAGAGGTACATCAATTTTATTTAATATTTAGATATTTACAAGTCAAACATAAGCAGGTATTTTAGGTCTATTGGTATTCATGCATTCATTAAATTTAAATTAAGAAGAAAATTAAAATATAAAACATAATGTTGAGTGTGAGTAATTTACACAAGTTATTATAGATCACTGAAAGGCACAAAGCATATGCACATGAGTAGTAAAGAAGTAGCGGTTAAACCCCAATCCGCAGACACGCAGCAGTGACGTAATCAAGGGATGACGTCCTGTGGGGTCATCCGCTATCGGCTTATCTTATATCTTATCGGATGACGTCACTTGTTGACATAGATAGTGAGGCCCCATGATGGAGAAGAACTTGGAGGACATCTTGGAAATTTTGGTGGATCCCTCTGTTGGGAGAATGGTATAAGACCTTGGAGCACATCTTGAAAGTTTTGGTGGCTCCCTCCATGGGCTGGCTGGAGAACTGCGGAAGATAAAAGGAAAGAATGGTTCGGAAAATGTATGGAATCGAACCCAGGACCCGTCGCACCGTAGCCCAGCGTGCTATCCGTTGGGCCACCATGATTGAATTTAATAAGATAATTAATTTTTTATGGAATGCATTATATTTTGAAAAGAATTAGATGACATTTACGAAATTTTGTGCGGTGGTGGCTCCCTCTATTGCCACTCGAATGCTTTAATGAAATAGGTGTGTGTTACTGAATTTTAATAGAATTAGGCTCTGTGTTAATGAATATTTCAATTAGGGAGGGCTATAGTCGAACGGGGACTTAATATTTGCGGACGGGATTCATAATTTTCTTTTTTTTTAGTAAAGAATTATTTCACGCTGATAATTGTTTTAGGTATTTGAACGAAAATAATTTTTTTTACGTTAAGATGGCCATTCTTCAGAATTTTAATAGCTGGATGTGTTAGGAAATGAGAGTGGCATTGACTTTTAAATAAAATCATTAATTTTTGTGGTACGCTCATTGGATGACTTTTAAAATAATGGATGATTTCTAGCACCCCATAGCAAAATAGCATTTCGTAGTTGGCACCGAATTTGGCGGAATGTAGAAAACTTAGCGACCTTTTCAAATGTTGCTAAATTAACCGAAATCTCGCCAAATGGATAAAAATGACAATAAATCAGTGAAAATGACGTCTAATTGACGAAAATTCAATTTCTTGGAAATAATATAAATAACTACTATAAGAAAAACCTATTTTTTTATTGTAAAAATAGTAAATTCATTGCATTATATAAGGAATGTCATTTGTTGCCCTCATCAGGTTTTTTTAGATTTTGGTGATTTTTGTCTGTCATTTCGTAAATAAGGAAGGCTTTTTTTCTTTCGAATCGTACCAACACCTAATCAGGAGAAGGGTTCTCACAAGTGACTTATCTACTAAATTATGTGAAATTTGGTTTACCAGTTTCTCAGCTAGAGAAGATACATAAGACTTTTTGCAAAAAAAGGCGTTTTTTCTTCTTCGAATCGTACCAAAGTCACACACAAGTGACATACCTATAATTTT
Source organism: Amaurobius ferox (assembly GCA_951213105.1). NCBI lineage: Eukaryota > Metazoa > Arthropoda > Arachnida > Araneae > Amaurobiidae > Amaurobius > Amaurobius ferox. Next base: position 45,343,765 of record OX578153.1, on the reverse strand, counting down.
TTAAGAAATTTGGTTTTATTAGTTTTTGAGTTAGTGCAGATACTTACATTACCCGGACAGACACTCAAATGTCAAGTTAAAAATAGTTTGTTCTTGTTCTAGAGGTCTCAAAATGTGTTGATCAGTCAAAAACTCAAGACGAGATTTTCGACACGATTCCAAAACTTCAAATGAAAATTAAGGTATGGAATAAGAAATACATATGGTAAAGAAGGGTGAAAAAATAATTAACTACACATCTAGATGAAAGAATTTTTATAAATCATATATGTAATGCAGGTACTTATTGTTCTAATCCCCTTATTCTCTGCATAAACATACATGATGTAAATGCAAGAAATGTGTGTAAGATGAAAAGTTGCAAAACAAAAACATTGTTTTGCAAGATGAGATAGGCCTTTTCTAGCTCCCAAAAATAATTTGAAATTGAATAAAGTGAAAAGCATTTCCGAAACCATGTAAGGTGTCAAGGGCTATACACGTTTCGTTAATGATGATTCTACGTTTCTGTGTGCATTACTTACCTCCTATTACAGAAATAATGCACATGGCTCGATATAGAGAAAATATAAATGGTATCAGATATATAAGAAATCAAATATAATAATCAAATGTACCAGCGTGTGGCTGAGTATTTATAAGCGAATACACTATAATGAAAAGGTATAAGAATATAAGAATATAAAAATATAACAGAAATGTATTTACCCGCTTTTGCTGATTAACTGTATAGATTACATGATACTGACTAAGCATTTTAACTCGAAACAGATTACAGTTAATACTATGTACTAAGATTTCAACTGTTGGAAGTGAAACATGGAGATTTTGAATATATATATGTATTAAATCACTTTTTCATCTTTTGATGTATGTAGTGTCTGAGTTTGAGTATTTATAGTATTGTACTATTGATCAATCTAAAACAGACTTTTGTTTCGGTTAATTAAAATTAAATACTCAGATCTAACCATGAATTTAATTCTGATTAATCATCAAATTTGGGACGGTGCTGTTCACTTCTCTTATCGACAACATAGCCGTGTTTTTGTTTCTATGGTGATGTTAATATAACTTAAAAATATTATATTATTAAATTTTTAATATAATATATATATATATATATATACATATATATATATATATATATATATATATATATAACATTAAGAACATCAAGTGAGTTTCAAATTCGAATTTATCACTTACGCTAATCGACGAGAAAAATCAATATACCACAGGCGCAAAGCTGCTCACATCTCCAGAGTAGAAAATATCCGAGTGAAAAGGAGGAAACGTTAAAAAGTTGAAAGGGGAGAACCAAATCCTTTGCATATAATGGCAGGGGAGGATTGCGACACCCCTTCCCCTTTAAAGCAGCTTTTACAGCCCGGGCAACGCTCACGGAATCAATACAATACAATGGTCAGTCCCCTACATGTGCATAGACAAAGGCACCCGTATACAAGAAGAGCAAGAACAACATTGACGCGAAGAAATGGATGCAAAATGAAAAACGATCCTAGTAACAGAGCCTATATATCAACACTTACGCATGCGTGCCAACACACCAGTATCGCATAAATCATAATATAAAATTCCAACCAATTCCCGATGGAAACGGCTAAAGTTTTCTTTATTACAGAAAAAAGAATTATAGCATACCCGCAAGAAATAAATAGGATTGTGTTTTTTTAAAGCTTCGGTTACGATTTTTTGATTACATTTATTGCAATCCCTTTTGAATGTGTTGTAAGCCTGGTTTCTCTTGAAATGGCCGACAAGAATGTTTCTGAAAACATTCTTATTAAGGTTCGTCCTCCAATCTATAAGATGGGCAATTTTGATTTTGATCAAGATTTTTTTCATTTTTTATAGATCATTTTTCATATATATATTTCATTTATAGATCATTTTTCAATTCATACCAAAATCTAACAAGCGCCACAGTATCCCAAAAAAGTGTCTTATGTACCACATTTTGTGTAATTTGGCCAATTAGTATGTGTAACACAATATTTGTATTACATGTTTCCACCCCAATTACAAATGCCAACCTAAATAATGAACTATCTAAATGCTGCAGAGGGAGCCAATCACAACAAATGCATATATAAACAGTGGTCATCCCCGTCTGCAGCAACAGCGAATGGTAGATGTGGTAGGTAATGAATGGGGGAAAGAAAAAGCGCCCCAATGCCGTTTTCAAAAAAACTCCAGTCGACTTAAAACTTTCGAACGAGTCAGCATCATGTTTTCTTGGGTTTGTGAAAAGTGTCTATAGAATGTGAGCAACAAAATGGTAGCGAGTGCAGTTAGATGTGTAACGGTTTTCCTACATCATTGAAATAGCACGAATATGCACGTAACACAAAGAGAAAAGGTAACCAACTTTCAATTGTCACTATTAGCACGGAAGGCACACCTTTAACGATTATTAAAATAATTGCATACCAGTTCGTATGAGTAGACCATATGAACGAGTTCGTAAATAATGAACTAAAAGAACTATTCTTTATCGATTGTTTAAAGGAAACTGTTTTTAAGAAATTTAAGTCAAAGTTATTATGTGTGTAAATATATATATATTAATGTAATATTGTCAGTATTATGTGTCTTTTAATAATTGATTTAATTATAGCATAGTTACTCCAGATACAATAGATATCTATTAAGTAAAATATTAAAATAAATTGAGCAATTAAGCATGTGTATTTCTTTATGTTTTGTGTGTTCGTATTCCGAGCTTGAGAACCGGGAGCTTACATGCTCCACCCTTAGTGGCGGCATCATAGGTAAGTCCTATACTGGTAATTTTTGATAAGGACAATTTTACCTTATGACAGTATGTAAGCTAGAGTGGATATATACGTTTTTTTGCCGTCTATTTAGTAAAAACAAGGTATGTTATTTTTTTTCTGAATTGTACTAAAATCTAATCGACACCACGGAATCCCACACATGACTTATCTACCAATTTATTCATTTATTTTGCCAATAATTTTTTTACCAATTTATTTAGTGAAATTTGATTTATTAGTTTATGAAGTATTAGAGTCGATAAATAAAATTTTTAAAGGCCATTCCTAAAAAAATGTCAGGTTCGTTTATAACGAATTGTACCAAAATCTAATCAGCATCAGGGTAACTCATATGCGACTTATATACCAAATTTTATGAAATCTGGTCAATTAGTTTTTGTATAATATAGACACATACATCTCAATTTTAAATTATGATCTGTGCTTCTGTACTGTACACAGATAGACACACACACACACAGATATCATGCAAAAAATAGTTTTTTTCGTATTCTAAAGGTACAGAAACGTGTAGATCCGTCGAAAACTCGTGTTGCGATTTCCGATATTATTTCAATATACATTACCATGTATTGCAGGGAAAGTGAATAATCATTCATTCTTATACTAAACATGGATGAAAGTAGATGTTTTTGGATAAATCAATCATCCATGAAGAGTTTGTGAAAATAACGTAGGAATTTTTTCAGCTATCGGCAAAAAACTCCCTTTATTACTTTCCTTATATACATAAAGTATAAGGAAAGTATTGTGACGGGGTCGAAAATTCGAATTCGAGTTTTCGAGGGTGAGCACGTTTCAAGCATCCCTGATCACGAATCAAACATATTTGAAGTGATGTCTGTGTGTGTATGAAAGTATATGTGTGTGTGTGTGTCTCAGTGAGACTGTGGACACGATAACTGACGAACGAAAGGACCGATCCGAACCAAATTTGGTACAAAAATCACAATCCATAAACACTGAAAGCCTATTGTTTTTATACGCAATCGAATGTTCAGAACCCACCTAAATTTTCGAATGAAATTTTGAAAAAATCGTCAAAAAATCAAAACCACTAATAAAGTTACGCAAATATACATTTCTTATGTAATTTTTCATAAGAAAACGATTGACTTAAATTTTAGAACGCTAACATGAACCGTTCTCGAGATATTGTACATTTCAAAAAAATTATCAAAAAGTCATATAAAATAAAAAAAATATATTTCCTACTGAGAAACATGTTCACTTTTCATATGTAATACCATACGATAAATTGGGTGACATCATTTTCGTGGATCTAGCTCGTTCCGTTCATGAAACGGATAGTTTGAGTAATAATTTTGTATTTGAACGCCAATACCCATTTATCTGCTGTAAGACTAACTTATTTCTTAGTGCATAACGCTTGGCGAGATTTTTGCGACGAATTTGGCGAAATGTCGCCAACTTGACGAAATTTTGAATTATTGTAAAATTAACGAAAACCTTGCCAAATGGATAAAAATAACGCTAAATCAAAGAAAATGACGACTAATAGTCGGAAATTCAATATCATGGAAAGAATATTAGCATCTACTATAAGAAAAACCTATTTTTTTACTGTAAATGTAGTAAATTCATTACATTATATAAGGGAAGTCATGTGTTGCCCACATCAGATTATTTCTTTCTTTATATACATAATGTATAAGGAAAGTATTGTGACGGTGTCGAAAATTCGAATTCGAGTTTTCGACGGGAGAGCACGTTTCAAGCATCTCTGATCACGAATAAACTTTTTGAAGTGATGTCTGTGTGTGTGTGAAAGTATGTGTGTGTGTGTGTGTCAGTGAGCCTTTGGAGACGATAACTGACGAAAGAATGGGCCGATTCGAACGAAATTTTGTACAAAAATCACAATCCGTAAACAATTGAAGCCTATTGTTTTTGTACGGAAACGAATGTTCAGAATCCGCCTAAATTTTCAAGTGAAACTTTTAAAAAATCGTCAAAAAAACAAAACCGCTAATAAAGTTACACAAGTAGACATTTCTTATGTAATTTTTCTTTGAAAAACGATTGACATAAATTTTAGAACGCTAACATGAACCGTTCTCGAGATATTGCAAATTTTTCAAAAAAAATTTCAAAAATTATATGAAATAAAAATAAAAATATTTCCTATTGAGAAACATGTTCTCGTTTCATATGTAATACCATGCGATAAATTGGGTGACACCATTCTCGTGGATCTAGCTCGTTCCATTCATGAAAAAAGATACTTTGAGTAATACTTTTGAATTTGAACGCCAATAGTCATTTATCTGCTGTAAGAATAACTTATTTTTTAGTGTATAACGCATGGCGAGATTTTGGCGACGAATTTGGCGGAATGTCGCCAACTTGTCGTCCTTTTGAAATGTTGCCAAGTTAACGAAAATTTCGTCAAATGGATGAAAATGACGCTAAATCTATGAAAGTGACGACTAATTATCGAAAACTCAACCATGGAAAGAATATTAGTATCTACTATAAGAAAAACCTATTTTTTTACTGTAAAAGTAGTAAATTCATTACATTATATAAGGAAAGTCATGTGTTGCCCGCATCAGATTTTTTTTTGGCGTGATTGAGATTGAAATGTGACAAATTAGAGAGGGACAAAAATTTGAAACAATGTATATCAGTGAATTTTATATGCTGAAACACGGAATTTTAAACTCTAAATTTTCAAGGCTAAATCTTAATTTTAAATTCCGCTCCATGCTGGCGCACTATACTCAGAGTACTTTATCAATCTGCGGGAAGCAGGTTCATACAGAAGAAAAGAAAATGGCAGCAATAAATTCTATCGGAATTGTCATTGACCAGGAATTTTTTATGAAAAATTAATAACCTAAGTAATCTCTAAGATAATTTGCCAAGTCGATATTTTGAGAAACAGGAAGAAATAATAAAAATGTTTGCCTGAACAACTAGCAGAATTGGGAGCTATGGTATTATGTATTTAGAGGCACATATCTAAGACTCGGGTAATTCTTTCCTGTAATTTATTATTAATATTAAACGTGTGCCTAAATTCGTTTAAGTTTTCCTTATTATACTAATTTGCTCATATTTCAGCAAAAAAAAGTTCCAGACAAGTTGTTCTTAAATATGAACACTTGAAAACATAATAACAAATGGGCGTTTTAGCAGATAATTAGAGCTAAGAAAATTATTGTAAAGAAAAATTGGTGATTTTATGAACCTTGGTTAAAAAGAGTATGGGAAGCTATCAAGAAAACTACCGCCACTGTGACATACATATATCTCAGCAACAACATAAAAAAATAAAGATAGCGGTCATAGCAAATTATAGGAATGCATGCATATTTTTATTAATTAGGTGTATATTATCGTAAGCATGTTTATAATGAATTGGAAAGGAAAAAAATTCTTAATGATAACTTTATTCATCGTTTAAGAACATTTACATAGAGAAATTAATATGCAAATACAAAATTAAAGATAGCGATCATAACAAATTCTAAGCATGTAGCTTTAACTTTATTAGATAAATGTATGTTATCTAGGCATTTTTATAATGAAACTTAAAGTAAAATACTCTGATGATTTTAATCATTGTTCAAAAGCAATTAAATAGTGAAATAGACATATAAATAAAAAAATAAAGAGAGCGATCATAGTAAATTCTAAGAATGCATCCATATATTTATTAAAAAGGTGTATTATCTAAGCATTTTTATAATGATTTGAAACTACACTTAATTTTAAATGGATTAAAATTACTCTTAATGATGACACGTATCATCGTTCAAAATTAATTAATAGATGAATAACTGTATAAATTCAATGTTACAATACAGACGAATACCTTTTACGAACCACCAAAACTGACCTTTTATAAACATACAAACAGCCATTGATATATATGCAATTCAATTAGCAAGAAGTTTTTCTTTTTTTCGAAATAGTTGCTTTTTTCAAAACTAGTTGAAAATTTTCTGCATTTTTAATATTAATTACAGCTGACAATTCAGAATAACTATCATAGTTATCTTTTACATACTTTTTATATATATGATGACTTTCATGCCAGAATTTCATAATCAATTTTCTATAGCTTCCATCAGTGGAATCATTTAATATTTCGGAAGCAATCATTTCTAACACTCTGCAGTACTGTACTTCAGGGCGTTCAGGTGTAACATAGTATAAATTAGGACCTATGTAATACTGATCAGGTGTCATATCAGGAAATATTTCAGTGGGACAGCTAAACATAGACTTGGCTAGCTTCATAAAGAAAGTTTGTCTTGGCCAGAACAAGAAACATTTTAGCACATAATAAGGATATGTTCTAAATATCCAGTTTTGTTGTTCTTTGTTCAATTTTGAAATGAGGAAAATTGAGATTTCTCCATAGGATTCGGAATGTGCATCATATAATCTACATATTAGTTTGTCAGTATCCCGTTCTTGCAAAGAAAATATTAAAGAAGGTAATAGAAGTTTTTCCTTTTCTTCAGGAGTTAACTTTTGAAAAAAATATTCAGTGGCTGGTAAATTACACGTATTTAATGAATAATGAAATATGTACTCAAATGAGGAAAACCAAGGGAAAATATTATGATATCTGCAATGCTTTCTAATTTGCCCACTCAGAAGATGCAATTTTCCTTTTATGTTATGGGACCAAAAGGAGACAAGTGTTGACTGACGTACTTTAATCTGTGCAAGATTTCTAATTCCCTTGCTGTCTGGCCATACATTCAATTGTTTCCATAAGGTAGAAACGCTGTCTTCGAAGCACATGGTACATGCGACTTTATAACGTTCACAAACTGGTACCCTTTCATTATTCACATATAGTAGTATTTCTTTCTTCATATCAATTGCTCCTTGTGGCGTCCAATGCAATGTGGGTAAAATTAAGCTCATGTTTTTAGGCTTATAATATTTTCCCCACCTAATTATATGCCAACCTAGGACATGAACAGCACTTAATAAGTCATCCTGTAAAAATTTGGAAGTGAAAGTTTCAATATATTATCCTCTAGTGCTTTGAAATCTCTATTTTCAAATCCATTATGATTAATGACTGCTACAGCTATTTTGACGAGAGCTCTGTGCTTGAGTGACGGCTTGAATGAGAAATCCATTGCCACGCTAATATCTGAGGAATTTTTAATGTACACACTTTACTGCATTTACTGTACATTAACCATCTATTTTCATTTATCTCCGCGCAATAATTCCACGTGCATCTAACAAGTCCTTAGTAATGAACAGGTCAAGTATTCACACCAGGAGAACAAACTGGAATAAAAATCCACACGAGGAGTTCGAGAACTAGTTCTTGGAAATGCGATAAACTTTTTCACCCTCGAACCGTTACAACCAATGAAAATGGACCAACAGAAGCGTGCAATGCAGGGAGGTGCCGCTCCTTTGCCACCAATACTATCTGTGACGTCAGATGAAGTTTACTTACAGCGCACTGCTGCACAAGATGGCGCGGCAGACACGCGGCTTTTATTATTTTTTGCTTTAAAGAGGTCTATTTTTAAAGTGTTTATTGGTTTTCGAAGACATCTTATCAGTTCAACAAGAATTTTGATCAAAGATTTGCGTCTTAATTTCCAGGTAAAGTTAGCTTTTATTATGTGAAGAAGTTAGTGTTCTTTTCGTAGTATAATGTATATTTTTGAGTCGTGTACAGATACATTCAAAAACATCAGTATTGAAGAATGTTATTCATTTAAATTATTTTATTAAACCAAAGATCATTTTTTAAGAACATTTATACTAAAGTATATTTATACTTATATTATCAAATTTATTAAAATTCTTTTTTTTAAGGTTGAATAATGCAAACTTTAATCAAAAATGTCCTTTTAAAGTAGTTATCACTCTAAAATTTATATCAATTTGGGAAAATGCACTTCTTTCTTGAAACATTTGTTTCGTTCATGAAGTTCCATTATGTAGGATTTTTAAAATTAAAAAACGAAAGCACAGTATAATATTTAATCATTTCATTTTACAGCAAGTTATTTGTATCTTTATATATTTTCTAATGATGTTCTTGTAATTGTTGAAAAATCTAACAGGATTTAATCTTGCACATATTATATTAATTAAATTTTATTACATTACATTTTATTATTTACATTTTATTACATTATATTTTATTAATTAAAGTTTATTACATTCAAAAAATGGGGGGGGGGTAACGATTTAAGAAAATAAACAGGCTCGGAAATTTAAGGGGATAATGGTTGGGAACCGTTGTTCTAAATCAGATTGCAAGTTGTGTACATGTATGTCCATGCTAGTCGCGTAGTGTGTAAAGGAGATTGTTTGTGTACAAGTCAATGGGATGGTCGTAAAGATCTGTAAACTTAGCATAATTAAATGCGCTTCTAGACTTTCTTGTGACTAGTTGATTAAATGATATAAAGTAGGATTATGTTAAATTTTCTACTTAGTTTTGGTTGATTCGCAGGTGTGAAATGTTTGATGCATATCTGAAGATTGAAATTAAGAAGTTATAGTCTGATGAAGATGCTTAACCATAGCGAGTTTAAATAAATCTGATGTGGGCAACACATGACTTTCCTTATATTATGCAATGAATTTGCTATTTTTAAAATAAAAAAATAGGTTTTTCTTATAGTAGTTATTACATATGAAATATTCATATTATATATGAAAAGTGAACATGTTTCTCAACAGTTAATATATATTTTTTTTAATTTATGGGATTTTTTGATAAATTTATTTTAAAAAAGTGCAATATCTGTACGATTCATGCTAGCGTTCTAAAGTTTATGTCAATCGTTTTCTAAGGAAAAATTACATCAGAAATGTCTATTTGCTTAACTTTATTAAAGATTTTGATTATTCGATGATTTTTTCATAATTTCAATCGACAATTTAGAGGGGTTCTATACATTCGATTAAGTTTAAAAATAATAGGCTTCCAGGATTCACGGATTGTGATTTTTGTTCCAAATTTCATTCGAATCGCTCTATTTGTTCGTGAGATATCGTCTCCAAAGACTCACTGACACACACATAAACACACACACACATACTTTAACACACACATACATTCACACACACACAAACATCACCTCAAAAATGTTTGATTCGTGATCAGGGATGCTTGAAACGTTCTCTCCCGTCGAAAACTCGAATTCGAATATTCTATCCGGTCACAATACTTTCTTTATACATTATGTATATGAGGAAAGTAATAAAAGTAATGATGATATAATTTTCTTGCTCGTATATTTTTCATCATGAATCAATATACTATAATACATTTAATTTATTATTTTGAAAGTTTATCATAGTGTGTGTGTTAAACGATAATTTTTCTATATTTTTATAAGTTTACATTGAATTTCGATTTGATATAAATTCTCTTTTTGACCTAAAAAAACTAATAAAATCAAATGTTTTGCAATAATATAAATTCTTCACTATAAAAGCATCACTTAAATCGTTTACTAGTTAGGCATAAGTACATTCCCCCCTAAAAAGATATAAAACTCTTAGTGTTAGCGTTTTAATTGTTTTGATTTTCAATTATTAGCGATAACATAATCGAAAAGAACTTTATTTATATGCTGTTAGAAAGAAATTATGCGATGTTTATGATGAAAATTGTAGAAGGATTGCTTATTTAGAAAACTTTTCGAACATATTTCTGTAAATTCGCGTATTTAAAACAAATTTCATTAAAAATAACATTGTCTCAACATTGACTGGTTTCAAAAAGGGAAACGAAATTTTCAAATGATTTATATTCCTCAGAAAGGGAAATACCGCTTTATTATGTATGTACCCTTCCAAAAGACTCCAGTACTGTGTATTTACGTTGTGTTGAAGTAAAATAAATATTAATTGAGTATTTATTTCATATTTTAAATTTAAAAAGTGATTAAATAAATTTTGCTCCCGTTCTTCAACATTGGAGTCTACCGGGCCGTTCCTGAAATTTCTCTCTAAGTGACGTTGCGTCTTTACGTGCTGTCATTGGCTAGAGCTGAAGTGGTGCAACTTTATATGATAACCTTGGTGCAATGCATGATTTTTCTCGCTTTGTATTTTTACAATGTGCATTTTTACATCGCATGTTATTTACGACTTTCTAAACTTTTACATGTTTATATTTACATACATGGTTATATTTATAGGACACAGATAATAATAAACCGTGTAGATTATGATGAGAAAGTCAAACCTGTAAGGGCTATAGAAGTAAAGGGATAGGTCATTCCCTGAAACCGGCAATGGTTTGGCGTGACGTCACGACGTTGCATGAGGAGGAGTAGCATTCATGGAATCTAATGGAAAGTTTGTATTTCAAATTAAAAATGAATTTGACAAGAAGAAATAAACACGTTAAAACAAAAATAAAACATCAACAGTGAGAGCTCTAATTCAATCTTATATTATTTCAACTTTTTATTTAAATTAACCTCGTATTTGTCAGTCATCTAATGTCTTGAGGCCCTAACAAATCATATTAAATTCATAACAGTAACATGAAATTTAGTGTATATAAATTCTTTGGTTCTCAACCTTATCGGACTAGCTCGCCATAGGAAAGTACTTGTTTGTAGAAAATAACTAGAAAATCGAAACAGCTAGAAAGTTCGAATTTAGTATGCACTGTATCTTGTGGTATATTTCAATTATTTAGACCTTTGGTGAATAACTCGTAAAACGGGGCAGCTAAAATATAATTCAATTAAAATATAAGTCAACTGGTTTAAACATCTCTAAAATGGGATACATTCAGCGCTTAATTAATACAGCGCTTAATACATTCAGCTCTTAATACATTATTAAGTGCTAATACGTAATTAAGCGCTTAATACATTCAGCTCTTGATACATTATTAAGTGCTAATACATAATTAAGCACTTAATACATAATTAAGCGCTTAATACGTATATACAGAGCTTAATACATTCAGCGCTTATTCATCATTGGGATACATACCTGAACTCTTAAATCTGCATCGAAAAAAAATGAACTTTATTCAAATGACGTCACTGAAATATAAATCGCCTATCCCTCTATGTAATAGCTGTTAATATTTCATTCATACATCATTTTCATAGTCGCTGCTCAAAAAATGGTCACTACAAATTCTGGCATTCTAAGTATTTGCAGGATCTTGTCTTCTACTTCTATGTAACCATTCTTGCATTAAAATAGGGTTATTCTTCGTAAATACCTGAAAGACTACATTATAACCTTTTCTATTCCTCGAAGTTTTTAGAGATGTTGGTAAATAAGCCAGTTGTTTTGTAAATGGTTTTTCATTCTATTATAATCTTAATGAGTCCTTAATTATTCCAAAAACACATTTTATTGAAGAACATATTTTCATGATTCAATTAGGAAAATTCTAATAGTAAGTCTTGATAGAAAATATTACAATATAGTTCAAGTTTGTGACATTTTTATTGGTCGTTACTACGTTATTGCTGTTTTACTAAATAATAGATTAAATATAGCATAGTAAAGTCCAGGAACTGATTCTGGGACATGTAAAATAAGGTTAACAATCCCTGGCTTAGATAAGGATGGATATGGATTCAGCATCAGAATTCTAGTGAAACTGTGGGGTCTCGTAAAGGATTTCTACTTCCTTTTCTCGAGATGTCAATTGTGGATTCAAAAATTTACATTGCATTTACCTTGCAACATCTATTTTTTAAGATCATTTATAGAAATTCCAGCTGATATCTATGACAACTGATATTGATTCATTGTCAAAATTCAGAAATATAGGGGTGTCCACTAAGGATTTCCACTTCCAGTAATTTTCCTCTTCCAGTTCGAAAATTTTCCTTGAAATACCCATTTCTCATAATTGACTATAGATATAGCTTAGACGATTACTAATGTAGATTTAACATCGAATTCCATAGGAGGTTGGGCGTTTACTAAGGATTTCCATTTCTTGTATTTTCCTATTTCAGGCTCAAAATAGCAATTTTCCTTGAAACATATATTTTGTTAGAATTAGTTTTAGATGGACTTTGGTGATGACAGATATGCATTCACTCTCAAGTCTCTGAAGGGATAGGGTGGTAGTAAGGATTAAAACTGCCAATTCTTTTTCACTAACAGTTAGTTAAAAATTATACTTCAAATATTTTTTTATCGAAATCGTCTACAGATAGAGCTTAGATGATTATTTGTATAAACCCAAGCTTCAATACGAAATTCTTGTTTGAGAAGAGGTCTCACTAAGGATTTCCACTTCTGTTTCTAAAGATTTCCAATTTCGATTAAAAATTTCCAATTTTTTTTTTCAATTTACGTATTTCTCGAAATTTACATATATAAAAATTTACTTATTTCTCAAAATTTTCATATTTTAAAGAAGATCTATAGATAGAGCTCGGATGATGACTGATGTGGATTTTGCTTCAACTTTTAGTAGTAGTAGGCAGTTCACTAAAAATTTTCCAGTTCTAGAGATGTCACTTCCGATTTTTTTCTAAAAAAAATTGCAGAATTGTACGAAATAGGAGATTAAAATATCTTGCTATTTACAAAGAATATGAAGTGTGCACATGACTTTCCAGTAGCTAGAGAATATCTACAAATATTTTATCATGTTGAAGTATTAACATTGTAGATTTCAATACTATTATATTGAGATCGTTTTCTACGTAGTGGCAGTATAATTATGCAAGTAAAACTGGTTAAACTCCAAACTTAATAAGTATAAGAAATTTAATATATGCCGTAATACATCGCACCACAATTTTAGAAATATAAGCATGTTTTTTTTTAGAAATATAAGCATGTTTTTTTGGAAATATAAGCATGTTTTATATTGTTATCTTATTTGATTCAATTTGATGGCCATAAATCTGAAATAGCAACTCGAGTTTTCGACGGATCTACACGTTTCGAGACCTCTAGAATACGAAAAATCCATTTTTAGCGTGACGTCTGTGTGTGTGTCTGTCTGTGTGTCTGTGTGTCTGTCTGTATGTCTGCCTGTCTGTGCAATGTATGTATCCACCCTAACTCAAAAACTAATGGACCGAATTTCATAAAATTTGGTATGTACGTCACTTGGGTGAGACCCTGGAGCTGATTAATTTTTGGTAGGATTCGTAAAAACAGAACCCGTCTGATTTTGCGAAATGGCCAGTAAAATGTCATGTATCCCCTCTAGCTAAAATATTAATAGGCCAAATTTCACAAACTTTGGTAGATAAGTTACTTGTGGGACACTCTGGTGCTGATTAGATTTTGGTACGATTCAGAAAAGAACAACCTGCCTTTTTTTACGAAATGGCCCGCAAAAATTTCATGTATCCATCCTAGCTAAAGTACTAAATGACCAAATTTCATAAAATTTGGTAAATAAGTTACTTGTGGGACACTCTGGTGATGATTAGTTTTTGATACGATTCGGAAAAGAACAACCAGCATTTTTTTACGAAATGACCCACAAAAATCGCCAAAATTTAAAAAAAAAAGACTACGTATGCTGAAATATATCAATTAAATTCCTGTTTTATACACAATTTTACTGTTATTTTTTTGTTATTTGGTGGAATTAAAGTCAATGTAATGAATTATTAAAGAAATAAAGAAAATATGAATTTGAGTCTGCAGGGAAAGTCATGTGTTACCCACATCAGATTTTTACGTTCACTGCATAATTACGTTCACTGTTAAATTCCTGTTTTATACGCAATTTTTGACGAGGAAAAGAATAGAACACACTCCATTATACTTTAGAACCAGCCGTGTTCAAGATATTTGAGATTTCTTGCATTTTTGTGAACCCTCTATCGGAAAAATGTCCAGTTACTAAATAAAAACAAAAATTCAATTAAAAATGCAAATTTTCTGTTATTTGGTGCAATTAAACTCAATGTAATGAATTTTTAAAGAAATAAAGGAAATATGAATTTGAGTCTGCAGGGAAAGTCATTTGCTACCCACATCAGATTTTTACGTTCACTGCAATACATGGTAATCTATAGGGAAAGTATTGGAATCATGACGAAAATCGCAACTCGAGTTTTCGATGGATCGTCACGTTTCGAGACCTCTAGAATACGAAAAAACTATTTTTAGCGTGACATCTGTGTGTGTGTCTGTCTGTCTGTGTAGATTTTGTATCCACTCTAACTTAAAAACTAATTGACCGAATTTCATAAAATTTGGTGGGTAAGTTACTTGTGGGGGAGTCTGGTGCTGATTAGTTTTGGGTACGGTTTGGAATAAAAGATCCGTTCTTTTTTTGCGAAATGGCCCGCAAAAGACTGTATCCACTCAAGCGGAAAACCTAATGGACCGAATGTCGCAAAATTCAGTAGATATGTCGATAGTGGGTTACCCTGGTGCTGATTAGATTTTAGTTTGATTCGGAAAAAATAACCAGCCTTTCTTACCAAAATTTCCCGCAAAAATCATCAAAATCTAAAATAAAAAACTACATGTGCTCAAATATATCCATTAAATGCTTGTTTTATACGTAATTATTAACGAAGAAAAGAATAAGATCAACCCAATTACACTAGGACTAGCCGTTCTCGAGATATTTTAGTTTCTTCGTGCTTTCTCAACTCTACATGTGAAAATAAGTCCAGTTATCAAATGAGAACGAAAAGTGAATTAAAAGTGAATTAAATTTAATTAAAATAATGAGAACGTAGATATAAGTCTGCAGGGAAAGTCATGTGCTGTCCACATTAGATTTGTACTTTCCCTGCAATACATGGTAGTGTATAGGGAATGTATTGGAATCATGCCGAAAATCACAACTCGAGTTTTCGACGAATCTACACGTTTCGAGACGTCTAGAATTCGAAAAAAACTGTTTTTAGCGTGGCGACTGTGTGCGTTATGTCTGTCTGTGAAATGGCCCTCCAAAATTGCCTGTATCCAATCTAGCTGAAACACTAGTGAACCGAATTTCACAAAATTCGGTAAATATATCACTTGTGGGACACTTTGGTGCTGATTAGATTTTGGTACGATTCGGAAAAAAATAACCTGCCTTTTTAGCAAAATGACATGCAAAAATCGTAAAAATCTAAAATAAAAACTACGTATGCTCAAATATATCCATTAAATACTTGTTTTATACATAATTTTAACGATGAAAATAATAAGATCAACCCCATTATACAAGGACTAGCCGTTCTCGAGATATTTTAGTTTTTCGTATTTTCTCTTCTCCATCTTTGAAAATAAGTCCAGTTACCAAATGAGAACGAAAATTGAATTAACGTGAATTAAATTTAATTAAAATTAAGATAACGTGGACATAAATCTGCAGAAAAAGTGATGCCCACATCAGATTTTTGCTTCTACTTACAAAGGTCACAGAAGTAAAATAACACTCAATAAGCTTTTGTAAACAAGTCGTTGCGTAAAAAGAATTTTTCTATCAATGCAATCTTTCCTTTGTTGGAAAGTATATGACAAAATGCTGTTGCTAAAGACATCTACTGGCGATCCAAGAATATTCTGCAAGTAAATATGTTGAAATGTATATTAAAGAAAAGCTGATTAAAGCTTTTCTATTTTCGACGACGTTTGGTGGCATTATTGTTAAAATGATACCTGTATTATAATTTATATATACATGTAAAGTTATTTAAAGCTTTTCCATTTTCGATTACATAAAATGGCATTTTTGTAAAGATGATATTATAATATATAATATGAAAGTTCACATTACTAAACAACGTATATTTTTACATCGATCGTAAAAGAAAGAAGTAGAACAATGAGTAAAAGCATTGCGCAATGCAATGACGTAATAGTATGACACAAAAGAATAAAGTAAAATAATGATAGTAGAATAGCAAGATGAAAAAGTATTGTGTGCTACACGTGACTTTTCTTACATATTAACAAATTTCGATGTTGTGCAACAATGCAGATTTTTGTCATTAATATGAATCCAACACAGAACTTTTACTACAAATTAACATATTTAGATATCATGTGAAAACAAGTCAAACTATGAATTTCTTATTATTCGATCTCGTTGATAATCACTGGGATAATTTGCTAGGGATTACCATAAGCATTGCCAATTTCTTTCCATAGACATCACTCTGCCTGTGAAAAGGTAAAATTTCTAATACCTCGAGAAAAGTGGTATCGTCAAATAAAGGTCGTACACCCCCACCCCTCACACCTTTCCTTTTACCTTACACCTTTCTGGTAGGTCGGACGTTCTGGGTTTCAACAACAACAACCCCCACCCCTCAACAGGAACTTATCGACTTCTTTGAATTATAATATATTTAGTGTTTTTACTTCCGCTGCAAAACTTGGTAATGCATAGGAAAAGTACTGAAATCGTGTTGAAAATCGCCTCTCAAGTTTTCGACGAATCTACACTTTTCGGAATATCTAGGGATCTAGCGTTACTTTTAGCGTTACGTATGTGTGTTGTTGAGACACAGACCGTTCGACCTACCAGAAGGCTGTAAAGTAACTGTTTGGACGGCCGGAATGAGCCACCCAATTTAGACAGGACCCCAGAAGGGGATGCATCCACAGGGACCATACCCTCCTTCCCCAACCACCAACCTCTCGGAAGGACTCGGACCCACATGTTTAACGTGATCCTACTCCGCGGTAATATGGCGGAAGTTTTGGGAATCGAACCCGGGCCTACCGAGAGCAACTCCTTCGCGTAAACCACTGGACAACCGCGCCCCATTTTTACGTCTGTGAATATAATTGCCTGCGAAATGTATGTATCCACTCTAACTCCAAAACTAATAGACCAAATATCCTAAAATTGCATAGGTAAGTTACTTGTGTTTGACCCTGGTGCTGATTAGATTTTGGTACGATTCGGGATAAAAGTACCCAAGTTTTATTACCAGATGGCATGCAAAAATTATGATGAAATTTATGTGAATATGTTTTACACTGTAGTTAAAAAAACTATTTAATGAAATTTCTTAAAACTTAGTAGTTAAGCCCCCTGATGAGTATATTGATGCTGATTATATACTGATTTAGAAAGTATAACCGAGATTTTTGTGCGCAATGGCCCGCAAACATAGTGAAAATCTGAAATAATTATTTCCAAGATATTCAATATTCATAGTCATCATTTTCATTGATTGAGTGTCATTTTTATCAATTTAATGACAGTTTCGTCAATTTGGAAATGTTTAAAAAATCTGGCCAAGTTGACGATATACCGCCAAATTTGCGGCCAAAATTTCGTCAAGCATTATAGACAGAGATACAGGTTAATCTTTTAAAAAATAACTTACTGGAGTACAAATACAAAATTATTATCAAAAGTCTATTTTCAGGTGAATAAAACGAGCTAGATCCATGAAGATGAGGATATTAAATTTATCGCATAATATTACATATGAAAAGTGAACATATTTCACAATAAAAAATTCAACAACAATTCACAAACTATAAAAATTTCACAATTAAATTTTATGTGATTTTATGATAAATTTATTTGAACAATGTGCTATATCTCGAGAACGGTTTATGCAAGCTTTCCAAAGTTTATGTTATCGGTTTCTAATGAAATTTTGCTTCAAAAATGATTATTTATGTAACAAACTTTATTGAAAGTATTCATTTGTTGATGATTTTTTGAAAATGTCATTTCCAGATTTGGGAAGGAGAATATGAACATTCGGTTGCGTTTAAAAACACTAGGCTTCTAGTATACACGGATTCTTATAGCCTGTCGTGAGATATTGTCTCCACAGACTCACAGACATCAATTCAAATAAGTTTGATTAGTGTTCAGCCATGCTAGAAACTGGCTCTTCCGTCGAAAACTCGAATTCGAATTTTCGACCTCATCACAATGCTTTCCTTATACATTATACTGTGTATATAAGGAAATTAATATGTCATGAGCAATTAACAAAATTCCAAGTCTATTATCGATATTACGCGGCTCTTTTTCCGGCTTTAAGAAAAGCCCTTAACCTTAACAAAGTGATAATAAATCGGACCGAAATGGAGTGGAAAATATACAAAGAACAATAATGGCGTCATCTATGTCCTTGTATTACAATTCACACACATGTTTGGAAGAATGGAAATTTTTTTTTCATTGACTCTTCCTTTTTTGAGTGAGAAATTGCTGGAAAAATCCCTTTGTCAAAAATATTCTCGCCGAAAAACATACAAAAACTTTGTGGCTCAAAACCGTCCAAAACTAAAAAGCACTCCATAAGATCAAATACTGACAGACTCAATAATTGATGAGATAAACAGAACTGGTTGTTTGACTAGTCCTTTTGTTCGCTTTGTTTGAGTTGAACAACTGCGCAGATGATAAGGATTAAAAGCTGGTAAAATAAAATAAACGACTTTGTAAATAAAAAGACATCTTCATTCACGAGTTATTAGTAGTCTCCGGAATTATGAGTATAATTGGTTATTTGACAATGCTTCTAGGAGTGGATTCTTCTAGGATAGTGCCTTTGTTCGCTTTGTTTGGGCTGAACAACCAGGCATCTGATAACACATAGGCAACTGATAAGATAAGAGATAGCTGCAAAGAAACAAACTATTTCCTAAACAGAAAGATATCTTTATTAAATACTTGAAGCGCATTAAAATCCCACC
Organism: Amaurobius ferox; assembly: GCA_951213105.1. Taxonomy (NCBI): domain Eukaryota; kingdom Metazoa; phylum Arthropoda; class Arachnida; order Araneae; family Amaurobiidae; genus Amaurobius; species Amaurobius ferox. The sequence goes on along the minus strand of OX578153.1, from coordinate 45,324,332 downwards.
TAGACCTAAAATATCATTCAGAAGAAAAGGACATTAACAAAGCAAATTCCCGAAAGTGCAAAACAGTGGTTGGATTAAACATTGTTGAATAAATATTCAAATAGTGCTCGTTACTATATACGGACGCATGAAAGTCATATTTCTGTATTAAAATACAAATAACAAGAAAGATCAATCATTCTTAAAGCATTGATTATGAAACACTTTACAACTTCAATGCAATTTTATTTAAACATGTCTAAAATGTAATACATTCCTCGGTAATATTTTAAAACTTACCACAATACTACATTAATTTATTATATTTGAAAACTGAAACCTTCATCGAAAAAAAATGAACTTCATTCAAAGACGGCATTGAAATATAAATTGCCTGGCTTAAACATCTCTAAAATGCGATACATTTCTCGGTAATAATTTTAGAAATATCATAATACTACGATAATTTATTATATTTGAAAACTTCATCGAAAACAACTGAAATTCATTCAAATGACGTCATTGAAAAAATAACAAGCCTGGCTCTCTCTATGAAAGCATCATTTCATTCATCACAATACTATAATAATTTATTTTATTTAAAAATTAAGACCATGGATCTACAAGTAATTAAAATCTATGCTTAAAACTTCATCGAAAAAAATCGTCCTTCTCTTTGTAAAATCAATGAGTATTTCCTTCATATCAGCTATGCAGACTCCATGAGCTAAATAATTTTGTGTTAAAGAAATACAGCAATTTTATTGCAACTCATTCTAGATATTTTGCTGTTTACATTTTACATAAGAGAAAAATAGGCTTCGTTGTAGAAATAATCAAATTCGGATGAGCATTTAAACTCAAATATATTGTAATTGCGTTGTTTCAGTATGTAAATGCACAGAGTTTAAGCAAAATTAAATGGTTTTTGGACGGATACAACACTTAATATGAATTGAAAAGAACGTTAAAAATCACGATTTGGAGACAAGATGGATGTCATATATCATTTTGAAGTGGGTCACGTGATCTTTTCATATCATGGTCACGTAATCGCTTCATATAAGAGATGTAATAATTATTTTAATTTTTATTTAAAAAACTACTAAATATATTTCGCTGAATTTTTTTTATATATTTTATGGAACAATTTGAATATTACATAAAATTTTCGAAGCAATTTGTGAATTTTAAATCCGCTTAAAACATGTTTGAAAAATTAGGTCCCATAGGGCTCAATGTATTTCATTTTTTCAATCTGGGTTCAATCCAAATCTAATTGGGTGATATTCATTTATATTCACATAGGTCCTACAGACCGTCTGAATAACATACTAAAATTTAATTTTGATTAAGTCATTTTTACGGCAGTTATCGTGCTAATGGACAGATAGACAGACAGAATGAACAAAGTCATAAACACTTTTCAACTTTATTGTAAAGTGTTAAAAACGGTATAGCGGATGCGAGAATACTTTTTATATCAATCTATAAACAGAATGCAAATTCACGAGAGCGATATATTTCATCATAAATCTCTTCTAACATATTTCAAGTAGAATTCACTACATCATCTTATATATTTAAAGCATAAATATCACAGATATAAATGGTTGAAAATCAAGGAATACATTTGCATAGTGCTTTACTTCCAAGACTATTTCATTGAAATAACATTTGAACATGAATTTGAAATTCAAAAAAATTTAACTATTGAGCTGATTGGTAAGAAATAATTTTAATAAACAATGTTAAAATTACCAATCTTTACGAAAAATATGCTAAAAATATTTGCTTCTTTTATAAATTTACATTTGAAACATATAATGAAGTATTTATTTAAAAATTAAAATTTATTATTACTTTTTTACTTTTTAAGTGTTAGGGTTAGCCTGAATGTACATTATACCTAAACAAGAAATTTGGCAGATCGGCAAACGAAAATCGTCATTCAAGAAAAATTTAACTCTTGAACTGAGTGGTAAGAAACAATGTTAAAATTCCCGATCTTTACGAAAAACATGTCAAAAATGTTTGCTTCTTTTATAAATTTAAATTTGAAACAAACAATGCTTTAAAGTATGAAGTATTTATTTCAAAAAAGTAAAATTTAGGATCACTTCTTAAGTGTTAGTGTTAACCTCAATGTGTTATACAATTGTAACTATGTATCATAAGCGTATTCTAGCAAATGTCGTCAAATAGCAAAATTATTTAAATTAAATGCTATCTCCCAACTTTATGGCCTGGTGCCTAGATTGAAGAGAAATTTCTCGAGCAAGCCCTGACCAAGGACCAGTTTAGACTTTATATAGCACTCGCCAACACGGAATATTTAGTATCTACAAAGCCTGTAACAAAGTTTGTTATGTGCCACAACTTTATTAGTGTCTATATGAGGACCGACGAATTTTGCCCAGCCTTATAGCCAGGTTCAAATTCCTTCAAATCATTCAAGATTAGGCTTGTATTCTTCAGATCAAGGATCAGTTTTTGGACTCTCTGGGCTGGAAGAAATCCCGGTTCTTATCTCATGCGGAAACTAGGTAGGGGACAGCAAAAATAGATTTTAGAAAGTAGAATTTTTATGAGAAATGGACGGTTTTCCTCGCTGCATTAGAAAAATTCTAATGTCGCACCTATTAGAGATAAGAAAATGTTTTAACTAGTGGAAATGCTGTAATACAAAGATGCTACAGGTCTTGGGTATGAGCGTATGTTTAGTAAGTAAATTCGAGTCCTCGTTTCTCCTACATAGAAGCGTCCTTAGCCACCTGGAGTACTTAAGAAGCCATGGGTCGTAGACCGTTAGGCTAAAGATTGAGGCTTTTCCAAGATCTCATGAAAATGTATGTGAAAGTTTTTAAATGATTTTCAAATACAAATAGGACATAAAATTGAGATCATTATGAACGACCTCGAGTTTGACAGAAAGAGGAGCATTAAGGACAGAACGAAGAGCCAGACTCTGAATAATTGAATGAGTTTCAGCAGCGGTGCACCAAATTTGGGAGCCATGTGCCATAATGGGCATGACTGAAGCTTTGTGAAACATTAATTTATTTGACATAAACAGACGGTCCAAATGGGTTTAAGGGTGACAATTGCAGGCTTCTTCTAACAAGTTTCGGATATATGTATTCTTCAGAGGAAACTTTATCCTAAAATTAGGAAGGCCTCAGTGACTATAATCTTGACCCTTGTGGCATCCTACAGCCTAAGCTAATACAACAAGATTGTGTACCACAGATTTGATGATAGAAATGTCCTTGAATTATAATGCAGTAATTCGATGTCTCTATGAGAATTCATCAATTCGAGAAATTGTACACTTAAGCGGGTTGTATATTTAAAGGAATTGTATACTTAAATGAGTTCAATTATAGTTAAAAGCACAATTATTTAACTTTGAATCCAATGCTTATGCTTTCTGAAACCCAATTATATACTTTGCATACTTACCCTCAATGGAATAACTTCAAGACGGATTTTATTTCGCTTTAACTTCTCATGAGTGTTATTAGTTTCCGTAGCAAGTACTGCGTAAAGCATTGGGAATTTGCAACATGATTGAAAATTATTCTCTATAAAATGAAAGATACTATAATTTGAATCTACTATATTAGAGACAAAATGTAAATCATTAATGTATTAAGAAATTAATAGGGATAAACATATTTATTTTCTCTTTTTGTCAGCGTACAAAGAAGAAAAAGATAATTTGGAATTGCTTCTGTCTAAAGCGCAGATCGAATCTCTCACATTTGAAAGGTTTGATGGAAGTAAGAAATTCTTGCACATGCTTCTTGAAACGCAGAACAGTGTTTTGAATTTTGAAATAAAAGATGGCCAAATAACTTTAGGGACATTTATGTGCTCCGCTCATGGAAAAATCAGATGAAAAGATTTGGAATGAATAAAGACATATGGATGGGATTTTTTATCAATGAAAATGTAAGTGAAATACATCGTGATTATTGTTATTGAAATATATTTTATTTAAAAAATTGAATAATTAATTTATTGAAAAATTGAGAATTTATGTGCGTGCACACGATTAAATTGGAAAATACACTCAAGCACATAGTAGCCTCAAATATGCACCTAAATAAGCCTGAAACCGCTGCGCGGGCGCATAATGCGCCCTGATCCTAGCGTTGGACACATTGAATGCCACGCTGTACCATGACTATATCACACTCTAAATACTTTTCTTGTCCTCTGTGAGGGTATATAAATACGCTTCCTGTCCTCTGTGAGGGTATATAATATATTTTGATTCGCACTAATTTTTATACACACTATTTTTATACACATCGCACTTTTTTTATACACACTAAACAAGCCTCTTTGATACGCCCTAAATACGTTTTAATACGCCCTGAATAAAATCTTTTGTTTAGCCCTAAATAAGGTTTTTTAATGCGCCATAAAAAAATTTTTCACATGCCAAGAGAGAAAGTGATAAAAAGTACTTTCAAATTCTCTAAAATTCCCTACCTTGACCCAGAAGACTGAATCTTGGCACACTTATGATATCGATTATTGTACAAAATCTAACGGAGTAACAGAACCAGACTTTCGATTCGTCTCCCCAGCGGTGGAGAAATTGGGGGGGGGGATTAAAAGTACTTTCAGATTCTTAGTGGTTGTTAAGGGCGTATACTGTTCTGCTTCTCCTTTTAGCCTGAAGAAGGGGATTTATAACGCCTTCGAAACAATTGTCGTCCCTTAATTACTATATGCCTGCTTTCTTATAGAAACTTTTGTAAGTCAGTGTCTTATAAGCATTGTCATTTTACGAACCTGTTAACTATCCGATAAATATATTGCTTGTATTTTATATTTTCTTTTCAAAGGATGGCATTTACTATATATTTTTCCCTATATTTGATTTCAAAAGTATTTTGTAGTGTTTAACAATGTATTTCATTTTCAGCCTTGCAAAATTTGTTAAATATTGACGGGTTGCTTTGTTGTTATAATGACTTACATAATAAAATTATGCAAGTTTTTCTAACTACACATTATTATTTTTCACACGGCAGCTCTGGATATCCTACCAGAGAACACAAACACAAACTTTTCAGCACTGCTTTATTTTTTGGAACTCCTAATCTACAAACTTTCGAATTTTTTCTCCCCCCCCCATGCCGCCCCCTATATTCAATCCTCCTAGGTGGACCCTTTAACAAAAGAATATACATATAAGGAAGGGAAGCTTCCAAATGGCTGTGGCGTAGTGGTAGCGTGGTTTTATAGTCACAGCCAAATAACTCTCGAGTGACTTCAATCCTTTATTTATTTACAGCAATTAGGTAATATACAAATTAGATTACAAAGGTATCCAAATCTGAAGTGAGGCGAATAGTCCGCTGAGGTCACTCTGACGTGTTCAAGAAAATGTCCACATCAATTTCCCGTGGAAAGTCTATGCGAGGTGATTCTCTAACCAGGATTCAAGATGAAACTGACGTAAGTCCACGATGCGGTGACGTCCTGTCACGACAATATGCTAGACCCGGGTGGTCTGAAATTTAGACTAGCGGTAGTCTATATGGATAGAGTCCTACTGGGCCCTCGATCTCTCTTCCGTTCCGTCCTTAGGTCAGGAACTATCGCAGAAGGTTTCTGCTCAAAAACCAGAAACAGGGCCTATGCCCGAGAAGCACTCTCTTTCCAAAAAGACGAGCTCTCTTCTCGAAGATCAGATCTTAACTGCTCTCTCAAACCCTGCTCCGGTCGCCCTCAGAAAAAGAGCCACCAGGGGACAATTTACTCTCTATTTTTCTATTGGATCTTAATATCCGTGATGTCATTTTTCTTGAGTCTCATTTGTCCGGAGACTCGTGCCAGTAAGTCTAGGGGACACTCCCCTCACGTCTGGAGCTAACGTCCACGCGATCACTCAAGGCGGTTCATGCCAGCTTAGCCTTTCTTCTTAACTGTCAATTTTCCCGACATGGTGGCGCGGGATTCGCGACGTCCATTGTTCTGGTGACCTCTGCTGTCTTTAACATTCAAAGGGTCACAGGTGTGCCCGGTCTGGAATTTCTAAGCCCCAATTCCAATTCGGGGGGGTTTAATTACAGCTTCATTTGCTGAATTAATTTAATTCGGCACAATCCCTCCCCCCTTAGGGAGATTTTGTCTAGCAGGCAAAATCTGTAAGGCAAAGGGTTAGACATGGTTCACCTGACAACATCATTGGAGGCAACAAGGATTAAAATAAAACGAAAAAAAAATTAATATATACACAAAAACAATTCCTACAAAAATTATAAAAATATATACAGCACAATGTAATACAGTTTTTTCTAATCTGGCAGCATTCTGCTCAGACAGTCTGCATGTCCGATATCCTTTCCAGCCCGGTGAATGATCTGATAGTTAAAAGGCTGTAGAGCTAGGGCCCATCTCATCAATCTAGGGTTCTGACCAGAATTGGTTTTAAGGAACACTAATGGGTTATGATCGGTTTCGATTGTGAACTTTTGACCATCAAGGTAGTGTCGCAGCTTTTTTATTGCAAAAATTATGCCTGCGCATTCCTACCGTCCCATCTCTCTCCTCCCCTCCTTAAGCAAAATCACTGAACGGATAATTCAAACCCGCCTCATAAATTTCATAGATCAAAATAGCATCCTCATCCCTGAGCAATTCGGCTTCCGCCCTAAACACTCCACCACCCATCAGCTCCTTCGAGTGGTGGAATTCACCGCTCAAGGCCTTAAAGAAAAATCACCCGTAGGCGCCCTGCTTCTCGATGTTGAGAAGGCTTTTGACAAGACATGGACAATCGGAATTATACACAAACTCATTAAATTTAACATCCCCCCCCCTTTTATACACATTATCAGCTCATATCTTAAAAACCGTAACTTTCATGTTAGGACACTTAACACCCTTTCTGATATCCATCCGGTCCAAGCTGGGGTCCCCCAGGGTTCCATTCTTGCCCCCCTTCTTTTCATTCTGTACATTAACGACATCCCCCGGTCACCGCACACCACTCTTTGCCTTTACGCAGATGACACATGTGTCATCTCCAAACATAAAAATCCAAACTATCTACACGCCCACCTGCAGTCCCACATCCACATTCTTGAAGAGTATTTTAATAAATGGAAAATTAAAATTAACGCCGTCAAATCCCAAGCAGTATTCCTGTCAGGCACCAGGTTCCCCCCTCCCCCCATTATGATCAACAACCAGCCAGTCCCCTTCCAGCGTACTGCCAAGTACCTCGGCGTCCATTTGGACAGCCGACTTACTTGGAGTACGCACATAAATTATGTTATCAAAAAAGCAAGGAAATTAATAGGCTCCCTCAACCATCTCCTTTTCTCCAAAGATCTTGATAAAGACAACAAAATTCTACTCTATAAAAGCATTATTCAACCCATTCTCCTCTACGCCTGCCCGATTTGGGGCTACGCCTGCAAAACCAGTATAAATAACCTGCAAATTGAACAAAATAAAATACTCCGGATTATAAGGAAAGCCCCGCGATACCTACGGAACGACGTAATCAGGAAGGACTATCAAATTAAAACTATAAAGCAAATTATCAAAAAACAGGCACAAAAATTTTATCATAACATACCTAGTGTACCAAACGAACTCTTATTCAATCTTCCAGACTACGACCCTCGGCAGAACAGAAAACGGCCGCGGGCAGTTCTTTTTGACCCACCATAGCGTTGTAATCATCTTAACCATCCCAGTTCGCTTATTGTGCAACTTTCAGCTTAAATTCATTCTTCTATTCTTATCTTGCATCAATCAATTTCACTTAATTCTCCCTCCCTGCCAATATGTAAACATATATGGCGTGATAGTGGTATCCCCACAGCATAACAGATGGCAGCACTGCTGCAGTTACATTCCCTCCACTTCCCATAAGGAAGCATGGACTTTTATGATAGTCATGGTCTACAGTACTAATATGCTCAAATGATAGCAGTGATTCAAATCAATGATGAAAAGATGGATGAAATCCTCAACCTCATCAGAGGGTTTATCACCATGTTCGACCTAGATGCAATAAAACACCTGTTGATGCAGTTCGCAGAGCTAATACAAAAAAAGAGCGATCCAATGCAAATGGTCTTTGAGGCTTTTAAATTAATCGCGGATTTTAAAAATAACAGTGAGAATCAAACCCGCCATGGCTAGGTCCCAAAAAGACAGCTTTAAAATAATATTTTGGAATGCGAACGGCATATCCCCAAGAATAAATGAACTTAGGAGCTACGTAAATGAAAATGATGTAGATGCCCTGCTAATTCAGGAAACTAAAGTTAGAGAAAATAAAAAACTAAATATAGCAAACTATATTGGCTATCACAACCTTAGCTCAAATACAACTGCTAGAAACCCCCATGGAGGAACAACAATATATATTAAAAGAAATATTCCCCACGAGGAAATAAACAACATAAATCTTCAAGGTATAGAAAATACTAGCATAAAAATTAAAATAAATAATGTAAACCCATTTATCCTAACTTCAATATATGTCAAAAACATGAGTGGTATAAATGTAGCTGCGCAGCTGGAACTGCTTTTCTCGCGATATCCAAACACAATACTCGCGGGCGACTTCAATGCACACCACCGAGCGTGGGGCAGCAGGAGAGCCAACATTCGCGGTACACAGATACACAGATTACTGAACACAACAAACACCAACATCATTGCACCGTCGAGACCAACCTGCTTCGCAGGTGCCAACGGCTCATTCATAGACTTTGTCCTAACGAGAAACATAGAATACGCTCATACTATCGATACCCTGGATGAATTCGACTCGGATCATCTACCGGTACTGGTGACATTCGACCTGAACACACCTCTTCCAGCCTCTTTGGGACAAGAGAGGGTGAACTGGAACGTTTTCAAAAGAGCACTTTTTGAGCCGCACTTGGCAGTACCCAACATTATGAGCACGGCTGATATTGACTCTGCCACACACACACTCACAACAGAAATCAAGAGAGCTATTGCCTCTGCCACAACACATCGTGAGTCCCCAAAAATGCCTACACTTTCCCACCATGTCAAACAATTAGTTAGGCAAAGGAACAGAATGCGTAAGACATGGCAGGCTAATAGAGACCCTACCCTCAAAAGGGAGCTTAACAGACTCACGTGGAAAGTCAGGGATAAAATTGTCGCAGAAAAGCAGCAACAGTATAAAGAGTTAATTGAATCCCTTAGCCCAGAAGACGTATCGCTCTGGCAATTCGCTAAAAGACTCAGAAAACCTCAAATTAAACTCCCGCCACTAATAGATGGCGTTAAAATCGCGTACTCAGACGAAGAAAAAGCAGAGGCGCTTGCTAGGCATTACGAAAAGCAATTTGAACCAAACCACGATCTAATGTGTCAGGATACTCTAAGAATAGTTAGGCAAACTCTAAACAACTTCAGGAACTCCCCGGTCACGGCTGAGATTAACCCAGCCACCCCGCAAGAGATAATTGATATCATCAAAAACCTTAAAAACCGTAAAAGCCCAGGGCACGACAAAATCAGGAATATTGCGGTCAAAAACCTACCCTTAAATATAATATTTTACTTGACCACCCTAATAAACAAAATACTAAAACTAAATTATTTCCCCAAAGAATGGAAGGAAGCGATAATTATAGCGATCCATAAGCCTGGTGAGGATGCCACAATTCCAGCCAACTACAGACCAATCAGCTTACTACCGACACTTAGTAAAATTACTGAGAAAATAATTCTTAATAGACTGAACACGCACCTTAGTGAGAATGATATTATCATTCCGGAGCAGTTTGGATTTCGGCCAAAACATTCCACCACTCATCAATTGCTGAGAGTGGTAGAGTACATATCTTCTGGACTTAATAGTAAGACACCCACAGCTGCGATTTTTCTTGACATACAAAAAGCATTTGATAAAGTGTGGCACTGTGGATTAGCATACAAATTGATCACTCTAAAAGTCCCTGACGCACTTGTCAAACTTTTAATCTCATACCTAAATAACAGACACTTCCAAGTTAGAGTAAAAGATAACTTGTCTACACCCAAGCTCATTAAAAGTAGTGTACCGCAAGGATCCATCCTGGGCCCGACACTCTTTAACATATATCTAAATGACATCCCCGGGACCCTAGACACGGACCTGGCACTCTATGCAGACGACAGCGCGATACTTGCAAAACATCCTTACGTCTCAGTAATGCACAGACAGCTACAACAACACTTAGACATACTCCAAACATGGCTGGAAAAATGGCGAATAAAATTGAACCCCAATAAATGTCATTGGATTTATTTCTCTAGAAAACGTAAACCTCCGCCGCCTCTGTACATAAACAACCATGCACTAAAAGCGGAAAAATCTACTAAATACCTAGGTGTAACGATAGATTCCCACCTAACCTGGAAACAGCACGTAACGAACTTAATCAAAAAAGCGTATATGGCCACAGGAGCCTTATACCCAATGATAGGAAACGGAAATCTAAGTTATCAAAATAAACTCCTAATTTATAAATCGGTCATCCGCCCGGGAATGCTGTATGCAGCACCCGTATGGGGATATGCCTGTAAAACTACTATAGACTTACTAGAGACAAAACAAAACAAAATCCTAAGGATTATAAGGAAAGCTCCTAGATACTTAAGAAACTCGGTAATTAGGAAAGACTTCAAAATAAAAACGGTTAGAGCCCAAATTAAAAAGCTAGCGCTTAAATTCTATAAAAATCTGCCATCTGTTCCAAATGAACTACTATTCAATCTGCATGACTATGATCATCGCAAAGCCAAATCACGTAAGAGACCCCGCGCGGTACTTAATATTGAAAATCGGAATTAGGTAAGTCCCAACTTAAATAGTTGATATTAAATTAAAACTCGATCAATGTTTTCTAAAAAATTTTTTTAAAACCTTAAACTGCAAAATTGATAGGAAATCCTTAGAACTGCATCAACTCCCCAAAATTACTCAAACTCTAAATGTGCAACAAACTGCCACATTAGGAGCTAAGTCAAATAATAAAAACAGTAAATCAAAAACCTCGAACCTCCAACTATGGGCAAATGAAATAATGTCACAGTATGAAGATAAGAACCACACCTAGAGATTGGAGATTAAAGGCGCTTCGCGCCTGGTGCTCTTTTCTGGACGAAACCCATCTACCGGAGTGATTCAAATCTAACCCACATACCGGAGGTTAAAGCCCTATGGGCTAGGCACTCCTGCACGAACGTCCACATCACTCACCAAAGGAAGCTTCTTTCGGGCACGTGCGTGTGTGAGCGAGACGCCATCGACTCCTGTACGGTAGGAGGTCGGACTTCTCAGGACTGGCCCACCGCCCACGACATTGAAGCGATGCTTGAAAAGGACATAGTCGAACTACTGGCGGACAAATCCTTATCGTCTGACCTACGCAGTTTTCTCACCTTACTTAACAATCCTGTAACCACAACACAGTTGCTGGGTATTAGGTTGTTCTTGCATATCCCACCTAATTATTGTTTCGCACTGTGCTCATCATTACTATAAGGAGTCATCCGCATGCCTGAGTGGTAAATCCTATTTTTCCCATTTATGATGGAAGGCCACGATGTTTAATTCTGGTGAATTAAAGCTTGGCAACCCCTTCTTTCCCGCCTCATTTTCCAAGGCCCTGCACATACATCTATTTTCCCAGAATAAAATTGCAATTTTTAAAGTTCTTTTAAATTTATATTTTGTGTTGCATCTGTCCTAAATTCGCTTTTTTTTGTGCGTATTTATATTCTGCACCAATGCAATTACAATATATTTTAGTTTAAATGATCATCAAACTTTGATTATTTCTACAACAAAGCCTAATTTTAATGAATGCAGAATGTAAACAAGTGATTGTAAAGATGACTTGTATAAGAATTGCTGAATTTTTTCACGCAAAATTATTTAACTCTAGAGTCGAATAAAAGTATATGAATGAAATATTCACTGCTTTTACATAGAGAGCCAGATAATTTATATTTCGAAGACGTCATTTTGAATAAAGTTCATTTTTTTTTTCGATAAAGTTTAAAGCTTTCAAGTAAAATAAATTATCGTAGTTCAGTGATAATTTAAAAAAATGCATGCATGATTGATTTTTTTTTTTTTTTTTGCTAAGATTGTTATTTAGATGTTTATTTTTTTCTGGCGAAACCAGGTATGTTTGGCGCTAATTATTAGAAGATGTGTTATTTCCCATTTGCCGAAAATGAAAGGCTGTGTTATTTATATGCTCTTATATTTTTCTGGCGAAGCCAGATGTGTTTATTTTTAATTAATGTATTTATTTTCTTTTTGCAAAGGCAAGAGGCTGTGCTAATTTTATTTCTTTCTGGCGAGGCCAGGTATGTTTGACCCTAATTATTAAATGTGTTATTTCCCATTTGCCGAAGATGCAAGGCTCTGTTATTTATATGATCTTATTTTTTTCTTGCGAAGCCAGATGTGTTTACTTTTAATTAATGTATTTATTTCCCTTTTGCCAAAGGGAAATTATAAGTATTTCCTATGCTCACAGAAGGTTGGGTGGGCATGGGTGGAATTCAAGCAGCTACCTCCACGCGGGGAATTCTGGGCAACAGTCATATTATTTATACAGAGATCCACAATATTCTAAATTATTTATTTATTCAAAATTATTTTAGTGAGACTTTGTTATATGACTGGCTAACAGCTGCAAAATTGTTAAATTCATAATTTTCAATTACAATTTATTAGTGTTACTAGTACTTGCGATACCCACTTTTCGTGTCGGGTTTCCTTAACTTTTCGACTTGCAGGTCTACTAACATATGTTATTCTTAAGGGTATACCTTAAAACTTTTTTGGAGTTAAAGTCCAGAATAGCCTATAACTGTACAGACAAAAAAAATTGTTATGTACAGCATTTACGGCACATGTTAAGTTTTCTTGTTGTCTGCAGTTATAGTGCAACAGATTATTCTAGAGGCCAAACCACCTCTTGAATGCGGATTGCTATACTAGAAGTATAATACTTTTTTCTTTAATTTATCAGCTTGACTCAAATGAGACAGAAACCGGTCCTGTATCTCTATTAACAGCATTAGTGACATGACTGGAGTTACACTTTTCTAATTTCAGATACTCTACTAATGTTGTTAACAGTTGTCTACAGGAGCTCTTACTTTAGGAGCAAAACCGGTCCTGTGGTACCGTATAGTGTATATAGATGTATGCTTGTACAGATGTATCACATATTACATACAGGTGTGTCTTCTGAATCAGGTATGTAATTTTTACAATAATATAGCGATATAAAACAGCTTCTAATAAAGTTATTTATTATATTGCAAAGGCCTTCGAAACAAATTTATATCATCAAAGAAATTTGGATGACATGGAAACCCCTTTCAAATGAAAGTCACTTCATTTCAAAGAGCTTCCCTCTGAAAGTCCTCCACCAAAAAACTTTTCCCTTTGATTTATAGCTGACTATACATGCCCCATGCCTAATAAAATATTATCCTGATTTTCTTTTGATGAAACTGGAAACCGATAAGAATTTACCTCCAATTCCAAACTGATCAATAATTTTAGACTCGGTTATAGTGTAATGACAAAACAAATACAAATTGAAAAGCATCAATAATTAAAAATATTTAAAAAGTAATATACATTGTAAATTTTATATACTTGTGAAATTTAAAGTCAATATTTTATATAAATTTAATAAAACTGTTGATTCTTTTATTACATAATGTTGAAATAATTATTTACAATATTATTAACTGCATATCTTGGCCTATATTCCAATGCAAAAGTATCTTTTTTTAAGTTTAATCAATGTTTTCAAAAATCCTAAATATCTCAAATAAAAGCTTATATTAAAAAATAGGCCTAAATATATCATGACATAATCACTAAGTAAATCTTAAGTGTTTATCTTTTTATGTTAGGGAGCCATTCTCTTCCAAATAATAAAAACGAAAAATACTGTCAAATCGCTCCACAAAAATATCCTGCCCAATATTTTGAAAAAAAAATCTAATTCCAGTCTTTCTACCAAAAACATTCTATATTTTACGTTTAAGAGCAGTTTTATTCGAAAGTTTGAAAAAATCGCAAGTATCGTCCTCTACTGAAATATATATAAAACATGGAAGTCCTTCTGTCCAAATTGTGAAAAAAAAAACGAAATCCAATTGGAGCCGTTCTGTCTGAAAGTTTGAAAATTTTACAAGTCCCGTCCTGTACCGAAATATATACGGGAGCCGTTCTGCCCCAATTGTAAAAAAAAAACTAAGTCCAATCGTACTGCCGAAAAGCCGTTCTGTCTAGAAAATTCCCTATATCTCCTTTACAGATTTTCAAAAATTCCCTATCTTCAGTGGTAAAAAAAATGTCAAAGTTTCAACATTAGGAGCCTTCCTGTCCCTAGCCACTTGTTACGGTGAGTGGGAAGGGACCTTTAGAGCAAACGGGGGAAGGCTACGAAAGACGTCAAGAGCGCCCTCAAACATTCATAATTTGGTGTGCAAAAGTGAAGCAAACTTACAGGCGAATTTGCTCCAGCACAATTTCACTCCAAAGGTTTTTTTTTCTTTGTTTGTTTCATTTCAGTCAATATCGGCAATATCGCTTTTTAAACTAATTTTGTATCTTAAAATAGAGTGAATATTTTTCAACAAATATTTATTTGCTTTTTTATACGGATGTGTGACAAATCCAAATGTTTCTTAATGTTCATTCATCTGTCTAAGCTTCTGATATCTAAAGTAATCCATATAGAAAAATCAAATCAAAAATTTACTACACGAAATATTGATTTAACAGTAAAAACATGATCTACAATGCTATTGGCTGTTGAATTGCTGTCAACCGTGCGGTACGCGTTGAATTCGGTGTCATTTCGAATTTATCGTTGCGGCCTGCGTTCACCACGGAAGAGAACTTTCCCCCACTTTTCCATCGTACAGTGCATACGTGAACTCAACCTTCCTCTGCAGTGCGTTGCGTTGCGGTGAGTGGGAAGACACCTTAAGTACAGTGTCTAGAACTAATAGTGTTCCGACTGCCTATATCTCCCAATGCTGGGAGATGTTCCTGAAAAGCCGCCTCCGCCAGACGGCGTTGGTCTCGAATAAGCGGTCTAAAGCGGAGGAGTTAACATTGAAACAAATGGGAATTTATTGCAAATGAAATGACTGATATCTTTCGAAATAACTGAAGAATTTGTGTGAAATTGGGTGTGATTATTGTAAGTGGTATACACAAAAAGTCATTTGATTTTCAGAGAGATTGAGCTAGGAATATATTCTTATTTTTAAAATTTTATTTAACTTGATCTGGTGTTCGTTCAAACATTTGAGGTCCAAAATAATCAGGTTCATTTATCATAGTAACGCGAAATTCGTTATAATGTTTCCTCTTGTGGCATATTTCAGTTCTTTCGATTTTGAAGCATATCGGGCTAGCCCGTCCTGGGCCCGCCATAGGACATTACCTGGTTTTAGAGAATATCTCGAAAATCAGAGAACGTTGGAAATCTAAGTTTAATATATCGTTTTCTTTTGGGGTGTATTTTAATTCTTTCAATTTTCAACCGTACCGGGTTAACCCGTCTCAGGCCCGCCTTAGAAACTCACCCGTTTTTGCGGTATAAGTCGAGAACAGGTGTATCTAAAAATTCGAAGTTTAGAATATCTTTGCCATTTGCTGTATATTTTAACTCTTTGGATAAAAATTTTATAGGGCTAGCCCGTCCTGAGTTCAACAAAAGGAATATATCGTTTTCTGAGAATAACAAAAAATTCGGAGCATCTAGAATGTATAAATTTAATATGTCATTGTCCTTTGGAGTATATTACATTTCACCTCATTTCGAACCGTATCGGGTTAGCCCGTCTTGGGCCTGCCATAGAAATTTACTCGCTTTTAAAAAATAAATCGATCAATCGGAGTAGCTGAAAAATATAAATTTAGTATATCATTTCCGTTTGGATGGATTTTAATTTAGATTTTGAAGCTCGTCGGACTAGCCCGTCTTGGATCCGCTGAAAAATGCATTAGTTTTTGAAAAATAAGACGAGAACCGAAGTAGCTAAAAATTCCAAATTTAACATGTCGTTGGCTTTTGGGGTATATCTAAGTTTCTTCGGATTTGAACTCGGTAGTAGTTCAAAAATTTCGGGGTAGTCCATTCTGGGCCCGACATAGGAATGGACCCGTTTTTTAGAATACCTGGAAAATCGGGGAAACTAGAAAATATAAATTTAGTGCATCCTTATCTTTTGGGGAATATTTTAATTCCCTTGTTTTTGAACCGTATTGGGCCAACCCGTTTTGGGCCCGACTTAGAAATTCGCTTTTTTAGTGGAATAACTCTAGAACCGGAGTATCAAAAAGTTTCAAGTTTAGAATGTCGTTGTTATTTGCGGTATGTCTAAGCTTATTGGCTTTAAAACCTGATCGGGCTAGCCCGTCCCGGTCCCAACAAAAAGAATGTACTCGTTTTTTAAGAATAACTCCAAAACTGTAGCAGCTAGAATATCTAAATTTAGTATATCATTGTTTTTTAGGGTATATTTTATTTCTTTGGATTTTGAACCTTATCAAACTCGCCCGTCTTGGGCCCGACAGAGTGGTAATGTACTCATTTTTCGAGAATAACTCGTAAATTGGAGCAGCTAAAAAATACAAATTTAGTATATCAATTTCTTTTGGGGTTTATCATAATTTATAATTTGAACCTCATCGTCTTGAGTCCGTCTTAGGAATGCGATTGTGTTTGATGAATAACTCGAGAACCGGAGTAGCTAAAAATTCCAAATTTAGCATGCTATTGTCTTTTGTGATATATTTCATTTTTTCGAATTTGAACTTCATTCAGCTAGCTCGTGCTGTGCTTGCTATAGGAATAGACTCATTTTTTTAAAATAACCTGAAAACTGGAGCAAATAGAAAATTCAAATTTAGTATATTATTTCCATTTCGGGTAGAATTTAATATTTTCGGCGTATATATAATTATAATTAGTGGCGTAGGCATGGGAGATAGGATGTGTGGTAAAAAACTTCATTTGCCGAACAATTACATTAGTTCTCAAAATTGTCTATATTTTAAAAAAAATGAATTTTATACTATAAGCTCCATTCGATCGTCGACCTCCTTGTGTCCTAAATACATAGTTACATCCATATGCAAATGAGCTAAGAAGTGCGAAAT
Organism: Amaurobius ferox; assembly: GCA_951213105.1. NCBI lineage: Eukaryota > Metazoa > Arthropoda > Arachnida > Araneae > Amaurobiidae > Amaurobius > Amaurobius ferox. The sequence continues at coordinate 45,307,129 of OX578153.1, read as the reverse complement.
TTGTCCACGGATGTTGGGTCGGTGCACTGGGAGTACGAGTGAAGGTTACGGTTCTGCGTGATCTGACGTAGAAGGTTTTATGCCTTCGAAACCGGGCGATATTAGTATTTTGAGTGGTATTCTGCTTTTTACGAAGATAATTTTATTTCTTTAGCAGAAATTTTGACCGCACGTATTGATTTTGTTTACTTAAAATTGAAATTTTTCAATAATTTTTAAAAGCATTATATGAATAACTTGAACGAATGCTTTAAAACCAAATTTTTGTTTTGCATTTTGATACATATTACCATGTAAACCTAAAAAAAGAATGTATGAGAATGTCTGGCAAATATTTTGTTTTATCTCATATGTTCGTCTACTAGGAAAAATGCCTGTGGGTGGCCCTGTGAATTTGGAAGAAAAACATGAAACACCATTGCCGCTTGAACATTAGAACAAGATGGGGGCTGCCTACAAGTGCTATCTCTTTGTACGATGAAAGATAGCGCTGATAAGAATTTCGATTGAGGGTGAACATGTAATTGACCGCTATTTTATTTCGACAGGCGCGTCTCCTGTACATATACGTTTCCGCAAGTTGCCACATCTCTTACACGAACAATGCTCAAAAGATCCGCAAATCAGCGGGGGCTCTGGAAATGGGTAGAACACCAGGGAAGGGCATTTTGTACTGCCTTCAGGGTGGCCTCTAGATAAAATAGAAAGTATATCATTAGCACATTGGTCATCTGAGATCGAATTTGTTTTTACTAAGAACCGTCACCTGTACAATATTCTTTTTCGTTCTAAAATTGGACAGGATGGACCCACTCAGAAAGAAAGATTTTTCGAAATTGTAAGCAGCAAGCTTTCACTCATTTGATGTTTGTTGTAACTGACGTTGAAAATCTATATTTGGATTAAAAAGGGCTGTTTTTATAGCTATACCATTATCGCCTGTTCTGTGTAAAATTGCCTAGAAAAATGTATTAATTCGATTCATCCAGCATATTACTGTATTTTGCATTTCGACGAATAGGCTAAATAGCTTAACATTTCATAATCTGCGAATTTCAGCATCCAAAAATCCCGTCACAAGACTTTTCTTTCTATTATACTATGTAGTACGAATCGCTATATTACTATGAATCTTTAAAGTGCACCGTGGACTGGTTTCGCATTATTTAATTCTCTTGCATATAAACGTAGGCAAGATCTAGGATAAGGGGGGGGGGGTCGACGATCGAATGTGGGTTTACACAACAGTACAAAATACTTTCTCAAATATAATCCCTAAGGAGAACTAATGTAATTGCTTAATTGTTTGGTAAATGATAATTTTTCTCCAATTTTCGAGTTATTTTCCAGAAACGAATGCATTCCTAAGGCTGGGCAAAGATGGGGTAATCTAATAAAGTTTAAAATCCAAAGAATTAAAATATATCCCAAAAGTGAATACTATATTGTAAATTAAAATCCATCCAAAAGGGAATGATATACTAAATTTACATTTTTTAGCTACTCCGACTGATCAAGTTATTCTTGAAAAGCGAGAAAATTTCTATGGCGGGTCAAGGCGGGCTAGCCCGATAAGGTTCGAAATGCGATGAAATATAATATACCACAAAGGGCAATGATATATTAAATTTAGACATTCCAGATGTTCCGAATTTTGAATTATTCTCAGAAAACGATATATTCCTCTTGTTGGGCTCAGGACGGGCTAGCCCGATGGGGTTCAAAATCTAAATTAAAATCCATCCAAAAGGAAATGATATACAAAATTCACATTCTTTAGCTACTCCGTTTGATCGAGTTATTCTTGAAAAGCGAGTAAATTTCTATGGCGGGCCAAGACGGGCTAACCCGATAAGGATCGAAATGCGATGAAGTATAATATATAACAAAGGGCAATGATATATTAAATTTAGACATTCCAGATGCTCCGAATTTTAAGTTATTCTCAAAAAACGATATATTCCTCTTGTTGGGCTCAGGACGGGCTAGCCCGATGGGGTTCAAAATCTAAATTAAAATCCATCCAAAAGGAAATGATGTACAAAATTCACATTCTTTAGCTACTTCGTTTGATCGAGATATTCTTGAAAGGCGAGTAAATTTGTTTGGCGGGCCAAGATGGGCTAGCCCGATAAGGTTCGAAATGCGATGAAATATAATATACCACAAAAGACAATGATATATTAAATTTAGACATTGTAGATGCTCCGAATTTTGAGTTATTCTCAAAAAACGATATATTCCTCTTGTTGGACTCAGGACGGGCTAGCCCGATAAGATTTTTAATCCAAAGAGTTAAAATATACAGCAAATGACAAGCATATGCTGAACTTCGAATTTTTAGATACACCTGTTCTCAAGTTTTACCAAAAAGTAAAGTCATATGGCGGGCCCAGGACGGGCTACACCGATAAGCTTCAAAATCGAAAGACTTGAAATGTACCACAAGAGAAAACGTCATACCGAATTTCACGTTACTGTGATGAATGAATTTGATTATTTTGGATCTCAAATGTTTGAACGACCACAGATAAAGCTAAATAAAATTTTTAAAATATGGATATATCCCTAGGTCAATCTCTCTGAAAATCAAATGACTTTTTGTGTATGCCACTTGCAATAATTACACCAAATTTCAGACAAATTCTTCAATTATTTCCAAAGATATCAATCATTTCGTTTGAATTAAATTCCCATTAGTTTCAATGTTAACTCCGCTGCTTTAGACCTCTTATTCGAGACCAACGCCGTCTGGCGGAGGCGGCTTTTAGGGAACCTGTTTTTCGCCTCGGTCGGCACACTATCTATTCTAGCCACTGTACCTTAAGGAAACGGGGGAAGGCTACGAAAGACGCCAAGAGCGCTCTCAAACAATCATTTTTTTTTGTGTGTAAAGGTGAAGCAAACTTACAGGCGAATTTGCTCCAGCACAATTTCACTCCAAATCCCGTGACGCATGTGCATTAGCAAATTGTGACTCAAGGTAAATAGTTGTGTACTAAGGAGGGGGGAGGAAATGGGTTATTTCTTTCACAAGTCAATGTACGTGTGTGTTGTATTTCCACGTGGTCCGACTTTATTACAATTTTAAGCTGTTAATTTAATATTTTTGTCACTTCTTTTACAAGGTTGATATATTTTTAATCGTGTGTTACAATTCTGGGCTGTGTACATTTGATTTTCTGATTGTGGTTTTCTTAAAATGACCGATTTGCTGAGTTTCTTGCAAACACAAAAGGTACGTGAATTATTTCGATCCTAAAAGTATTTAATCTATTAGCCAGTTAACTAGCTTGTTGGAGATAGAATTATTTTTAATTTTCTGTCTATTCAGGCTGATTTGCTGGATGTCTTGAAGCAGATAGAATTAGAAATAAAATACTTTTAGATTATTTTTAATGTGAAATGACTATGTTATATTTTTAATTTCTACTGATTTTAATGAGTCTCCAAATACTTTAATTTTCAACACGTTTTCTTATTTAGATTATTTGATAAAATAAAAAGTGGAATGACTGTTTATTTTCTGAAACATTGTCGTTGCTTAAAAAATTTGGAACCTCAATCATGTAAATCAAAATATTTAATTCATTACAATTTTGTAATTTTTCGTTGTGTTAAATTTTAAGTAAAATTAAAAATTTTATTTATAAATTTTGAATTCAAAAAACTGAAAATTTATTTTTATCTAAGCTGCTAATTGCATTTTTAATTTCCTTATATACATATAATGTATAAGGAAAGTATTGTGACGGGGTCGAAAATTCGAATTCGAGTTTTCGACAGGAGAGCACGTTTTAGGCATCCCTGATCTCGAATCAAACATTTTTGAAGTGATATCTGTGTGTGTGTGTGTGTGTGTCAGTGAGTCTGTGGAGACGATAACTGACGAACGAATGGACCGAATCAAACCAAATTTGGTACAAAAATCACAATCCGTAAACACTGGAAGCCCATTGTTTTTATACGCAATCAAAAGTTCAGAACTCCTCTAATTTTCGAATGAAATTTTGAAAAAATCGTCAAAAAATCAAAACCACTAATAAAGTTACGCAAATAGACATTTCTTATGTAATTTTTCATTAGAAAACGATTGACATAAATTTTAGAACGCTGACATGAACCGTTCTCGAGATATTGTACATTTTAAAAAAAAATATCAAAAAGTCATATAAAATAAAAAAAAAAATATTTCCTATTGAGAAACATGTTCACTTTTCATTCCAATACCATGCGATAAACTGGGTGATATCATTCTCGTGGAACGAGCTCGTTCTATTCATGAAAAACGATACTTTTAGTAATACTTTTGTATTTGAACGCCAATAGTCATTTATCTGCTGTAAGAATACCTTATTTCTTAGTGCATAACGCTTGGCGAGATTTTGGCGTCGAATTTGGCGGAATGTCGCCAACTTGACGACTTTTTTAAATGTTGCCAAATTAATATGACGCTAAATCAATGAAAATGACGACTAATTGTCGAAAATTCAATATCATGGAAAGAATATTAGTATCTACTATAAGAAAAACCTATTGTTTACTGTAAAAGTAGTAAATTCATTGCATTATATAAGGAAAGTCATGTGTTGCCCACTTCAGATTTTTGATTATGTGAAAATCGCAGGTTTGAAATATGAATTTAAATGGAAACTATCAGCATGGTTTATTTCTCACAGACTTACCAAGCAACGAAAAGTATTAAGGAATCACAAGAAAAATCAATCATGCATAAAGCATTATGAAACACTTTCCAACTTTAATTTTATTTAAACATCTCTAAAACGCGATACATTCAGTGGTTCACACAATACTGCAATAATTAATTATATTTGAAAATTTAAAACTTCATCGAAAAAAACGAACTTGATTCAAATGAAATATAAATCATCGAAATATAAATCACCTGGTTCTCAGTGTAAAAGCAGTAAATATTTCATTTATACATTTTTATTTCATTTATCACAGTACTTCAACAATTTATTCTACTTAAAAACTTAAAACCATGAAGGCCAAGGTAATTTAACTTTATGCACAAAATATCATGGAAGAAGTATGCCATTTAATCGTCTGCTTCTTTGCAAAATCAATGAATGATTCATTCATATCATCTATATTGCAGACTCCTGAGCAAAATAATTTTGCATTAAAGAAATTCAGCACTACCTATAAAACTCATCTTACAGCTTAATCAGTTTACATTCCTTATAAGTAAAAATTAGGTTTCGTTGTAGAAATAATCAAAGTTTGATGATCATTAAAACTCAAATATATTGTAATTGTGTTGTTTCAGAATACAGATGCACAGAAATTAAGCAAAAATAAAGCGATTTTAGGACGGATACAACACTAAAGTTAAATGAAAAAGAACTTTAATAATCACAAGTTTGACAAAATGTGGATGGTATTGATCATTTAAACTCAAATATATTGTAATTGTGCTGTGTCAGAATACACATGCACATAAATTAAGCAAAAATAAAGCGGTTTTAGGACGGATAAGACACTAAATATAAGTTAAAATAATTTTAAAAATCATGATTTTGACACAAGATGGATGCCATATTTTATTTTGGAATAGGTCACGTAACCTCTTCATAAAAAGCTCACGTGATCTCTTCATACAAAGGGTTTAATTATTATTTTAATTGTTATTTTAAAAAAAACTACTGAATATATTTTGCTGAACATTTTTTTATATATTTTATGGGATAATTGGACTATTTTCTAAAACTTTCGAAGCAATTTGTGAATTTTTAATTGGCTTAAAAATGTTTGAAAAATTTGGTCCCGTAGGGTTTAGTGTATTTCATTTTTTCAACCCGAGTTCAAACCAAAACTAATTGGGTGTTATTAATCATTTATATTCCCATAGGTCTTACAGACCGTCTAAACAACATACTAAAATTTCATTTTTACGGCAGTTATCGTACTAACGGACGGACAGACGGAATGAACAAAGTCATAAACACTTTCCAACTATGTTGTGAAGTGTGGAAAATGGTTATTCAATTATCAGCATTTTAGGATTAAGATTCTTTCTTATGCAGCAATGACTTATATAATGTAATGATTTTTTTTTTCATATTGCAATGCATTTACATCTTTCACAGTGGAAAAACAATGTATAACATTCGCGGCCCTGTATGTTTCAGTTTAATTTTCATCACAATTTTGCATGGTAAATCCCGAGCAACGCCGGGTAGTTGCTGCTAGTTACATATAAAACAAATATTTAATGGATATATTTTAGTATGCGTAGTTTTCATTTTAGATTGTGACGAATTTTGAGTACCATTTCGCAAAACAAGGCAGGTTGTTTTATTCTGTATCGTACCAAAATCTAATCAGCATCAAGGTGACTTACAAGTGACTTATCTGCCGAAATTTGTAAAATTCGCTCCATTAGTTTTTCAGCTAGGGTGGGTACAGGCATTTTTTGCGGGCCATTTCGCAAAAAAAAGGTGGGTTCTTTTATCTCGAGTCGTACCCAAAACTAAGCTGCACCACATTCGCCAACAAGTGACTTACCTACCAAATTGTATGAAATTAGGTAAATTAGTTTTTAGTTAGAGTGGATACATGATCTGCACAAACGGACAGACAGACACACACACAGACGTCACGCTAAAAATTATTTTTTCGTATTCTAGAGGTTTCAAAACGTGTAAATCCGTCGAAACCTCGAGTTGTGATTTTCGATATGATTCCAATACTTTCCCTATACATTACCATGCATTACAGGGAAAGTAAAAAAATATTATATATATCAATGTACATAATATTAATTGAGAATCTAAATTTCAGAAAATAAAGGATATTGCAAGACTCTTACCTCCTCCCGTTGTTCTTCGGAATCTGTCCATTGAAAATGAAGAAAAAGACTGCGAATCATTGAATAGTCTTCTGAGACACCTTTTGGATGAAGGATACAACAAAACACTGAATGAATTTAGAACAAAGTGGAACTTGAAGGCGGAGATTCAGATTTGTTCACTGGTTTTATCCGCAGATGTCCAATGCTCAAGATATCTGAGATTACAAATTGCTGATAATTATGATTCGTGTGTGTATACAATATGGACCAAATTTGGTAATTATAAATAAAGTTCATTTAATTAGATGAATATTGCGACTAATCATATCATGTGTATGTAAATTAGGAATGTGGGAAAATTAATGTGAGTAAAAAAAGAGGTAGAAATTAATAAAATCGAAGCAAAATTATTTTTTGTATCACAAGGAGGGACAGACGAAGCATTATTTGACAACATTTTTGAATAGCATTTATACTTGGACGATGTCTCTGGCTGAAATCGTAGCGTTCCAAAAAATATCTGTCTATCGAATTTGTCCATTGAAAATGACGAAAAAGACTGCGAATCATTGAATAGTCTTCTAAGACACCTTTTGGGTAAAGGATACAACAGAACACTGTGAGAGTTTAGAACAAAATGGCAACTGAAGGACGGAGATTCAGATTTGTTTGAAGATTTTATCCGCAGATGTCCAAAGATCAAAATATCTGAGATTACAAATTGTTTGTTGATAATTATGCTGCATGTATATATACAATATGACAAAAAATTTAGTGATTATAAATAGAGTTCATTTAATTAGATGAATATTGCGACTAATCATATCATGTGTATGTAAAATAGGAATGTAGGAAAATTTATGTGTGTTAAAAAAGAGGGAAAATTAATAAAATCGAAACAAAATCATTTTTTGGTATTATTTGACAACATTTTTGAATAATATCTATACTTGGACTGCGTTTCGGGCTGAAATCGGAGCTTTACAAAAAATATAAACGCTTTGGAAGCTTATATCTCCAAACCCAATAGAAAAAATGGATAAGCAATTTTTAATTTATTCTGTCGAAAATATGTTACAGATCAGATTATGAATAGATAAAAATAATTTAAATATTTCGTACTTTTTTATTTCGAAAAATTTAGAAAGCTTTGTTCCGAGCGAGATTTTTACTCATTTTGATCATTGAACATATCATTATTGAACATTTTTCTTTTTACTTTCCTTATATACATAGTACACTGCATAAGGAAAGTATTGTGACGGGGTCGAAAATTTGATTTCGAGTTCATGTTGGGAGAGCACGTTTGAAGCATCCCTAAACACGAATCGAACGTTTCTGAGGCGATGTCTCTGTGTGTATGTGAAATTATGTGTATGTGTCCATGAGCCTATGGAGACGATACCTCACGAATGAATGTGGTGATAAGAATGAAATTTAGCACATAAATTACAATCAGTGAATACTGGGGGCCTGCTGTTTCTAAACGCGATCAACTGTTGAGAACACATTAAATTTTCGAATGAAAATTTAAAAAAAATCAGCAAAAATCAAATATTTCAATAAAGTTACAAAAATAATAATTCTTATATATTTTTCATAAGAAAACCATACACACAAACTTTAGCATATCCCGTTCTCGAGATATTGCCCATTTTTCACATAACTTTATCAAATAATCTTATAAAATTAAAAGAAAAGTATTAACTATTGTGAGATATGTTTACATTTTATATGTAATATTATGCGAGAAACTTGTTAGCATCATTCCTGTGGATCTAGTTCGTTCCATTCACAAGAGAAAATATTCTCGGAAATAGTTTTGTATTTAGAGGCCAATAGTATTTTATCTACTATAAGAATAAATTATTTCTTCGTCTATAAAGCTTGGCGAATTTTGGTGTCTAATTTGTGGAATATCGTAACTTGACAACATTTTGAAATGTTGTCTGACGAAAATATCGCCTAAAAATGACTTTAAATCCTTGAAAATGATGACTTATTGAAGAAAATTTAATGTCTTGGAAAGTATATGCATATAAGAATCTACTCGGAGAATAACCTATTTTTCCACCCAAAACGTTTGCCAAAAATCTGGGGACGAATTAGGCAGAATATTTCGCCCCAGAATGACGAAAATATTGACTACTCGAAGAATTACCTATTTTTCCACCCGAAACGTTTACCAAAAATTTGGGGACGAATTAGGCAGAATATTTCGCCCCAGATTGACAAAATTGCAAAAATCGGGAACGACATCGTTTAGTCACCTGCATACATGTGAAGCGCTATGTGGTGGTGCCGCGTCTTGCTGACACCACATGTTCAATAACGGGTACAAAGTTAAATTGTCTAAGAATTTCTGTTCATCTTTTTCAATCACATGTAAATATCGGCCAGCATTGAGAATGTGGTTGTAAAAAATAGGCTCTACAAGGTGGTCCCCTAGATACTATAATAAACATTGGTGAATCACCTCACTTGGTGATGTTGGTACCGAGTTCAATGTGGATTTTCCTTTGCCCAGTAGTGTTCATTATGACGATTTACAACGCCTTCTATTATGAAATGAGACTCATATTTCTATAAAAGTTTGGAGAGAAACTCTGTGTCCTCTTCTATAGCAATCAACATATACATAATTGCAAAAATTAAATATTTTCTGTACATCTCCAGGTAGCAGTGCCTGCTGTAAATGACAGGAAAACGAATATATACAGTTTCTGTGGAAAATTTGTATTAGGCACTATTGGCTTAATCCCCTGTCCTAGGCAAATTCATTTGTGCTGCAGTGTGGATGAGCAACTGGATAGCCCAGAATATCCGTATTGTTCCACTTAGTCCTGCCCGATTAGCTGTATCTCACGCTACATGTAGAACTCAGTCATTAGATTACATTTGTTATGGTCTTAGCATCCGAATGTTAAGAATTAGGAATTCGCTGTACATACAGCCGTGCAATCCGATTGCATTAGCCATATATTTGAACCATTTCGCAGAATCCGTCGTTGGTATGCGCAGTCATTTTTAATTCCACTTTTTAAAGTTTAAAGACTTAAAGCATCTTCTTGCAACCTTCTAAACTGACAATTTCAAAGTAAATAAACGCAAAACTGAAAACCTTTCCTAAAAACCTTATCATCAGGTTTTGGCATGAAATAAAAAGTAGTTAAAATAAATATTCAATTGAAGACTTTGATATAGATTGAAGCAAAAAGAAATTCGCTATAATAATGAAGAGTGAAAATGAAATACTTCTTAAGCAAATGCAAGAGCAATAGTTCACTAAACTAACCTCAATAACAAAATTCACAACACCCATATTAAGTATCAGGGACACAGTAACAACATGTAGGTGAAGTGAGTGCAACAGACACTCATTCTTCTTTAAATACACTGACAGACGGAGAATTAGCATAAAGTGCGGATGCAATCGTCCAATAGAAACTAGTATGCTAATATGATGAACTTCTATAAGTAGCAAAGCGTTCGATTCCAGTCACCGTAGCACGAAGTCTTAACGTACCTCCCTAGCATGGCATGTGTGTACTCTGCGAAATCCGCATAAAGCACGACATTTCATCTCTTTGTAAATACGCCCCGAACACAGTGAATCAACCAGCTTTTTGACATTTTCGCATTAATAGTGGCCTTTTCCATCTTTTGCTATAAAACTAAAGCATTTTTGTACTAAATTTGACTCGCTCTACAGATTTCTAACTAAATATTTACCTTATCTGCTAAAGGGGTTGAAGTGGGCCTCTAAACAGGGGGCCACGGGGTTCCCATTGATCTCATTGTGTTGGCATAGTATAAAAACACCCTATAGAACGGCACAAGCACATATCCAGTGGCTATAGATCCTGAAATACTCCCATTGGTCTGAGGAAAGACTGTATAATCTATAATTGGACTGGACAAATGTAGGTCTGGTCATATACAGGGTTGATAAAATAAAACTGGACCGAAAAATTCTTCTAATGATCTCCTTGCTGTTTAGATTACGTTTTCACGAATTTCCAAAAAAACTTTTCAGGGTCAATTTTATTTTGACAACCTATATAAATACAGGATATAAAATAAAACTGGTCCGGAAAAGTTTTTTCGGAATTTCGTGAAAATGTAATCTAAACAGCAAGGAGATCATTAGAAAACTTTTCCGGGCAAATTTTATTTTATCAACTCTGTACATAATTGTTACATATTCCGTCTATTCATAATTAAATCTTGAAAACAATTTCTATATAATGCAAATTTTCTATAATTGAACATAATTGTCAGGATTTTAATTTTGTTTAATTTCTTATGGAATGCAGAGGCAATGTAACCCGTGTTTTTCTATGACAAAGTGCAAGACTCTCTTTATAATTGTTTGAGTGAATATATAACACATCGTTTATCAATGATTGTTTACAATGAATAAAAAATAGAACGTTAGAGATCGTAATGTAATAGATATAATTCTCCAAAAAGTGTGGGTTTAAAAATTATAGAATTCTCCAGCTCTTAACCATAAATTCTTGAAGCAGGTACTTCTTTATTATCAATCGAACATATTAAGAAAACGTGCTGTAACTAATGAGTTTTGACAATTCACATAAATAACAACAAAATATAATACACTTACATTCTTTCTCAATGTATTTTAATAAATTGTAAAAAATAAAAGGAACATTCTAAGATTTGATATTTAACTTTATCGTAATTCTTCAAGGCGAGAACTTAAATAACTTTTTCATTGTAATCCTTTCAGAATTATTTTCAACTTGTCAAAATTTGCTACTTCTTTACCGCTGGTTTTACCTCGTGGAAGAATTTTCTTTATTCTTCTCCGCTTTTATATTTCGCATTATCTTCTCTGTTACAATTCACAGAGGTTGGAAACAAATGTAAAAATATTTTCAGTTTACTTTTCTTTGTGATATCTAGTTCTTCCGCTTGGCTTGGTAAAATACTTTTCTTCCATTTGAGCAAATATTACTTTTGCCCAAACATTCTCATTTTTATTATCCAAGATCATGGCAGATGTTAATTTATTCTATTTTGGATTGAAGGAATCGAATTGAAGGAATTGAGTTATTATTAAACAATATGTACTTCCCGACAATTTATATTATATGTTAAAAGAAAATAGCGATAAAGTAAACCATCCTATTTCATGTTTGTAATAAATTAATAAATTTACACATTTCGTGAGCCCTTTTGAATAAGGTGAACTCATTTTTTTTGCAATTATTGTTGTGTATGGACTTAAATTGGATGCCAACAGTGAATTTTGAAGGAAAGAATTAGCTACGAATAACTTAAGACTAATGCATTCAGTTTGTACATTGCACTATATTAAAACGCCTGTACCCCCTGTCTGACCAATGACCGCCATGTTAAACCTCAGTGAAAAATAATTTGCCATTTTGACGTCATACATCGAGTCCGTCACATATATATACATCTAGAGCTCAAATGTGGAGCTTTAGCCACATTTTGACATTACATATACATATATGTTACGGTTAAAGGAAAAAATCCGGTTGGTATTAACAATAAACGGTTATTATTAATAATAACCAATTATTTTGGTAAATGTGATAAATATTACATATTAATCACATTTACCAGCAAATATTAATAATTACCAATGAAGTTTGGTTATTGTGATTAATTAAGCATAATTTATTGAAATTCCCACTCTAACATAATTTTTATGTCATGCGATAGGAAGTGTATGAAGTTACGTACGTTAACAGTTTATTTAGCAATGAAATTTGGTCAATGAACAAAAGCTTTATAATAATGATTACTGTTATTTATAAGATACATTCATTATTTATTGCAACAAATAAATTACATAACACACAAACACCTTAAAGCGACAAAAATTGCAAACAAATTACATTACAAACGCGTTGAAATTTTTTACATTGACCAAAAATCATTCCTAAATTAATTAATAAGAACCAATTCAATTGATAAATTCTCATAAGTTATTCACTTTAACCTGTTTATTTAGTTAGTATTAATAATAGCCAGTTATTATTAATAATAACCGATTAATCGCATTGACCGTAACTTATATACATTTGAAACCTAAATTTGGAGTTGTAGCCATATTTTGACGTCACACATAGGGTACGTCACATATATATGTATCTAGAGCTCAAATATGGAACTTTAGCCATATTTTGAAGTTACAGTTCCGAGTACGTCACATATGCATACATCTAGAGCTCTCATAACACAGGCTGACCTATGACCGTTATGTTGACTCACATTGAGAAACATCTTCGACCCAGACGGTCCGACCTACCTGAAAATGTAAGGTGTCTGTTTAGACGGCCGGAAAGTGCCACTCCATTTAGACCAGAAAACAGTGGGGGCGGCATCCGCAAACATCGTACTTTTTTTCCTTACGACTAATATCTTTAAAGGATATATAGACCCACATATTTAAAGTTCCCGTATTTCGAATGAACAGGGGGACTGTTTTGGCAGAGTGGTTAATCGAACTCGGATGGTCCGTATACAATCCCCGCGCTCTAACCGCTGGACTGTCCCACCGTCGTAAGATAGATCTTAACGAAAGCAGGGAGAACCCCACTATTGATCTTCAAAATATCCTTTCTGACCTCAATGGAGCGTACCTGGTTTAGCACATTTATCGCCGATAGCAGCGAAAAAACAATATTCTTGTGATCTTCTTTTCTGTAATTTACCCATTTCTATCTTCTTTTTTGTTCTTTCGGGAATTAAAACTAACGTTTCCTTTCCTAGGAATTATTAGAATATTTTATGGCCGAATATCCTTTCGTTTTCTTGCAAATTTATAACACAATTCACGATATCAAGTCACTGCGTAATAGAAAACCAATGAGTAAGTATGATTCAAATTTGCCGGATGAGTCAGTATTCTATGTAGGATCCTTAGACACATCAAATACGTAGTTCTCACAGTGTGAACCCCCCAGACTGAAATCGACTGCAAGGTGTGCTTCGCCATCCTAACAGATATCTTACACTTTCGGGTTTGTCGGACGGTCTGGGTCGAAGAAGAAGAAGAAGGTATGTCATCAGATTTGGAGCAGCCCAGTGGTTAGCGCGCGAGAGTTGCACTAGAACTATCCGATGTCGATTGCCAGTGTGCCTATACTCTCCCCGTGTTCACCCGGAGTAAGGGCATATTAAATATGTGTGTCCGTAAGTCCTTAAGAGAGATTAGCAGTAAGGGAAGATGGCTGCGATCTCAGTGAATGTCGCCCCCACTGGGTTTCGGACTATACTGGTTGGATTCGGTCTATACTGGTTGGATTCCGCTTCCACTGGGTTCCGATTTAAATTGGGTGGCACTTCCCGACCGTCCAAACATATAATTTCCACTTTCGGGTAGGTTGAACCGTCTGGTTCGAAGAAGAAGAAGAAGAAAGTATGTGGTCAGTAACGGATATAAATATTTAATGTACTAACTGAAAAGAGAGTAGGCATATTTGTTCAGACAATACATTTTTATACACTTCAAAAAGCAAACTTTGTCTGATTCACAAAAAAAATTGAACCCAACACTTCGAAGGGAAACTTTAATAACCTCTGTTGTCATAGTCTCTGAATTTATTTTTTACTCACTTGTCATAGTGATTTGTTTCCTTTACAACCTGTTTCACTCGATTCAACCTAATTTCCATTCATTTTTCCTACATTTGTATTTCACATTATCTAACTTTTTACAATTCGAAGAGGGTGAAAACTAAAGTAAGAATGTTTTCGAATCGCATTTTCTTTGCGATATCAAATTTCCTTCGCTTGACTTGGTGAAAGGACATTTTTCCAATTCAACAGATATTATACTTTTTAAAAGTTTTCATTTTCGATTATTCTAGTTTATAATGGAAGCATATGTTAATTTATTTCATTTTGGGGCGAAAAAAATCAAACGATATACTTAATATTTGAGGATTTAATATGCAGTTTTATTAAAATCTTTTATAAACGTTTTTTTATTTCTGGAATCACCAATAAGTTTCTGAAATTAATGCAACTTGTTTAAGCGGTAAATAATTTTCTCGGTATTAAGCTGTGGCAGTATGTGGCAGGTAAAAGAGAAATATGCTGTTTTTTATTTAGATGGATTTTTTTATTAGCTATTGTAATGTAAATGCAGTCGGTAAAGATATTTCAGCAATGCAATGCAAAATAAAAATAGCTATTTCTCTTAAGAAATATATTTTATTAAATAATTAACAAAATTTTAGAAGTAGTAATATCATAGAGTCATTATTCTGCTTCAACAGTCGACCATTTAAGAAACTCCAGAATAAAATTTTATTTATATTTCACACATATTGTATAGAAAAGTCTAGAAGGAATTACGTGGCATTGTCTGGAACTTAAATAAGCGCTTAAGAACAGCGCTAATGTAGCTATAGATAACACCACTCAATTTCCTAATGGCCGGTTTTAAAACCGAGCTCTGTTTGTTCCATGCTCAAACATGCCAATTAAACAATGTGGGAGTAATGTTCCTCAAGTAAGCTTTTTATGCTCCCTATGTTATTTTTTATTGCTGCAGAACAACACAATGAAAATATTTGAAATCGCAAAAATTACAAAATACTAAAATTATTATATTAACCCCAAAGTAAAAATTAAAAAAAAAATATTGCTATCGCAAATAATTTTAAATCCATTTAAGCCAAATTCCAAAATCAAATGATGGTGATATAATACACAATTTTTAAAAATTAGGATGATAAGTTTTTAATTCGCAAAGTGCGAAAAGCCATAAATTATAAATGCACTTAGTTCGTAATCAGCAGTTTTTCGTTGAAACAAAATTTCGGCAATTTAATTAGAACACGTGATCTTGAATATATTGCCTGAGGCGGCAAAGACGGAATAGATTTTATTGACAAAATGGCGGTAAATGATGATTTTTCATTTTAAAAACTCGTAACTTTTAAACTGATATGACTTTTAAAAATAGCTCGACGAGGTTCACATTTCGAGGACGTAAAGCAATT
This sequence comes from Amaurobius ferox, assembly GCA_951213105.1. Taxonomy (NCBI): domain Eukaryota; kingdom Metazoa; phylum Arthropoda; class Arachnida; order Araneae; family Amaurobiidae; genus Amaurobius; species Amaurobius ferox. The sequence continues at coordinate 45,291,304 of OX578153.1, read as the reverse complement.
ATGCAGCAGATTTTGCCGCTGTCCAAAGCTTCGATTTTCCATAACAGACGCTGACGACGACACACAGAAATACATTTTCTTTTATGTTATTGAGTCTCGTTTTTTAAATCCTATGTTGACTCGTTTTCTACTGAACATTTACATAAAAATTGACTAATTGCGTAAGATACAGACAGACAGGCGGCACTCTAAAAAGAGTTTTTTCTTATTCTAGAATTCCCAAAACGTGTAGATCCGTCACAAACTCTAGTTGTGATCTTCGGTATGATTCCAATACTTTCCCTATACATTACCATGTATTGCAGGGAAAATAAAAAATCTGATGTGGGCAGCACATGACTTTCCCTGCAGATTTATATCCACGTTCTCTTTATTTCAATTAAATTTAATTCACTTTCAATTCATTTTTCGTTCTCATTTGATAACTGGACTTATTTCCAAAGGTGGCGTGGAGAAAATACGAAAAAACTAATATATATCGAGAACGGCTAGTCCTAGTGTAATGGGGTTGATCTTATTCTTTTCTTCGTTAAAAATTACGTATTAAACGAGCATTTAATGAATATATTTGAGCTTACGTAGCTTTTTAGTTTAGATTTTGACAATTTTTTAGGGCCATTCTGCAAAAAACGGCAGGTTATTTCTTTCTGAATCGTACCAAAATCTAATCAGCACCAGGGTGACCTATATGTGACTCATCTACTGAATTTCGTGAAATTCGGTCCATTAGTTCTTCAGCTAGAGTGGATATATGCTTTTAAGGGCCATTTCGCAAAAAAAGGCGGGTTCTTTTATCCCGAATCGTACCCAAAACTAATCAGCACCAGAATCGCCCACAAGTGACTTACCTACAAAATTTTGTGAAATTCGGTGTATTAGTTTTTTAGTTAGAGTGGATACAAAATCTGCACAGACAGACAGACACACACACAGACGTCACGCTAAAAATGGTTTTTCCGTATTCTAGAGGTTTTGAAACGTGTAGATCCTTCGAAAACTCGAGTTGCGATTTTCGACATGATTCCAATACTTTCCCTATACATTACTATGTATTGCAGGGAAATTAAAAGTGAAAGTAACCTCGAACTTTAGATGAATTATCCATGTAATATATTGTGCTAACTCAAATTCCATTCGAGTCTCTATTGTAAGTCGTGTTCTTTAGTGAATGTCAATGAAATTTGCTTGTAGAAATATTATTTTGTTCAAGAATATGCTGGGTATCTAATCTAATATAAATCATAAAGATCTAAAATGTTTATTCTAATATAAATTGCTATTAAGCCACAAATTAAACTTTTTTTAATGACAAATACAGGATATTCCTTGGTTTACACAAACTCAAAAGCTATTTTCTTTATATATATCAATGAAATGTTTATAAACACAGTTACTAAGATTTGAAACTTAATTTTATACGAACACTTCAATGGTGCCTTTTAAATAAGTAACTCTTCAATTGCAAAAATCAATAAATTTACCTTTTTGCTTATTTATCATAATTTCCTGCTTCCTTCACCACCAGTTTCGCTTGTCATTCCCGTTTAATACCTTATTTTTATGGTTTGAAGCATCCTCTTTTTTTCCAATTCACAGAGGTTGAAAACAAATGCAGCAATGTTTTCAATTCGCCTTTTCGGTGTGATACCTAGTATTTTGCGCTCGACTTGGTAAAAAGTATTCTTTCCAGTTAAAGTTGTTGTTGTTGAAACCCAGACCGTCCGACCTACCAGAAAGGTGTAAGGTAACCCAGTTAAAGTTGTGTAACTTTTTTTAAATTTTTATTTATTCTTTTATATTTCTGAATTATAAGAGTAACAGCTGTTAATTTATTTCCTTTTGGATTTAAAAAATTAAATTATATGTTTAAAATTACAGAACTCGATATTTTATTCAAACTTTATTGAATCAGGAATCACTAGGCAAAATAGGGTTTCTTTGATTAAATTATCTTTCTAAATAATATTTTTGTGGTGAATAAATTATTATTAGAGTTGTCACTTACTAATGTGCTGAATATTTAGAGTTTCTAAATTTTATATGTTAAGCATTAACTATTCAATTGCAATTGCTAAACAATGGCCGGTCGCAATAACCCAACATTATTTTTCTATGCGAGTCCACTTACCATAATCTGTGAATAAATACATTAATAATTAATAATTATTTAAATAGCTTATAAACACGACCTATTATTAATAATAGCACGTACCTTAGTATTTTTGGCTCTGGTTTGTTGGTCTATACATTCCGGACTCATTGATGGACACTACACACTTTTAGAGCATCATCTCTGACAGCTCAACTTCTTGAGTAGTCAGAGATGATGCTCTAAAAGTTCTCCAGAGAGAAATGAGAATCTCATCTCTTTTCTCTCTTTCTGCGATATTATCAGGATCTCATTTTCACTCAATTTCTCTGAAACAGGTTACAGTCAACTCCTCCTTTGTTGATATACTCCTGTTAGCATCAGCCTCTTGTAACCTAACGGGAAAAGCACACCCACTTTGAAGCTCCTATTATTTTGATTGGCTTACTTCCTCAGTGCGATTTTGCATCGCGGCTTGATTGGTATTACTGGATCAATTAGAATTCGATCCAGTCCATTGAAGTATTGGTCCTAAGCATTGTTTATGCCTAAAGTCACACTTGTAATTTGTATGACATGTACTTTTTGAGATCATAACTTTCCAGACCGAAATTGTAGAAACTGGCGTCATTTGTCTGCGCCTTTAGCTCGATAGCAAAAACCAAAATCTGTGAAAATGGTGCCTAATGGACGAACATTTTTATTTTTATCGGGTGCATGAAAAATATATTTAAAAATTGATGAATTTGCTAAACATACCTTTTTAACATTCATGAAAATACTAAAATTGTAACAGGTCAAAGAAACGGAACAAATACTAAGTTATATTTTTAAAAATTTTTAGTTGTTTTTTCACGCTGTATATTATGCTTGGTGTTGAAAATAATGTTCTTAATCGAAAATTGATTCTACTAGGTTAATTGTTCTGCAGACCATGCGTGTACAAAGTGTCGGCCTTCTTGGTCACCACTGGATCCATTTCGACCCCCTCCATTTCATCGCGACCCGTCGTATAAATTAAATGTCAGGTTCTGTCATGCCGATCCGCATGGCTTCTTTTTCTTCGACCCAGACTGTACGACCTACCTTTAAGGTGTAATGTATCTGTCTTGAAGACCGGAAAGTGCCATCCAATTTAGACCGGAACTCAGAAGGGGCAGCGTCCACAGGGACCGCAGTCTCCTTCTCCAACCGCCAACCTTACTTACAGACCCACAGGACTTACAGACCCACATATTTAACGTGTCCGTACTCCAGGTGAACAGAGACATTTTAGGCAGAGCCTAGAATGAGTTTAATCCTCCTGTAACTTCGTGTCCGAGTGCTATCCTCCAGCGCTAATTACTGGTATGCCCCATCTCTGATCAGCAAGGCTTAGAGGGTCTGACGAGATTTCAAAGATACAGACACCAACTTACCTAACACGCAGCTACGCCGTAAATTCTATTAATTCATCTCTAGCATTGTCTATATCATATTATGTAATTCAAAATATTCCAATATACCATGATAAACAAGCACACATGGAAAAAGTTAATCATTACAGCAAGTTTCTTTTTTACATGTAACCCGTTTTTTTTCTAATCGCCAGAAATGAAAATTTCGATTGGCTTACGCGAAAACCATAATTATACTATGAATTTGCATACGGATTTTCCAGTCCGCAAATTCATTTTCAGCATTAACTCGCCAAAAGTTTTTCTAGAGAAAACTTATTTTATTCAATTAAGCAATTATTTTATTCAATGCTCTTGGATAACAGTGTAATTAGAAACGAAATATTTATCTAATTTCTTTCAAACTAAACAAGTAAAATCGTGTTGTTCAAGTATATTGCAATTTAAAAATGCAGACATAAGATTAAAATATGATGTGGGCAGCACATGGCTTTCCCTGCAGACTCAAATTTATTTTACTTTATTTCTTTAATAATTCATTAAGAACAGTTTAATTGCACAAAATAATACTGAATTTAAATTTTTATATTAAATTTTGTTTTTATTTGATAACAGGATATTATTTCAAAGACTGCATAACAAAAATACGAAAAATGTCAAATATCTCGAGAACGGTCAGTCCTAGCGTAATGGAGTTGGTCTTATTTTTTTCCTCGCCAAAAATTGCTTATAAAACAAGCATTTAATTGATACATTTGAGCATTCGCAGTCTTTTTGTTTTAGATGGCGATTTTTACGGGCCATTTCATAAAACGAAGCAAGATGTTTTCTTCCAAATCGTAATAAAATCTAAACAGTACCAGAGTATCCTACCAATAACTTATATACCAAATTTTGTGAAATTTGGTCAATTAGTATTTCAGTTAGAGTGGATAGATGATAGTTTTGCGGGCCATTTAGCAAAAAAAGGCGGGTTCTTTTTTCCCAAATCGTACCAGGAACTAATCAGTACCAGGGTCACACCCAAGTGACTTACCAAATTTTATGAAATTCGATCCATTAGTTTTTGAGTTTGAATGGATAAATACATTGCACAGACAGACAGATAGACAGATACATAGACAGACAGACAGGCAGACACACAGATAGACAGACAGACACACAGATAGACACGCAGGCGGCACGCAAAAAATAGGTTTTTCGTATTCTAGAGGTCTCGAAACGTGTAAATCCGTCGAAAATTCGAGTTGCGATTTTCGACATGATTCCAATACTTTCCCTATACATTACCGTGTATTGCAAGGAAAGTAAAAAAAGCATTAAATAATGTTATGGTATTGAACAGTTGTGAAGCAAATATGAACTGATCCTTGTTACTGATTCATAGCAAAGCAAATTCAAATACATCATATGATAGGGAATAACATTGTCTATGCATTCATAATATTAATAATATTAATGCAATTCTTCCCTTTATGTACATTTTATGCAGATGAATTTGCAGAAATAATATTTCCTGTAGAATGTTTTCTTTGGATTTGCTTTAGGATGAACGATGAAAGAATGACAAAACATGTATATTTTTTACTTTCACTGCAATATATGGTAATGTATAGGGAAAGTGTTGGAATGTATGTCGAAAATTGTAACTCGAGTTTTTAAAGAATCTACATGTTTTGGGACCCTAGAACACGAAAAAAGCTTGACGTTGACCCTAGAACACGAAAAGCTTTTTAGCTTGACATTTGTGTGTCTATGCAATGTATGTATCTACTGTAACTAAAAAACTAATGGACTGAATTCTATAAAATTTGGTAGATAAGTTTATAGTGGTTGATCCCGGTGTTGATTAGATTTTGGTATGATTCGGAATAAAAAAAACCACGTGTTTTGCGAAATAGCTCGCAAAAATTGCTATATATCCATTCTAGCTGAAAACTTATTGACCAAATTTTACAAAATTTAGTTGATAAATCACATGTAAGTTAAACTGGTGCAGATTATATTTAGGTGTGATTCGGTGAAAAATAACCAGTGTTTTTTTTTCTGAAATGGCCCGCAATAATGTTCGAAATCTAAAATAAAAAATACGTATTCCCAAATATATCAATTAAATGCTTATTTTAAACTTGATTTTTGACGATTAAATGAACAAAACAAACCCCATTACTCTAGGATTAACCTTTCTTCAGGTACTTTATTTTTTCGCATTTTCGCTACCCCACCTTTGAAAATAAGTCTAGTTACCAATTGGAAACGAAAATTGAAGCAAAAGTGTAAATTCTGTGCGATTTAAACTTAATATGACTGGTATTTTGTGCAATAAAACTGAATTTAATGAATTATTGAAGAAATAAAGTGAACGTGAATATGAGTCTACAGGGAAATTCATGTGCTGCCTCTATCAAATTTATTGTCTGTAGTTGTAAAGTCAAGGAAAAAGACTAACGTTGTATATGCGGCTTAGTTTGATAATAATTCCCACAGTCAAAAAACCTTTAATTCAAGGGTAAAATGCATATATTTTTAAAAGTATTTTCGCTTATTTAATTGCATATAAAAAGGATAGCTATCATGGATAATGAAATTCTTAATCTAGCGATAGCTATGTTTGAATGTCGGTTATCTAATAAAATGTGGATGATCGTATACAAAACAAAATGGCTTACCAGCAACCAGAAGATTATAGGGCGAATTATCAGAATGTAGAGATCTGGCAAAAGCGGCAGGGAGATAGACCTGCTTTTGCATTATTCGGATTCTGCAGGAGGAAATAACATATACGTAAAGAAAAATGAATTTATAGTTTAACTGGAAAATGTACCTAGCGTTGCCCAGGATTCAAGATGGAAACTCCTGATTAATTCTGCACTGGAACTCACAGCGAATTCTCAAAAGCCAAACGCAACGCCGGGCCTGCTAAAATGCTTATATCTCAAAATATTAAGCTTTCCATGGCAACCTGTTGCTAACACTCCGGGCTTCATAATTGATATTTTAGAAATATCCTTGACTAAAGGGTATCTTATGACGTCATGAACTTGCTGTGGAAAATATTTCTACTTACCTGGGAAGCATACTTATTTCTTGCTCATTCTTGTTCGCTAATGACATCAATAAAAGAGAAACACTTTGCTCCGAGCAAGGTTGAAAATGGGAATATTTACGGCAAAAAACATTCGGAGTCCTTCTTCATATTTATGATAGTAAAATGAGAAGGTTACCCGTACTCTGCAGATGTTCCTTTTTTAGTTTCGTTGAAGTAACCCATTTTTTTACAAAACATCTTATGAAGTGGCTTGAGGGATCCAGAGCCCTTGAATTTTAGAGGAAGCATGAATTATATTTTTAACCATCAATATGCTAATATATAAATACGGCATAGAGATGCTAAAAAATTTAGTACGCTCGGAGCTACAATTGAGTTTCCTTCACGAAGATGTATGAAAATCATTGGCATTTTGATCGAATAACACAAAAAATATTTTCAATTTATATTTAGTCTGATTTAGCTAGAAATTCTATAATTTTTTTTTGACTAATGGCTATAAGTTCTTAGCACAAAAAATCATCAGATTAAAGCATTAAATGATACGAAAAATTGTTTGTGTACTTGGGACAATTTGATTTAAACTTATTAACAAAACTTAAGATACTGACTAATACATACAGAGAAGGTCATTAATCTCTAATTAGATACAACTCAGTATAATGGCTAATATATGCATAAAGTATTACAGCTTAAATAAGACATAAGGTGACATAAGGTTACTGTCAATAACTTCTTGGATGCGCTGCGGCATAGAATATATAGAGCTGCAGATAAAGTTGGTATCCTGCCGAAATAATTTCCATGCTATATAAGCGAATTTCCAAAACTAACCCCAAGACTAACATTTTATAGAATAGCTTTCCTACATACGTAGCTACAGAATATAGAATTTGCATACAATGTTTAAGCAATAATCGTCATGCCTTTAAAATACAATTTAAAATTTGAAAATAATTAAAAAATTATATTATTTATTCAACAGATTATATTATTAATTATATTATTATTAATTATATTATTAATAGATAAAATATGATGTGCAATTGACTTCACGAAGTCCCAATTATGTAAACTTAGTTTTTACCTGCATATTCTTCTAGATCTAGATCTAGGGCATTTCACACATTGAAGAACCATATGGATTTAGTTTAAATTGCAATTTCTCCATAAGTTGTTCTAGATTTTGATTTTTGAATGAAATTCAAAATTAAAATTATTGTGTATAAAAAGCTTGTATAAACGTAAAGTTATACAGAGTGATTAAAAATAGATGGGACAACCTTGACGAGGTGGTCGTACACACCAAACCACGTCCTTTCTGGTAGGTCGACGGTCTGGGTCTCAACAACAACAAGACCGAACCATGGATTTTTAGTCATAGGTTATCGGGTCGGAAATGAAACGTAAATACCTTACAAGGCTATTGATTGGGTGAGGTGGTCCCATAGCATGGCTCCCATGATCGCACGTCCTGTCCTGTCTTGACTTTTTTTTCGTGGGGATATCTCAAGAGTCTCATATATGACACTCCCCTTGAATCTGAAGACGAATTTGTCGCCAGAATTTCGGCCGCTGATACCGAAGTGAGCGACATGCCTGGTCTGTTCAATAGAGTTCACCAATCCCTCCATTGCCGCTATGAGACGTGCATTCAGGTTGGAGGACTCTTCTGAGACGTTACTGAAATTATTGCTTATTAAATGACATTTTATAACTTCTTAGTCATCCTTGTGTTTTCGCCTCACTTCATCGTTTTCACCATTAAGAACACTCCAGCACCTTTACTTTTTATTTCTGACCCGGTTAACTATGACGAAAAACGCTTGCTTTGCTGTGTATTACCATCTCGTAAAGTTTGGCCCATCTTTTTGAATCGCCCTGTATAAAGAGAAATCGACATAGTACACTTGAATATAAGCTAAATAGACTTTCAAATATGTCATTGTACTTTAAATCATGATTCCATTTAACACAATACGACATCCTGTCTTCTATCCTTCGAGAGCAGCTGGCCAAACGAAAAAGCTGACCCCCAAAATAAATAAGTAAGCTCTAGGTCGCACTCCCGAAATATTGGATCATGGGTTTACCATGCGACACATCTATACTCCTCGCCAATGCAATAACAGTATTTTTGAGTTTATATGATTATCAAACTTTGATTATTTCTACAACTAAGCCTAATTTTAATGCATTCAGAATGTGAAGAAATGATTGTAAGATGAGTTGTATAAGAATTGCTGATTTTTTAATGCAAAATGATTTAGTTCTGGAGTCTGGAATAAAAGTGATATGAATGACATGTTCATTGCTTTTCCACTGAGAGCCAGACGATTTATATTTCTATGACGTCTTTGAATAAAGTTAATTTTTTCAAGGAAGTTTGAAGTTTTCAAATATAATAAATTATTGTAATACTGTGATAATTTAACTTATATCAGCGCTGAATGTATGGCATTTAAGATACATTTAAATACAACTGCATTTCAGTTGGAATTTGTTTCATAATCAATGCTTTATGCATGATTGATCTTTCTTGTTTATAGAAGACACTAATATGATTCTGATGTATTTGGTTTTACTGTACGAACCGAATAACCAGAATAAGGACCAGTTTTCGGATTTTTATTTTCCGATTGCACCTTTATCCTTGCCACATCACAAAGGGGGGAAGTCTAATATCCTGTATTCTAAATAAATTAAAATAAGTCCAATATCCAGCTTCGTTTATATCATCTGATGTCATACGCAACGTAAAATTCTAGAATTCTCCATTATTGTAAATTAGTTCAATATCCAACTTTGTTTCAGTATCTGATGTCATACGAAACTAAGTACTCCAGAATACTGCGCTTTATATATAAGTAATAGATAGTTGATGTTGTTGTCTAATTTTTACATTAAAATGATTAAATTCATTAAACAATTATCTGATAAAAGAAAATTATATACTTTAAGCTACTTCAAAAATATATTTTCATTTAACTAATATTCTGCTTTAATATCATCTCCACTGATACATTTCCCAAATACGAATAACATTTAATTCAGTAGAGAATTCAAATTTAGATAATTATTTCTAATTGATTCAAGGATTTTTAAACCCATTCAGAAAAGTAGTTGTAACATATTTGAATAATATACTAATTAAACATTTAAATAAACAATGGAGATGGAATTCATTATAAGTATTGTGTATTCGTTAAAAACACTGTAATTATTAAGATTTGTAGAATTTTACGTAATGAAGAATGAAATTAATTTGTAATATTTGTGATAAATAATCTTTAATGTGAATAACATCTAAGATTGGGAAGTATCTATGGCTGAAATTTAATAGATAAGTTACGTCCTCCGATTGAAATGATGGCGGGAAATTTCTGTTGATTCAATTTATTCGAGATATTTAATATCCACAGACTCAAAAACAGGTAGATATACAGATAAGATAAGATAAACATAGGGACTTAAGGGATTGAGGCCCAGAGCCTTCCAAAATTTAAAGTGTCCCTAGATTTTGCATGTGATAAAAAATTTAAGCAGAAATAATGTTTTAATTAATTTACAACTTGTAATATTAGTCATTATTTTAAATTGTAATATATGTTAATAATTTTAGATATTATGTATCCTTTTAAAATATTAATATGATACCCTGAAGTAAAACGTTTGAATGTGTTGTACATGCATAATGCTACCATATTTATTATGTGTTGTTGTTTTGTGTGTGTTTAGTATGCGTATGGGTCCCCGAATTAACACCAGGTCCTTTGCCACACTTTGGTTTGATCAGGCTGTGCATGCATACACCATTGACAGAATGATTTATTCACATTCAATGCTATTCAAAACGCGTAGCTCTATTAAAATCCGAGTTTGAAAAATGTATTCCCATCATAATACATTTCTGTTCAGGATATTTCTAAACGCGACAAGTGAAAATTTGTTTTTATTATCACTGCTTATAGATACATAGTTCCAATTGCAAAATTGCTTTAAGTAAGGTACGAAATTATGCAATACTGATTTAAATAATGTGCAATATTTTTGTAAAAACTTTGAAAACATTTAATTTTCGTACAGCCCCTCCAGAGAACAATGTTAAATTACAAAAATGTTGCCCATATTTCATTTAGACAAAAAATACAAATTTTAGATGAAATAAATATTCAAACTTCCCAACTTACACTATTTTATCGTAGTTATTCCATACGGTTGTAATTACCTGAATTCTAGAGTCCAAGGACCATGCACAGATTGAATTGATTCACTGAAATCATTTAGTATGATTTTTAAAATGAATTTTCAGCTGTTATCTTTGAAATCATTAAGGACATACAGATGATTCTGGTTAAAAGTTATTTTGATCCTTAAATAAAGTAAAAACAAAACTGATAATTGGGATTTTGTTGGCCTGTCAAATTTTTTCCAACAACCACAGAAAAGTAAGTATGCCCTTTAGTTTTTTTTATATCATTTGGAGATAGGTTGCATTAGCCTTAAATCCAAACCTAACCATCTCATAAAGTTCAGCACTACTGAGCAGCGCCGTAATTTAGATTCTAATTACAGAATTAGTTGGATACTTAAATACACGCTGTGGATCGACTTAATGGTGACATAATAACTTTACTGATATATTCGCATAAAATAAATTTGAATTAGTAATTTTTACTAACAAGTTGTAGCCGACATTGATTTGTGAATGTCCTCTTATTTCCAGATGAATTAACTGGAATCCATTTCTAGTAGCTCTTTTTTTTTCAAATTTCACAAGACAATTTTTGAAAAATTGGTATTATGGCTCCATATGATTACAATTACAGCGTTTCACCCATCACTTTAAAAGGATTCTTCTTCTTCTACCCAGGCCTTCCGATATACTAGAAAGGTATAAGTTTTCTATTTGGACGGCGGGGAAGTGCCACCCAATTTAGACCGGAACCCAGTGGGGGAGGCATCCACGGGTACCGTGCCCGCCTTCCTCTACCACCAATGCCTCGGAAGGACTTACTGACCCACATGTTCAATGAGATTATACCCCGCATGAAGATCCGCTTGAGATCATACTCCGCAGTTTTGGCAGTGGCGGGAATTAAACCCTGGCCGTCCGATTGCGATTCCCGCGGGCTAAACACTAGTCTGTCACGCCCCACTGTAAAAGGCTTGAAAAAGTCATTTGATTGATATTATTAATCAGGGATTGTATTAATCAGGGAGGGGGGATAACTTGTCCCGAGGGGCTGTCACGAACAAAATAATTGTATCACGGCTATTATTTTTCACAAAAATGATTGAAACTATTAAGTCTCGCGATCACTGGACCATATATATAAACCTTTTTATGCAGGATTATGTCAAATTTTATCGTAGGCTGCCATGTTAAAAAAATGTAAAATTTTGAATAAATTGCGAAGTTTTAATTAAAATTAGAATTAACAATTAAAATTTTTAAAAAATCTGTCTAGTTCTAGATATTTTTATAACAAAAGCCGTATATAAAGTTTCATGAAAATAATATTTATGGCCGCTATCGTGCACACAATGAATCGACCACAGACATACATACAGATAAGACTCCAGAAATTGTCAAAATGTGTTCAGGTGGTTTTAAAATATATATTGGCATTTCGTTGAAAACAATACTTTCTCAATACTATGTACTCGCATGAGAAAGTTAATATTTAATCAATCATAACTGTGCCAAATTTTATCTTATTACAACCAATGTTTTGTCAGTTTTTCTAAATACAACATGGCCCCTACGTCCTTGGACGGGTCCCTTGGCCAAAATTCTTTATGGGCCCCTATGAGCTGCGGGCCCTTGGACATTAGTTCCACTTATCCCCCTCCCTTTATGGCGGACCTTGAAAAAAAAACGAATATCCAAAAATTCATGGACAATTGAGCATTAATAATAAATGGGGGGCGTAAGGAGCCGCTACCATGAGTTGCACATGGTCCCAAGACTTTGCATAGGGGCCCAGAACTCAGCGCCCTGAGTACAAATAGTGTTTCTTCCTGGAAAAATGGAAACGATGCGATGGTACGGCGATCGTGCTTGATATTTTTTGTCTCACCATATTTTTAAGGACAGTGACCTTTAAGGACATAGCCACGAATTGGGTCCTCTGTGATAGAGAAAAAAAATCATGTTGGAGTTGTTATTTTTCAAATTTTTCAAAGTCACAAAAACCAGTGCCTCCTTTTTTTTTTTAGCATTTATCAATTAGTCAATTAGAAAAAACCCTGAAAGACGCCCCGCTCCGCCGGGCCTTCTTTCACATCCATTTGTCCCGGGCCCCCTGGATTTAGCCGTGCTAGCCACCCCCTTGTGGGGGCCATGAAGTGCAATATGAGAAAACATTTTTGAAATTTGACATTTTTCGTTTCAAAAACTGCATAAAAGTTGTTTCTTTTCATTTTCTACAAAAATATTGCACATCATTTATATTACTATTTCATAACTTCCTTATATAAATAATTTTTGTTTTCAATCCGAACTATATGTCTACAACTAACCGTTCAAAAATCTCCCGTTGTTTTTCTAATATATATATATATATATATATATATTGTATTGTAGGAAAAGTTAAAACTGCAAACCATATCTGTAGGTCACGAACCACATTTTGAAAACAACTGTAACTTATTACATAATTGCGATAATTTCGCATCTATGCATATTTTAAATTAACATTTTGATTGCTGCAAAAATAGTCAGCGGAACAATTCTTTATCTGCAAAACTAGGTCAATTACCATCGAGAGAAATTGCTGCAAATGACATTTATATCGTCATATTGATTCATTTGATGATTTCGATAATTAACTTAATTTGCTATCGTAAAAAAAATGTGCCGAAGTTCATTTAATTTGACACGTTTGCTATGCCGTAGGACATTTGAATAATTTGGTATTCATACGTCATTCTTGACTTCAAAAATATTTTGCTTTATATAATTTCGAATTATGAAAGCATTAAAGTTAATTTATCTAATTACCCAGAAGAAGATGAAGGTAATTAGTGATAGTGGATAAGCAATAATGCAAAAGTTTTAAAAGTTGATTAACACTATTGGAAAGATACTTCTTTGTAGATATCTTTATAGATTTCACACTTTAAAAGTATACTGACTTTTTCATCACACTATATATAGACCCTGTGTATTGATATATTATCTGCTTGTATAACAATTTACATCTTAATGAAAAAAGTACTTTTTTATGAGTTTCGTGCTTTATTTTTTTGATAAAACACACTGAATATATATATTTTTTAATGCATTGAAAATTTCCTGAAAAATATATTTAGAGTTTTTTTCAGTAGTCAGTAGCAGATTAGTGACGCGGATGACTTGGAGATATATTTTTTAATTTATTGAACATTTCTAGAAAAATTATTTAAGAGTTCCTGTCTTCAAGTTAGTAGCAACTTAGCGACCCGGATGAATTGGAAGTATGTATTTTTTAAATTATTGAAAATTTCCTGAAAAATTCCTTAAGCGTTTCTTTCTTCAATTAGTAGCAGCGCAGTAATGGGGATGAATTGGAGTTAGTGTGCTCAAATGTGTTAAACATAAATAACTTTGGAACCATTAACATGCGCAGCGCGTAGTATACATTTTTATAAAATTAACCACCATTATTCAGGGAATATTTTTTTTCATCTTACGTAATAAGGAAATATGTATGAATGTGTGTGTGTGTGTGTGTGTAGTCCATAGTTGAAAATCTGAGCATTGTACTGCCATGGAATTTAGTAGACAAGCACTTCAGAAACAGGAAGTGCGCACCTCAGCTTTATTTCTTTTTAATTTGAAATAGTTTTTTAGTTATTTCATGCGTTAGCATTTTAGAGCAGTTTAGTTCCTTAGAAATGCTTAAGGATATTATGCTTTAGAAATGCTTAAGGACTAGCACAAAGTTTTCATCTTCACACTATCGAATATGTCGAAGTACGTTCTTTTCAACTTGTTTGAACCGAATCCGTAAGTGGATTCCTTTATATATATTTATTTTTTAAATATACATCTAAATTTACATATCTTGCATTATCTGACATATTTATCGTTGCAACCGAGAAAACGAAAATGTCGAAGTACGTGCTTTTCAACTATGTTTGAACCGAATCCACAAGTTTATTCCTTTATATATATTTATTTTTTTAAATATACATCGAATTTTACATTTCTTGCATTATCTGACATATTTAACTTTGTAACCAAGAAAACGAAAATGTCGAAGTACGTTCTTTTCAATTATGTTTGAACCGAATCCGTAAGTGGATTCCTTTATATATATTTATTTTTTTAAATATACATCGAAATTTACATTTCTTGCATTATCTGACATATTTATTGTTGCAACCAAGAAAGCGAAAATGTCGAAGTACGTTCTTTTCAACTATGTTTGAACCGAATCCGTAAGTTGATTCCTTTATATATATTTATTTTTTTAAATAGACATCGAGATTTACATTTCTTGCAATATCTGACATATTTAACGTTGTAACCAAGAAAACGAAAATGTCGAAGTACTTTCTTTTCAACTATGTTTGAACCGAATCTGTAAGTTTATTTCTTTATATATATTTATTTTTTTAAATATATATCAAAATTTACATTTCTTGCAGTATCTGACATATTTAGCGTTTCAACCAAGAAAACGAATATTAGTACAATTCTATAATGTTACTTAAAGTTCCGTATATATGTATTTTAACATACTAAAAAAATGTTCTCATAAGCAATTTTAATTTATGCAATTTTGTAATCGCAATGCAACCAACTCATCTTCTGCGAAGTTTTGGCGCGTTTCACGGCATCGATCTCTCTAACGTTTAATTTTACTGCGCATGCCCGCCTAAGAAACGGTTTGGGTTAGGAAGATTTTAAGCCACACTTTTCAGCCTCATCTTTCCTTTTATTTATTTATTTATTTATATATTTTATTTATGTTTTAATGTATTTATTTATGCATTTATGTATTTATTTATGTATTTATTTATTTTTGCTTTGGCGGAAAGCATGTGATCTGGAGCATACAATTTCCGTATTGAATCAATTTTACATTGTGTTTAAATTTATTATTTAAGAAGCGGGTGTTTATTTAATTTTTTACAAATAGTAGGTTCTTATTAGGAACCACTATATTTTACCACTAATAAATAAATTAACACAATCTCTGCTTTTACTCACAGGCAACGTCAGATATTTTTTTAATAAGAAATAATAATAAGAAAATCCTGAAATTCGGATAATTTGAGTTGATTAACTCGGGAGGTTCTGCTTCTCAAATTCGAAAATTTTTACGAAAATAATATTTTTTCAATGCTCTATTATCTATATAATAACTGTCGAACGTATTTTCGTCTTTTCAGACGTTCTGACCTGGGAACTATAATGTTCCCAGGCCTACCGTTCTCAAGCCGACCTAAAGAACTGAATAGTGTTCGTCACCAGACAGAATATAACGGATCCAAATATTTTATTCTCCTCCCAGAAGGAGAAAAGAAGCAGTGGTTGAAATGCCTTGCTATATACTCCTGAAACCCACTTTTGATGGCTAAATCTTCGAGGAGTAATACTAACTCTTTGGCCTGAACCATGAGGCAGAATGGTTTCAATCATGAGACAGAACATAACAGAGCAATGAGGCGGTAAAAGGTGGTTACACTCCCCCATATTTCCTTTTACCTCCCTTATAGGGGAGATAAAAGGCAAGGTACTTTAAACATACTGTAAAAGGTGGTTACACTCCCCTTGGACATTCAATACAACAAAGGTGAGCATCAAGCCAGTCCATGTTGTTCATGAGATGATTGAATTTCCACCCCACCTACCGCTCTAGAAAAAGTGTTACATGCTCCTATGTATGAATTAAAAATAAATTAGAATATTATTATCAAATAATAGAAAAATATATCAATTTTGTAAATATAAATAGCTAGAACTAACGAAATGAAGCAATTCAATAGAGTGCACTGAAAATGGGTGAGATATATATCTGGAACTTAAGCTTAGTTTACTGCAGTCAACAATGTCTTTAAACCATTTTGTATTTTAATTACTTACAAATACTATACTTCGAAAACTTAAAAATATCCTAACCACAATATTTTAAAAATCCGCTAGAAAATTATCAATGGTTTTGCTTGACTGAGATTCTCGTGTAATGTGATTCTTAAAGGGAAATCAGATTTATTCTTTCTAAATCTCCCAAATACGCAAACAGATGTTTCACCTTATTTTTGCTGTGACTAAGTCTACTCCACTAACTACTTAAATTTGGTGTTGTTGTTGTTGCTTATCTTCCAGTGTCTAACGAAGTCAAACGAGATCCATAAGTCCGTTGACTCACAGAAAGTCGAGCACAAGAAGTGGATCGCGATAGATATCCTCCTTGGAGAGACCCATGCAATCCATTATGTGGTCTACAGAAGCCTGATGGTCGTGGCATATGGTGCAGGCGGCGAAGACCTTCCTGCCCTCACTAAAAGAGAGGCACTTGATGTGACCGCTAGCTAGTCTAGAAAGTACAGTCTGGGAGCCTCTGTCACACGGGAGGTCTAGAGTCAATCCCGGTTTTTTACCCATTTACCAATGATGGGTGGCTTTTTACCCATTTACCAATTGATACTGTTTAAATTTAGGTGAATATCATGTTATTTGTGCAAAATGCCTCATATTACTTTCCTTATATACATAATGTATAAGGAAAGTATTGTGACGGGGTCGAAAATTCGAATTCGAGTTTTCGACGGAAGAGCACTTTTCAAGCATCCCAGATCAGGAATCAAACATTTTTGAAGTGATGTCTGTGTGTGTATGCGTGTGTGAAAGTATGTGTGTGTGTGTGTGTGTGTCAGTGAGACTGTGGAGACGATAACTAATGAACGAATGGACCGATTCGAACGAAATTTGATACAAAAATCACAATCCATAAACACTGGAAGCCTATTGTTTTTATATGCAATCGAATGTCCAGAACCGCCCTAAATTTTCGAGTAAAATTTTGAAAAAATCGTCAAAAATTCAAAACCGCTAATAAAGTTACGCAAATAGACATTTCTTATGTAACTTTTCATTAGAAAACGATTGACATAAATTTTACAAAGCTAACGTGAACCGTTCTCGAGATATCGCACATTTTTCAAAAAAAATCTTCAAAAAGTCATATAAAATAAAAATAAAAATTCCTATTGAGAAACATATTCACTTTTCATATGTAATACCATGCGATAAATTGGGTGACATCATTCTCGTGGATATAGCTCGTTCAATTTATGAATAAAGTTTTTTTGGGTAATACTTTTGTATTTGAACGCCAATTGTCATTTATCTGCTGTAAGAATAATTTATTTCTCCGTCTATAAGGCTTGGCGAGATTTTTGTGACGAATTTGGAGGAATGTCGCCAACTATTTTTAATTGTTGCCAAATTAACAAAAATCTCGCCAAATGTATAAAAATAACGCTAAATCAGTGAAAATGACAACTAATTGAAGAACATTCAATATCTTGGAAAGAATATAAGTATATACTATAAGAAGAACATTTTTTTTAACTGTAAGAGTAGTAAATTCATTGCATTATATAAGGAAAGTCATGTGTTGCCTAAAACCGGTTTTTTTTCTGTTGCGTTTGACCCAAAATGGCGGATTAGCCTTGCCTAAGAAATTTTCATTCAAGAAGCTTCACGTCTCATATTCAATTATTGTCTTAAATTGCGCTGTTTAGACAGGGTTGAATATCTGGAAAGCAATAGTACCCTTTCAAGAAGCTAGCCTTTAGTTCTATCTTATCAGGTAGGACCTTCGACCAGAGATATAGGCCCTATATCTCACCTCGATGGGTAGGACGGAGTTTAACATTTGGGTATTTCTGATACTATGATTTTTTCGGAACACTATAAAATGTAGATGATTTCAGCTTCTAGATATGTGTTCTCATGGGAAAAATACTTTGAAACGTCACATTTTAAGTAAATAAAGTCTTACAATTTTCTAAAAAAAACATATATATTCGCAAAGTTATTGTAAAAAATATAATAAATAATAGTATCCTTAAATTAGATTTTAAACAGGGCAAGCTCAGCATTTTAGCTTCATTGGACGCTACGCCACTGGACTACTCCACACAAAAACATTAGAGATAGAGACTTCAAATTTGCTGTACTAGTAAATAGTTAGAAAGTGAAGTGTAACAGTTTTCTAAAAAAATTATTTATATTCGCAAAGTTATTTTAAAAAATATTGTAAATAAAATTATCTTTAAATTAGATTTTAAACAGAAGAGGCTCAGCTTTTGAGCCTCAATGGACGCTACGCCACTGCTATTCCTCAATGTTCTTTAATATAAGGTTTAACACTCAATCAGTCAAATAATTAAAAAGTAGTCAGCTTGACATCATGGGAATTTATTTTCGTCAATCGTGATGTCACGGTTCCGAGTAAACTTTGAGAGGGGTAGCTGAACACAAAATATTTTCGCATTTTCACAGTTAAAAATTGTTTGATAATTTTCAAGTGCCAATATATCCAGTCGTAAAATACATGCTAAATATTTTAAATCATGCTATGCATACAGAATCCATGACGTCCAAGGAAATTCAGTAACGTCGGTGGAGTAAGATGATAGTCGCCATTAACAAATTTGGTCTCTCTTGAGAAGCCGATAAAAAATTCGAGCCTTTTTAATCCCCATATAGTCATGTGCAGAGTCAAGTAAAAATAATGAAGTCAGTCACGTTTGGGATAAACATGTTCGGCTATTCCGGGCGCAAAGTTTTATACATTTTAAATTAAGTAAAACTTATTAAAAAAAAGTTGCAATTTAATTTTTAAGGATGTTAATTTTCCTCGTCTTATTGATACTAGTTAAGCTATACTGTAAGCTATACTGTATATGCTAGATAGGCTTATATAAACTAGTTAGAAAATAAATATCAATCAGCAATTTATTGCAACATTTTAATTTTAAATCCATAATTAAATTTTTCTTTCCGGTTTTTAAAACTTTTAATAACGGTGGCACTATTCAAATATTTTTTCTCAAAATAGAATGGCAATTCCTTTAAAGTCAGAAACATGAAATGTACCAAAGTAAAATAATTCTCTGATAGCAAACTCTTTGGCCCAAAATGAGAGAGAGAAACCAGAAAATACGCAGATGGGTAGCCAGAAGTGTATTTTGCCTATTGAAGCATTAAAGTCAGATATCACGGAGAGATTCTCACATTTACTTTCCATTTCTTCTAGGATGCATTGAAATGCAAAAGTGGGCAAAAGATAATGCGAAAAAGTTAAAATCAATCGAGCGGTAAGATTGCTGATAAATGACATACTATGTCATAGAATGGAAGATAGTTTCATTTTATAACGACATTTACTTGTTTTACAATATAAGATATTTCCTTAAAATATATTTACTAAAAATACAAAATTAGGGAAAGTCAGTTTATTTTTTAGGATAATTTTGGCTACATCCATGCATGCTATGCTCACCCACCCCAACGCTCACTTGATCTGGTGTTTATTTGGCTGTCCGATTCAAATCTTTGAGGCCTCAACTAATCAGGTTATATTTATTATAATTATATGGAATTTGGCATGTCGTCAATTTAGGTGTACGTTTTAATTCCTTTGATTTCGGACATTATTGTGGTTGCTCGTCTTGGATCAGACATAGAAATGTATTAGTTTTTTTTTGGGGGGGGGGGATTTAAGAACCGGGACGGCCAGAATATCCAAATGTAGCATGTCGTAGTCTTTTGCTTTATATTTTATATCTTTAAATTTTGAACCTCTTTGGGCTAGCTCTTTATGTGTTTGTCGTAGAAATTCAGGCGTTTTGGGGTATAACGGGAGCAGCTCTAAAGTTCGAATTTAGTGTGTTATTGTCTCTTGTAGTATATTTTAACTGTTTGGAATTTGAAACTTTTTGGCTAGTTTGTCTTGGTACTTCTATAAGAATTAACTAATTTTTGGGAATAACTCGATAACTGCTGCAGGTATAATGTCTATATTTAGTATGCCGTTATATTTTATGGTATATTTTAAATCTTTGGATTCTGAACCTTGCTGGCACAGCCCATTATAGGCCTTCTATAGGAATGTACTCATTGTTCAGCAACAACTTGAGAACCAGTGAATCTACAAATTCCACATTCCATGTGTCTTAATTTTTCATACATTTTAATCTATAAAATTTTCATGTATTTCAGTTGCATGTAAATAATAAAAAGAGGTACTTCAAGAAACAACGTGCAATGACGGATGACGTGCAATGACTGATGCAACATGCTGATTAATTGCATGTGAAATTAATAGAACTTTTAATTGTAGTTTTACTGTAGCTGACAATTGTTTAGTGATACTGTGAGATAGTTGTGGGGCTATTTGAAGTATATTGCTCCTATTTACGCTGTTCTTGCAAGTAAACGTGAATTGGACTCATTCCTGTATCCTTGGCGTACACCCACTATTCCAGAGAATATATCGCAACCATATGTATCTATGTCACAAGATCGTCAAATCTTATGTATTTACTTTACCATACAGCTGAATGAGACAGACTCGCTAATCGATTAATTACACAGCCCAAAATGAAGGTAGAAACTTAAAACTTTGAATATTAACGTGTGACTTGATTTATAAACAACAACAATTGCATAAAGCATCGATTATGAAAAACTTTCCGACTAAAATGCAATTTTTTAAACGTCTTTAAAATGCGATACATTCAGCGGCGATGTTTTAAAAATTATCATACTACAATAATTGGAAACTTGAAACTTCATCATAAAATGCAATGCTATAAAATCGCTTGTTTTTTTATGCAAGACAAATCAATAAATATTCCATTCATATCACTTATATTCCAAACTCTAGAGCTAAATAATTTTGTATTAAAAAATTCAGCAATTTTTATACAATTCATCTTACAATAGCTTGTTTTGTTTACATTTCGCAGACGTTAAAATAAGGCTTCATTGTAGAAATATATAATCAAAGTTTG
Source organism: Amaurobius ferox (assembly GCA_951213105.1). NCBI lineage: Eukaryota > Metazoa > Arthropoda > Arachnida > Araneae > Amaurobiidae > Amaurobius > Amaurobius ferox. Next base: position 45,269,748 of record OX578153.1, on the reverse strand, counting down.
ATGATCATTCAAACTCAATATGGTAACTGCCATAGGGCAGAATATAGATGCACAGAAATAACATATATATAAAGCAGTTTAAGACGGATGCAACACTAAATAAAAAGTAGTTTAGTGATCACTTAAAATAAAAAATTTTGTATTTGCGTAAGCTCAGAATTTGGAAACACAGATACTATGCAAAAATAAAGCGATTTCAGGACGGATGCAACACTAAATATAACTACAAGAAAGATCAATCATGCATAACGCATTGATTATGAAGCACTATCTAGCTGTAATTTTATTTAAACATCTCTAAAATACGATACATTCAACGGCGATATTATTTAATTATCACAGAACTACAATAATTTACTTTTCTTGGAAAATTGAAATCATTCAGGTAAAAGTACGTTTTAATTCCCTGCTTAATTTTCATTCAAACTTTATTCAAATGACGTCATCGAAATATACATCGTCTGGCTCTCTATGTAAATTCAGTGAGTATTTCATTCATATACTTTTATTCCAGGCTCCACAGTCAAATAATTTAGCTTGAAAAGATTCAGCAATTCTTATACAACTCATCTTACAATCACTTGTTTACATTTTACATTAATTAAAGTTAGGCTTTGTTGTGGATATAATCAAAGTTTGAAGATCATTTAAACTCAATATTGTAACTACGTTAGGGCAGAATATGGATGCACAGAAATAACGCAAATATAAAGTAGTTTTAGGAGGGATGCTACACTAAATAAAAATTAAAAAGAACTTTAAAAATTATGATTTTGACACAAGATGGATGCCATATTTCATTTTGAAGTAGGTCACGTGACCTATTCATATTATATGAGTGTCATTAATATTTGTTATTTTTATTAACAAAACCCACCTTTCATATATTGCTAGAATTTTTTTTATATATTTTATGGGATTATTTGAATATCTCCTAATATTTTCGAATAATTTGTGAGTTTTAACTTTGCTTAAAAAAATGTTTAAAAAATTAGGTCCTATAAGGTTCAATGTGTCTCATTTTTTCAACCCATGTTCAATCCAAAACTAGTTGGGTGATATTACTCCTCCTCATTCCCATAAGTTCCACAGACCGTCTCAATAACATACTAAAATTTCATTTTGATAATGTCATTTTTACGGTAATTAGCATGCGAGCGGACAATGAGACAGAATGAACAGAGTCATAAACACTTTTCAACTATGTTGCAAAGTGTTAATAAAAGGAAAAATAAAAAATCTGATGGGGGCAACACATGACTTTCCTTATATAATGCAATGAATTTAATACTTTTACAGTTTAAAAAATGTTATTCTTATAGTAGATACTGATATTATTTCCAAGATATCGAATTTTCTTCAATTAGTCGTTACTTTAATTGATTTAGTGTCATTTTTATCCATTTGACGAGACTTTCATTAATTTGTCAACATTTAAAAATGTCGCCAGGTTGGCGGCATATCGCTAAATTAGTCGCCAAAATCTCGCCAAGCGTTGTGGATGGAGAAATAAGTTATTCTTATAGCTGATAAATGACTATTGGCGTTCAAATACAGAAGTATTGCTTAAAGTATATTTTCTCGTGAATGGAACGAGTTAGATCCATGAGACTAATGTCACCAAATTTATCGCATGATACTACATGTGAAAAGTAAACATCTTTCTCAACAGTTAATATATTTTTTTTAATTTATGGGATTTTTCTAATAAATTTATTTGAAAAATATGCAATATCTCGAGAACGGTTCATGCTAGCGTTCTAAGCATAAGATATCTTCTCCACAGACTCACACACACACACTCGCATCACTTCAAAAAGGTTCGATTCGTGATCAGGGTTGCTTGAAAAGCGCTCTCCCGTCGAAAAATCGAATTCGAGTTTTCGATGGGAGAGCACCCGTCACAATACTTACCTTATACATTACGTATGTAAGGAAAGTAAATAATCTTGGAATTTTTTTGAAAAATTTATAAATTTCGTACTTTCTTTGTTCTAACTTTTTATAATAACTAACTTTTATAACAATATTTCCCCCCATATTTAAAATAAAGAGTTTAATTCAGACAAAATTCCATTACAAAAAGTAGAAAAAATTATTTTAAATTTGGGAAATTAAAATGAAAATTTGTGTGCATTGCAATGTAGTCAACTTTCATTTGTTGACCTGTTCCTGATTAATCACACATTCAAAGAACAATAATCAATGCACTGTATTTTTAAAACAATAAAGATGAACCATGCACAAAGCATTGATTGTGGAACACTTTCCAACTGAAATGCAATTTTATTTAAACATCTCTAAAATGTTATGCATTGTGATATTTCTTAAATTATCGCAATACTACAGCAATTTAATATATTTGAAAACTTCATGGAAAGCAAATTCAAATAGCGTCATCGAAATATAATTCGTATGGCTCTATATAAAAAAGCAGTGAATATTTCATTCATAAAATATTTTCCATTCCTTTCATTCATCGGGGATATTTTTAAAATTATCACAATACTATAATAATTTATTTTACTTAAAAACTTTAAACCATGGGGATAAAAGTATTTTCTAACTCCATGCTAAAACTGATATTATTAGTGATATTATTCATCTATATTCCCATAGGTCCTACAGACCGTCTGAACAACATACTAAAATTTCATTTTGATAAAGTCATTTTGACAGCAGTTATCGTGCGAACGGACAGATAGACAGACAGACAGAATAAGCAAAGTCATGTACACTATTCAACTGTGTTGTAAAGTGTTTAAAATTAGCCTCTGAATTCAGGACGTAACTTGTTTACACTTATTTTCTAAAAAGTATTTTAAAACATTTTATAAAGTAAAGAGATGACGCAAAAAATGAAACGCTAGTTTTCACTTTTCATCAGTTTTCTCAAACAAATGTGTGCGAGCGGGAATGTGACGTGGATTTCGTTTCCAATAGCATATCTTCTAACAAGTCAAGTGTTAAGACTAGATATCACAGGAGAAATTGCAGTCAAAATGCATTTCGGGTTCTTTATATCTTTTCCTTCTGCGGGAAAGGGGAAAAATAAATATCGAAGAAGAGTTTGAAAAAGGTTTTTGAAAGTAATGTAAAGTGCAGACAAGCACAGCAGAAAGAATACAGACAACAAATTGTTGGTGACAAAGGATATATGTGTTTTTAACATTCCTGGAGATACTGGTGCATGGAGAAAGTATTAAAAAGCGGTAAAAATCCGACTCTAGGGTTTAGATATATCTTAACGTTTTTTTTTTACATACATGAAAATTATTCATTTGTTTTATTTTATATTCTGGAACTAATTATCGTGAATTAAACACACTACTATTCAATTCCACAAGAACGCTATAGGCAAAACAAACAAATAAACAGTATACGGCTGTTTAAAATCTTAATTACTAACTTAAAAAGTTATTATCGTAGTAACGTTGTTTTCCTCAGAGAATGATCATAATATTGTTACAATCTCATATTTAAAAGTTCAAATATCAATCTGTAACTCAATATAAGTATCAATCTGTAAAATATCAATCTGTAACAGTTTTGAATTTCTGAATTTTAAATCCTGTAACCAAAGCTCTAGTCGTCTGGATTTCTCTGTGTTGCTAGCAAGATGTTTTTCTATGATCTTGCCTCCGTGCCTTGAATCATTCGAGAAGCATTTTTCTCCATGATTTTATTGTAAATTATTACATTGCGGAAATCATAAATTAAACTCAATTAATGTAATTTACAAATAATATATCAGAGGTCCTCTTTCTCCAATCGTATGTATCCACACACGCCACGCTCCATGTACCAATCCGTACCAACTCCCTCGTGCTTTGCACCTCGTCTTTTTATAATCTGGTTGCCAGCACCCTCTGCCGTCAGCGTGGCTGCTATTTAAATTCAGACTCTTCTTTCCCCGGGGAAGACACTGTTTGAAAAATAAGATATCGAGAATAGAAATTGTTAATCCTTACAATCGTAATATACAACAAACGAGATATTATTAAATCCAATTTGACATATGATTAATTTCATTCTTTGGGATGAACTTCATAAAATATCCGAAAACGCCTTCCTCCTTTCTCAATTTGGAATAATTTCCCACTCAAAACTTTTATTAACGAATCCCCATTCCCTTTGCAAAACGCTTCGTTTTAGAAAATTTTCGCTATCAGTATCCGGATACACGAGGCATGCACGAATACTTGAGAGGCACGCAAGTGTCATTAAAACGAAAACTTTCGAGTGAAAGCCACTCAAGAATTCGGGTGAATCTGCACGTATTCAAGGTTGAATATTTGGAACACTCTGAAAGTATTGATTTCAACAAGACATTCACCGTTTCGCTATGTAAATTTTTCCCGAAGATGGCACAACTAAATGTTTCGTGTGCGATTGGTCGCTGATCTGTGGTTCTATTTAAGAACTGCTGCTTCAAATAAGATAGACATTCAAAGTACCACGTTTTGAGTCACGTGATTCAAGGGGAAAAGTACAAAGTTTTGCTTTTTGTGAGGGACCTCTACAAAATAAGTTCAAATTACCAAATTGTTCCTCATTCGCTTAAAGATCTTTAGGAAAGAAACATCATTCTCTAATATGCAAAATCGTCCGTGATAAAATCGTCATCGGACATGAACCATTTTGACTTGATCAAAACAAACGGAGAAAATGTATATTTCAGAGGTCGTAAAAACATTGGGTCTGGCTAGATAAAATATCATTCGAAAAGTCACATGCGTTTTTAACTTTAGTAAGAGTATTATACACTCCGTGATTTCCCGTCGAAAATTATGATTTACTTTTAACTGTTGTGGTAAAAAAAAAAGTTGTGCAACTCCTCGGTAGGTTTCGCGTGAACCCAAATTTAAGATAATTGATAAATAAAATAATATAAAATGTTTCCATTTCTACAAATAACACGAAATCGTAAAGGTAAATTTCATTTAAATTTATTTAAATGCAATATTCAACTCATGTCACGCACTCTTTGAATATTCTGGACGTACACGTTCATTAAATTGCTGATTTTGCATTAGATTGCAGATTGGACATGCAGATTTTTCAGTTTTTTATCTTTTGTTCTTGGGCAATAGTTTCATCTGGATTTTCGAGATGGATTTCGTTTATAATACTACTTTTAAATTATAGAATGGAAACTGCTGACTTTTCATTCTGGTTAGTAAAAATATAATATTTTGATAATTTAAAAATTAAATTTACTTATGCATCTTTGCTATTGCTAATTTTCTATAGTCTAGCAATAGCTAGACCAAGCCCAGCGGTTCATATATCCTCAGGAAGTCGATCACTAAAAGAGGGGTAGGCAGAAAATCTTCTCTGGTCAGACCAATGCAAGACAGGCGATGTTTAGGAGAGGGTTGTTCAAAGTTACATTTAAGATACGTTGAGAAAATTTGAAGTCCCTGGACAAATTAATGTGCTATTGTACGTCCACTTACAAGCCTTAAGGTGGCCGAAGCTGAATTAAGCATGATTTAAAGGCTATTTCAGCTTCTGTTGGCACAAGAGCAGGAGCACATAACGGTAAAAGACTGTTTTTGTGAAGCAGCTACGGGCAGGAAGGCTCCGTACCACAGAATACTATATTCAGAAGGTTCACTCCCATAGGACCCTACAGCAACATTTTAAACATGAGATGTCGCATAGACACTAGCGCTAGTGAAATGGACCAACTGAAGTACGATGTAAACAAAATACATCTGCCATATTTGGCGCGTTATCGCTCGCTTGGCGATTTTTTTTTCAAAAGCGGGCAGGGAAAAAAATGTTCATGACTGCACTTTCATAATTTTTGAAACTATAGAAATGATCAGGATTTAAAAATACATTAATCTGCAACATAAATATATTCATTAGTTTCAGTAATATTAAATAAACATAGTTATATATTTCATTCAAATAATCAAAATGGATTAAAAAATAGACACATTGCATTGTCTCACTGTAAAACATAATGCACAAAAAATTACAAGCTAACATACTCAAAAGACTGAAATATTATATAATATTTTCAGTCTAAAAGGTATACTAGCGTGTTGATTGTTAAATTACTTGATCCTTAAATTGTTCCGCGATACTGATAATAGACTTATTTTTTTATAAATATAAAAACATTCTTATATTAAATATCAAATTTACATAAATGCACTATCAAAGTTGTGGAACTCAATCATTAATTACCCGGGGGTGGGGTGAATTTTCCACCATAAGGCATTTAATAAAAATTTTACATAAATTTGTACACACACAATATCACATTCAACTTAATTAGCTCTAAGAAAAAGTTATCCAAATATCAATTATTATATATTTTATAAAAATACGGAAATATTTTTTAATTTATTATACCACTACTTCTTAGAATTTGTATAATCGGCAGTAATAACATAGCACTAATTCCGTATGATGAACTCGTATAAACTTATGAACACGTGTATACTTATGAACACATGTATATTTATAATGAACACGTATATAGGATGGTGATAACTAATATTATTTCAATTATAATAAAAATAAATTACATACCCTGTAACGCAACCAGTTTTCTTTTTTTAACTCATTTCTTGAAATGATCTAATCACTTAACAAATAATCCTTCTGCACGTTACTCAAACCACGCTACAATGCATGCTACAGGGTTATAACATTGAAAATCGTCTTGGACCCAAACCAGACCATCGCCAACTGCTCAGACCAAACCAGACCATCGCCAAGAGCGCACCAACCCTCGTTTTGGTCTATCTCTAATGGCCGCCGCGAAAACGAAACTATCGAGAGTGACAGGTCTATATAATATTAGTCTGTGCTCCGTACATTCCGAAACCAACTAGATGGCGCTGATGCTATAGGGAATTTGAGGAATAGGGAAATCTTGGGGGAAAAATTTCAGTATTGTGTTTTGCTTATGTGGTGTTAGTGTGTTAAATAAAATCTGAGCACGTGGTAAGTTTTAATGATCATTTTTTCCTTTAATTTCGTTTAATCCTTTAATTTTCCTTTAATCGATCGTTGTCTGAGGATTCTATTATAATTATTTTCATTTGATTCGTATATTTAGCACGTGCATAACTATTACTGTCTATTTCCGTTTGATTCGTATATTTAGCACGGGCAAATCGCTCCACAAAAATATCCTGCCCAATATTTTGAAAAAAAAAAAGATTAAATTCAAGTCTTTCTACCAAAAACATTCTATATTTTACATTTAAGAGCCATTTTATTCAAAAGTTTACAAAAATCGCAAATATCGTCCTCTACTGAACTGAAATATATATAAAATATGGAAGCCGTTCTGTCCAAATTGTGAAAAAGAACGGAAAGTCCAACTGGAGCCGTTCTGTCTGAAAGTTTGAAAATTGTACAATTCCCGTCTTCTACCGAAATGTATGAGAGCTGTTCTGTCCAGATTGTGAAAAAAAAAAACGCGGTCCAACTGGAGCCGTTCTGTCCCAATTAAGAAAAGAAAACGAAGCCCAACTGGAGCCGTTCTGTCTGAATGTTTGAAAATTGTACAATTCCCGTCTTCTACCGAAATGTATGAGAGCTGTTCTGTCCAGATTGTGAAAAAAAACGCGGTCCAACTGGAGCCGTTCTGTCCCAATTATGAAAAGAAAACGAAGCCCAACTGGAGCCGTTCTGTCTGAAAGTTTGAAAATTTTACAAGTCCCGTCTTCTACCGAAATAGTGTATTTGGGAGCCTTTCTGTCGAAATTATGAAAAAAAATTGGAGCCGTTCTGTCTGAAAGTTTGAAAATTTTACAAGTCCCGTCCTGTACCGAAATATATACGGGAGCCGTTCTGTCCCAATTGTAAAAAAAAAACTAAGTCCAATCGTACTGCCGAAAAGTCGTTCTGTCTAGAAAATTCCCTATATCTCCCCTACAGATTTTTAAAAATTCCCTATCTTCTGTGATCAAAAAAATTTCTTAAGTTTTAAGTAGTTTAAGCAGCAAGTCGATTGCTTCACGGCGTGTATTTAAGTATCCAAGTAATTTTGCTATAAAATTAGAATCTAAATTACGGCGCTGCTCAGTAATGCTGAACTTTATGAGATGGTTTGGTTTGGATTTAAGGCGAATGCAACCTATCTCCAAATGATATAAAAAAACTAAAGGGCATACTTACTTTTCTATGGATTTTGTTAGAAAAAATTTGACAGGCCAACAAAATCACAATTATCAGTTTTTTTTTACTTTATTTAAGGATCAAAATAACTTTTAACCAGAATCATCTGTATGTCATTAATGATTTCAAAGATAACAGCTGAAAATTCATTTTAAAAATCATACTAAATGATTTCAGTGAATCAATTCAATCTGTGCATGGTCCTTGGATTCTAGAATTCAGGTAATTACAATCGTATGGAATAACCACGATAAAATGGTGTAAGTTGGGAAGTTTGAATATTTATTTCATCTAAAATTTTTATTTTTTGTCTAAATGAAATATGGGCAACATTTTTGTAATTTAACATTGCTCTCTGGAGGGGCTGTACGAAAATTAAATGTTTTCAGAGTTTTTACAAAAATATTGCACATTATTTAAATCAGTATTGCATAATTTCATACCTTACTTAAAGCAATTTTGCAATTGGAACTATGTATCTATAAGCAGTGATAATAAAAACAAATTTTCACTGGTCGCGTTTAGAAATATCCTGAACAGAAATGTATTACGATGGGAATACATTTTTCAAACTCGGATTTTAATAGAGCTACGCGTTTTGAATAACATTGAATGTGAATAAATCATTCTGTCAATGGTGTATGCATGCACAGCCTGATCAAGCCAAAGTGTGGCAAAGGATCTGGTGTTAATTTGGGGGCCCATACGTATACTAAACACACACAAAGCAACAACACATAATAAATATGGTAGCATTATGCATGTACAACACATTCAAACGTTTTACTTCAAGGTATCATATTAATATTTTAAAAGGATACATAATATCTAAAACTATTAACATATATTACAATTTAAAATAATGACTAATATTACCAGTTGTAAATTAATTAAAACATTATTTCTGCTTAAATTTTTTATCACATACAAAATCTAGGGACACTTTAAATTTTGGAAGGCTCTGGGCCTCAATCCCTTAAGTCCCTATGTTTATCATGTCTTATCTGTATATCTACCTGTTTCTGAGTCTGTGGATATTAAATATCTCTAACAAATTGAATCATCAGAAATTTCCCGCCATCAATTCAATCGGTGGACGTAATTTATCTATTAAATTTCAGTCATAGATTCAGCCGCCTCCATTTAAGCCATTGATATGCCTCAACCATAGATGTTATTCAGATGAAAGATTATTTATCACAAATATTCCAAATTAATTTCATTCTTCATTACGTAAAATTCTACAAATCTTAGTGTTTACAGAGCTTTTAACGAATACACAGTACTTATAATGAATTCTAACTCTATTGTTTATTGAAATGTTTAATTAGTATATTATGCAAATATGTCATAAATAATTTTCTAAATGGATTTAAAAATCCTTGAATCAATTAGAAATGATTATCTAAATTGGAATTCTCCACTGAATTAAATGTTATTCGTAATTGTGAAATGTATCAGTGGAGAAGATATTAAAGTAGAATTTTCTTTAAATGAAAATATATTTTTGAAGTAGCTTAAAGTATATAATTTTCTTACATCAGAAAATCGTTTAATGCATTTAATTATTTGAATGTAAAAATTTGACAACAACTTCAAATATCATTTACTTATATATATATAAAGCGCAATATTCTAGAGTACTAAGTTTCGTATAACATCAGATACTGAAATAAAGTTGGATATTGGACTCATTTTAAACTTATTTACAATGGAGAATTCTAGAAATTTACGTTGTGTATGACATCAGATGCTATAAACGAAGCTGGATATTGGACTTATTATTTTTAATTTATTTACTATACAGGATATTAGACTTCCTACTTTTGTGTTGTGGCTACGCAGACAGTGATTGGGTGTTGTCTTTTATTATTGTAAAAGATATCCCATGAATAAGCAGGTGTTTGTTCATTATTTACGGACGGAATATCAGCAGGACCGACAATATTTTATAACACGTAAAAACTAAAGCACAGCATTTTATTATTTGTATGTAACTAAAATGAATGTAAAAAGTATTTATTGAAATATATGTAATTTAAATGTATGAAAATCAACAATGTACCTACTTCAGATTTTATAGCTGCTTTATTCTCAAATTAATCCCCAGAAAGAATGATTACATTCTTATCAAGAGACCAGGACTGGCTGAAAATAAAATATGCTATGAAAGGCAGCGATATGAATATAATGAGCTTTCTATCAACTGTGGATCTTGATTTATAATTGAAAACGAGCACAATCCTACGGCGGTACATCGTACATAAAGTATGCTAGCACAAAGGGTTTCAAAAGCCAAATAATGAAACACACCTTAAAAAACAACAACATACAAAATTTGGACCTTTTAGATGTTCCTGTTCTTGAGTTGTTCCCAATAAAAGAATACATTCTTATGGCGGCTCCAAGATGGGCTATTCTGATAAGATTCAAAATCCGAAGAATTAAAATATACCACAAAAAACAACAACATATCAAATGTTATGCTATTATGCTTATTTGAACCTTATTGGTTAGGACCTGAAAGATTTGGACAACACTGTCAAAAACCTGATCGTGATAAATAATAAAGAATGTAAAAAGCAAGAATTTATTACCTTTGATAAAAATGCTTATGGTAAAATATTTTAAATCTTTGAAAAAATACATTGTGCTTAACATTAAATTTGTAATATAGTTTCTTTCTGTGTACGGCCTGTAAATACAAGTGACTCATTTTTATTGATTTTATAGTTAAACTCGTTTAAGAAAAATAATATATATATATATTTGGAAATCTTGTACATTTGTACTTTTCTAAATTAAATTGTATTTAAATATGAATTATTGGTATGCGTTCAGAAATCCGATGTAAAATTCTATGGATTTTGAGCATTTCCGAATACAAATCATTTATTTTTTTATGATGGATTAGTATATTTTTAAATTTATGCTCGTCCATCATTGTGCATTTTACGTGTTAACAATAAACTAACACAATTAATCCACGCTGATTTTTATTGTGTATTGAGATTCGAATGCTGGATAACGAACACACAAGAAACGTTAAGAAGTATAAGATGCACGTGCAAATAGAAGCAGACTGCGGGCAGCTGCAGTAGGAAAAATCTGATGTCGGCAGCACATGACTTTCCCTGCAGACTTATATTTACGTTCTTTTTATTTTAATTAAATTTAATTCACTTTTAATTCAATTTTCGTTCTCATTTGATAACTGGACTTATTTTCAAAGGTGGCGTAGAGAAAATCCGAAAAAACTAAAATATCTCGAGAACGGCCATTCTTAATGTAATAGGGTTGGTTTTATTATTTTTATCGTTAAAATTACGTATAAAACAAGCATTTAATTTATATATTTGAGCACACGTAGTTTTTTATTTTAGATTTTGAAGATCTTTGAGTCATTTTGAAAAAAAGGCAGGTTATTTTTTTCCGAAATGTATGAAAATATAATCAGCACCAGGTTGTCCCACAAGTGACTTATCTACCGAAAATTGTGAAATTCGGTTCATTAGTTTCTCACCTAGAGTGGATAAAATCTTTTGCGGGCCATTTCGCCAAAAAAGGCGGATTCTTTTATCCCGAATCGTAGCCAAAACTAATCAGCATCAGATTCGCCCACAAGTGACTTACCTACCAAATTTTCAGAAATTCGGTCAATTACTTTTTTAATTAGTGTGGATACAAAATCTGCACAGACAGACACACACACAGACGTCACGCTAAAAATGTATTTATCGTATTCTAGAGGTCTCGAAACGTGTAGATCTGTCGAAAACTCGAGTTTTATTTTTGGGAAGATTCCAATACTTTCCCTATACATTACCATGTATTGCAGGGAAAGTAAAAAACAAACTACCCTACTTTATTCCTCCATCGTTCATAGTAAGGTAAATACAAATACGTCATTATACGGAAATGTCATCGTCTATAAATTCATATTCAAAAAGTTTGCATAAGACTCCATTTTCACACCGAATTGCGAACTGCAAAATTCCCAATGGCAATGCCCAGTTTTAATCCATTAAACAAATTCTACATCTCCAAATTATTCTACATATACATTCTGTTAGTCATTATATCCGAAGATATTAAAGTTTTAAATACAGAGATAACTCGGCGATCATTGCCATATTTAAAACCGCATCTTTGAAGAACGAGATTTTTCCTGCTTGATTAGACCTATTCTAATATATTAGTTTATGTAATCTTGTATAATGCAAATTAAAATGTATGTATGTTTCGGCTGTAGCGGGAAATCTGAGCGTCAGACAGCAATGAAATTTGGTACAGAGATACAATCGGCAAAAATAATCCGAAAACTGATCGTTATTCTGGCTATTCGGTTCATACAGTAAAAACAAATACATCAAAATTGTATTAGTGTGTTCCATAAACAAGAAATATCAATCATGCATAAAGCATTGAATATGAAACAAATTCCAACAGAAATGTGATTTTACTTAAATGTATCTAAAATGCGATACATTCAGTGCATTCAGTGCATAAGTTAAATTATCACAGTATTACAATAATTTATTATATTTTAAAACTTCAAACTTCCCCGAAAAAAATTAACTTTATTCAAATGATGTCATCGAAATATAAATGGCCTGGCTCTCTGTCGAAAACCCAGACCACTCGACTCGCCCTAAGGCATGAGCGTCTGGCTCTCTGTGTAAAAGCAATAAATATTTCTATCATATCACTTTTATTCCAGACTCCAGAGCTAAATCATTTTGCTTGAAAACAAAATCAGCAATTCTTTTACAACTCCTCTTACAATCCTCTTGTTTACATTCTTAATGCATTAAAATTAGGGTTTGTTGTAGAAATATCCAATGTTTGATGATCATTTAAACTCAAAAATATTGTTATTGTATTGGCGAATATAGATGCCCAGAAAATAAGTTAACATAAAGCGGTTTTAAGACGGATGCAACACTAAATATAAATTTAAAAGAATAAAAATTACGATATTTACACTAGAAAAAATAGATGGATGTCATACTTTATTTTGAAGTGGATTATGTAATTTCTTCATATAATATGTGTTGAAGACCCAGACCGTCCGATTCATCCTGAGGACTTGAGCAACTATTTGGACAGCTGGAAAAGCATATAATATGTGTTGTTGTGACCCAGACCGTCCAACCTACCAGAAATGTGCATATAATATGTGTTGTTGTTGAGACCCAGACCGTCCGACCTACCAGAAAGGTGTAAGGTAACCGTTTGGACGGCCGGGAAGTGCCACCCAATTTAGACCGGAACCCAGTGGGGAAGGCATCCACAGGGACCGTAGCCTCCTTCCCCTACCACCAACCTCTCGGAAGGACTTACGGGCCCATATGTTTAATATTTTAAAACTTATCACAATACTACATTGATTTATTATATTTGAAAACTTAAACCTTCATTGAAAAAAATGAACTTCATACAAATGACGGCATTGAAATATAAATTGCCTGGTTTAAATATCTCTAAAATGCAATACATTCCACGGTAATATTTCAAAAACTATCATAATACTACGATAATTTATTATATTTGAAAACTTCATCGAAAACAACTGAAATTAATTCAAATGACGTCATAGAAAAAATAACACGCCTGGATCTCTCTATAAAAACAGGATTTCATTCATAACTTTCTCCCATTCATTTCATTCATCACAATACTATAATAATTTATTTTATTTAAACATTTTATTTAAGACCATGGAGCTACAAATAATTAAACTCTATGCTTAAAACTTCATAGAAAAAAATCGTCCTTCTCTTTATAAAATCAATTAATATTTCATTCATATCAGCCATGCAGACTCCATGGACTAAATTATTTTGTGTTAAAAAATACAGGAATTCTAATACAACTCATTCTACATATTTTGCTGTTTACATTTTACATAGGTGAAAAATAGGCTTAGTTGAAGAAATAATCAAATTTAGATGAGCATTTAAACTCAAATATATTGTATTTGGGTTGTTTAAGTATGTAGATGCACAGAATTTAAGCAAAAATAAAGTAGTTTTAGGACGGATACAACACTCAATATGAATTAAAAAGAACTTTAAAAAATCACGATTTTGAAACAAGATGGATGCCATATATCATTTTGAAGTGGGTCTAGTGATCGTTTCATATCATGGTAACGTGATCGTTTCATATAAGAGGTGTAATTAATATTTTAATTTTTATTTTAAAAACTACTGAATATATTTCGCTGAATTTTTTTTATATATTTTACGGAACAATTTAAATATTATCTAAAATTTTCGAAGCAATTTGTGAATTTTAAATCCGTTTAAAAAATGTTTGAAAAATTAGGTCCCATAGGGCTCAATGTATTTCTTTTTTTCAACCCGGTTTCAATCCAAAACTAATTGGGTGATATTATTCATTTATATTCCCATAGGTCCTATAGACCGTCTGAACAACATACTAAAATTTCATTTTGATTAAGTCATTTTTACAGCGGTTATCGTGCTAACGGATAGACAGACAGACAGAATGAACAAAGTCATAAACACTTTTCAACTTTGTTGTAAAGTGTTAAAAACTAAAGGTTATTCCTAGAGTAATAGGATTGGTTTTATCCTTTTAGTCATCAAAATCGAAATATGAAGTAAGTATTTAATTGATATATTTCAGCATACGTAGTCTTTTATTTTAAACTTTGATAATTTTTTAGGGCTATTTTACAAAAAAAAAAAAAAAAAAAAAAAATTACCGAATTGCACCAAAATATAATCTGCACCAGGTTAAGGTACATGTGATTTATCTACAAATTTTGTGAAATTTGTTCTAGTAATTTTTTAGCGAGAGTGGATATATAGGAATTTTTGCAAGCTATTTCGCAAAAAGGTGGGATCTTTTATTCCGAATCGTACCAAAATCTAATCAGCACAGGAAACAACCACAAGGAACTTATCTACCAAATTTTATGGAATTCGGTCCATTAGTCGTTTAGTTAGAGTAGATACATACATTGAGTAGACAGACAAACTCACAAACGTTACGATAACAATTTTTTCGCGTTCTAGGGTCAATGTAAAGCTTTATTTGTGATCTAGGGCCCCAAAACGTGTAGAATCTTTGAAAACCCGAGTTACAATTTTCGACATAGTTTTCAATACTTTCCCTCTGCTATATATTGCAGGGAAAGTAAAATGGATAAATCCTTTGTCATTCCTTCATAATTCATCTTAAAGCAAATCCAAAGAGAGCATTCTACAGGAAATTTTATTTCTGAAAATTCATCTGCATAAAATGTACATAAAGGGAATAATTACATATATAATATTAATATTATGAACGCATAGACAATGTTATTCCCTATCAAATGATGTATTTGAATTTGCTTTGCTATGAATAAGCAACAAGGGTCAGTTCATTTTTGCTTCACAGCTGTTCAATACCGTAATATTATTTTCAATGCATTTTTACTTTCCCTGCAATATATGGTAATGTATAGAGAAAGTATTGGAATCGTGTCGATAATGGCAATTCGAGTTTTGGGCGGATCTACACGTTTTGGGAACTCTAGAACACGAAAAAACTATTTTTAGCGTGACGTCTGTGTGTGTGTCTGTTTGTCTGTGGATCTGTCTGTCTGTTTATGCAATGCCTTTTTCCACTCTAACTCAAAAACAAATGGACCGAATTTCATAAAATTTGGTAGATAAGTCACTTGTGTATGACTCTGAAGCTGATTAATTTTTGGTACGATTTGCTATAAAAGAACCCGCCTGTTTTTGCGAAATGGCCCACAAAAATTGCCTGTATCCAATCTAGCTGAAAACCAATTAACCGAATTTCACAAAATTTGGTCACTTGTTGGTTACTCTGGTATTAATTAGATTTTGATACATTTCGGAAAAAAGTAACCTGTTTTTTTTGCGAAATGGCCCGCAAAATTCGCCAAAATCTGGAATAAAAAAAACTACGGATGTTTAAATATATTAATTAAATGCTTATTTTATACTTAATGTTTAACGATAAAAATATAAAGACCGACATTATTACACTAAGACTGGCCGTTCCCGAGATATTTTAAATTTCTCGCATTTTCGCTACGCCATCTTTGACAATTATTCCAGTTACCAAATGAAAACGAAAATTTAAGTAAAGGTACAAATTTTGTGTAATTTTAAACAATTATGAGTGTTATTTTGAGCAATTAAACTCCATTTAATGAATTATTGAAGAAATAATGAGAATGTGAATATGACACCTCAGAGAAAGTCGTGTGCCACCCACAGCAGATTTTACTTTCCCTACAATACATGGTAATGTATAGGGAAAATATTGGAATCATGCCGAAAATCGCAACTCAAGTTTTCGTCGACTTTACACGTTTCGAGACCTCTAGAACACGAAAAAACTATTTTTAGCGTGACGTCTACGTGCGTGTCTGTCTGTGTGTCTGTCTGTCTGTCTGTGCAGATTTTGTATCCACTCTAACTAAAAAAGGAATTGACCGAATTTCATAATATTTGGTAGTTAAGTCACTTGTGGGCGAATCTGGTGCTGATTAGTTTTGGGTACGATTTTGGATAAAACAAACCCGCCTATTTTTGCGAAATGGCCCGCAAAGCTTTTATCCACTCTAACTAAAGAACTAATGAACCGAATTGCACAAAATATGGCAGGTAAGTGGCACTTGTGGGATACCCTGGTGCGTATTAGATTTTGGTATGATTCGGAAAAAAAATAACCTGCCTTCTGTTGCAAAATGGCCCTTCAAAAATCTCCAAAATCTAAAATAAAAAACTACGTATGCTCAAATATATCTATAAAATGCTTGTTTAATACGTAATTTTTAACGAAGAAAACAATAAGACCAACCCCATTACTCTAGAACTAGCCGTTTTCGAGATATTTTATTTTTATCGTATTTTCTCTAAGCCACCTTTGAAAAAAAGTCCAGTTATCAAATGAGAACGAAAATTGAATTAAAAGTGAATTAAACGTAATTAAAATAAAGAGAACGTGAATATAAGTCTGCAGGGAAAGTCATGTGCTGCCCACATCAAATTTTTTAATTTGGTGGGAATGTATTCCAAACTTCATAATATACATCATAATTGGAAATATATTGCCTATTATTGACTTACACGGGTAGAAGACAATAAAGTAAGCATCGTTTGTGTAAAAATATTATGCAACATGTAGTTATTGCACTTTTGTACAACTCAGTTCCTTGTTTTCTATTTGCGTAATACCCATTTGCGCCAGATTTTACTATCCCTGCAATACATGGTAATGTATAGGGAAAGTACTGGAATCATGCCAAAATTCGCAACTCGAGTTTTCGACGGATCTACACGTTTCGAGACCTCTAGAATACGAAAAAACTATGTTTAGCGTGCCGTCTGTGTATCTGTCTGTCTGTGTTTGTGTCTGCTTATCGATTTATCTATGTGTCTGTTTGTCTGTCTGTCTGTCTGTGCAATGTATTTATCCATTCTAACTCAAGATCTAATGGATCGAATTTCATAAAATTTGGTAAGTCCCTTCTGTGTGACCCTGGTTCTGATTCGTTTTTGGTACGATTCGGGAAAAAGGAACCCGCCTTTTTTTGCGAAATGGCCCGCATATATATCATATATCCACTCTAACTCAAATAATAATTGACCAAATTTCACAAAATTTGGGGTAAAAGTTACTGATGGGATACTCTGATGCTGTTAAATTTTAGTACGATTTGGAAGAAAACGTCTTGCCTCGTTTTACGAAATGGCCCGCAACAATCTCCATCTAAAACAAAAAGACTAGGCATGCTCAAATGTATCAATTAAATGCCTGTTTTATAAGTAATTTTTGGCGAGGAAAAAATAAGATCAATTTCATTACGCTAGGAATAGCCGTTCTAGAGATATTTGAGATTTTTTGTATTTTTGTTATGCCGTGTTTGCAATAATATCCTATTACCAAATAAAAACAAAATATAATATAAAATTTTAAATTTAGTGTTATTTTGTGCAATTAAACTCAATTTAATGAATTATTAAAGAAATAAAGAAAAATAAATTTGAGTCTGCAGGGTTTTACATGTTTAGTTTGTATTTTTTACATTGTTAGTTTTTACATGTTTAGTTTGAAAGAAATTAGATAAATATTTTGTTTCTAATTACACTGTTATCCAAGAGCATTGAATAAAATAATTGCTTAATTGAATAAAATAAGTTTTCTCTAGAAAAACTTTTGGCGAGTTAATGCTGAAAATGAATTTGTTGACTGGCAAATTCGTATGCAAATTCAGAGTATAATTATGGTTTTCGCGTATGCTAATCGAAATTTTCATTTCTGGCGATTAGGAAAAAAACGGGTTACATGTAAAAAAGAAACTATCTGGAATGATTAACTTTTTCATGTGTGCTTCTTTAACATGGTGTATTGGAATATTTTGAATAACATAATATGATATAGACAATGCTAGAGATTAATTAGTAGATTTTACAGTGTGGCTGTGTGTTAGGTATGTTGGTGTCGGTACGGTTGAAATCTCGCCAGACCCTCTAATCCCTGCTAATCAGAGATGGGACCATATCAGTAATTAGCGCTTGAGGATTGCACTAGGACACGGAGATCCAGGAGGATTAAACTCATTCCCGCCTCTGCTTAAAATGTCTCTATTCAAGCGGAGTACGGACACGTTAAATATGTGGGTCTATAAGTCCTGTGGGTCTGTAAGTAAGGTTGGCGGTAGAAGAAGGAGGGTACGGTTCCTGTGGACGCTGCCCCTACTGAGTTCCGGTCTAAATTGGGTGGCACTTTCCGGCCGTCCAGACAGATACATTGCACCTTAAAGGTAGGCCGGGCGGTCTGGGTCGAAGAAAAAGAATCCTTGCGGATCGCGTGTCAAAACCTAACAGATGCTGACATTCAATTTATACGACGGATGGTGATGAAATGGAGGGGGTCGAAAAGGATCCATTGGTGACTAAGAAGGCCGAAAGTTTGTGCACGTATGGTCTGCTAAACAATTAACCCAGTAGAATCAATTTTTGATTAAGAACAATATTTTCAACACCAAGCATAATATACAGCGTGAAAAAAGCAAGTGCGGAATGTGTGGAACAGCAAACCAGAGCCAAAAATACTAAGGTACTTATTCATATTTGGTCGAGTTTGTAGGCTATCTGAATAATTTAAGTATCATTTCGGCCTCACAATATCACCTCCCCTCTTTGAGTAAATTTTATAGTAAGATGTTATGTAATTTTAATTATTTTTAAAGTTAAATTTTATTATTAAATGAGGAATGTATTTATTCACAGATTATGGTAAGTGGACTTGCATAAAAATATAATGTTGGGTTATTGCGGCCTGCCATTGTTTAGCAATTGCAATTGAATATTTAATGCTTAACATATAAAATTTATAAACTCTTAATATTCAGCACATTATTAAGTGACTGCTCTATCAATCATTTTTTCACTTCAAAAATATTTTTTAGAAAGTATATTTAATCAAAGAAACTCGATATTTTGCTCAGTGGTTCCGGATTCAATGAAGTTTGAATAAAATATCGAGTTCTGTAATTTTAAATATATAATTTAATTTTTTAAATCCTAAAGGAAATGAATTAACAACGTTTACTCTTGTAATCCAGAAATATAAAATAATAAATAAAAATTTTAAAAAAGTTATACAACTTTAGCTGGATAGAATGCTTTTTACCAAGTAGAGCACAAAATACTAGATATCACACTGAAAAGGCGAATTGAAAACATTGTTACATTTGTTTTCAACCTCTGTGAATTGGAAAAAAATAGTATACTGTAAACTATAAAAAAAAGGTATTAGACGTGAATAAAGATCAATCAAGCGAAACTGGTGGTGAACGAAGCAGAAAATTATGACAAATAAGCAAAAAGGAAAATCTATTGATTTTTGCAATTGAAGAGTTACGTATTTGAAAGGCACCATTGAAGTGTTCTTATAAAATTAAGTTTCAAATCTTAGTAACTGTGTTTATTAGATTTCATTGATATGAATAAAAAATAGCTTTTGTATTTGTATAAACAAAGGAGTATTGTGTATTTGGCGTTAAAAAAAAGTTTTAATTTGTGGCATAATAGCAATTTATATTAGAATAAATAGTTTATATTTATATAATTCATACTAGATTAGATAGTTTACCTAGCATATTGAACAAAATAATATTTGTACAAGCAAATTTCATTGACATTCACTAAAGAACACGACTTTCAATAGAGACTTGAATGGAATTTGAGTTAGCACAAAATTACATGGATAATTTATCTAAAGTTCGGGGGTGCTTTCACTTTTTAAAAATAAATTATTTTTTAATTGCAACTTTGTGCCTTTAAAACAGCGTCAAATCAATAAAATTGCAAATATTTGACATTTCTTAAAAATCGATTTATTACTTCCTCTATATAGATAAAATAATCTACAGAGAAAGTATTATGACGGGGTCAAAAACTTTAAATTCGAATTTTCGCCTGAGGAATTAAGTATCCTGAACTCGAATCGATGGTATTTGAAGTAATGTCTGTGTGGGTGTGAAATTATTTGTGTATGTGAGTCTTGTCTCCGTGGAGAACTAATGAAGCGTTTTGAACAGTATTTGGTACACACATTATAATTAGTAAATACTGAAAGTCTATTGATTTTAAACACAATCGATTGCTGGGAAGACCCCTAAATTTTTGAATGAAAATTCAAAAAAATTATCACAAATCAGAACATTCATTAGTGCTACGCAATTGGTCAATTTTTATGTAAATTTTCAGTAGAAAACGAGTCAACATAGGATTTAAGAAACGAGAGTGAATAACACAATAAAAGAAAATGTGTTTCTGTGTGTCGTCGTCACCGTCTGTAATGGAAAATCGAAGCTTTGGACAGCGGTAAAATCTGATACAGACTTGCTTTACGTCCCCGTAATGTGAACTTCGTCGAGCTATTTTTAAACGTCATATTAGTTTAAAAGTTACGAGTTTTTAAAGTGAAAAAATCACCAATTATCGCTATTTTGTCAATCAAATCTATTCCATCTTTGTTTCCTCAGGCAAGGTATTCAAGAGCACGTGCTCTCATTAAAGTGCAGAAATTTTGTTTCAATGAAGAACTGCTGATTGCGAACTAAGTGCATGTATAATTTGTGGCTTTTCGTACTTTGGGAATTTAAAACATGGCGTCCTAATTTTTAAAAATTGTGTATTATATCACCATAATTTGATTTTAAAATTTTGCTTAAATGGATTAAAAATTCGTTGCGTTAGCAGTAATTTATTTTAAATTTCCTTTGGGGTTAAAATAATAATTTTAGTATTTTTATAATTTTTGCGATTTCAAATATTTTCATTGTGTTGTTCTGCCAGCAATATACAATAACTTAGGGGGCATAATGAAGCTTACTTGAGGAACATTAATCCTACACTATTTAATTGGCATGTTTGAGCACGAAACAGAAAGAGCGCGAGTTTAAAAACGGCCATTAGGAAATTGAGTGATGTTATCTATATCTTCATTAGCGCTGTTCTTAAGCGTTTATTTAAATTCCACATAATGCAACGTAATTCGTTCTAGTCTTTCTATAAAATATGTGAAATATAATTAAAATTTTATACTGGACTTTTTTAAATGGTAGACTGTTGAAGCAGAATAATGACACTAAGTTATTACTGCTTCTAAAATGTTGTTAAGTACTTAATAAAATATATTCCTTAAGAGACATAGCTATTTTTATTTTGCATTGCATTGCTGAAATATCTTTACTGACTGCATTTAAATTATAATTGCTAACAAAAAAATTCATCTAAATAAAAAACAGCATATTTCTCTTTTACCTGTCCACATACCACCACAGCCAAATACTGAGAAAATTATTTACCGCTTAAAAAGGTAGCATTAATTGCTGAAACTTATTGGTGGTTCCAGAAATAAAAAAAACTTTTTAGCAAAGATTTTAATACAACTGCATATTAAATCCTCAAATGTTAAGTATTTTGTTTGATTTTTTTTGCCCCGAACTGAAATAAATTAACATATGTTTCCATTATAAACTAGAATAATCGAAAATGAAAACTTTTTAAAAGTATGATATCTGTTGAATTGGAAAAATGGCCTTTCACCAAGTCAAGCGAAGGAAATTTGATACGCAAAGAAAAAGCGATTCGAAAACATTCTTACTTTAGTTTTCACCCTCTTCGAATTGTAAAAAGTTAGATAATGTGAAATATAAATGTAGGAAAAATGAATGGAAATTAGGCTGAATTGAGTGAAACAGGTTGTAAAGGAAACAAATCACTATGACAAGTGAGTAAAAAATAAATTCAGTGACTACGACAACAGAGGTTATTAAAGTTTCCCTTCGAAGTGTTGGGTTAAATTTTATTTGTGAATCAAAGAAAGTTTGCTTTTTGAAGTGTATGAAAATGCATTGTCTGAACAAATATGTCTACTCTCTTTTCAGTTAGAACATTAAATAGTTATATCCGTTACTGACCACATCCTTTCTTCTTCTTCTTCGAACCAGACGGTTCAACCTACCCGAAAGTGGAAATTATATGTTTGGACGGTCGGGAAGTGCCACCCAATTTAGATCGGAACCCAGTGGAAGTGAAATCCACAAAGACCGTACCTGTCATCCTCTGCCACCAACCTCTCAGAAGGTCTTACGGACATACATGTTTAAAGTGTTTGTACTCCGCGTGAACACTGGGAGAGTAGCACAGCCAGAAATCGAACTTAAGTTGAGTGCAATCCCTTCGAGCTAAACACTTGACTGTTTCAACCCTGACTATACGGCTTCTTCTTCGTCTTTGACGCAGACCGTTCGACCTACCCGAAAGTGTAGGGTATTTGTTTAAACGGCCGCGCCGTCCAGCCAAAACAGACCGGAACGCAGTGGGGACGACATTCACAGGAATCGTAGTCATATTCCCTTACCGCTAACCTCTCTAAATGATTTACGGACACACATATTTAATATGCCCGCACTCTGGGTGAACACGGTGACAGTATGGACACACCGGAAATCGACATCGGATAGTTCTAGTGCAACCCTCGCGCGCTAACCACTGGGCCGCTCCAAATCTGATCACACACCTTCTTCCTCTTCGACCCAGATCTTCCGACCTACCCGAAAGTGTAAGGTATCTGTTAGGATGACGAGGCACACATTGCAGTCGATTTCTGTTTAGGGTTCACCCAGTGAGAACTACGTATTTGATGTATCTAAGTCTCCCACATAGAATGCTGGCTCATCCAGCATATTTGAATCATACTTGCTCATTGGTGTTCTATTACTCAGTGACTTGATATAGTGAATTGTGTTATAAATTTGCAATAAAACGAGAGGATATTCGGCCATAAAATATTCCAATAATTCTAAGAACAGGAAACTTTAGTTTAAATTACCGAAAGAACAAAAAAGGAGAAAGAAATGGGTAAATTGCAGAAAAGATGATTACAAGAATATTGTTTTTTCGCTGCTATCGGCGATAAATGCGCTAAACCAGGTACGCTCCATTGAGGTCAGAAAGGATATTTTGAAGTTCAATGGTGTGGTTTTCCGTTCTTTCGCTAAGATCTGTCTCACGAGGGTGGGACAACCCAGCGGTCAGAGCGCGGGGAATGTATTCGGTCCATCCGAGTTCGATTATCCGCTCTGCCAAAACTGCTCCCATGTTCACTCGAAATACGGGCACTTTAAATATGTGGGTCTATATGCCCTTCCGAGAGATTGGTAGTAAGGGAAGAAGGGTACGGGATAGTAAGGGAAGAAGAGTACGGTATCTGTCAATGCCACCCCCCACTGGTTCCCGGTGTAAATGGAGTGGCACTTTCCGGCCGTCTAAACAGATACCTAACACTTTCAGGTAGGTCGGACGGTCTGGGTCGAAGATGTTTCTCAATGTGAGTCAACATGACAGTCATAGGTCAGCGTGTGTTATGAGAGCTCTAGATGTATGCATATGCACGGCTGTAGTGGAGGGTATACGGCGGTATACGCCGTATACCCTATGGTTATCCCAGCAAATTTCCTATACCCTCTGCTTTTTCTTAAAAACTACGTACACGTTTTGCAAAACGCTTATGAACAACATAGTAACAGATTTGAGATCATCTTTATTGAATTCAAACGTCTCCAATCTAATATTTATTAATGCAATTGGATCATCTATAGAGCACTTTCAAGCGGAAAAATTTGTAAATTCTTTTGGTTGGCCAACCATCGCTCTTTAGTTGACAATAGATCAAGAGTATGAGCTACAAAAAAAGACATAGAGACGATTTCTCTCGCCATGCAGTTTGGAAAATATTTCAATGAAAATGATAGAGGTAGGCCTTAAAATTTGTTAAAATAAAACAAAATTACTACTTTATATGTGTTTAAATATTTTTCGTTTAACATTTCCTGTAATTATTTTATATCATAGTTAAATATTAATATAGCGAGATTTTCAAATTTGAATGTCACTCAATGCTAATCTGCATATTTTGCTTTACATAAATATAGTAAACTCCCAATAAATCAAACCTAGTGAACACGAATTTCTGCTTAAGTCCAAGTTTCCCCAAAGTTTCACAATTCCTTTCCTGTAATATAAAACTAATAGTCTTTTTTTCTCTATAATTTGAACTTCGATTAATTCAAACATTTCCCCCGGGCCTTCGAATATACCCCATAGGTGCCCGGAGGGAGCGCAAGGAGGCGGTCGCCCCCTGACTTATGGATTTCCTATATATATATACATGTATATGCGTGTGTGTGTGTACATGTTTTTGCCCCCCCCCCCCCCCTGGAACGTGTAAGTAGTAAGTACATGTTTCGCCTTCCCCTGGAAAAAATTTTGCGGACGCTCATGATATACCCTACTATATGAATACTACTATATACCTCTACTATATATCCCTATATGAATACTACTATATACCCTTACTATATACCTCTGTTTTTTTTACGACTACAGCACTGTGCGTATGTGACGTCCTCGGAAGTGTGGCTTCAAAATATGGCTAAAGTTCCATATTTGAGCTCTAGATGCATATATATGTGACGTACCCGATGTGTGACGTCAAAATATGGCTACAGCTCCACATTTAAGCTTTAGATGTATATATGTTACGGTCAATGCGATTAATCGGTTATAATTTATAAAAATCTCATGTGGGCAACACATGACTTTCCTTATATAATGAAATGAATTTACTACTTTTACAGTAAAATAAATAGGTTTTTCTTCTAGTAGATACTAATATCCTTTCCAAGATATTGACTTTTCGACAATTAGTCGTCATTTTCATTGATTATCGTCATTTTTATAAATTTGGCGAGATTTTCGTTAATTTGGCAACATTTCAAAAAGTCGCCAAGTTGGCGACATTCCGCCAATTTCGTCGCCAAAATCTCGCCAAGCGTTATGAACGAAGAAATAAGTTATTCTTACAGCAGATAAATTGGCGTTCAAATGCAAATGTATTACTCAAAGTATATTTGTTCATGAATGGAACGAGCTAGATCCACGATAATGATGTCACCCAATTGATCGCATGATATTATATATGAAAAGTGAACATGTTTCTCAATAGGAAATATTTTTTTTCTATTTTATTTGACTTTTTGATAATTTTTTTGAAAAATGTGCAATATCTCGAGAACGGTTCATGTTAGCGTTCTAAAATTTATGTCAATCGTTTTCTAATGAAAAATTACATAAGGAATGTCTATTTACGTAACTTTATTATTGGTTTTGATTTTTGATGATTTTTTCAAAATTTCATTCGAAAATTTAGGGGTGTTCTGAACATTCGATTGCGTATAAAAACAATAGGCTTCCAGTGTTTACAGATTGTGATTTTTGTACCAAATTTGGATCGAATCGGTCCATTCGTTCGTCAGTTATCGTCTCCACAGACCTACTGACACACACACACACACACACACATACTTTCACACACACACACACACACACACACACATACTTTCACACACACACACACACACACACACACACACACACAGACATCACTTCAAAAATGTCTGATTCGTGATCAGGGATGCTTGAAACGTGCTCTCCCGTCGAAAACTCGAATTCGAATTTTCGACCCCGTCACAATACTTTCCTTATACATTATGTATATAAGGAAAGTAATAAGTGGCTATTATTAATACTAACCAAATAAACTGGTTAAAGTGAATAATCTATGAGAATTTATCACATGAACCGGTTCTTATTAATAATTACCAATAAAGTTTGGCCAATGTAATAATTTTCATAATATAATTTATTTGCAAATTTTTGCCGCTTTAAGGTGTTTGTGTGTAATGTAATTTATTTGTTGTAATAAATAATGAATGTATTTTATAAATAACGGTTATCATTAATATAAAACTTTTTTACATTGACCAAATTTCATTGCTAACTAAACTGTTAATGTATGTATTTTCATACACTTCCTATCGCATGACATAAAAATAACGTTAGAGTTGGAGTTTCAATAAATTATGCTTAATTAATCACACCGGCCAAACTTCATTGGTAATTTTTAACATTTACCGGTAAATGTGATGAATATGTAATATTTATCACATTTACCAAAAGACGTGGATATTATTAATAATAATGGTTTATTGTTAATACTAACCGGATGATTTTTTACTTCAACCGTAACATATACACATATGTAATGTCAAAATATGGCTAAAGCTCCGCATTTAAGCTCTAAATGTATATATATGTGACGGACTCGATGTATGACGTCAAAATGGCAAATTATTTTTCACTGAGGTTTAGCATGACACTCATTGGTCAGACAGGGTTACAGGCGTTTTAATATAGTGCAATGTACAAACTGAATGCATTAGTCTTACGTTATTCGCAGCAAATTCTTTCCTTCAAAATTCACTGTATCGGCGTCCAATTAAAGTCCACACACAGCAATAACTGAAAAAAAAAATGATTTAACCTTATTCAAAAGAGTTCACAAAACGTGTAAATTTATTACAAACTTAAAATAGGTTGATTTACTCTATCGCAATTTTCTTTTAACATATAATATAAATTGTCGGGAAAGTAAATATTGTTTAACAATAATTCATTTCCTTCAATTCGATTCCTTCAATTCAAACTAGAATAAATTAACATCTGCCATGATCTAGGATAATAAAAATGAGAATGTTTGGGCAAAAGTAATATTCGCTCAAATGGAAGAAAAATATTTTACCACGCCAAGCGGAAGAACTAGATATCACAAAGAAAAGTGAACTGAAAATATTTTTACATTTGTTTCCAACCTCTGTGAATTGTAACAGAGAAGATAATGCGAAATTTAAAAGCAAAGAAGAATAAAGAAATTTCTTCCATGAGGTAAAACCAGCGATAAAGAAGTAGCAAATTTTGACAAGTTGAAAATAATTCCGAAAGGATTACAATGAAAAAGTTATTTAAGTTCTCTCCTTGAAGAATTACGATAAAATTGAATATCAAATCTTAGAATGTTTCTTTTATTTTTTATGATTTATTAAAATACTTTGAGAGAGAATGTAAGTGTATTATATTTTAATAAATAATAAATAATTTGGCATCACGTCTGATGTTAAAATAGCAAAATTAAACACACATCCATAACAGAAGGTCTTTATTTCACTTCCTTAAAACGTACAAAAGTTTAAAACAGGCCATAGCGCTTTCGAGCATAAGTATGCTCTTCATCAGTGGCTACACGGAAATAAAGTTTGAATCGTTCATATATAGACCAGATATAGCGACAAAATTTGCATAAATACAATCCACAAAAGAATCTACGTCTAGACAAGGATAAACCGTAAACAATTTTTCAAAAATTTTAACAACAAAAGAGCAGCATATTAAATTACAATTTAATTACAGAAATCTAAAAAAGGGGTGGGGCAATCAAGCATAATCCCAAAGAGGAAGACGTCAAAGATATCTTTGCAGAGACTTGAATTGCATGGAGTCGAGAATGAGTCGCCAAGCGTAACTCAAATTCATAACAGGGTCAAAATTACAAACGGACTCACGGTAAATATAAATAAAAAGGGATTCAAAAAGGAGAATATCACGAGGGTTATTACACCGAATCAAAAGGAAAGTCATTTCAAAAAGAGGCTGAAAATTATCTTTAATAACAAATTGAGCAAGAGCCGTAGAAAGTTTACTATCCCTGACGTCCCGAGCATGTTCTGCTAAACGGATGCCAACGGTGCATTTAGTACTTCCAATATAAAATTTAAAATTACCATCGGTGGACAACAGTGGAACAACATACACCCCAGCAAAGCTTTTAAAGTCATCCTTATCACCCAGTTTATCAAACCGAATACGGTTAAATAAAGAAGAAATATTAGAATATGCAGGTCTGAAACCAAACTCAGAACAAAATTGGATAAAGGGGCGGAAAATCGTAGGATTGTATGGAAAACTAGACCTATAAGTCAAACGGTCTTTTAAGGCAATAAGTTCAGTATCAAAAAGGGTATATTTACAGCGAACTTGGAAGAAAACCTTATAAATAAACTCAAAGGAGTAGGCAGCCTCACGGCCAAGGCCAAAAATAAATTCAATTTCATCACTTAAAGCTGAGATAGATGAACAAACAGTAAAAGCGCGATTAAAATAAGCATAAAAAGAAGCTTTGTTAGAGGAAAGAGAATGGTAAGAATTAGCAGGAATAGAAGAATTAGTAAAAGAAGGTTTACAGAAAACCGAGGTTTGAAAACCAGTAGCAGAACGGATAACCAGTACATCAAGAAAAGGCAAATAACCATTAGTAAATCTGATAGAAGGGTTTCCTAAAATTGATAGAAGGGACCCTTGCTGGTGAGAAGCTGGATGATTCACTGTGTTCGGGGCGTATTTACATAAAGATGATATGTCGTGCTTTATGTTGATTCCGCAGAGAAATCACATGACATGCGAAGGAGGTACGTCAAGACTTCCTGCAGCAGTGACTGGAATCGAACGCTTTGATACTTATAGAAGCCCATCACATTAGCATACTAGTTTCTATTGGACGATTGCTTCCGGACTTTATGTTAATTCTCCGTCTGTCAGTGTATTTAAGGGTGAGCGTCAGAAAATCTTCTGTCCTATCCGCGCTTTGTTAACTTTCGCGGAACACATTTTTCGCCGAAATTTTGCTCAAACAGTTGCGAAATGTTTTCGGATAGATAAAATGCAATGCTTAGATTATACTAAAACTAAATTTAATACCCAATAAAACATAGAATATATTTTTTGTTTTGATCTAAAATATTTTTGGTGCTGCCATCTGTCGTCGTAATTTAATTCATACCGCCTATTTTTATTTTTAATGAACATTTTTAAATGTCTATTCCTTCTCATACGCTATTAAATATAACAGATCATATATAATAATACCACAATCACGGAAACGTAATTGAACTTGGACTTGAAGACAAAGGAACTTGAAGACAAGGCTGCAGTCCTCAGTGATGGTCAACATGTACATGTACATTGACGTTATTATAATATAATTCAGATCCCCTTATCAAATTTATAGAACAAGAACTTGCCTTTCCGTGATTGTGGTATTATTATATATGATCAGTTGTTGCATTTAATACGGTATTAGAAGGAATAGACATTTAAAAATGTTCATTAAGGGTGAGCGTCAGTAAATTTTCTGCCCTATCCGCGCTTTGTTAACTTTCGCGGCACACATATTTCGCCGAAATTATGCTCAAACAGTTGCGAAATGTTTTCTGATAGATAAAATGCAATGCTTAGATTATACTAAAACTAAATTTAATACCCAATAAAACATAGAATATATTTTTTTATTTTAATCTAAAATATTTTTGGTGCTGCCATCTGTCGTCGTAATTTAATTCATACCGCCTATTTTTATTTTTAATGAACATTTTTAAATGTCTATTCCTTCTAATACGCTATTAAATATAACAGATCATATATAATAATACCACAATCACGGAAACGTAATTGAACATGGACTTGAAGACAAAGGAACTTGAAGACAAGGCTGCAGTCCTCAGTGATGTACATTCAGATCCCCTTATCAAATTTATAGAATAAGAAATTACCTTTCCGTGATTGTGGTATTATTATATATGATCAGTTGTTGCATTTAATACGGTATTAGAAGGAATAGACATTTAAAAATGTTCATTAAAAAATAAAAAGATAAAAATAGTCGGTGTGAATTAAATTACGACAACAGATGGCAGCACCAAAAATATTTTGAATTAAAATAAAACATATATTCTACGTATTATTGGGTGTTAAATTTAGTTTTAATATAATCTAAGCATTGCATTTTATTTATCAGAAAACATTTCGCAACTGTTTGAGCTGAATTTCGGCGAAAAATGTGTGCCGCGAAAGTTAACAAATCGCGGATAGGGCAGAAGATTTAGTGACGCTCACCCTTAAAGAAGGAGTGTCTGTTGCACTCAGTTGATCTACTATGTTGTTACGGTGTCGCCGATACTTGATATGGGTGTTGTGAAATTCATGATTGAGGTACGTTAGTTTTGTGAACTATTGCTCTTGAGAAGGCTTTCATTTTCACCCTTCGTTATTATAGCTAATTCCTTTTTTGCTTTAATTTATATCAAAGTCTGAAATTAAATATTTACTTTTTATCTCATACCAAAACCTGATGATAAGGTTTTTAGGAAAGGTTTTCCGTTTTGCTTTCCTTTACTTTGAAATTGTCAGTTCAGAAGGTTGCAAGAAGATGCTTTAAGTCTTTAAACGTTAGAATGTTGAATTAAAAATGCCTGCGCATACCAACGACGGATTCTGCGAAGTGGTTCTAATATATGGCTAATGGATTGCACGGCTGTGTGTACAGCGATTTCCTAATTCCTAACATTCGGATGGTAAGACCATAACAAATGTAATATAATGACTGAGTTCCACGGGTCGCGTGAGATACAGCTAATCGGGCAGGACTAAGTGGAATGATACGGATATTCTGGACTACCCATTTGCTCATCCACACTGCAACACAAATGAAGTTGCTCAGGAAAGTGGATTAAGCCAACAGAGCCAAATACATATTTCCCACATAAACCGTAAGTATTCGTATTCCTGTCATTTGCAGCAAGCACTGCTACCTGAAGATGCACAGAAAAGATTTAATTTTTGCAATTATGTACATGTTGATTCCTATAGAAGAGGACCAAGAGTTTCTCTCCAAACTTTTATGGAGATATGAGTCTCATTTCCCATAAGAAGGCGTTGTGAATCATCATAATGAACACTAATGGGCAAAGGAGAATCCATATTGAACTCGGGATACACATCACCTAATTTTTACAACCACATTCTCAATGCTGACCGATATTTACATTTGCTTGAAAAAGATGAACAGGAATTCTTAGACAATTTAGTATTGTATCCATTATTGAACATGTGGAACCAGCAAGACAGGGCACCACCACATAGCAGCGCACACGTATCCAGGTGGCTAAACGATGTCTTCCCGATTTTTGCAATTTTGTGAATATTTTCGTCAATCTGGGGCGAAATATTCTGCCTAATTCGTTCCCAGATTTTTGCCAAACGTTTTGTGTGGAAAAAGAGGTTATTTTCTTAAAGTAGATTCTTATATTCATATACTTTCCAAGACATTGAATTTTCATCAATGAGTCATCATTTTCAAGGATTTAAAGTCACTTTTAGGCAATATTTTCGTCAGATAGCATTTCAAAATGTTATCAAGCTGCGATATTCCTCAGATTAGTCCCCGAAATATCGGCAAGCGTTATGGATGAAGAAAGTAGTTATTCTTATAGTAGTTAAAATACTATTGGCCTCTAAATACGAAACTATTACCGATAATATATTCTATTGTGAATGGAACGAACTATATCCACGGGAATTATCCTAACAAGTTTCTCGCATAATATTACTTAAAAAGTGCCAAATTTCACAATTGTTACTACTTTTTTTTTTTAATTTTATGAGATTCTTTGATAAATTTATGTGAAAAATAGGCAGTACTCCAGAACGGGTTATGCTAAATTTGGTGTCAATGGTTTTCTAATAAAAAATTACATAAAAAGTGACTATTTTTGTAACTTTATTGAAGGTTTGGATTTTTTAATGACTTTTTTTATTAATTTTATTCGAAAATTTAGGGGTGTTCTCAACAGTCGATTGCGTTTAGAATCAACAGTCTTCCAGTATCCACTGATTGTACTTTTTGTGCCAAATTTCACTCTTATCACTCCATTCATTCTTGATATATCGTCTTCAGTGACTCACGGACACACACACACATACTTTCACACACACACAGAGACATCGCCTCAAAAACGTTCAATTCTTGTTTAGAGATGCTATTTCAAACGTGCTCTCCCGACATGAACTCAAATTCAAATTTTCGAACTCGTCACAATACTTTACTTAGACAGTATATTATGTATATAAGGAAAGTAAAAAAGGAAAATGTTCAATAATGAAATATCCAATGATCAAAATGAATAAAAAACTCGCTCGGACAAAAGCTTTCTATTTTTTTTTAAATACAGAGTGCGAAATATTTAAATTATTTTTATCTATTATTTTTATCTCAGATATTTTGATCTTTGGACATCTGCGAATAAAATCTTAAAATAAATCTGAATCTCCGTCCCTCATTTGCCATTTTATTCTAAACCCTTTCAGTGTTCTGTTGTATCCTTTATCCAAAAGGTGTCTTAGAAGACTATTATCTGATCTGTAACATATTTTCGACAAAATAAGTAAAAATTGCTTATCCATTTTACCTACTGGGTTTAGCGCGAAAAATATAAGCGTCCAAAACATTTATAATTTTTGTAACGCTCCGATTTCAGCCAGAAAAGCAGTCCAAGTATAGATGCTATTCAAAAACATTGTCAAATAATGCTCCGAAAGTCGCATCTCGTGATACCAAAAAATGATTTTGTTTTGATTTTATTTATTTTTCCCCCTTATTTTACACACATGAATTTTACATAATAATTTTACAATAAGCATACACATGATATGATTAGTCGCAATATTCATCTAATTAAATGAACTTTATTTATAATCACCAAATTTTTTGTCACATTGTATATATACACACAGCATAATTATCAGCGATTTGTAATCTCAGATATTTTGATCTTTGGACAACTGCGGATAAAATCTTAAAACAAATCTGAATCTCCGTCCTTCATTTGCCATTTTATTCTAATCTCTTTCAGTGTTCTCTTGTATCCTTTATCCAAAAGGTGTCTTAGAAGACTATTCAATGATTTGCAGTTATTTTCTTCATTTTCAATGGACAAAGTCAATGGACAGATATTTTTTGAAACGCTACGATTTCAGCCAGAGACATCGTCCAAGTATAAATGCTATTCAAAAATGTTGTCAAATAATACTTCGACTGTCCCACGTTGTGATACTAAAAATGATTTTGCTTTGATTTTATTAATTTCTACCTCTTTTTTTACTCACATTAATTTTCCCACATTCCTACTTTACATACACATGATATGATTAGTCGCAATATTCATCTAATTAAATGAACTTTATTTATAATCACCAAATTTGGACCATATTGTATACACACACACACAGCATAATTATCAGCAATTTGTAATCTCAGATATCTTGAGCATTGGACATCTGCGGATGAAACCTTTGAACAAATCTGAATCTCCGCCCTTCAAGTTCCACTTTATTCTAAATTCATTCAGTGTTTTGTTGTATCCTTCATCCAAAAGGTGTCTCAGAAGACTATTCAATGATTCGCAGTCTTTTTCTTCATTTTCAATGGACAGATTCCGAAGAACAACGGGAGGAGGTAAGAGTCTTGTAATATCCTTTATTTTCTGAAATTTAGATTCACAATTAATATTATGTACATTGATATAATATTTTTTCACTTTCCCTGTAATGCATGGTAATGTATAGGGAAAGTATTGGAATCATACCGAAAATCACAACTCGAGGTGTCGACGGATTTACACGTTTCGAAACCTCTAGAATACGAAAAAATAATTTTTAGCGTGACGTCTGTGCGTGTGTCTGTTTGTGCAGATCATGTATCCCCTCTAACTAAAAACTAATTTACCGAATTTCATAAAATTTGGTAGGTAAGTCACTTGTTGGCGAATCTGGTGCTGCTTAGTTTTGGATACGATTCGAGATAAAAGAATCCACCTTTTTTTTGCGAAATGGCCATCAAAATTGCCTGTACCCACCCTAGCTGAAAAACTAATGGAGCGAATTTTACAAATTTCGGTAGATAAGTCTCTTGTAAGTCACCTTGGTGCTGATTAAATTTTGGTACGATACAGAAAAAAACAACCTGCCTTGTTTTGCGAAATGGTCCTCAAAATTCGTCACAATCTAAAATGAAAACTACGCATACTTAAATATATCCATTAAATATTGTTTTATATGTAACTAGCAGCGACTACCCGGCGTTGCTCGGGATTTACCATGCAAAATTGTGATGAAAATTTAACTGGAACATACAGGGCCGCGAATGTTATACATTGTTTTTCCACTGTGAAAGATGTAAATGCATTGCAATATGAAAAAAAAAATCATTACATTATATAAGTCATAGCTGCATAAGAAAGAATCTTCATCATAAAATTCTGATAATTGAATAACTATTTTCCACACTTTACAACATAGTTGGAAAGTGTGGACGTTCGTTTCAAGACCTCTAGAATACGAAAAAACCATTTTCAGCGTGACGTCTGTGTGTGTGTCTGTGTGTCTGTCTGTATGTGTGTCTGTCTGTATGTGTGTCTGTCTGTCTGTCTGTGCAGGTTTTTTATCCACTATAACTAAAAAACTAATGGACCCAATTTCACAAAATTTGGTACGTAAGTCTCTTGTGGGCGAGTCTGGTGCTGATTAGTTTTGGGTACGATTCGGGATAAAAGAACCCGCCTATTTTTGCGAAATGGCCAGCAAAATTTTGTATCCACTCTCGCTAAAAAACTAATGGATCGAATTTCACAAAATTCGGCAGATGAGTCATTTGTGAGTCACCCTGGTGCTGATTAGATTTTGGTATGATTCGGAAAAAAATAACCTGCATTTTTTTGCAAAATGGCCCGCAAAAATCGTCCAAATCTAAACTAAAGAACTACGTATGCTCTAATATATCCATTAAATGCTTGTTTAATACGTAATTTTCAGCGAAGAAAATAATAAGACCAACCTCATTACACTAGGACTAGCCGTTCTTGAGATATTTTAGGTTTTCGTATTTTCTCTACGCCACCGTTGAAAATATGTCCGGTTACCGAATGAGAAAGAAAATTGTATTAAAAGTGAAATAAATTTAAATAAAATAAAAAGAACGTGGATATAAGTCTGCAGGGAAAGTCATGTGCTGCCCACATCAGATTTTTACTTTGCTTGCAATACATGGTAATGTATAGGGAAAGTATTGGAATCATGTCGAAAATCGCAACTCGAGTTTTCGACGGATCTACACGTTTCGAGACCTCTAGAATACGAAAAATCTATTTTTAGGGTGACGTCTGTCTGTGTGTCTGTCTGTCTGTCTGTGCAGATTTTGTATCCATTCTAACTAAAAAAGTAATTGACCGAATTTCACAAAATTTGGAAGGTCACTTGTGGACGAGTCTGGTGCTGATTAGTTTTGGGTACGATTCTGGATAAAGGAACCCGCCTTTTTTTGCGAAATGGTCCGCAAATTTTGTATCCACTCTAGCTAAAAAACTAATGGAACGAATTTCATAAAATTAGGTAGATGAGTCACATATAGGTCACCCTGGTGCTGATTAGATTTTGGAACGATTCGGAAAAAACAACCAGCCTTTTTTTGCAAAATGGACCGAAAAAATTGTCAAAATCTAAACTACAAAGCTACGTATGCTCAAATATATCCTTTAAATGCTCGTTTAATATGCAATTTCTAACGAAGAAAACCATAAGACCAACTCCATTACACTAGGACTAGCCGTTTTCGAGATATTTTAGTTTTTTTTTTTTGTATTTTTTCGACGCCACCTTTTTTGCGAAATGGCCTGCAAAATCTTGTATCCATTCTAACTAAAAAACTAATGGACCGAATTTCACAATATTCGGCAGATGAGTCATTTGTGGGTCATCCTGGTGCTGATTAGATTTTGGTATGATTCGGAAAAAATAACCTGCATTTTTTTGCTAAATGGCCCGCAGAAATCGTCAAAATCTAAACTAAAGAATTAGGTACACTCAAATATCTCCATTAAATGCTCTTTTAATACGTAATTTTTAACGGCGAAAATAATAAGGCCAACCCCATTACACAAGGACTAGCCGTTCTCGAGATATTTTAGTTTTTTTTTTATTTTTTCTACGCCACCTTTGAAAATATGTCCGGTTACCTAATGAGAACGAAAATTGAATTAAAAGTGAAATAAATTTAATTAAAATAAAGCGATCGTGGATATAAGTCTGCAGGGAAAGTCATGGGTTGCTTACATCAGATTTTTTACTTTCTCTGCAATATATGGTAATGTATAGGGAAAGTACTGGAATCATGCCGAAAATCGCAACTCGAGTTTTCGACGGATCTACACGTTTCGAGATCTCTAGAATACGAAAAAACTATTTTTAGCGTGACATCTGTGTGTGTGTCTGTCTGTGTGTCTGTTTGTGTATCTGTCTGTCTGTCTGTGCAGATTTTTTATCCACTCTAACTAAAAAAGTAAGGCCGAATTTCATATAATTTGGTAGGTAATTCACTTGTGGACGAATCTGGTGCTGATTGGTTTTGGGTATGTTTCTGAATAAAGGATCCCGCCTTTTTTTGCGAAATGGCCCGCTAAGCTTGTATCCATTCTAGCTGAAAAACAAATGAACCGAAATCCACAAAATTTGGCAGATAAGTCACTTATGGGACACCCTGGTGCGTATTAGATTTTGGTATGATTCCAAAAAAAATAATCTGCCTTCTTTTGCAAAATGGCCCTTCAAAAATCTCTAAAATCTAAAATAAAAAACTACGTATGCTCAAATGTATCTATTAAATGCTTGTTTAATACGTAATTTTTAACGACGAAAAGAATAAGACCAACCCCATTACACTAGAACTAGCCGTTCTCGAGATATTTTAGTTTTATCGTATTTTCTCTAAAGTCCAGTTATCAAATGAGCACGAAAATTGAATTAAAAGTGAATTAAATTTAATTAAAATAAAGAGAACGTGAATATAAGTCTGCAGAGAAAGTTATGTGCTGACCACATCGGATTTTTTTAATTTGGTTTGATTGTATTCCAAACTTCATAATATGCAGCATAATTGGAATTATATTGCCTACTATTGACTTACATGGGTAGAAAACAATAAAGTAAGCATCGTTTGTGTAAAAATATTATACAACATGTAGTTATTGTACTTTTGTACAATTCAGTTCCTTGTTTTCTATTTGCGTAATACTGTTTTCTTACTGGGTTTAGTATTTTATCAAATATACGTTTAACATTTATATTTTCTTTTCTGTGTCCATGTTTGAGGAGTGCATTGAGATCAGTGGAAATATACTTTTTTTCGCTTCAATTAAGTTTGAATTATATTCCTTGTTTGTTGAGTGATCTTAATTTCATAAACAAACATTGAAAGATTTTTGTTCCCAATATAATTGAGAGGTCTACACTGAAATATAAATCTCAAATTCTATACTGGAATTGTACAATAAGTTTTCTTGACTTTTTTTGTAAATGTTATGAACTTTTACAGATGTTCGTGATGTTTAAAATGACTTCATTTCATAGTGAATATTATCATTATGAATCATTATGAATGTTAAGCATTGAAATTTTGATATAATATTTCTAGACAAAAAATAATGAGTTATTAAAAGAAAGTTCTCAATTCTTTCTGCAAATGCTTGAATTTGGATTGGTGCATTATTGATTTGCGAACTGTCTAAATTCGGCCTGTCGGTATTTCTGATTCAATTAACTGTTTCCTAAACTGTGCTTTGCAAAATCTTCATCCTCAAGAAGTGATTTTGAAAACAATTCATCAGTGCAAGCAATTGAATGAGCAATTCTTTGAAATCAGTTTGTTATGAGACATTATTTATAAAATAATTATATTTGCCTTATTGCAGCTAAGCACTTTTATGTTTTTTGTTTTATCAAAGATTCATTTCATCAAAGATGTTCCTAATTTCTTGGAAAATATGCAGAATTGAATAGATATAAGCACTTCGCCTCCCTCATAATATGTTTACAGCATTTTCCCTTCTAGCTCTATTAACGACTATCATCAGCTATTAAGGACTATAAATAAATCAAATACACATGGGTGAATTGCCTATAATTAAACAGGAAAAATCAATCACGCATAAAGCATTAATTATGAAGCATTAACCAACTGCAATGTAGTTTTATTTAAACACCTCTGAAATGCGATACATTTAGCAGTAATATTTTTTAAATTATCACAATACTACATTAATTTATTATATTTGAAAACTTAAAACTTCATCGAAAAAATGAACTTTATTCAAATAACGTCATTGAAATATAAGTCGCATGATTTAAACATCTCTAAAATGCGGTACATTCAGCGATAATACTTTTAAAATTATCATAATAATACAATATTACACAATTATTACACTTGAACGCTTAAAACTTCATCGATAAAAATGGACTTTATTCAAATGACGTCATTGAAATATATAAATCGCCTGGCTCTCTATGTAAAAGCTGTAAATATTTCATTCATACATTTTTATTCCATTCCTTTCATTCATCCCAATACTACAACAATTTATTTTATTTAAAACTTAAAACCATGGAGGTAAACGTAATTTAACTATATGCTTAAAACTTCATCGAAAAAGTCTGCTTTAAAATCGTCTGTTCTCTATTTAAAATCAATGAATGCTTCATTCATATCAGCTATATTTCAGACTCAAAGAGCTAAATAATTCTGTGTTAAGGAAATTCATCAATTCTTATACAACTTATCCTACATCTTTATGTGTTTACATTCTCCATAAGTGAAAATTAGGCTTCGTTGTAGAAATAATCAAAGTTTCATAATCATTTAAACTCAAATATATTGTGATTGCGTTTTTTTTTTCAGAATATGGATGCACAGAAATTAAGCAAAAATAAAACAGTTTTAGGACCGATACAACACTAAATATAAATTAAAAAGAACTTTAAAAATCACCATTTTGACACAAAATAGATGCCATATTTCATTTTGAAGTGGGTCGCATGATCTCTGCACATAACATGGGTGTAATTATTATTTAAATTGTATTTAAAAACTACCGAATATATTTTGCAGAAATTTTTTTCATATTTTTATGGGGTAATTTGAATATTTCCTAAAACTTTCAAAGCAATTTGCGAATTTTATTCGCTTAAAAAATGTTTCAAAAATAGGTCCCATAGGGTTCAGTGTATTTCATATTTTCAACCCGGGTTCAGCCCAAAACTAATTGGGTGATATTATTCATTTATATTTCTATAGGTCCCACAAACCGTGCAGTTAACGTGCCAACGGACCGACCGACAGACAGATAGAATGAACAAAGTCATAAGCATTTTTCAACTATGTTGTAAAGTTTTAAAAACGATACATTCAGCTGCGATATTTTATTATTTTTCGCAGAACAACAATAATATATTTTACCTAAAACCTTAAACCCATGAAGGTAAAAGTACTTTCTAACTTCATGCGTAAAACTTCATCAAAGGAGGCAATATTATAAAATCGTCTGCTTCTCTATGTAAAATCAATGATTATTTCATTCATATCACCTATATTCCAGACAAAAGAGCTAAATAATTTTGTGCTAAAAAATTTAGCAATTCTTATACAACTCAGCTTATATTCATTTGTTTACGTTTTACATTCATTAAAATTATTCTTTGTTGTAGAAATAATCAAAGTTTGAAAATCATTTAAACTCAAAAATATTGTAACTGCGTTTTCTCAGAATAGAGACGTACTGAAAATGCGCAAAAATGATGCGGTTTTAGGACAGATGCAACACACATTTTTAATTTAAAAGAACTTTTAAAATCACGATTTTGACACTGGGAAAAAAGATGCATGTCATATTTTATTTCAAGTGGGTCACGTGATCTCTTCATATAATATGGGTATAATTATTATTTTAATTTTTATTTAAAACACAGCCAAACATATTTTGCTCAAATTATTTTTATATGTTTTATGGAATAATTTGCATATTTACTAAAATTTTCAAAGCAATTCACAAATTTTAATTTTGCTTAAAAAATGTTAGAAAAATTAAGCCCCATTGGGTTCAATGTATAATTCAATCCAAAACTATTTGAGTGATATTATGCATTTACATTCCCATATGTCCCACAGACCGTCTGACTAACATACTAAAATTTTATTTTGATAAAGTCATTTTTACGGTAAATATCGTGCGAATGGACAGACAGACAGCATGATCAAAGTCATAAACACTTTTCCACTATGTTGGAAAACGTTAAAAAGAAACACTGGTTATAACTTTTAACCAGTGTGTTATGCCTAACTATTGGAGGTGTGGTTCTACAATATGAAGAATAAGCAAAAAAATTTTCAACTTTTGTAATTGATCAATGAAGGCTATGAGGATTCGCTTGTCAAAGAACTGTATCCTATCCAGGAATTAACATAAGAAAAATGATGAAAGAAGCTGAAAATGCGCTACACGGCATAAATGGCCTTATCCAACTTGCGTGCGTCCCATTTGTGTACAATGGGATATTTTCCTTACTTGTGTACACACATTAAAATGTTATCCCTATTTGGTTGCAGGTATTATTATGTTCACTTTATTTGATGTTCGTTACGAAAAACAAAAATGAGTGAGTAATGAGTAAAAATTTGGTAATTTTTATCCGATTTAAAATATATTTTTACAGAAAATAAAATAATAATGAAAAAACATATTTTTAAATAAGTCAAAATTATAAATTTAAAAATCACAAAATAAGAAACTCTCTAAATTTCACCCACTTCACGTCTAGATATTGCATGGAAAATATTTTTTTCAAATTTATCTGGTCGGCAGACGGTAAAAATGACACTGACCATTTTTTGTTTATATTTAAAAATCTATATTAAAATATTTTATTGTTGAATAGTTTGTGTACATCTGAAGAACTTAGCTGCTATTTAAAAAAAGGCAATATTTTAAAGCAAAAAACAGAGTATTTTATCAGAGTATAAATAAGTGTTGTTTTGGGGGTGTTTTTTTTTACGCTTTAGATGTGTCGGTAAATAATTAAAACAAAATATTAATTTTCAAATTTTTGAATGTATTTCGTTCATTTTTAATTCACTTTAAAAACTACGAGTTAAAATAAAAACTGAATTGAAATTTTAAAATAACATAAACATGCATACATATTTTTAACATCTTGAGAAATTCAAATTTGCATGGCCAGTTTTCATGTAAAAATTTTTGATGGCTTCAAATTTAACAGTATTTAAAAACAGTTTGAATTACATTTATATATTATTAGATTATTTTAAAACGTTTTATTTAAATTTAAATCGTTACAATTATTTTTAATTTAAAGTCATTTTAAAGCAATTTAAATCTTAAAAAATTAGTTATTTTATTTAAGAGTAAATAAGACATATAAAAGAATAAAATAGCAGCATATTAAAACGGAAAATATTAGAAAAAACAGTAGAAAAATGGAAAATAAAAACAATTAAATACTATGAAGAAAAGAATGGGGTTAATTATACATTAAAACAATAACAGAATGGTGTAAAAAAATATACTTCAAAGAACACAGACTGTAGAACCATAAATAAAGACGGAAGAAAAATAATTATTCTCACCTTACAATCTGCAAAAATTTGTAGCTTGACTTCTAAACTTTGGCGAACAAAAGCTATGAGTTCCCAGGATTTTATAGGTTTGTTTGATGCTGTAAATTTTTTATAAGCACATCGAGTTATTTTCAGATACTTCAGTTTCATATCCTGTGTCTGTTGATTGACGTTTACATAATTGTGAAAATTATCTAAAAGTAACTCACTAAGTCTTCCGCAATCAACAATTTCCACTTCTTCTATGTGCAGAATAGATTTCCACAGCGACTCAAATTCCTAAAATTATATTTGCTTAGTAACTCTAAAATGCATTTCCTAAAAACTTAATGCATTTCCTAAAAACTGCTTTAAAATGAATAACTAAATGCATTTCCTAAAAACTGCTTTAAAATGAATAAATAAATGCATTTCCTAAAAACTGCTTTAAAATGAATAACTTAATATTGTTCCCTAAATAAATCTATAATCATATATACATTTATCACTATATATTTATCACTAAAGATGACAAGGGCTCAACCCCAGCTTGGTCCCAAGTCGGGTTCTGTCTCCGTAGTGTTCAATGTAATTCGTGCTTGCGTTCCAAACACATTTTATGAAAAAAATACAATCTTCGTTAAAACACAGCATTTACTAAAAATCTGATGTGGGCAACACATGACTTTCCTTATATAATGCAATGAATTTACTATTTTTACAGTTAAAAAAATGTTATTCTTATAGTAGATACTTATATTCTTTCCAAGATATTGAATTTTCCTCAGTTAGTCGTCATTTTCATTGATTAAGCGTCATTTTTATCAATTTGGCGAGATTTTTGATAATTTGGCAACAATTAAAAATGTCGCCAAGTTGGCGACATTCCGCCAAATTCGTCACCAAAATCTCATCAAGCGTTATGGACTGAGAAATAAGTTATTCTTACAGGAGATAAATGACTATTGGCGTTCAAATACAAAAGTATTACTTAAAGCATCTTTTTTCATGAATGGAACGAGCTAGATCCACGAGAATGATGTCATCCAATTTATCGCATGGTATTACATATGAAAAGTGAACATGTTTCTCAATAGGAAATATTTTTTTTTATTTTATATGACTTTTTGATATTTTTTTTAATGTACAATATCTCGAGAACAGTTCATGTTAGCGTAAAAAAATGTATGTCAATCGTTTTCTAATGAAAAATTACATAAGAAATGTCTATTTGCGTAACTTTATTAGCGGTTTTAATTTTTTGACGATTTTTTCAAAATTTCATTCAAAAATTTAGGGGGTTCTGAACATTGGATTGCGTATAAAAACAATAGGCTTCCAGTGTTTACGGATTGTGATATTTGTACCAAATTTTGTTCGAATCGGTCTATTCGTTCGTCAGTTATCGTCTCCACAGGCTCACTGACACACACACACACACACACACACACACACACACACACACACACACACACACATACTTTCACACACGCACAG
This sequence comes from Amaurobius ferox, assembly GCA_951213105.1. Classification (NCBI taxonomy): domain Eukaryota; kingdom Metazoa; phylum Arthropoda; class Arachnida; order Araneae; family Amaurobiidae; genus Amaurobius; species Amaurobius ferox. The sequence goes on along the minus strand of OX578153.1, from coordinate 45,226,311 downwards.
ACATCACTTTAAAAATGTTTGATTCGTGATCAGGGATGCTTGAAACGTGCTCTCCCGTCGAAAACTCGAATTCGAATTTTCGACCCCGTCACAATACTTTCCTTATACATTATGTATGTAAGGAAAGTAAAAAAATACATATTATATATTTACCTGAAAGTTAACAGGTTCGTAAAATTACAATGCTTATAAGACACTGACAAATGTTTCTTTAAGAAAGCAGGTATATAATAGTTAAGGGACGACAATTGTTTCGAAGGTGTTAAAAATCCCCTTCTTCCGGATAAAAGAACAGGCAGAACATTATGCGCCCTTAATAATCACTAAGAATCTGAAAGTACTTTTAATCCCCCTCCTCCCATTTTCTCCACTTCTGGGGAGATGAATCGAAAACCTGGTTCTGCTACTCCGTTAGATTCTGTACAATTGTCGATATCATAAGTGTGCCAAGATTCAGTCTTCTGGGTCAAGGTAGGGACTTTTGGGAAATTCGAAAGTACTTTTCATCCCCTTCTCTCATTTTCTCCGCCATCTGCTGTAAATCGAATGATCGGCTCCGTTAGTTTCAGTACCTTAGTCAATACTATAATTGTGCAGCTATTCAGCTTTTTATGGCACCAGGGGGCTTCTGATGGGTGTGGAAAGACAGTAACACTTTAAGCAATTACAAATATAGATATGCATAATTTTAATATATCTTTTAAATTATGTATTAAAATGCCATCCTCAGATTGTATCATAGGCGTAGTCAGAATCTCGGAAAAGGGGATTGTCCCCTTTCCGATGTTGAGTGCTATATTTAATTTTCTAATATGTGCCATATTCAAGAATTATAACAATTTTTTCACAATCGCGAGAGGGAGCGGTGTTATGACCCCATTTCTGTCTACGCCACAGAGTTTTATACAGTGATTTAAAATATTTCTAATAACTAAAGTATTATCTTTTGTGTTAAATATTGAAATATTAATTTTATAATAATCTGAGGAGGACCAATAATCAGAGGAAATTATTTATGGCATATCAAAAAATTTTATTTAGGGAGTACAAAAGAACTTATTTAGAGTACATGAAAATAGCTTTTTTAGGGCATATCAAAACACATTATTCAGGGCGTATCGGAAGATGATATTTAGCGCGTATTGAATGAACTAATTAGTGTGTATTACAAGAGCTTATATAGGAAGTATCAAAAGATATAATGCACTTTAACAGACGATGAAAGGCGTATTTGGGAGAATCATAGGAGATTATTTATGTCATATTAAAATAGTTCATTTATGACGCATTAAAAGAGCGTATTTAGTACTAAACAAAATATCTTATTCAGGGCGTACTAAGAACGTTATTTAGGGCGTATCAAAAAGTCTTGTTTAGGGTGTATTAAAAAAGTTTATTTAGTGCGAATCAAAAGAGTTTATATACCCTCACAGTGGATAAGAAGTGTAGGGTGTGATACCGAGTCATGTTACTGTGTAGCATTCAATGTGCTCAGCGCTAGGATCAAGCAATAGAATCATTATGCGTCCGCGCAGCGGTCAAAGGAGTGATTAGGCGCTTATTTGGGGCTAGTATGTGCTTGAGCGTATTTTCCAATTTAAGCGTGTGCACACACTTAAGTTTTCAATTATTTCAATAAATTAATTATTCAATTTATTTCTTAAATTAAATTTATTTCAATAACAATAATCACAATAAATATCACTTACCTCTTCATTGACAATATAGGATACAAAATCTTCCATCTCATACATTCCAAATCGTTTCAACTGATTTTTCCATGAGTCGAGCACACGAATGTCCCTGAAGTTTATTTCGCCATCTTTTATTTCAAAATTCAAGACACTCTTCTGCATTTCCAGCAGCATGTGAATGAATTTCTTACTTCCAACAAACTTTTCAAATGTGAGAGATTCGAGCTGCGCTTTAGACAGAAGCAATACCAAATTATCCCGTTCTTCTTTGTACGCTGACAAAAAAAGAAAAAAATATGTTTATATTAATTTCTTAATACATTAATGATTTATAATATGTCTCTAATATAGTAGATTCAAATTATAATATCTTCCATTCTATAGAAAATAATTTTCAATCATGTTGCAAATTCCCAACGCTTTACGCAGTGCTTACTATAGAAACTAAAAACTCTCATGAGAAGATAAAGCGAAATTAAATCTGCCTTGAAGTTATTCCATTGAGGGTAAGTATGCAAAGTACATAATTGGGTTTAAGGAAGCATATGCATTGCATTCAAAATTAAATAATTGTCCTTTTAATTATAATTGAACTCATTTAAGTATACAATTCATTTAAGTATACAACTGACATAAGTTTAAAATTTCTCGTATTGATGAATTCGCATAGAGACATCAAATTACTGTAAAATTCAAGGACCTTTCTATCATCAAATCTGTGTTACACAATCTGGTTGTTGTTGATGAAACCCAGACCGTCCGACCTACCAGAAAGGTGTGAGGTAACTGTTTTGGACGGTCGGGAAGTGCCACACAATTTAGACCGGAACCCAGTGGGAGAGGCATCCACAGGGACCGTACCCTCCTTCCCCTACCACCAACCTCTCGGAAGGACTTTCGGACCCACATGTTTAACGTGATCGTACTCTGCATGAACGGCAGTTTTGGCAGTGGCTGGAATCGAACCCGGGTCTATCGAGTGCAACTCCAGCGCGCTAACCAATGGGCTACCGCGCCCCACATAATCTGGTTGTATAACCTCAGGCTGTAGGATGCCATAAGGATCAATATTATAGTCACTGCAGCCGCCTATATTTGGCCATCCTAATTTTAGGATCACTTACCCTCTGAAGAATTCATATCTCCGAAGCTTGTCGGAAGGATAAGGCTGCAATTGTTGCCTTTAAAGCCTTTTAGGCTAGAAATAGTCGTCTGTTTATGTCAAATAAATTAATGTTTCACAAAGCTTCAGTCATGCCCATTACGACACATGGCTCCCAAATTTGGTGCAGCGCTCTGCTGAAACTCATTCAATTATTCAGAATCTGGCTCTTCGTTCTGTCCTTAATGCTCCTCTTTCTGTCAAACTCGAGGTCGTTCATAGCGATCTCAATTATGTCCTATTTGAAATTGAAAATCATTTAAAAACTTTCACATACACTTTTAAGAGATCTTGGAAAAGCCTCGATCTTTAGCCTAACGGTCTACTACCCATGGCTTCTTAAGTACTCCAGGCGGCTAAGGACGCTTCTATGTAGGAGAATCGAGGACTCGCACTTACTTACCAAACATACGCGCAGTACCCAAGACATGTAACATCTTTGTGCTACAGCATTTCTACTAATTAAAACATTTTCTTAACTCTAATAGGTGGGCATTAGAATTTTTCTAATGCAGCGATAAAAAGCATCCATTTCTCATAAAAATTCTACTTTCAAAAATATATTTTTACTATCCCCACCTAGTTTCCGCATGGGATAAGAACAGAGATTTCTTCCAGCTCAGGGAGTCCAAAAACTGATCTTTGATCTGAAGAATACAAGCCTAATCTTGAAAGATTTGAAGGAATTTGAACCTGGCTATAAGTCTGGGCTGAATTTGTCGGTCCTCATAGACACTTGCAAAGTTGTGGCACATAACAAACTTTGTTGCAGGCGTTATAGATACTGACTACTCCGTGATAGCGAGTGCTATATAAATTCTGAACTGGTCCTTGGTCAGGGCTTTCTCGAGAAATTTCTCTTCAATCTAAGAACCAGGTCATAAAGTTAGTAGATAGCATTTAATTTACATTATTTTGCATTTTGACGACATTTGCTAGAAAGCGCTTATGATACATAGTTACAATTGTATAACGCATTGAGGTTGACCCTAACACTTAAAAAGTAATCATAAATTTTAATTTTTTTAAATAAACACTTCATATTTTAAAGCATTGTTTGTTTCAAATTTAAATGTATAAAAGAAGCAAACATTTTCAGCATGTTTTCCGTAAAGATCGGGAATTTTAACGTTGTTTCTTAAAATTATTTGTTACCACTCAGGTCAAGACTTAAATTTTTCTTGAATGACGATTTTCATTTGCCGATCAGCCAAATTTCTTGTTTAGGTATAACGTTTTGAGGTTAACCCTAACACTTGAAAAGTATAAAAAAATTTTAATTTTTTTAAATAAATACTTCATATTTTAAAGCATTGTTTGCTTCAAATTTAAATTTATAAAAGAAGCAAACATTTTCAACATGTTTTTCGTAAAGATCGGGAATTTTAACATTGTTGTTGAAATTATTTCTTACCACTAAGCTCAAGAGTGAAGTTTATTTTGAATGACAATTTTCGTTTGCCGATCTGCAAGTTTTCTTGTTTAGGTATAACGCATTGAGGTTAAACCTAACACTTAATTCTTTGATAACCCAAATACTTAATGATTTTCAGTTAAAAATCGTGCATTGATTAATAATTCTAGCAATTCAAAGTCTCCCTGATTAACGGAAAATTCTTGAAGTTCTGAATCTATCACCTTATTTAATAGAAAATTTCATGAAAAATGGTTCTCTTGAACAGAAATGGCTAAAATAGTTGGATGATTTTTTTCGTTATTTATTCATTACAATATGTCTTTATCAATAAATTGTTTTAAATTGGTCGTCTGTTTCCGCACTGTGCAGGTTCCGTTTCACTCAGGGGAAATAACAAGCAATTCCTATACTTTAGGACGGGGCTAAAAATATTTTCCGCTTATTATCGTATACCGGTTTATGCAGGTTCTCTTTTAAACAGATTTGAATTCATAAGGACTGTAAATTAATAAAGAAAGTACGAAAATAATTACTAAGTTTAGGAGTTAATATTTTTTAGAGGTAAAATTACTAATCGAACATGAACAAGACCGTAAATTTCGTCCTGGATTTCGTTCCCTTTATTAGTTTAAGAAAATTATTTTAAATGTACCACTAGTGGAAATGTAATTGGTATAATGTCAATAACGGCAATGGTGAATAACAAGTTCTTATTGTGAACGAGTCACAATAATTGGAATTCCACTATGCACATTTTGAAACAGTGAGCCAGAAGCTTGACGTTTGGTAGTATAAGTGCCCTGTAATTATTAGCTAAGAAATTACCTATAGTGTAGATCAACTCTACTTTCACATACAAAAATTCATCTTTCTTGCAAATTTTACAAGAAAAAAAAATTGAAAATCGGTGTCATGGGTTCAAATGATGGAAATCTGATGTGGGCAGCACATGACTTCCCCTGCAGACTTATATCCAAGTTATCTTTATTTTAATTAAATTTAATGCACTTTTAATTCAATTTTCGTTCTCATTCGGTAACTGGACTTATTTTCAAACGTGGCGTAGAGAAAATACGAAGAAACTAAAATATCTCAAGAACGGCTAGTCCTAGTGTAATGGGGTTGGTCTTATTCTTTTCTTCGTTAAAAATTGCGTATAAAACAAGCATTTAATGGATATATTTGAGCATATTGAGTTTTTTATTTTAGATTTTGACAATTTTTGCGGGCCATTTTGCAAAAATGCAGGTTATTTTACTTCAAATCATACCGAAATCTAATCAGCACCAAAGTGACCCACAAGCATTTTATCTACCGAATTTTGTGAAAATCGGTCCATTAGTTTTTTAACTAGAGTGCGTTTGCGGGCCATTTCGCAAAAAAAGGCGGGTTCTCTTATCCCGAATCATACTCAAAACTAATCAGCACCAGATTCACCCACAAGTACCTACCAAATTTTATGAAATTCGGTCACTTAATTTGTTAGTAAGAATGGAAACAATATCTGCACAGACAAACAGACACACACCCAGACGTCACGCTAAAAATAGTTTTTTCGTATTCTAGAGGTCTCGAAACGTGTTGTTCCGTCGAAAACTCGAGTAGCGATTTTTGGCATGATTCCAATACTTTCCCTATGCATTACCATGTATTGCAGGGAAAGTAAAAACTATAACGTGTTCTTCACATAAAAGGACTTTAAAAAAAATCTTTCGTATGATACCATACCTAACAATGTTCCTCCCAGGGAAGAGTAACTTGCCTCTAAGGGAGCTAATGACGTCACAAAAATTCCATCGCGGCTATATATTTTTCACATTAATGATTGAAACTATTAAGACGCTAGGTCAGTGAACCATGAATAAACCCTTTTCATGATGACGTCAAATTTTGTCCTACGCTGCCATATTGAAAAATTATAAAATTTTGAATAAATTTAAAATTTGAAAAAGTTTTTCAATTTAAAAAACTTATATCATGTTCTAGATTTTTTAATAACATAAGCAGATTTAAAGTTTCATGAAAATTCATTAATGACTGTGGCTGCTCTCAGGTACACTAGACATCGGTCACAGACACACTGGCAGACAGTCAGATGGACATCATTCCAAAAATGGTCTGTTCCATGGCAAATATGGAACATTGTGAATTGTGGAGGGATGGCAACCTTTAAAGATGGTCCCTGTGCCACTTCTACAATACATATACAGTTCCTTTGGACAACACCTGCGAAAGGATGAAGAAACAAGATTTCTTCGAAAAATAGACAGAGAAGTAACAGTTTCAGAGGGACTCACAGCAGGGCGTCTTCGGGAGAGCTGACCCTTGACCGGTTTCCGGCCGGAGGTGCGCCCGGACACGTAGGAATTTTGGCCCAGATGGCACCCATTAATTCTTGGGTGCTAACCAACCCTCTGTCATGCAGCACCCAATAGCTGACATGTCGACTTATGGGGAATTGCAAGGGCTTCGGTTTCATACCAAAGGAAATCAAGGGCTTCAGTTTCATACCAATGGAAACCAAGGGCTTAGCACTTGTAGGAGGTGTTAATTTTGAGTGTGCGAGAGAGAGGGAGTTCTTGAGAGAGTTTTTGAGACACACTTGATTTTCTGATTTTGAGCAGTGTGGTCCTGATTTTTGAGGGACTTGTTTTCCCGAGTCCGAGATGAAAGGTCCTGAATCTACGGACCCCGTGATGGGTTCTCGCCGCCTCCCGACACAATGAGGATCTGTCGGGCGAGATGCTGAGGTATGCCATGCATGCACTTTTACATACTTTATTGGTGGCACGAAATGATCCCTCTCTCTCGAGAACCTTTTTGAGTAATAGCTTCATATGCAGATTAATTGTTTCTTATATGTAAATTAGCATATTTAACGTATATTAATAGTATATTTAACGTATCACATGTTTAGATATGAGTTTATTCCAATGTTAATGCAGTCTAACCACAGAGAGACTTATATGTTTTAAATGGGTGATTTTTGAAAGTCATTTTTAAAAGTTGTTATTTATGACGGGACATATATTTTTTGCACCGAAATGTTGTCTGAGATTAATTTTGTCTATTCTAGGGTGTTAGTAGAATAATTTTCATTGTTAATTTTGTGTGTAAATAAACTCTCTTATTGTTTTATATCATGTCCGCTGTCCTCATTTCTAATTTATAATATATTATTGATTACTTATCTGTATTTGTTTGTCGACACAGCCAATGACGGAGATCACATTTAAGATAGATAATAATTTTTGCGTTCTTACCGTACGTGTGGTGAAAATCCACGCAACATATTCGAAACGTGTTCAGGAGGTCCTAAAATATATACACTGATGGCATCAAAATCTCGAAATCGAAAATTTTCGTGAAAACAATACATTACCTATGAGAATACGAGAAAGTAAAAACTTCATATCTGTCTGATATATCAGAGATAACCCCTTTCTAATGTATGGTATCTGATAATCAATGTTCTATATAAAATATCAATACAGTTTACATTCTATACACCGAGATACACATAACAATACTCATGCATGTGAGTTTAGAGAACAATTTAGTGAACTGAAAAGTTGAAAAGAAAAACAAAGTGGGAAAAGTTGTAAATAGTTTTTACATTCTCACGCTAGAATTTACAAGTAGTATAGCTCTTCGGTATCAAATTAGATATGAAACAAGTATATATGCAGGAATGTTTGGTGTTTAACAAAGCAAACAGCCTGCGTTTATGCCAATAGTTTAACCAGCTGCAAGGAAATTTTACAGTTTTCAATTTTTTTTTCTCATATTATATAATATAGTACAGAGCAAGAATTGTTTACACGAAAATTTTTGAATTTGAGATTTTGATGCCAATATATATTTTAAGATCTCTTGAACACGTTTCGATTATTTTCGGAGTAATATCAATCTGTCTGTGTAGCGGTATGTCTGTGAAAGGTTTCTTGTGTAATCAATAGCTGCCACAAATATTAATGGATTTTCATGAAACTTCATATCCCGCTTTGTTATCAAGCATTCAATAGAATTATTTTAAATTCAAGCGAAAACTTCGAAATTTATTAGAAATTATACATTTTTTTTAACATGACAGCATAAGACAAAATTTGACTTAATCATGCATGAAAGGGATTTTTTAGAGCTCAATGCTCAATAGACTTAATAGTTTCAATCATTGTTGCGAAAAGTACCCGCGAAACATTTTTTTTGTTCGTGACGTCATTATTCCCGGCAGAGAAAATCCTATCCCTCGCCAGGTGATACATTGTTAGGTATGGTATCAATCCAAAGATTTTGGCAAGCCCTTTAAAGTGAAGGGTGGTAGCAAGCTAAAATTTTTAAGATCTAGACACATATTTATATCTTCTCACATCTAGCTCATTTAAACCTACTACACCACTCAATAAGTCTCCGGCCTAACTAAGAAAAACAATTTTTTTTCAATTCGACATTATTCATCAACATACTTACCTTCAAGAGTGATATATTCATTCCAACGCTCCTCTAACTTTTCGATGCCTTTTTGTAGAACGATTTGTCTTTGCTCTAAAAATAGGACTCAGTTTCGGCAATCACTTTTTCATTTGAGCCAAATTTCTTTCCCTGGAACATCTTTTTGATGTCTGCAAAAAGCCAGTAGTCGCTGGGGGCCAGATCTGGAGAGTACGGTGGGTGAGGAAGCAATTTGAAGCGTAATTCATATAATTTAACCATCGTTTTCATCGACTTGTGACACGGGGTATGTCTTGTTGTTTTTGGTCCGGTGTGAGCAAACGCGGCACCCACTTCGAAAGCAACTTACGCATGCTCAAATTTCCGTATAAAATTGTAAACACACTACCTTATGATATCTTTAAGGTGCCAGCTATCTGACGCAACTTCAGTTTACGGTCTTTCAAAACTATTTTGTGGACTTTTTTTATGTTTTCCGGAACTGCCGATTTTGGGCTACCAGAGTGTTCAGCATCATCGGTGTTTGTACGACCGCCTTTAAATTCAGCATACCAGTCAATAATAGTTGATTTCTCTGGTGCAAAGTCTCCATAACGCTTATCAAGCCACTGTTCGACTTCAACAGTATTTTTCTCCATCAAACCACAATGATTAATCAACACACGAAATTCTTTTTTATCTATTGTTTTGAAAATTACAAAACTGGGGTCACTAAAACCAATGAAACCTGTAAACTAATTGTCAGAATGTCATGAAATTTTGACACATATCGTTTGAAGGTTGATACTAACAAGAAATCATATGAGTCTGTCAACAGTGTTTCCATATATGTGTCATACCGGAGACATGTTGAGTGAAGTGTTACAATACCGATATTTCAAATTTTTTCGTGTAAAATTTGAATAAAAAGTTAACAAAGCTTGGATTCAAGTATGAAAACTTCGAGTTCAGCCACATTCTAGTTAATTTTGAGTCTATCGACATGCAAAACTCTATGATCAAGATATATAATTTTAAAAAAATGACAATTTGATTTCATAAAACAAAATGTTTTCTTACCTGCACAAGAACATGGTGCATTATTCCTGAATAATATATGTTCCTGACAAGTAAAGATATTTCTGACTGTCAGATGTTTGACCATATGTCCACATTTTTCAATCAAACATTTCTCTTTCATTGCTGGCTCAAATTTACAGAGTTCTCTGTTCGGAAATAGAGGGAAATAAATTTGTCTCCATAACTGTGGACAGTTAAATACTTCTTCCCAGTTCAAGCTTGCTAAAGACATCGAACACTGGTCATATATATCTAGATTAAAATATATTTCTAGAAGTATGTGATGTGGCAGCCAGTCCCAATGTGACACTCTGTCAGCATCCTAAAACACATATTTTTGAGTTAAGTATTTTGGATAATAAAGAGCGAAATATAACTATATGTTCACAGTGTAAATGGAAAATATTTAATTTATTCACGACATGACTGACACAAAAAATGAACACATTTCGATGTATTAAGAAAACTAAATATAACTAAATATATACGGTGTAAATGAAAAACATTTAATGTGTTCAACACATGACTTTCACAAGAAAATTCACAAATCTCGATATTAAGAGAACTAAAAATTTAACTAAGAACTAAGAATCGATCTCGGTAAAAACTAATTAAACTAATCGCTGTCATCGACTAAATTAAAATTATAAAATGTTATACAAATTGCTTTATTGTTTTGAAAGATATCACATTACCTGTGCGCAAAGTAAAATTTCGAATATTTCAAAAATGGCTTGTGTAGCCTAAAATAGTTGCAATTCATTAGTGGTTAAAAGTACTTACAAAATATGATATGAAAATATATTGGTATATTTATTTTTACTTTCCCTGCAATACATGGTAGTGTATAGGGAAAGTATTGGAATCATGCCGAAAATCGCAACTCGAGTTTTCGACGGATCTACATGTTTCGAGACCGCCAGGATACTTAAAAACTATTTTTATCGTGACGTCTGTGTGTGTGTGTGTCTGTCTGTGCAATGTATGTATCCATTCTAAATCAAAAACTGATGGACCGAATTTCATAAAATTTGGTAAGTCACTTGGATGTGACCCTGATACTGATTAGTCTTTGGTAGGATTCATAAAAACAGAACCCGCCTTATTTTGCGAAATGACCCGTAAAATTTCATTTATCTGCTCTAGCTAAAATACTAATTTACCGAATTTCACAATATTTTGTAGATAAGTTACTTGTTAGATACTCTGGTGCTGATTAGAATTTGGTACGATTCGGAAAAGAAGAACCGGCCTTTTGTTACGAAATGGCCCGCAAAAATTTCATGTATCCACACTTGCTAAAATGCTAATTGACTAAATTTCACAATATTTAGTAGATAAGTTATTTGTGGGACACTCTGGTGCTGATTCGATTTTGGTACGATTCGGAAAAGAACAACCTGCCTTTTTCACGAAATGGCCCGCAAAAATCGCCAAAGTCTAAAAAAAAAAGACTACGTATGCTGAAATGTATCAATTAAATTCCTGTTTTATACGCAATTTTTGACTAGGAATATAATATAACACACTCCACTATACTTTAGGACTAACCGTTCTCAAGATATTTGAGATTTCTTGCATTTTTGTTACGCAGCTATGGGAAAAACGTCCAGTTACCAAACAAAAACAAAAATTGTATTAAAAATGCAATTTTAGTGTTATTTGGTGCAATTAAACTTAATTTAATGAATTACTAAAGAAAGAAAGAAAATATGATGAAGAAATGAAGAAAATATGTAAAGTCTGCAGGGAAAGTCATGTGCTGCCCACATCAGTTTTTATGGTTAGTTCTATTTTAGATCCAAAACAAGAGCAATATATTATAAAACACGCATATTAGCGTCAGTTAGGAAGTTTATTGAAGCCAAGCAATTTTAAATAATAAATCACATATAAAATATATATTTACGTAACAAAGTCTTCAATATCAGCTTATTTTAAGAATATATTTTCAATTTTTAAACAAGATTAAAAATTTAGGATTGTTCCCTACTTTCACCCCAACGATAAATAAATTTCGGATACTAAATTCTAGTAATTGTTCCATATTTCATTCGATTTGCGCAATTTGCCCGATAGATACTTTGGCCATAGATAAAAATTCCTGAATAAATTTTTGATTCTTTTTCAGGTATGGTTAATACATGTAAATCCATCAAAATCTGCAAGTTAGCATTTTATAACAATTCTAGCTAGTACTTTTTTTTTCTACATTCAGTGCTTCTAATAAAATCGTATCAGTGTAAATTTCTCTAGAACAAAGAAAGTTATAGTCTTTTTTTAATGCAGTTGCATAAGAAGCATCAATCTCGCTACACGACGAAACAACGTTTTGGGGGATTTACCCCCCCCCCATTATGGAGGGCAGGGGGCTATATCACAACATTTTAGAGACAGAGTAAATATCAATTACAAATTTATAGAACGTTGACAGACTAGTAGAATTTTTTGGTTATTAACAAAAGCTACAAATAATTGTCTAAAAAAATATTTTTAAAAGCATGCGATTCTTTCAACTGCAAAATCGGCTGGCGACAGCTGCATAGCAAACGATTTATTAAAGAACGCTAAATGAGGTACAAATTACGAATATATAAAAATAATTGTATTGAACATATCTTGAGAAATTGTACATTTTTCAAAGAAATTATCAAAAAATCATACAAAATAAAAAACAATATTTCCTATTGAGAAACATGTTCAATTTTCATATGTAATACCATGCGATAAATTGGGTGACATCATTCTGTAAGAATAATTTATTTTTCCGTCCATAACGCTCGGAGAGATTTTGGCGACGAATTTGGTGGAATGTTGGCAACTTGGCGATTTTTTTTAAGTGTTGCAAAATTAACTAAAACCTCGCCGAATTAATAAAAATGGCGCTAAATTAATGACGATTCATTGATGATGACGACATCGAAAATGACTACTCATTGACGAAAAATCAAAATCTTGGAAATAATATAAATAACTACTATAAAAATAATATATTTTTACTTTCCTTATATACATAATGTATAAGGAAAGTATTGTGACGGGGTCGAAAATTAGAATTTGAGTTTTCGACGGGAGAGCACGTTTCAAGCATCCCTGATCACGAATCAAACATTTTTTAAGTGATGCCTGTGTGTGTGTGTGTGTGAAAGAATGTGTGTGTGTGTCAGTGAGTCTGTGGAGACGATACGACTGACGAACGAATGGACCAATTCGAATCAAATTTGGCGCAAAAATCACAATCTGTAAACACTGGGAGCCTATTGTTTTTATACGCAATCGAATGTCCAGAACCCCCTTAAATTTTCGAATGAAATTTTAAAAAAATCGTCAAAAAATTAAAACCACTAATAAAGTTACGTAAAAAGACATTTCTTATGTAAATATTCATTAGAAAACGATTGACATAAATTTTAGAACGCTAACATGAACCATTCTCGAGATATGGCACATTTTTCAAAAAATTATCAAAAAGTCATTTAAAATAAAAAAAAATATTTCCTATTGAGAAACATGTTCACTTTTCATATGTAATATCATGCGATAAATTGGGTGACATCATTCTCGTGGATCTAGGTCGTTCCATTCATGAAAAAAGATACTTTGAGTAATACTTTTGTATTTGAACGCCAATAGTCATTTATCTGCTGTAAGCATAACTTATTTCTTAGTCCATAACGCTTGGCGAGACTTTGGCAATGAATTTGGTGGTATGTCGCCAACTTGGCGACATTTTTAATTGTTGCCAAACTAACAAAAACTCACAAAATTGTTAAAAATGACGCTAAATCAATGAAAATGACGGTTAATTGTCGATAATTCAATATTTGGAAAGAATATTAGTATCTTCTATAAGAAAAACCTATTTTTTTTTACTGTAAAAGTAGTAAATTCATTACATTATATAAGGAAAGCCATGTGATGCCCATATCAGATTTTTTTACTGTAAAAGTAGTAAATTCATTGCATTATATAAGGAAAGTCATGTGCTGCCCACATCAGATGTTTTTATAGTTTTGAATCGAAATGTCTTCGAAACTATTAAAGATGGATATAAATACTAAGAAGCAAAACTTAGTGTTAAGAAATTTAATTTTGAGATCAATATATTATTTAAAAAAATGTCTCTTATAGTTTTCGATCAATCTTCTTCTCAAGATTTTCCGTTTATAGCACTTTACAACAAAGTTGAAAGTGTTTATGAATTTGTTCATTCTGTCTGTCTGTCTGTCCGTTACACGATAACTGCCGTAAAAATGACTTAATCAAAATTAAATTTTAGTATGTTGTTCAGACGATCTATGGAACCTATGGGAATATAAATGGATAATATCATCCAATTAGTTTTGGATTGAACCCGGTTTGAAAAAATGAAATACATTGAACCCTACGGGAACTAATTTTTCAAACATTTTTTAAGCGGATTTAAATTTCACAAAGTGCTTCGAAAATTTTAGGTAATATTCAAATTATCCCTTAAAATATATGAAAAAATTTCAGCAAAATACATTTAGTAATTTTTTAAATAAAAATTAAAATAATAATTACACATCTTATATGAAGCGATCCCGTGACCAGAGATCACGTGACCCACTTCAAAATGAAATATGGCATCCGTCTTGTCTCAAAATCGTGATTTTTAAAGTTCATTTTAATTTATATCATTTTTAATTCATTAGAGTTTAATTACTTGTTCCTCCATGGTCTTAAGTTTTTAAATAAAATAATTAATTATAGTATTGTGATGAATGACATGAATGGAAAAATGTTATGAATGAAATGCTGCTTTTATAGAGAGAGCCAGTCGTGTTATATTTCGTTGGCGTCATTTGAATAAATTGCAGTTATTTTTGATGAAGTTTTTAAATATAATAAATTATTGTATTATTATGATAATGCTAAAAACATTACCGAGGAGACAGGCAATTTATATTTAATTGACGTCATTTGAATAAAGTTCATTTATTTCGATGAACTTTTAAGTTTTCAAATATAAAAATCTGATGTGGGCAACACATGACTTTCCTTATATAATGCAATAAATTTACTACTTTTACAGTACAAAAAATAGGTTTTTCTTTTAGTAGATTCTTTCCAAGATATTAAATTTTCGACAATTAGTCGTCATTTTCATTGACTTAGCGTCATTTTAATCCATTTGGCGAGATTTTCGTTAATTTGACAACATTTCAAAAAGTCGCCAAGTTGGCGACATACCGCCAAATTCGTCGCCAAAATCTCGCCAAGCTTTACTGACGGAGAAATAAGTTGTTCTTATAACAGATAAATGACTATTGGCGTTCAAATACAAAAGTATTACTCGAAGTATTTTTTCTCATGAATGGAACGAGCTAGATCCACGAGAATGATGTCACCCAATTTATTGCATGGTATTACATATGAAAAGTGAACATGTTTTTCAATAGGAAATATATTTTTTTAATTTTATATGACTTTTTGATAATTTTTTTGAAAAATATAAAATATCTCGAGAACTGTTCATGTTAGCGTTCTAAATTTTATGTTAATCGTTTTCTAATGAAAAATTACATAAGAAATGTCTATTTGCGTAACTTTATTAGCGGTTTTGATTTTTTGACAATTTTTTCAAAATTTCACTCGAAAATTTAGGCGGGTTCTGGACATTCGATTACGTTTAAAAACAATAGGCTTCCAGTGTTTACGGATTGTGATTTTCGTACCAAATTTCGTTCGAATCGGTCCATTCGTTCGTCAGTTATCGTCTCCACAGGCCCACTGACACACACACATACACACATACTTTCACACACACACACACACACACACACACACAGACATCACTTCAAAAATGTTTGATTCGTGATCAGGGATGCTTGAAACGTGCTCGCCCGTCGAAAACTCGAATTCGAATTTCCGTCACAATACTTTCCTTATACATTATGTATATAAGGAAAGTAATAAATTAATGTAGTATTGTGATAATTTTTTAAATATTACCGAGGAATGCATCGCATTTTAGAGATTGAATATTGTAGTATTATGATAATTTTAAAAATATTACCAAGGAATGTACCGTATTTTAGAGATGTTTAAACCAGGCAATTTATATTTCAATGCCGTCATTCGAATGAAGTTCATTTTTTTCGATGAAAGTTTAAGTTTTCAAATATAGTAAATTAATGTAGTATTATGATAAGTTTTAAAATATTACTGAGGAATGTACTGTATTTTAGAGTTGTTTAAATAAAATTGCATTGAAGTTGGAAAGTGTTTCATAATCAATGCTTTAAGCATGATTGATATTTCTTGTTAAAGTTTGCAATTCTTGTATCTCAAAAACAGGTTGTAATTTCGATATTTTATTATTTTAACTGGGTTTTCCAGTCAGTAGAAAAGCTGTAATATTTAAACCTAGAAAGTTTTCCCAGCGCTGCTCGAGACTTGAAATTATATATGTGAAATTTTAACCGTATTTATATTGCTTTTGAGAAAAATCTATTTAATCCTTAAATTTAATTCTCCTATAAAATGTGAGATGTAAAAGCAGAAGCAAATCTGAAGAATGAAATATACCGGTTTTGTTTGAAATCATTGCGGTACAATCATATGAAGTTTGGGAAATATGCGGCAAAAAGAATAACACTAAAATGGTATAAAATTGTAGCAAAAGTTATCCCCTAACCATGTTCTACCCGGTTGCAAATAATTTTATAATATGTGAATATTCTACAGATATGCAAGTTTCGTAAAATAAAAAATGCCATTAAGACATTACATTTAATCCTTCAATATAAATAAAAAGTATAAGCGGCGAATCAAAATAGCTTTGTCAGGGCGTATCAAAAGGACTTATACAGATAGTATCAAAACAAGTTATTTAGAGGTTATTTCAGACTAGATTATTTTGGAAGTTATTTTAGATTTGCAGGTTATTTTAGAAAATTTACGGTATATCAAAAGAGCTTACTTAGAGCGGTCCCAAAGAGCTTATTTATGGCCAATCAAAAGACTTTATGCACAAATGCAGGAAGCAGGGAGCGTGTTTAGGGCTAGGGCACAATAAGCAGTCGTGTTAGGACGTAGCACTTTATATGCCCAGTACCGGGACCGAGGCGTATAAAGTGCCCTAAAAACGGTCTCAGGTGTGACTAAGTGCTTTTTGGGGGCAAGCATGTGATCGCGGAAGGAACGGGCATGCAAATCTGTGAAAATTTAGAAAATAATGAATAACACTGATATATTATTTCATGTGTTTCAAAATTTGTCTCAGTACACTTCTACTGTCCCCAAAACACTAAGTACACGCAGAGAAAAGTGCTGTAATTTGGGTAAGAAATACAAACTTCGGAAATGGATGGATTACACGTTTTTAGCTTTCTTCAATAAGAATCAAAAATTCTCTACACCAGTGTTTCTGAACCTCTGCGAGACCGCGGCCCCGGTAATTTTTTTTTATAAGACTTGTGTCCCAACAAATGTACTCATAAATACTAGAATTAATGTAATATTTTTAAGTTCATACATTAATCTAACATAAGTATATTAAATTAATCATAGCATAATTATAAAGCGTATTAGTAAATTCATGCATACGGTGTGGCATACTGACAAATAAAATAAAATTATATTTTTAATAAGCTATCAATCGATGGAGTAATGAAATTGAGCAGCATATCGTAGTTTCCTCAGAATAACATCATTAAATTAATGTGTGCGGTATTTCATTGAAATATCACATTCTTATCACCAAAATTTATAATATTACTCAGTATAAAATGGATTATTGTATTATTAAATTGATTTTACTGACATTGGTTTAAAAAAAAAGATATTGAGAGCAATATTTATCATTCGGCATAGAAGTCAACTGAGCAGTCTTTTATTCATATTAAAATTTATATGCGGCTTGGTCACTGAAAGTTTCTACACAAATGTCATTTAGGCGCTCTGGATCTGAGTTTTTTGACAAAGTCATGAATATTGTTTCCTTTGTATTATTTCCCCTGTAAGAAATTTATTCATATAAAATGCTTAGAAAACTGAACCGATAAATTACAAGACAATCGCTAGCGGCTCAGCAGTTGATAAACACTATTCTTCACGATGCCTTTAAGCAGCTGTCTGTGGCAACGGTATCATTCGAATTAGTTGATTAAATCGAATGGAATTTGGTACGATTATAATAATCGGTAAATATCAGAGACATATTAAATTTCATAGTGAGACAGAACAAGAGCCATCTTTATTTTGAAAATAAAAAATGGTACAGACATAAAATTAGATATGAAAATATTACGAAATACATATATATATTTAAAAGTCTCTTAGCATGCGCCGTTCTGTCGATAATTTATGTATCCAAATTACTATTCTAAAATAAAAAAAAAACATGACAAAAAAGAAAATAAACTCACTGCTAATGAAGATCACAGTATTCATGGTCCGGTTTTGAGCTTATTATGCGTTCATCAGCATGGAATAGCCATTAAATGCAATGGCAGCAAGACACCTTGCTATTTGCCGCAATTTTGCTAGCATTGCACTTGGTTATTCCATGCTGACGACTGTAAAAGAGCGAAACCTTTCCATGGATACTATTATCTGCAATTTAAGTGTCTTCTTAATTTTTTAAAAGCCCCTTTCTGGCAGGGTCTTGTGATTTATTACTTACTATTTTTACATAAGTAAATATTTTGCACAAATTTTAAATTTGAATAAATTGATACTAGGCTTTTGAAATAAATTAGAAATAAAAAAGAAATTAGGTCGCAATAAATTAGAAATTTTATTACTTTCCTTATATACATAATGTATAAGGAAAGTATTGTGACGGGGTCGAAATTTCGAATTCGAGTTTTCGACGGGAGAGCACGTTTCAAGCATCCCTGATCACAAATAAAACATTTTTCAAGTGATGTCTGTGTGTGTGTGTGTGTGTGTGTGAAAGCATGTGTGTGTGTGTGTGTGTCAGTGGGTCTGTGGAGACGATAACTGACGAACGAATGGACCGATTCGAACCAAATTTGGTACAAAAATCACAATCTGTAAACACTGGAAGCCTATTGTTTTTATACGCAATCGAATGATCAGAACCCCCCTAAATTTTCGAATGAAATTTTGAAAAAATCAAAACCAATATTAAAGTTACGCAAATAGACATTTCTTATGTAATTTTTCATTAGAAAACGATTGACATAAATTTTTGAACGCTAACATGAACCGTTCTCGAGATATTGCACATTTTTCAAAAAAATTATCAAAAAGTCATATAAAATAGAAAAAAAAAATATTTCCTATTGAGAAACATGTTCACTTTTCATATATAATATCATGCGATAAATTGGGTGACATCATTCTCGTGGATCTAGTTCGTTCCATTCATGAAAAAAGATACTTTTAGTAATACTTTTGCATTTGAACGCCAATTTATCTGCTGTAAGAACAACCTATTTCTTCGTCCATAACGCTTGGCGAGATTTTGGCGACGAAATTGGCGGAATGTCGCCAACTTGGTGACTTTTTGAAATATTGCCAAATTAACGAAAATCTCCCCAAATAGATAAAAATGACGCTAAATCAATGAAAATGACGACTAATAGTGGAAAATTCAATATCTAATAAGTTATATAATATATAAATATATAATAATAGTTATATAATATATGTCGAAAATTCAATATCTAATAAGTTATATATATATATATATATATATATATACAACTTATTTCTTCGTCCATAACGCTTGGCGAGATTTTGGCGACGAAATTGGCGGAATGTCGCCATCTTGGCGACTTTTTGAAATCTTGCCAAATTAACGAAAATCTCGCCAAATGGATAAAAATGACGCTAAATCAATGAAAATGAAGACTAATTGACGAAAATTCAATATCTTGGAAAGATATTAGTATCTACTAGAAGAAAAACCTATTTATGTTACTCTAAAAGTAGTAAATTCATTTCATTATATAAGGAAAGTCATGTGTTGCCCACATCAGATTTTTTTTTACAAAGAGCACTATGTCTGGCAAAAAAACTGACCAAATCAAATAAAATTCGGTACGAATTTTCTAATCACTTTATGTAAAAAACCTATACATGTTTGACGAGGCTAAAGTAGAAGAACACCTTCAATTTTTCCTACCTTCTTTTTTTCAAAAATTAAAATAATAAAAACATAATACTGTTAAAATTTCTTGCGAATGTACATTTGCAGTTTTTCATTTAATCGCGAATGACATAATCTACAAAAAGATAACCTGTGCCGTTCTCGAAATATTACACGTTTTTACTTTCTTTATATACATAATGTATAAGGAAAGTATTGTGACGGAGTCGAAAATTCGAATTCGAGTTTTCGGCGGGAGAGCACGTTTCAAGCAGTCCTGATCACGAATCAAACACTTTTGAAGTGATGTCTGTGTGTGTGTGAAAGTATGTGGGTGTGTGTGTAAAAGTATGTGTGTGTGTGTGTGTCAGTGAGTCTGTGGAGACGATAACTGACGAACGAATGGACCGATTCCAACAAAATTTGGTACAAAATTCACAATACGTAAACACTGGAAGCCTATTGTTTTTATACGCAATCGAATGTTCAGAACCCCCCAAATTTTCGTATGAAATTTTAAAAAAATCCTCAAAATATCAAAACCACTAATAAAGTTACGCTAATAGACATTTCTTATGTAATTTTTCATTATAAAACGATTGACATAAAATTTTAGAACGCTAACATGAACCGTTCTCGAGGTATTGCACATTTTTCAAAAACATTATCAAAAAGTCATATAAAATAAAAAAAAATATGTCCTATTGAGAAACATGTTCACTTTTCATATGTAATACCATGCGATAAATTGTGTGACATCATTCTCGTGGATCTAGCTCGTTCCATTCATGAAAAATGATACTTTGAGTAATACTTTTGTATTTGAACGCCAATAGTCATTTATCTGCTGTAAGAATAACTTATTTCTTCGTCCATAACGCTTGGCGAGATTTTGGCGAAGAATTTGGCGAAATGTCGCCAACTTGGCGACTTTTTGAAATGTTGCCAAATTAACGAAACTCTCGCCAAATGGATAAAAATGACGCTAAATCAATGAAAATGACGACCAATTGTCGAAAATTCAGTATCTTAGAAAGAATATTAGTATCTACTATAAGAAAAACCATTTTTTTTTTTACTGTAAAAGTAGCAAATTCATTACATTATAGAAGGAAAGTCATGTGTTGCCCACATCTAATTTTTTATTATTGTGCTCTCTTTTGATTTTTCTGAATTAATTTATCTTATTCACTGGTTAAGTTTTAAAAGTTTGTTGTAAAAATATTTACTATTGAATCCTATTTAAACACAGAAAGGCATTCAGTATAAAAAATAGCGAGCAAATAATTCGAAACAGAATGTCTTGGGGCGCTGATCTCCGTGGAGGAATGTATTCTCATGACACACATTCAGAAGAGTTTTTGAAATTCTAAAACGCTCTTTTAAGGCAGAGGCTTCTTTTGCTTGAAGCATGATGTCTCTGTGTGTGAGTGAAAGTATGTGTGCGTGAGTGTGTCTCAGTGAGTCTTTGGAGACGATAACTGACGAACGAATGGACCGATTAGAACAAAATTTAGTACACAAATTACAATCTAAGAATACTGGAAGCCTATTGTTTTTATACGCAATCGCATGTTTAGAACCCCCCCTAAATTGTCGAGTCAAAATTTGAAAAAAACATCGAAAAATTGAAACTTTTACTAAAGTTACATAAATAGCCATTTCTTATGTAATTTTTCATTAGAAAACGATTAAATTAATTTTTGAACGCTAGCATGAATCGTTCTCGAGATATTGAAGCAGCATAGGAGCTTTTGGAAGCAGCACATCAGTAAACTCTTTTCAACGTAGCCCTCGTATTATTAAAGTTTTGGGGTTCGCGTTTACAAAATGTATTTTTCAAGAGCCCTACCACCGTTGTTGCAAACGCACAAAGGTCGTGAAGGTAACAGCTGCCTGTTAGACTACAAGAAGGAATACTTGCTTTATCACAGCCTCTTTATTAATAAGCATTAACCTGCAGATTATTAATGAATATTAATCTGCCTACTCTAATAGAGGAAGTAAACTCGCTTGCAAGTAACCTATGCCTGTCCAGTGATCCGGTGCGACAGACAAACACTTTATTAACACAAGGACTTCTGGCTAATAATATATTTATCTCCGGCAGCTCACGCGTGCACTGCATGTCATCCACTTTAGGCTTCCCAGAGTTCTAGGAACTTACGTCATGGCCCGGATCTAAACCAATGCAATTCTGGTGGTGGACCCCGACTCCTTCTCTGGCATCGTGTTAGAACCTTATAATGGTCCTGGTAACATTATACGGACTAACACAACTCAGTCTGCTCGGAATCTAACTTATAAATATGCGTCAATGGTTATATACTTTTGTTTCAATGGTTTAAAAAAAATGTGGTATCTAAATATATATCATTTCATTTTTGGATTTAAATTATTAACTTTTCCCCTAAACAATGCGATACAACAATGGTCATTGCGTTGCTAGGAGAAGAGACAACTAGCTATAAATGGTACATTAAACTGCAAAGAGCAATTTTGAATCCGAGATTTCTACAGAGAAGAATTTAAAAAACGGACACATCTTACACAGTTTAAAAAAATGTCTATCTATGAATGTGTGCGTGTGTATGTGTGTATGCAGTTTTGAGGTATCTGTTATGTTTACATGTGCAAATCTATAAGGATTTTGTCACATTTCAATTAAATTAGATACGACATATCCAGCCGCGAGACCTTTTCTCAAAAACAACTATTTAGCAGTAACTACATATTTTAGATGTGGCAGCTAAAGATAGACATCTCTAAAATCGAACCTATAGAACCAAAAATACCAACTTCGTATTCCATCGCTTAAACAATGCATAAGAAAGGGAAATAAAATAACCTCGGGAAAATATCTTTTTCGTCTTATTATATTCTACTATGGCCCCATAGTGCACAAATGTATAGCAGGTGTATGCCGCTGCGCTACACCACGTGAGCTGGTCATGGCTAACGATATACCCTTCGATTGCCTGAAGTGGTGAAATACAATCGTGTGATCGTCTGCAGCTAAATAAATGACATTTGCTTCGATTATATTAATAGATAAACATAGATTTTGACAACTTTTCACCCTGAAAAAGTCTAATTTTTTGATAATTTTTAACAAACATTTTGACAAAAACAGTATAAAAATATTGAGTTTATATTCCGGTACCCTGAAATTCCATTTAAGGCAGGTTCTACTGTATAAGAGAAGTCATGTGCTGCCCATATCAGATTTTTACAGTTCTATATATTTTGTTCTGACTCGACAAAATTGCCTTTGGATGCTATGCATTAATTTTCACAAAATTAACCTGGTGGTTTTTGCGAATAAACAGACGGATAGACAGACAGACGGGCAAACTGATTACGATAGATTTTTTTTTCGGTTTTATAGGATACGAACACGTATAACAAATCACTATTTACATTCAAATGTTTCGTTAAATCATTGTCAAGTATTATATCTTACTAGCAGCACACCCATTCTCCCTACAGAGTATATAATATAAAAAATTTTAAATTCAAAATCCTGTGCAAATTCCTATAATATTCTGAATGCCATTGTTATTCAAATAATTCTATTAAAATATTTAAATTAATGGTCCTAAAAATATATTTAAGAATCTAAGTTGTTATTATAAAAAATTATATTTCCAGGAAGATCTGTTGAATAAAATATCCTGATTCTGCTTGTAAATAAATTTACAAAAAATATAAAATTAAATCAATATATGTCAAAATAAAAGCACTAAAGTTGTATGGGAGACATACTGTACCGCTTATATTATCGAATATTAGAAGATATACTCGTATATACCTGTGTATCAGTAGAAGAAATATATTTACAAAAAAATAACATAACGTAATTAATTGGAAATATTAATAATCCCCTTAATCTTTAAACCCAAAGGCCGTAATTGATGCCAATATATGCCAAAATGAAATTGTTATAATTGTATGGGAAGATACACCCCTAATACTTGCATTCACGTAGATTAGAAAATCTCTGTTCTCGCTATACAAAAATTATCTTCACTGACAGATCTGAAGAATAAAATAGCCTAGCCCCGTTGATAAACGAATTTGCAAAAAATATGAAATTGAATCAATATATGCCAAAATAAAAGAGCTAAAATTGTATCGGAAGATATAGCCGTACTACTTATATTCCCGAATATTAGAATATATACCCGTGTATTAGTGGAAAATTACCTGTACTGCAATATATGAATTTCAAAAATCATTGTCAAAATACAACAAATGACGTGATAAAGTGAAAATATCATTTATTTTTAATCTTGAGAGCAGTAATTGATTCCAATATACTATGTCAAAAGATAAGCACTAAAATTGTACGGGAAGTTGTAACCGCGCTACTTATATTTTAGAAGATATACCCGTTTTCTAATAGAAAATTACCCATACTACAATACATGAGTTTCAACCTTTTTTGCCAAAATTTAACAGATGACCTAATAAATTGAAAATATCAATAATCCCAAAGTAATCTTTAAATCTGAAGGTCGTAATTGATATTATCCAGTTAGAAATGCAATTTCGATAAAAATTTATTTCATATACATTTCTTTATTATTTAAATTGCAAAAGAATTAATACAAGAAAATTCAATCATGTATAAAGCATTGATTATGAAACACTTTTCAACTGAAATGCAATGTTATTTAAACATCTCTAAAATGCGATAAAGTCAGCGTTATCACTGTACTATAATAATTTATTTTACTTGAAAACTTAAAACTAAAAAATGAACTTTATTCAAACGATATCATCGAAATATAAATAATCTTGCTCTCTATGTAAAATCAGTAAATTTTTCATTCCTACACTTTTATTCCAGACTCCAGAGTTAAATAAATGTGCTTGAAAAAAATTCAGCCATTGTTATACAACTTATCTTACAATTACTTATTTACATTCTGCATCCATTAAAATTAGGCTTCGTTGTAGAAGTAATCAAAATTTTATGACCACTTAAACTCAAAAATATTATAATTGCGTTGGCGCAGAATGTAGATGCACAGAAAATACATGAAAATAAAACAGTTTTAGGACGGATGTAACACTGAATATAAATTTAAAAGAACTGTTTTTATCATTTTTCTCACCGTTAAAGAAGTAAATTCATTACATTATATAAGAAAAGTCATGTGCTGCCCACATCAGATTTTATACATAATGTATAAGGAAAGTATTGTGACGGGGTCGAAAATTCGAATTCGAGTTTTCGACGGGAGAGCGCGTTTCAAGCATCCCTGATTACGAATCAAACATTTTTGAAGTGATGTCTGTCTGTGTGTGTGTGTGTGTCAGTGAGTCTGTGGAGACCATAACTGACGAAGGAATGGACCGATTCGAACGAAATTTGGTACAAAAATCACAATACATAAACACTGGAAGTCTATTGTTTTTATACGTAATCGAATCTTCAGAACCCCCCAAAATTTTCGAGTGAAATTTTGAAAAAATCGTCAAAAAATCAAAACCACTAATAAAGTTACGCAAATAGACATTTCTTATGTAATTTTTCATTAGAAAACGATTGACATAAATTTTAGAACGCTAACATGAACCGTTCTCGAGATATTGCTCATGTTTAAAAAAAAATTATCAAAAAGTTATATATAAAAAAAATATTTCCTATTGAGAAACATGTTCACTTTTCATATGTAATACCATGCGATAAATTTGTTGACATCATTCTCGTGGATCTAGCTCGTTCCATTCATGAAGAAAGATATTTTGAGTCATACTGTTTTATTTGAACGCTAATAGTCATTTATCTGCTGTAAGAATAATTCTCCTTCCATAACGTTTGGCGAAATTTTGACGACGAATTTGGCGGAATGTCGCCAACTTGGCGACATTTTTAATTGCTGCCAAATTAACAAAAATCTCGCTAAATTGATAAAAATGATGCTAAATCAATGAAAATGACGACTAATTGAAGAAAATTCAATATCTTGGAAAGAATATAAGTATCTACTATAAGATTAACATTTTTTTAACTGTAAAAGTATTAAATTCATTGCATTATATAAGAAAAGTCATGTGTTGCCCACATCAGATTTTTTACTTCACATTTAAAGTGGAAAGTATGTTATTTTTCTAAGGATAACTTGAGTAGCGTACATTCAAGGAACATGAAAACTGTATCAAAATACAGGTCTTTAATAAATCTTTAATCGTTTAACATTGTTCTTATTTTGACCACCGTTTTGAGTTATATTCTGCAATAGTCATACGAAAATTCATGTCGATCTGTGATCTTGACCTTCTTGAAGTCTTCAATATTAAAGAAAAGTTCTAGTACTTTAGATAATAACTTGTCCAGTACTGTTTATGTCCACTGTTTTGTTGATAGCCATGCAATTTTAACATTTGTCGTTATATTTGTTCCTTTTTGCCCATTTCATAGCCTTTGGAATTCTTGACGAACTATTTGTTTTATTACTTTCCCTATATACATAATGTATAAGGAAAGTATTGTGTGACGGGGGGTCGAAAATTCGAATTCGAGTTTTTGACGGGAGAGCACATTTCAAGCATCCCTGAGCACGAATCAAACATGTTGAAGTGATGTCTGTGTGTGTGTGTGAATGTATGTGTACGTGTGTGTGTGTCAGTGTGTCCTTGGAGACGATAACTGAAGAACGAATGGCCCGATTCGAACGAAATTTGGTACAAAAATAACAATCTGTAAACACTGGAAGCCTATTGTTTTCATATGCAATCGAATGTTCAGAACCCTCCTAAATTTTCGTGTGAAATTTTGAAATAATAGTCAAAAATTCAAAACCGCTAATAAAGTTACACAAATAGACATTTCTTACGTAATTTTTTTTATTAGAAAACGATTGATATAAATTTTAGAACACTGACATGAATCGTTCTCGATATATTGCACATTTAAAAAAAATATCAAAAAGTCATATAAAATAAAAAAAAAATATTTCCTATTGAGAAACATGTTGACTTTTCATATGTAATACCATGCGATAAATTGGGTGACATTATTCTCATGGATCTAGCTCGTTCCATTCTTGAAAAAAGATACTTTGAGTAACACTTTTGTATTTGAACGCCAATAGTCATTTATCTGCTGTAAGAATAACTTATTTCTTCGTCCATAACACTTGTCGAGATTTTGGCTACGAATTTGGTTACTTTTGACCAACTTGGCAAATTTTTTAAATGTTGCTAAATTAACGAAAAACTCGCCAAATGGATAAAAATGACGCAAAATCAATTCTGACTCTTTGCTGATGACGACATGGAAAATGACGTCTCATTGACGAAAATTCAATGTCTTGGAAAGAATATAAATAGCTACTATAAAAATAATCTATTTTTCTACTGTAAAATTAGTAAATTTATTGCAGTATATAAGGAAAGTCATGTGCTGCCCACATCAGATTTTTTTAAATATTAAAAGAATAAAATCAACAGAATAAATATTTTAAGAATTATCTAATGTCTGAATACTTTGTAAGTACTTTTAACTCAAAATTAATATTCTTTATTGTTTAGTGGTTGTCATGAATCATTCTTGAAATATTAGATAATTTACTTTCTTCAAAATTCTGAATATCTCATGAAATAAATAAGCAAATCGTATGTAATCTGCTATTCTTATTTTAAACGTCAACTACAATACGCTTATTTATTTTTATAAAGATCTAGTATTAAAATCAATTCTAATACAGCCTATGATTCCCAGCATACTTGCAGTTTATAAATCTGCAGGGAAAGACACATGTTGGTCACATTATGTCATCTTTAAAATAGAATAAATTACTTACATTGAGAATATTTCCCGTTGCTTGATCCATTTCCATGTTAGATTTAAATTCCATTGTGAAAAAATTAAGGATGTTCAAATAGGAGTATCAACTTGACTAATAAAGTTCACCCTTATAAACAAGCCACTTCTACTAACTGGCAACTTCTGTTAACTGAGCATTGACAGAGAAAGGCATTGGATTTCATTCGTTTTATTGGGTGAACTCATGAAGGAGGGAGACAGGCGCCTGCTGATGCACCTGCTGTGGGAGTGGGAGACAGAGAATGTAATTATCCGTGCTAAAATTTATTCAAAATAAACTAGCAGACAGTAAAATTGTTGAAGATAAGGCGCCTACAAAAGCTGCTGTCATTTCTAAGAATATTGTATTGTATTGTAACCAGCTGTTATCTTAGTAGAAAGCTTAGCATTAGGAGATTCCATACGGGGTGGGATTCAACCGGGTCCACTGCGAAAGATAACAAATATCTATAATTGTTGGTCTGGTCGGGACCAGACCGAAAAACTTCGAAATTTATTCAACATTTTATATTTTCTTCACAGCATAGGGCAATATTTTGATATAATAAATTATAAAAGGGGTAATTTATTATTGCGAAACTTAGCAGTTTCAATCATTGTAATGAAACATAGCCACAATACAATTTGTGTGTTCGTGATGACATTAGACCCTTTTAAGGCAGGGGGGTTCCGACAGAGGGGTACTTTGTCAAACTTGGCATCAATCAAAAGCTTTTTTCAAGTCCCTTAAAATGAAGGGTAATGCGCTATAATTGTGGTCATTTGGATCAACAATAGAAATTTTCATATTATTGTTTGAAATTTTTTCAAAAAAAAAATAATAATGATAATAATATATAAATAAATAAAAGATATCATAAGCTAAGTATCTTTTCTCGTGAATGGAACAAAACAGATCCACAAGAATTATTTTAACGAAATTGCATCTATTTTGGAAGCATAGCTAATTTTGACTGAGAACAAACTTGAAAAATGTTTTGCAAACAAAGGAAAATAATACACTACAAAAGACAATGGCATTCTTTTAAAAATTTAAATTAAAAAATTGCTTTTATTATTTTGATAGCATAGCCAGTTTTTGACTGAGAACAAATAGGAAAATTTTTAACAAATTCTAAATTTTAAACATAATTGGTCTTTCAGGATCGGAAGGAGTGCATGTAAAGCTCTTCTGGCTCACTATCTAATGCAATGCATTCTGACATGAGAATTAAAAATTGATTTTAATAAAATCATACGCAGTCAATTAAAAGTATCAACTGCTTACGGTTCAATATATAATATCAAGGGTTGGGATAGCTCAGTGGTCAGCGCGCAGGGAATGCACTCAGACGAACAGAGTATGATTCCCAGCTCTGCCCAAACTGTTACGGTGTTCACGAGGAGTACTCTCAAGGTAATGTGGATCCCTAAGTCCTTCCGAGAGTTTAATGTTAAGAGAAGGAAGGTTGCAGCCCCCATTGGTTTGCGGTCTAAATTGGATGGCACTCCCCAGCCAACCAAGCAGATACCGCAGTCTAATATATATTCTGTGACAGATACCTTACACCTTAGTGTTGATCAGACAGTCTGGGTCGAAGAAGAATATAGAATATCAGATCAATTGCATCAATATAAGAAATAAGACAAATAAATGAATAAATTCGATAAGTAAAACTACGAACTGGTGTGCATTATGAGAAAATAAGTAGAACTGGAATAAAGCTAAAAACATAGTTTTCCAATGTGCTCCTTTTGGTTATTTGCATTCACCTTACTGAATGAAAAATATATGTATTGAACTCTATGAACTTTAAATGTGTGAAGAAGTACAACGACGTGCCAAATTTGGACATTCTAGCTGCTCCGGTTCTCATTTTATTCCCTAAGCAAAAAGTGGGTACCAATGGCGGCCCCAAGACGGACTGTCGTAGTAAGAGTCAAAATTAAATAATTAAATATATCAATAAAGATAATTACAAGCTAAATTTGGATATTTTAACTATGTCGGGTCTCGAGTTACTCCCCAAAACAAGTACATCCCTATAGCGAGCCCAAGACGAGATACCCCATTAAAGTTTAAAACACAAAGAATAAAAATAAACGACAAACGACAATGGCATTCTAAATAAATTTGAACATTCTAGCTGCTCTGGTGCTCGAGTTGTTACCCCAAAACGAATTCGTTCCTATGGCAAACGTAGAACGGGCTAGCCCAATAAAGTTGAAAATCGAAGGAATTAATATACACCTCAAAATAAAACGACATATAATATTTCATGTTCCTAGAATCAATGGAGCCGTATTAATTTCGGTCTCAAAGATTTAAATCTAAGATGTAATCGCTGTTCAATTACAGACGTATCTTTATCTCAGACACACCCAGACAGGCATATTTCCAAAAATGAACAAAAGGGAATCTGGAGGAGGTCCTGAAACTTGTTTATTCAACAAAATCATAAATTCAAAAATATTCGGAAAAACATTTATTTTAATAAATATTATTTTAAAAATCAATCAAAACATTTACATTGGTAATATTCATCTTAGTCTCGTCCATTTCCACGCTTAATACACTTCATAAAACTGGGAGAAATGAGACACCAACTACCTATTAGACACTAACTCTTCCACTCAAGGTTATTATGGTCGGACGGTCTGGGTCACAACAACAACAACAACTCAACATTATTGTGTCTTCCACTTGTTCAAATTGACAACTGCTGTCCACTCATGGACAAAAATGGACATGGGACAATTTTATTCTTGTTTTGCTCTTGTCCAGGCGTTGCCACCGAGAGAGAAAGACAAACAGCTCGTTTTTGACGTCACATGATGCCTGCTGAAGCTAATTCATTTTGGCTAAATTTGAAACGATATTTTGTGGTTGATTAAGGAAGACATTTTTCCTTTACAATATTAAATTCATGTTATGGGTCAAAAAAATATTTTCTTCATCAAATTACCTTCTGAAACTTTAAAATATCAAGTAAACCATGTTTAATAATCATGCAAATTATACATACAGTTCTAATTTGTAGCATAAACTTTCAGACGGTATCTGCAGTCGTTAAGTCATTATACACAAACTCAAAGTCTTTCTTTTGAAAGAGATCAAAATGTGATCAAGAGATATTAGAAAGCAAATTTTGTATCCTGAACTCGAAATTCCTGGGGAAGCAATATTTCACACTATAAAATTAAGATATAAGTATACGTAGTAAGAATTAAAAAAAATGTTATGTTCTTTTTAATGACAATGTAAAGAAACGTAGAATAACCATCGAAGAAGCAGTTATTTTTTGAAAAAATATATATATTTAAGTATATTTCTATTTAAGGAATTTATGTATCGAAGTGGGTTATATACATTTATAAAAGACACAATTTCTTATTCTAAGGATTTTATACGTTTCTCGCTCGTGTTTTTCTACATTTATTTTACTATTTAGTTATTTTTGTTTTCCTATACTATGCAATATATTATATTGCTTTCACGAAAATTTTTGAATTCGATATTTTGATAGCAATATATATTTTAAGACCTCCAGAATATGTTCAACTATTTTTGGTGTGATGTCGTCTGACTGTCTGTATGCGGTCGATTTTTTTGTATATATGATAGCGGACACAAATATTAATGGATTTTGACGAAATTTTATATCTGGTTTTGTTATCAAAAGGTATACAACAAGATAGATGTTTTTTTGAAATTTAAGCGGAAATTTCGAAATGTTTTCAAAATTTTATACTTCTTAACACGGCCGCATAG
This sequence comes from Amaurobius ferox, assembly GCA_951213105.1. NCBI lineage: Eukaryota > Metazoa > Arthropoda > Arachnida > Araneae > Amaurobiidae > Amaurobius > Amaurobius ferox. Next base: position 45,194,855 of record OX578153.1, on the reverse strand, counting down.
GACAATATCGAAGTGGGTTATATACCTTTATAAAAGACACAATTTCTTATTCTATGGATTTTATAGGTTTCTCGTTCGGGTTTTTCTACATTTATTTCACTATTTATTTATTTTTGTTTTCCTATACTATGCAATATATTATATTAGTTTCAGAATGTTCAGTTAATTTTTTCTGTGAATTTGTATTCAGTTTATATATTGAGATAAAGAGAATTCTTGCATCCGCTATACCGTGTTTATTAAGTAGATTTTTTTTTTCTTGCTCGGGTTTTTCTACATTTATTTTACTATTTATTTATTTTTGTTTTCCTATACTATGCAATATATTATACTGTTTTCAGACTGTTCAGTGAATTTTTTCAGTGAATTTGTATTCAGTTTATATATTGGCATAAAGTGTATTCTTACATCCGCTATACCGTGTTTATTAAACCAATTAAAGAAAGTTTGGCTCCAATTTTATGGTTATTAATAGTAGATGAAGCATTGAAGATTGAATTCAATAATGAGGAAACTAGAGTACAAGCATTTGCTGATGATATTGCTATAATTATGAGGGCAAGTGCGTCTTACCTTTTTGGTGAGATGGGAACAATTGCTATAAAGAAACTTGAAGATTGGGCAGGAAAATTTGGACTTAGGTTCAGTACGGAAAAATCTAAATTTATTATGTTTCTATACAAGAAAAATATTACTTGTATTCCTAATATAAAGATGTATGAAAGAAGGATAAGTTATGATAAGAATCTAAAATATCTGGGATTACAGTTCGATTGTTAAATGACCTGGATTCCTCATTTAAACGAAATCAAGAACAAAGTATTAAAATTCCAAAACAAATTGAATAGATTCAAAAGAGCAACTTGGGGTCTAAGACCGGAGATTAGGAAGGAAATCTACCTAAAAGCTGTAGAAAAATATATATCCTATGGAGCAGAGATTTGGTATAACGACATAAGGAGAACAAATGATAAAATTCTGCAAATTCAGAGAATAGCATTACTTGCTATAACGAAAAGCTATAGAACTACATCTAATATGAATTTGCAAATATTAGCGGGATGTCTCCCCCTTGGAAAATTAAAAGGGGATACGAAGCTATATAGAAGTGTAAATGGAATGGAGAATTTTCAAATTGGAGAAGAAATTGTGGAACAGACAAATATTGAAAAACCAAGTTTTATAAGGAAACCCCCTTGGGAAGAATCACTATCGTATTGGAATGATAAAGTTCCAAATAATGGAGGAAGAGTTATTTTTACTGATGGCTCCAAAATTGATGGTAAAGTGGGTAGTGCATTTGTGGTATATCAGGATAATGAAATTCTGTATCACGAACAACATCGATTGAATGACGAAACTACAGTTTACAATGCAGAACTATTAGCCATTTTGAAAGCATATGAATATATTCGAAATAATAATATAATAAGAGAAACTCATATTTGTACCGATTCCCGATCGGTACTACAGGCACTAGGTGCTTATGAAAATAGTAACAGGTATATCATCGATCTTAAGGAAAAATTGATTCATAGTAAGGATTTCATCAAACTTCATTGGGTAAAGGCCCATATTGGAATTACAGGTAACGAAAAGGCAGACGAGTTGGCGAAAGGAGCCACCAAGAAAACATCAGTTGACTTCTACTTTAAGTGGAGCAAAGATCAGTTAAAGAAGAAGTTCCAGAATGAGATGATTTTGGAATTGCAAGGAAGGTGGGACCAGCTATGTACAGGAAAGTGTCTTCATAATGAAGTAAAAAAAGTATCTACGAAAAGGCTTCATGGAGACTTTTTCATTACCAGGTTCTTACTGGACATGGTGCATTCAGAGATTACCAGTATAGATTTTTCGGTAAAGATAAAAAGTGCTATTGTGGTAAAGCGAGTGGATCTGTATACCACACTATTTACGATTGTGAATTATGGGACAAAATACGGAATGATACTTTCCCTAAGAACTATAAAAATGTTGGTTTATTTAATTTATGCATGCACTTTAAGTGCAGGAATGGTGTTAAGGAAATTATGAAAAATATTTTATCTTTGGAAATGAATTGATAAGTGTTTTGCTGTTATATTGTTTGTTTTAGGAGGGATTTTAGATTGTATTTGAAGTGGAATTGTGTAATGTGAATTGAATTATAGTGAGAACTGGATTGTACAAAAAGTAGATTGTATTTTAAGATGATTGTAAATATTGTAATATAAGAGTCATATGTAATTGTATTGTATTATATAGTAATGTTTGAATTATGGAATATGCTGATTGATGTTATGATATGTTGGCGATTGATTATGAATAATGTATTTACTTTTTTTTTTTTTACATTTTGTTGAATTCAATTTGAATTCATGGTTTTTATCCAAGTGTGATATTTTGTTTTTATGATTTAATCTTTAAGAATGAAGGATATTTGATTTTAACCCTAAATGAAGGGTTCTTGTAATTCTGTATTGTTTAATAAAGTGTGAGGGATCAGTCAGAGGATGACTCTCGACAGATGGTGGTTCGTGTTTGTCCGGGCATGTTTTTGGTGTTTTGCACCTCCTGCCTGCGTGGTTGGTCTTTTTGGAGGCGCGCGGATGGGGTGGAGCGCCGTGTCTTTGGACCACGGCCTGGTGTCCTGGGAGCGCTATTGCAGCGACTGTGCATCTTTCCCGTATACTTTCAGGTGGGTCGGTGTTCTTGATAGAGATACCGTGTTCATTAAGTCGATTTTTTTGTTTCTTGCTCGGGTTTTTCTACATTTATTTTACTATTTATTTATTTTTGTTTTCCTATATACTATGCAATATATTATATTGTTTTCACGAAAATTTTTGAATTCGATATTTTGATAGCAATATATATTTTAAGACCTCCAGAATATGTTTTGACTATTCTTGGTGTGCTGTCCGCCTGACTGTCTGTATGTGATCGATTTTTTTATATACACGATAGCGGACACAAATATTAATGGATTTTGACGAAACTTTACATCCGTCTTTGTTATCAAAAGATATACAACTAAATAGAAGTTTTTTGAAATTTGAGCGTAAATTTCGAAATGTATTCGAAATTTTATATTTCTTAACATGGCCGCATAGGACAATATCGAAGTGGGTTATATACCTTTATAAAAGACACAATTTCTTATTCTAAGGATTTTATACGTTTCTCGTTCGGGTTTCTCTACATTTATTTTATTATTTATTTATTTTTGTTTTCCTGTACTATGCAATATATTATATTGTTTTCACGAAAATGTTTGAATTCGATATTTTGATAGTAATATATATTTCACGACCTCCAGAATATGTTTTGACTATTCTTGTTGTGAAGTCCATCTGACTGTCTGTATGTATTTTGACTGTCTGTCTGACTGTTCGCATAGGACAATATCGAAATGGGTTATATACCTTTATAAAAGACACAATTTCTTATTCTAAGGATTTTATACGTTTCTCGCTCGGGTTTCTCTACATTTATTTTATTATTTATTTATTTTTGTTTTCCTGTGCTATATTATATTGTTTTCACGAAAATGTTTCAATTCGACATTTTGATAGTAATATATATTTTAAGACCTCCAGAATATGCTTTGACTATTCTTGGTGGGATGTCCATCTGACTGTCTGTATGCGGTCGATTTTTTTGTATACACGATAGCGGAGATAAATATTAATGGATTTTGACGAAATTTTATATCCGGCTTTGTTATCAAAAGATATACAACTAGATAGAAGTTTTTTGAAATTTGAGCTTAAATTTCGAAATGTATTCGAAATTTCATGTTTCTTAACATGGCCGCATAGGACAAAATTTGACATAATCACGAATAAAATGGTTTATTTTTGGCTCAATGATCAAGAGACTTCAAAATTAGTTTTAATCATTGTTATGAAAAATAGCCTCGATACAGTTTTTTTTTGTTAGTAGCATTATTATACCTCCCTCGGGGGAAAGTCCCCCCTCCGTGGGTACATAGTTAAGTATGGTATCAATCAAAATATTTTGTCATGCTCTTTAAAGTAAATGGTAACATGTTATAATTGTAATTGTTTGGACCCACATTACCGATTTTTCGAAACATTTCTTGTGAAATTTGAAAAAAAATAAAAGTTACTTAATAATAGATTTTGGTATCAGAAAGTCCAGTTGAGCCACATTCTATTTATTTATTTATTTTACAGTGAACACAAGTAAAACGATTGCTGGTGATTTCTGTTTTATTTTTTTTATTTGTCCATACGTAAAGTAATTAGTGAATATAATTCCCAGATTAATTTATATATATTTTTTTTTATATTGTCGTAAAATTAACTTTATGTTCAGATGTTATTTAAACAAAATAGTGTTAGAAGTAAAGCACTTTGCAAATGTATTCCTCGATGTTAAAACATTTATAACTGTGAGATTTATGCTTTAAATATATAAGATGATGTAGTGAATTCTGCTTGAAATATGTAAGAAGAGATTTATGCTGAAATATGTCGCCCTCGTGAATGTGTATTCAGTTTATATATTGACATAAAGAGTATTCTCGCATCCGCTATACCGTGTTTATTTTTTTTTAATATAGAAATATGACTTTCATGCGTGATTATATATTAATGAGCACTATTTGAATATTTATTCAATAATGTTTAATCCAACCACTGTTTTGCACTTTGGGGAATTTGCTTTATTAATGTCCTTTTTCTTTCTGAATGGGATTTTAGGTGGGATTTTAATGCGCTTAAAGTATTTAATAAAGCTATCTTTCTCTTTGGAAAGTAGTTTCTTTCTTTACAGCTGTCTCTTATCTTATCAGTTGCCTATGTGTTATCATCTGCAGAGTTGTTCAGCTCAAACAAAGCGAACAAATGCACTATCAGGGTCCACTCCTACAGCATTGTCAAACAACCAATTCCACTCATAATTCCTGAGACTACTAATAACTCGTGAATGAAGATGTCTTTCTATTTACAAAGTCGTCTATTTCATTTCACCAGCTTTTAAACCTTATCAGCTGCGGAGTTGTTCAGCTTAAATAAAGCGAACAAAAGGACTAGTCAAACAACCAGCGGTTCGGAATGCTGCAGCGAATGCTGCAGACTTCCACCAAGGTGTCTAAAATGTGGACTTGATCATCATACCCGTGAATGTACCAAATCTAAGGATACCCCGGCACAATGTGCAAATTGCAAAGGACCCCACCCTGCCAACTATAGGCATTGCCCCGCAAACCCCCAAAATAAAAATCAGCCGATAAATGTTGAAAACGTAACTGCCCCCCCTCCCCCCAGAAACAACCCTGCTAATCTACAGGCCTCAAACTTTCCCCGCCTTCAAACCACTGTAGCTAAACAAACTAGTCCAAAAAATTTAACTAATTCTAATATGAGTCAAGCCCCCACCCAGGCTAAACGTATTGAAAATAAAACTTTTGCGGAAATTACTACGAGCCAAGCTGCAGTCCAAAATTACTCAGCTCCCCCCCCCCACCCCCAAACTTCTCCCCAGAAATCAAATTATTGAAAATGCACGTAAACAAACCCTCCAACAAATAGCGGTACACTCGTACATTACCCCTGCTCCCCCCCCCCACAACACTGAACCTCAGACTGAAACAACTAATAATGAAACAAATACCTCCACTTCTCAAATTACAGATATTATACAGACCATTCAAGAAATTAAGAAAATGTTTACTGAACTTGACATCAACTTTGGCAAAATAAAAAACTTTATAAATCAAATTGTAACAAATATAAACAAACCAATAAACCCATTGGATAAACTCTTAAACATCATATCGGCCCTTGGTGAGGTTTTTAGCACAGTCCCCCCCCCCCCCATCATGACGAGTAAAACTTATGATCATCTTAAAATACTGTCGTGGAACGCCAATGGGCTCCGCGGCAAAATAACCGAACTTCGCAACTGTGCGCAAAATAATAACATCGATATCATTCTTGTACAAGAGATCCGCCCTGGCCCCCGTCCCCCCCCCTCAAAATTGCTAATTATTTTAACTATACTGCACTTCGTAATTTTAACGCTAACAACTCGCGGTCCACTCAGGCTGGTGGAGTATCAGTATATATTAAGCGTAATTTACCGCACCACGAGCTAAACCCCGTTAACACGTCTATTATAGAAAATAAAATGATACAGCTTTCCCTCCCAAACTACCCACCCATCATCATTGGATCAATTTATATCAAACCTGCACAAAGGAACGACATTACCCCGGACCTCCAAAACATCTGCAATATTAACCATCGTGCCATCCTGCTAGGAGATTTTAATGCCCACAGTCCGCGCTGGAACTGCCGTCGCAGAAACACCTATGGTACTGCTCTCCAAAATTTTATTACTAATAGTGGAATTCATCTTGCTGTCCCTGCCTTACCCACCCACTACTCCCATTCCCCCTACCCTTCTACTATTGACCTTGGTTTACTTAAAAACATCCATTTGCCGTATACAATAGAAACTCTAAATGATTTAAGCTCGGACCACCTCCCCATCCTTCTTACCATTCAGTTAAACTCCCTTCTGCCTGTTTCTAGCCTCCCTTCTTCAATTGACTGGAATAATTTCAAAACTAACTTACGTAATACCACCCTTCTTATTCCTAAAATCAACTGCCCCACTGACATTGACGAGGCTGCCCATAAAATCACACATGAAATACAGAGCTCCCTTGCAAAAGCATCCTCCTCACGCCCCCCCCCCCGTTATAATTCCCTCCCGCATTCCATCCAAACTCAAATTGTCTATCGAAATTTTGTCCGCCGAATTTGGCAAGTTACTAGAGACCCTAGAACAAAAAACCACCTCAACACTGTTAATAGAAAAATTCGGATCGAAATTCAAAAACACACTCAGAACAAATGGAAAAATTTTATTGAGTCCCTTTCCCCTGATGATAGAAGCATTTGGAAAGAGATCAAAAGAGTAAAGAAACCCTTCGCACAGCTCCCCCCCCCCCCTCCTCACATCTACAGGCACCGCATTTTCAGAACGGGACAAAGCAAATGCTATCGCAAATTGCTATGAGAAGCAATTTGCGATTGATATCCCAAATAACGAATTCCATAATCATGTACAAACCTCAGTCACTAGCTTTCTGTCCTCCCCCCCCCCATCCCATCACACCCACCTCGGTTGACGAAATTGTAGAAATTATTCATAAACTCAAAAACAAAAAAGCACCCGGAATTGATAAAATCTCCAATAGGGCCCTAAAGTCTCTTCCCCTTAATATAATTTTTTACATCGTTCTTATGATAAATTCCATACTTAAATATTGCCACTTCCCAGCGTGTTGGAAAACCGCCGTTGTAATTCCCTGTTTAAAGCCCGGCTCTGACCCCTCTAATCCTGTGTCTTACCGCCCCATCTCCCTCCTCCCGTCACTTAGTAAAATAACTGAACGTGTAATCCAAACTAGACTTTATAAATTTATTAATGAAAAAGATTTAATTATCCCTGAACAGTTCGGCTTCCGTCCCATGCATTCAACATCCCACCAGCTTCTCCGTGTTGTCGAGTTTACTGCTAATGCCATTAATAATAAAAATCAAGTAGGTGCCCTCCTGTTAGATGTTGAGAAGGCCTTTGATAAAACTTGGATTACAGGAATAATTTACAAACTTATACAGTATAACATCCCCCCCCCCTTCATTAAAATTATAAACTCTTATCTGCACAAAAGGAAATTTCACGTTCGTACCTTAAACACCCTCTCAGAAGTTAAACAAATTCAGGCAGGAGTACCACAAGGATCCATACTCGGGCCCCTTCTCTTCAACTTATATGTAAATGATATCCCCCGTTCCCCTAACACCACCCTTTGCTTATACGCCGATGACACTTGCATTATTTCGTCAAATAAAAATATTAATTATCTGCATTCTCAAATTCAAAAACATTTAGACCTTCTGTACAAATACTATGACAAATGGAAAATCATAATAAATGCGAATAAATCACAGGCAGTATTCCTATCAGGCGCACGTTTCCCCCCCCTCCCCTTATGTTCAAAAATCAGGCAATCCCCTTCCAGCGCACAGCCAAGTACCTCGGCGTCCATTTGGACAGCCGACTTACTTGGCGTACGCACTTTGCATACGTAGTTAAAAAATCTAGAAAGCTGGTAGGAGCTTTAAACCACCTTTTGTTCTCTGAGCATCTTGACACGAATAATAAAATCCTTCTTTTTAAAAGTATAATTCAACCGATTCTTTTATATGCATGCCCAATTTGGGGGTATGCATGTAAAACGAACCTTCAAAAATTACAAACTGAACAAAACCGGATCTTAAGAATTATAAGGAAAGCACCACGTTATCTCAGGAATGATATCATACATAAAGACTTTAAAATCAAAACTGTAAAACAAGCTATCAGGAAACAATCTATTAATTTCTTCAAAAACATCCCTAAAATCCCGAACGAATCCCTTTTCTGCTTACAAGACTATGACCCACGGGCAAACAAAAAGCGTCCCCGTGCAGTTCTATTTGACCCACCCTAAGCATTGCTTATTAAACCCGCCTTCCCAATCTGCTTATTGAGAGATGTGGGTTTCGTCCAGAAAAGAGCACCAGGCGCGAAGCGCCTTTAATCTCCAATCTCTAGGTGTGGTTCTTATCTTCATACTGTGACATTATTTCATTTGCCCATAGTTGGAGGTTCGAGGTTTTTGATTTACTGTTTTTATTATTTGACTTAGCTCCTAGTGTGGCAGTTTGTTGCACATTTAGAGTTTGAGTAATTTTGGGGAGTTGATGCAGTTCTAAGGATTTCCTATCAATTTGGCAGTTTAAGGTTTAACAACATTTTTTAGAAAACATTGATCGAGTTTTAATTTAATATCAACTATTTAAGTTGGGACTTACCTAATTCCGATTTTCAATATTAAGTACCGCGCGGGGTCTCTTACGTGATTTGGCTTTACGATGATCATAGTCATGCAGATTGAATAGTAGTTCATTTGGAACAGATGGCAGATTTTTATAGAATTTAAGCGCTAGCTTTTTAATTTGGGCTCTAACAGTTTTTATTTTGAAGTCTTTCCTAATTACCGAGTTTCTTAAGTATCTAGGAGCTTTCCTTATAATCCTTAGGGTTTTGTTTTGTTTTGTCTCTAGTAAGTCTATAGTAGTTTTACAGGCATATCCACATACGGGTGCTGCATATAGCATCCCCGGGCGGATGACCGATTTATAAATTAGGAGTTTATTTTGATAACTTAGATTTCCGTTTCCTATCATTGGGTATAAGGCTCCTGTGGCCATATACGCTTTTTTGATTAAGTTCGTTACGTGCTGTTTCCAGGTTAGGTGGGAATCTATCGTTACACCTAGGTATTTAGTAGATTTTTCCGCTTTTAGGGCATGGTTGTTTATGTACAGAGGCGGCGGAGGTTTACGTTTTCTAGAGAAATAAATCCAATGACATTTATTGGGGTTTAATTTTATTCGCCATTTTTCCAGCCATGTTTGGAGTATGTCTAAGTGTTGTTGTAGCTGTCTGTGCATTACTGAGACGTAAGGATGTTTTGCAAGTATCGCACTGTCGTCTGCATAGAGTGCCAGCTCCGTGTCTAGGGTCCTGGGGATGTCATTTAGATATATGTTAAAGAGTGTCGGGCCCAGGATGGATCCTTGCGGTACACTACTTTTAATGAGCTTGGGTGTAGACATGTTATCTTTTACTCTAACTTGGAAGTGTCTGTTATTTAGGTATGAGATTAAAAGTTTGACAAGTGCGTCAGGGACTTTTAGAGTGATCAATTTGTATGCTAATCCACAGTGCCACACTTTATCAAATGCTTTTTGTATGTCAAGAAAAATCGCAGCTGTGGGTGTCTTACTATTAAGTCCAGAAGATATGTACTCTACCACTCTCAGCAATTGATGAGTGGTGGAGTGTTTTGGCCGAAATCCAAACTGCTCCGGAATGATAATATCATTCTCACTAAGGTGCGTGTTCAGTCTATTAAGAATTATTTTCTCAGTAATTTTACTAAGTGTCGGTAGTAAGCTGATTGGTCTATAGTTGGCTGGAATTGTGGCATCCTCACCAGGCTTATGGATCGCTATAATTATCGCTTCCTTCCATTCTTTGGGGAAATAATTTAGTTTTAGTATTTTGTTTATTAGGGTGGTCAAGTAAAATATTATATTTAAGGGTAGGTTTTTGACCGCAATATTCCTGATTTTGTCGTGCCCTGGGCTTTTACGGTTTTTAAGGTTTTTGATGATATCAATTATCTCTTGCGGGGTGGCTGGGTTAATCTCAGCCGTGACCGGGGAGTTCCTGAAGTTGTTTAGAGTTTGCCTAACCATTCTTAGGGTGTCCTGACACATTAGATCGTGGTTTGGTTCAAATTGCTTTTCGTAATGCCTAGCAAGCGCCTCTGCTTTTTCTTCGTCTGAGTACGCGATTTTAACGCCATCTATTAGTGGCGGGAGTTTAATTTGAGGTTTTCTGAGTCTTTTAGCGAATTGCCAGAGCGATACGTCTTCCGAGCTAAGGGATTCAATTAACTCTTTATACTGTTGCTGCTTTTCTGCGACAATTTTATCCCTGACTTTCCACGTGAGTCTGTTAAGCTCCCTTTTGAGGGTAGGGTCTCTATTAGCCTGCCATGTCTTACGCATTCTGTTCCTTTGCCTAACTAATTGTTTGACATGGTGGGAAAGTGTGGGCATTTTTGGTGACTCACGATGTGTTGTGGCAGAGGCAATAGCTCTCTTGATTTCTGTTGTGAGTGTGTGTGTGGCAGAGTCAATATCCGCCGTGCTCATAATGTTGGGTACTGCCAAGTGCGGCTCAAAAAGTGCTCTTTTGAAAACGTTCCAGTTCACCCTCTCTTGCCCCAGAGAGGCTGGAAGGGGAGTGTTCAGATCGAATGTCACCAATACCGGTAAATGATCCGAGTCGAATTCATCTAGGGTATCGATAGTGTGAGCGTATTCTATGTTTCTCGTTAGGACAAAGTCTATGAATGAGCCGTTGGCACCTGAGAAGCAGGTTGGTCTCGTCGGTGCAATGATGTTGGTGTTTGTTGTGTTCAGTAATCTGTGTATCTGTGTACCGCGTATGTTGGCTCTCCTGCTGCCCCACGCTCGGTGGTGTGCATTGAAGTCGCCCGCGAGTATTGTGTTTGGATATCGCGAGAAAAGCAGTTCCAGCTGCGCAGCTACATTTATACCACTCATGTTTTTGACATATATTGAAGTTAGGATAAATGGGTTTACATTATTTATTTTAATTTTTATGCTAGTATTTTCTACTCCTTGAAGATTTATGTTGTTTATTTCCTCGTGGGGGATATTTCTTTTGATATATATTGCTGTTCCTCCATGGGGGTTTCTAGCAGTTGTATTTGAGCTTAGGTTGTGATAGCCAATATAGTTTGCTATATTTAGTTTTTTATTTTCTCTAACTTTAGTTTCCTGAATTAACAGGGCATCTACATCATTTTCATTTACGTAGCTCCTAAGTTCATTTATTCTTGGATATATGCCGTTCGCATTCCAAAATATTATTTTAAAGCTTTCTTTTTGGGACCTAGCCATGGCGGGTTTGATTCTCACTGTTATTTTTAAAGTCCGCGATTAATTTAAAAGCCTCAAAGACCATTTGCATTGGATCACTCTTTTTTTGTATTAGCTCTGCGAACTGCATCAACAGGTGTTTTATTGCATCTAGGTCGAACATGGTGATAAACCCTCTGATGAGGTTGAGGATTTCATCCATCTTTTCATCATTGGTTTTACCAGCAGGTTCAGTCTCAGCTTCCATATCCTCAGCCTCAACCGCGGTTTGGTCATTTTCGTGAGTATCCTTTTGGACCTCAGTAGTTTTTTGCCTTTTTTCAACCGTTTTTTCTAACAGCTGGGTTTGCGCGAGCTCTTCCTCTCTGACTCGTTTAGTTTTGGCTTCACGTGTTTTGATTTCTTCTTTTGATTTAGCATATTGATTTACAATTTTAGCTTCTAGTTCCGCCTGTCTTGCTTTTTCGGCTTCTTTTCTCTTTATAATGGCTATAGTAGCCAGTTTTACTTCTTCCGGAGTCAATTCTCTGGAAGACGAAGGTTTGGGGGCCTGCTCTTGCACCGATCTGGTGGGTGCTGAAGATTCGTATCTAATTTGCTGTGGCACAGTGTGCGAGGAGCCCCGAGGGGGTGCCTGGGAGTTTAATCCGAGGGCCTTTTGCCTCCAAGGGGGTATCTGATTTTGGGGAGGGGGGGCATACCCCGGTGCCTTTCCTCTGTTCCAGGGGTTCTTCGGGCATTGCCTGAAGTTCGCTGGGTGGTCTCCATTGCAATTTGCACACGTAGCCTTCTCAGACCTAGGTCTCTGGCAGTCCCGTGTGAAGTGTTCTTCAGCACACTTAAGGCACTTAGGTGGCATACTGCAGTTCTCCGAGGAGTGATTGAACTGTTGGCACCGGTAGCAGATTTTGAAGCCCCGTGCTCTGAAGGCCTCTACCTTCACAGCCAAGTAACCTAATCTTGTTAGTCTGTAGACCCTCTGCCAGTCTGCCGTAGGCCTAAGGCTGACTAAGAAGATCGGCAGGGGTAATCTCGTTTTAGTGTTTCTCAGTTGAGAAACCCGGACTACATCTAATCCTTCGGATGTTAAAGTGATTTTTATTTCCTCCATGTTATAATTTGTTGGTAGCCCCTTCAGAACTACCTTTTTTGGCCTCTCCGTCTTTAGGTTTAAGCTGTGGAAGGGGATTTTCTCACTACTTAAATGGCGCTGTACAACCCTGTAGGTGTCAGCGTCATTTGGAATCAATTTTAGCATGTCTCCTGTGAGCTTGCCAGATACTTTATTTCCTGAGATATCATTTAGTTTTTTAAGGAGAACCTTGTAATTATCATTGAACTTTATGAAAAAACATTCAGCTTTTGGGTCTTTTTTCTCAACTTCAACTGTTGTTAGCCTGTCACTATTTTCGACCGTTTTAGGTTTAGGTGCACTTTTAAACACTACTGGTTGCGCGGCAATCTCAGCGTAAGTCTTAGTTTTAACATAATCATTGTCAGTTACATTTACAACATTATCAGCTATTTCATTACAGTCCATGTTATCATGGACATTTAAGTTTTCTTCTACAATCTGGCTTTTAGTAGGAGCATCCTTAGTGGATTGCCCCTCCATCTTTCTTTTTTTATTTGGATTTTCAACCGTTTTAAGTTTATCTTCATCTTTAATATCCTTAATTAAGCCTAGCTCTATCATTTTACTTTTGATTTGAACACTAGAATTACATCCCTCACATTTAGAAATCTCATAAATATCACAATCAATAAACCTATCCAATTTCCGGGCAAACAAAAAAGAGTTCACAGAAAGTAACGAACCTAGCATCTTGGAGACTTGATCCTCTTCCTGTCCCAGTAGTCCGTTCATCAGCAGCTCCCTGATGTGAAGGGTCATCACGTAGACTGCCAGGGTGCAGAAGTTGACGGCGGTCTTGATTTCTTCTTTCAGTCCAGTCATCAGTCCATCATCAGGTAGAGTTTCGCAGTAATCCATCAAGGCACCCTTGAGAGGCCCGAATTCTTCCTCGTCCAGCTCACCAGCAAGTTCGCGAGTAGCTGCCACGTCGCCTCGTTCCAAATCCATATCGTCAGGGTGGAGAAGTTCCAAAAAATAGCACTACCACGTGGTAACAACACACGTGGCACTCCAAAATGGAAAGCACAAAATCCAAAATGGCGAATCGCCCGTACACAACAAGCTGTAGAATTGCTTTGCCCGACGTGCTCTATCGAAACTAGATATAACACGCCCAAGCGGAAGCAAGAAGATCACCAACTGGTAAAAGCAGGAGCAATACTAAAGTACGTCCACACAACTCGAAGTCTAAGCTCCGAATGAATCTGCTTATTGTACAAATCCAATTGTTTATATATCTTATTATCCTCTTATTCTGCATCTTATCAATAAATTCCCTCCCAGTCATGTATTCTTATGATACACGACAGCTTGTGGTATCCCCACTCGCCACTAGATGGCAGCACTGTCGCATTTAAGTTTTCACTTTTGCCCTTCCATTAAGGAAGGTATGGACAAGGCTGTCCATGTCAAAGGTATATTCAGATCTCTTAAGCTCATATGATGGCAAAATATACACATGTTATCCACAGATCGGAGGTAAAAGCCCTCGGGCTAGGCACTCCTGCACGGCTACAACATCTCCTCGGTGTCGGTGTCAAACAACCAGTTCTGTTTATCTTATTAATTTTTGATCCTGTGAGTATTTGCTCTTATAACATGCTTGCACAGTACTCAGTAAGTAGGATCTGGGCCCTTTAGAGCCACAACGTTTTTGTATGTTTCTCGGCCAGAATATTTTTGACAAAAGGATTTTTCCAGCAATTTCTCACCAAAAGCAGGAAAAATCAACCATGAAAAAATTTCCATTCTTCCAAACAGGTGGGTAAATTGTAATACAAGTTCATAGAGGACGCCATTATTGTTCTTCTTACCTTCTGCACACCATTTTTGTTCCATTTTATTATCATTTTCTTAAAGTTAAGGGCTTTTCTTTAAGTCGAAAAAGGAGTACCGATAATAGACTTGAATTTTTGTGAATTGCTCATGGTATATAACTTTCCTTATATACATAGTATAATGTATAAGGAAAGTATTGTGATGGCGTCAAAAATTCGAATTCGAGTTTTCGAAAGGTTAGCAAATTTCAAGCATCCCTGAACACGAATCAAACATTTTTAAGGTGATGTCTGTATCTGTGCGTGTGTGTGTCAGTGAGTCTGTGGAGACAATATCCCACGAAAGATTATTGGAATCCGTGAATACTGGAAGTCTATTGTTTTTAAACGCATTCGAATAGTCATATCACCCCTCCCAAATCTTGAAATGACATTTTGAAAAAATCATCAAAAAATGAATACTTTCAATAAAGTTACATAAATAATCATTTCTGAGTAATATGTCATTAGAACTCGAGATATAGCACATATTTCAAATAAATTTATCATAAAATTACATAAAATTTAAATATAGCATTGATTGTGAAATCTGTTCACTTTTCATATATTGTCACATAGTGTTTTCCAAAAATATGTTGTTGTTGAAACCCAGACCGTCCGACCTACCAGAAAGGTGTAAGGTAACTGTTTGGACGGTTGGGAAGTGCCACCCAATTTAGACCGGAACCCAGTGGGGGAGGCATCCACAAGGACCGTACCCTCCTTCCCCTACCACCAACCTCTCGGAAGGACTTTCGGACCCACATGTTTAGCGTGATCGTACTCCGCATGAACACGGCGGCAGTTTTGGCAGTGACTGGAATCGAACCCGGGCCTACCGAGTGCAACTCCAGTGCGCTAACCAATGGGCTACCGCGCCCCTTCCAAAAATATGTGACATTGCTAAATATTGGAGAGGAAGGCGACCTGCAAAGGACGGTTCCTAGCCCCGTTACAAATATGTATAGGGTTCCCCCCTGGCCACCTGCAAAGGGAAGGGTCAGTGGAGCTTGGACTGCATGTGTGTGGTCCAGTACAAGATGGAGGAAGACGCATCGGGGGGTAAGCGGTCGTTGGGGGCGCAGTTAAGCCCAGGGGTTCACGCTGGAGCGTGGGACCCCAGCCACCTGCAAGTAATAATTCAGGGGCTACTGACCAAGCCCTTCTGTCACGGACTGGCCACTGAAAGTGATGATACAAGTGTTCTCCAATAATATTGAGGGGGAGCTTAGGACCCGGCAGCGAATAAAATTTGAGAGGGAGGAGAGATCAAATTGAAAGTTTTGAAGAGAGTTTTTTTTGGCAGAAAAAGTCGAGAGTGCCTTTTTAGATTTTGTGGAGTTAAGATATTGAAACCTCGTCGGATCGAGATGCTTCCCGATCGCCTGCCTGATCAACCGAACACCTGGCCGATGTCCCAAGAAGCCGAGGTTTGACTTCGCACAGCACTCAGTAATTTAGTATATCTCCTCTCCGCTCTTTTAAATACCTCTATGTGAGGAATAACGTTATGAAAGTAACTAGCCTTTATGAAGTGTGTGACTATTTTTTAATATTTGAGAATTGTGAGTAAGATTATGGTACAATTAATGATTAATGAATTACGAGGTAATAATGATTTACGAGATGTTAATATTTTAAGGGAGCAACTTGCAAGCTCAAATCTTGTCTTTTAATATTTTAATGTTAAATAGTGTAAATAAAACCTTTTTGTTATTTTAAATCTAATTCGTGTCCTCATTTCCAATCCTTCTAATTACCTTTTAATTTTCAGCTTAAACCACTTACGATCACGACAGCCTTTAACTTAATGTTCCATGAACATATTAAGTATTTATAGCGTTCTGAAAGAACGTGTGGTATTTACCACGCAGCATATATTATGCGATAAATTTGTTATCATCATCTTCTTGGATCTAGATCTTTCCATTCACTTGAAAATATACTTTTGATAATAGTTTTGTATTTGTACTCCGTTAGTATCTTATTTTTTGGAAGATTAACCTATATCTCTGCCCATAACGCTTGACGAAATTTTGGCGGCGAATTTAGCGGTATGTCGTCAAATTGGCCAGATTTTTTAAACGTTGCCAAATTGAAGAAAATGTCACTAAATTGATAAAAATGGCGCTTAATCAATGAAAATAATGACTATGAATATTAAATATTTTGGAACTAACGTAACAAACGATTATAAGAATAACCTATTTCGCGGTCCGTCCGTAATGCTTAGCAAAACTATTGGCGGGGTGCCGCTAATTTGGCGACTTTTTTAAATATCGCAAGATTGACGAAAATGTCGCCAAATTAATAAAAATGTCACCAAATTGATACAAATGACGTTAAATAGAAGACAATGCTTTGCAAATTTTTAATTGAGACATATAACTTTCGATATATGACAGACATACCTCTTAGTACATAAGAAATGCGCTTCTCTTCGTTTGTTTGTAACATTTAAGGGGACTCATACCTCACCACAACTTATGAGCTGCCTCCATGTTAACCAATGGGGAAATTTGTTTAGAAGATTCCTTCGTAAATTTTACCTGTAAATGTTAACAGTTTGTTCGATATTAAAGGAGAAACACATACGTTTCAGTTGTCGTACGATTTTTTTTAATATTTAAATTTAAAGTGTTTCAAAAATGAATTTAAATGTTAACAACACAACGGAATTTGCCATTAGGAAGCTTCTGTAGCAAGTTTGAAAGGAAATTTGAATATTTGGCCTACAAAAAAAAAATAGTAATACATTTTTCTATTGATATCAGCAAATATTATAATGTTGTCATTATAAAATCTATTTTTAATGATCCAAAAACTATTTCAAGTGCAGATATGTAGAACAGAATTAAGATAAGTTTACGGCAACCCTGTAAGTCACACGTTGTGGGTTGTACAATCTCTGTCTGTCAGCAATAGATCTTTATGTGGGGAGGGTGATAATGTATTTGCTTGACAGCCGTAATCAAGGAAAGTACAGCCCTCTATAGTTCCCTGCTTCTAGAAGCAACAACTCTCTGGTTATGTGGTTTCATGGGGGACTGGGACAATAGAGTTTTTCCCCAGAATTCGTAGAAGTTTCCAAAGCAGTTTTGTGCAAGATTTCAGTTCAAATCCTTTTGTTGTTGATACAAATATGTTTTGCATTTTTGAAAGAAATATTTGTCTTTCCAATTCTTTTTTTTTTCTACCAATATTGCAGTACTTCTTGCTGAAAGCATTACATAATTAGTTTTCAGAATGTATAGACTGTCTACAAAAGTGGGTTTAAGATTTTTAGCCCACGGGAGCCGTAGCAAGTGTGCATTATTTTCCTTTTCAGTTCATCACAATATATTTTTACTTTCCCTATATACATAATATATAATACACAGGGAATAATATTGAGGGGGGGGGGATCCTAACAACTAAATCAATAGGGTTCCACTAATCATCGAGTGTGAGAATCGTACCAAATTATTTCCAAAGTACTGTGGCATGGTTTAAAATTCAAATACGAGTTTTTGACGGAAGAGTACGTTTCAGGTATCCCTGAACTCGAATCGAACGTATTTGAAGTAATCTGAGTGAGCCTGCGGCCGCGATATCTCATAAACGAATGAAGCGTTTTAGAAATAATTTAATACAACTATCGCACTCAGTGATTAGTGAAACCCTATTGATTTAAAACTCGGTTAGGACGAACATCCCCCCCCCCTTTTATGAATTTAAAGAAAAAAATAAGGACTTTCAATAATTACAATTACACATTTACAGGCATTTTTTGCTGGAACTTTGGAAAAAAAAAAAGGTTCTTTTATCCCGAATTGTATCAAAATCTAATCAGAACCAGGGTCACCCACAAATAATTTACCTATAAAATTCAATGAAATTCGGTCAATTAAATTTTGAGTTAGAGTGAATACAAAATCTGTACGCACACAGACTTCACGTTAAAAATAGTGTTTACTTGTTCTAGAGGTCTCAAAACGTGTAGATCCGTCGAAAACTCGAGTTGGGATTTTCGACATGATTTCAATACTTCCCTATATATTACAATGTACTGCAGAGAAATTTAAAAAAAATTTGATGTGGGCAGCACATGAATTTCCCTATAAACTTTAATTCATCTTCTCCTTATTTATTTATTTAATAATTCATTAAATTGAATTTAATTGTACAAAACACCGAATTTACACTTTTAATCCAATTTTGGTTTTTTTTGTGTGTGTTATCTGGACATATTTTCAAAGGCGGCGTAGCAAACACGCGAAAAAACTAAAATATCTGGAAAACGGCTAATGCTAGAATAATGGGGTTGGTCTTATTCTTTTTATCGTCAAAAATTACTTGCAAAACCAACATTTAATTGATATATTTGAGAATACGTGAACTTTTATTTTATATTTTAATGATTTTTGCGTAGCATTTTGCAAAAAGAAAAAAAAAATGGTACTGTTTTCCCAAATCTTTCTAGGGTAACCTACAAGAGATTTATCTAACAAATTTTGTGAAATTTGATAAATTAGTATTTTTAGCTATAGTGGATACATGCGATTTTTGTGGTCATTTCTCAAAAGGAGGTAGGTTCTTTTTTCCCGAATCATACCAAAATCTAATTAGCACCAGGATCACCACAAGTAATTTACCTTGAATAATTTTTGAAATTTGGTCAATTACTTTTACAGTGAGAGTAGATACATACATTGCACAGACAGACACACACACAGACGTTACGCTGAAAATGTTTTTTACTTTCCCTACAATTTTTTACTTTTCCTACAATATATGGTATATAATATATAGGTAAAGTATTGGAATCGTGTCAATAATCGCAACTCGAGTGTTCGACTGATCTATACACGTTTTGGACCTCTAGAACACGAAACAAATATTTATTAGTTAGAGTGTTTTTTAGTTAGAGTGGATACAAGCATTTGCGGGCCATTTCGCAAAAATTGGCGGGTTCTTTTATCCCGAATCGTACCCAAAATGAATCAACACCAGACTTACCTACCAAATTTTGTGAAATTAGGTCCATTAGTTTTTTAGTTACAGTGGTTACAAAATCTGCACAGACAGACAGACAGACACAGTGACAGATGTCACGCTAAAAATGGTTTTATCGTATTCTAGAGGTCTTGAAACGTGTAGATCCGTCGAAAATTCGAGTTGCGATTTTCGACATGATTCCAATACTTTCCCTATGCATTACCATGTATTGCAGGGAAAGTAAAAATCTTATGTGGGCAGCACATGACTTTCCCTGCAGACTTATATTAACGTTCTCTTTGTTTTAATTAAATTTGTTTCACTTTTAATTCAATTTTCGTTCTCATTCGGTAACCAGACTTATTTTCAAAGGTGGCGTAGATTCCAATTCATATTTTCTTTATTTTTTAATAATTCGTTAGATCGAGTTTAATTGCACCAAATAATACTAAATTTGCATTTTTAATTCAATTTTTGTTTTTATTTGGTAACTAGCAGCATACCCGTTCTTCGTACGGAGTATATAATATAAAGAAACTTGAAATTCATAATCATGCCCAAATTCTTATAGTATACTAAATGACATGTTTAATCAAAATATTCTGTTAAAATATTTAATATAATGCTCCTAAAAAGAAGTTTAAGAATCTCTGTTCTCGCTATATAAAATTATCTTCATGGACATATCTGAAGAATAAAACATCTTGGACCCCTTATGTAAGTAAATATAAAAAAAAAATATGGAATTGAATCAATATATGCAAAATAAAAGCGTTAAAATTGTATGGGATCCGTACTAATTATATACGCGAATATTAGAAAATATAACCTGTATTAGTAGATTACATGTATAAATTGAAAATACCAATAATTTATTCCAATATATGTCCAATAATTCCAATGATCCAATAATGTCCATATTCCAATAATTTATTCCAATATATGTCAAAATTAAAGTGCTAAAATTATATGGGAAGATATACACGTACTACTTATAATGTCCGATTATTAGTAGAAGATTACCCGTTTTGCAATATGAGTCACAAATGTTTTTTGGTAAAATACAACAGACGACGTAATAAATTGAATATATAATTAATCCCCTTAATCTTCATACCAGAAGACTGTACTTGATTCCAATATATATGCCAATATATGTCAAAATATATGCCAATATACCTGTACTACTTATATTCTCGTAGGTTAGAAGATATACCCGTGCATTCCTAGAAGATTACTCGTACAACGTACAATATGCGTGTGTCAGCAATTTTTGCCGCAATAAAACAATGGCGTAATAACTTAAAAATATCAATAATCCCTGAATCAATAATTCCGGAAAATATCAATAATAATAATGTTTAAACCTGAAGAGTATAATTGATATTATCCAGTCCAAAATGAAATGGCAATGAAATTTATTTTATATACATATCTTCATTATTCAAATCGGAAAGGATTTAATAAAAATCGTCTGCCGCATAAACACATTGGATTTAAATCCGTTGCTAAGCGACATGATATCATTTGCTTCAAATAAATTGGTAGAAAAAATATCGTCTAAATAGTTACATTTCTATGGAACATTTGGCGACAGTTTCGTCAAATTAGCGACATTTAAAAAAATCGCCAAATTTATCGCCAAGTGGGACTGTAGAACTGACAGTTCCACTTTGCGACAAATTGACGAAATATCATCACAATACTATCCCCTAACAAAAAACAATTAATATCATTTATGTAGCGCAATTTTATCAATTTCAAGATATTTTTATAGATTTGAAAACATTTTTATCAATTTGGTGACATTTTAAAAATTCGCTAAATGTATTACTAAGTAGGATGGTTGGTCTGACAGATAAATGCTAACCGAACATCATTTCAGTACTCTCTTCTAACAAAACAAAAAAAAATTTCATTGATATGTAGAAGACCCAAGCCACACGACCAACCCGAAGGTTTATGGCAGCTGTTTGTGTGTCGTTTATAACAATTTGGCGACATTTCCGTCAATTTGGCAAAGTTTAAGAAAAGTTGTCAAATTAGCGATATCCCTCCAAATTCGTAGCTTTGAATTTGCAGATCTGAATGAAACATTCTTATCCCGTTTCAATATACTAAATGAAAACACTACAATTGTATTAGAAGATATACCCGCTCTACTCTTTTTCTGTTTCAACAATCGGCTATATGAATTTATTGGCTAAACACAATATATGAGTTTAGTAGCTAAATACGATATAAGCTTGAAAACTCTTTGCCTGCTTTTAGTTTTTTCGTATTTTCTCTACGGCACCTTTGAAAATAAGTCCAGTTATCAAATGAGAACGAAAATTGAATTAAAAGTGAATTAAATTTAATTAAAATAAAGATAACGTCGATATAAGTCTGCAGCGAAAGTCATGTGCTGCCCAAATCAGATTTTTTTTTTCACGTTCTAGAGATCTCAAAATGTGTCGATCCGTCGAAAACTCGAATTGTGATTTTCGGCACGATTTCAATATTTTCCCTATATATTGCCATGTATTGCAGGTAAAGTAAGAATATATGTATGACAGTGAAAAATTCCAGTTGCACATTAAAAAATCTGATGTGGGCAGCACATGACTTTTTCTGCAGACTCGTATTCACGTTCCCCATTTCTTCAGTAATTCATTATATTGAGTTTAATTACAGAAAATTACGTCCACAATTATTTTAAAAAATGACACTGAATTGGCATTTTTAATTCAATTTTCGTTCTGAGTTGGTAACTGGACATTTTTTCAACAGTGGCCCAGCGTAAATGCGAAAAAACTAAAATATCTCGAGAACGGCTAGCCCTGATGTAATGCAGTTGGTCTTATTCTTTTCATTGTTAAAAATTGTGTATAAAACAAACATTTAATTAATATATTTGAGCATACGTAGTTTTTTATTTTAGAGTTTGGGGATTTTTCGGGTCATTTTACATGAAAGGGTAGGTTACTTTTTTGGAATCGTACCAAATTCCATTCAGCACCAGGGTAACCCACAAGTGACTTATCTACTAAATTTTGTGAAATTCGATCTATTAGTTTAGGATGGTGGGGGGAGCCCCCTAGTTTATAAAGAAATAATTACAAAGCAACTTTTTATGCAACATTTGGGTTAGATCTTGTATTAAATTCCATGTCACCGATGAAAATCGAATATTCTCTTTCATCAGGGAAGGCTTAGTATATTTTATCATGGAGGGGGTCAGTATTAAATTCCATGTCACCGATGAAAATCGAATATTCTCTTTCATCAGGGAAGGCTTAGTATATTTTATCATGGAGGGGGTCAGTATTAAATTCCATGTCACCGATGAAAATCGAATATTCTCTTTCATCAGGGAAGGCTTAGTATATTTTATCATGGAGGGGGTCAGTATTAAATTCCATGTCACCGATGAAAATCGAATATTCTCTTTCATCAGGGAAGGCTTAGTATATTTTATCATGGAGGGGGTCAGTATTAAATTCCATGTCACCGATGAAAATCGAATATTCTCTTTCATCAGGGAAGGCTTAGTATATTTTATCATGGAGGGGGTCAGTATTAAATTCCATGTCACCGATGAAAATCGAATATTCTCTTTCATCAGGGAAGGCTTAGTATATTTTATCATGGAGGGGGTCAGTCCCCTCTGGCCACTGGTTGGCTGCAATCTTGTGTTTCTGTCATGAGCTTCTGACAAGGACTCTGAACTTGTTCACGATGAAATTTGAGCATTGCAAATGGTAGAAATTTGCAGTGTCAACGGAGATCAGTTAGTCTGGCATCGACCCCCCCCCCCTCCACCAGTGACTTAAGTCTTGCGTGTATACTCTAAAATTTTTGAAATACGCCAACATCGACAATCCCGATGTCTATTGCAATTACTGTTGATTTAAAGATTTAAATAAACACTAGTTGCCGATGGAGATAAAATATTTTACTCTAGTATTTTTGAAGTGGAAGATTTCTT
The DNA here is from genome assembly GCA_951213105.1 of Amaurobius ferox. Taxonomy (NCBI): domain Eukaryota; kingdom Metazoa; phylum Arthropoda; class Arachnida; order Araneae; family Amaurobiidae; genus Amaurobius; species Amaurobius ferox. Next base: position 45,171,413 of record OX578153.1, on the reverse strand, counting down.
TTTTCTTATAGAACGATGTATGTAATAACAATTCAATAAACAGGAATCTTACGATGTATGCAATCACAATTCAATAAACAGGAATCTTACATTGTCTTTCACATCAGTTTTCCAATTTTAAACCCAATTTGGTGTTATTAATAAATGTTAAAGTAATTCTGCTGCTGGCTCCAACTTTCAAATAAACTTTATTTGAAAATTTACGCAAATTTCCAATAAAATAATCTAATCATCAGTACGATATGGCATCAGACAAGAGCAATTCAAAACTCTTTCTTTCTCTTCAGAGGGCTGAAACTGAACTGGTTTATTCAATGCAGTGCCCATGACCACAAGGCATTGTATCGTGACACTCCCTCACCCGGGATAAGGGTACGGGAATTTATGGCTTTAGTGCGTCCCGAAATAGGATACAAAGAGAGGCTTACTTTTTGGTGGGAAAATCATTTCGATGATGGGCAGCTCAATTAGGAAAAGGGACTGTGAAAACAGAGCTAAAAGTTGAATTCTTGCAACCATGCCATTTTTACAAGCGACATCTAGGGAACAGATTGTCGCGGATTTGAGTTTCATTGAACGGTTAGCGGGGCCTTAACGATACATATGTCGAACTCGACGAATAATCTAGCAAAATAGCGCCCACTTGGTGATATTAATCTCAGATTGGAAAAATATCGTCAAAAATGACGAAGTTAATGAAAACGACTTCCAATTAATGAATTTATTATTAAAATATTTTAATATATCGAGTATATTGCTTATTGAGGTTGCTATCAATATCGATAATTGTTAATTTAGAGTTGTGTGAAATATAAGTTAAATAGGTACGAAATAGCTTTACATGTCATCATCTAGAAAAGTGTCAAATGTACAACGCTACAAACACTGTACTTTGGGTTTTTTATCTGTGAGAGAAGTAAATGCATTGCATTACCTAACGAAAATCATGTACTGCCAACATCGTTTTTTTTTCACAGTAAATAATTCGAAATAAATGCATTTTATTCTGTTATTAATTTACTTATATACAAAGTATAATATATAAGGAAGATATTGTGACGGGATCACAATTTGGAATTCGAGTTTTTGACGGGAGAGCACGTTTCAAGCATCACCGAACACGAATCAAACGTTTTTGAGGTGGTGTGTGTGTGTGTGTATATGTCAATGAGACTGTAGAGACGATATCTCATGAACAGAGGGAGAGACAGAAGGGGTTTGAAGCGGATTGTAGCCAGAAAGCACAAGACAACATCATTCTGAGATGAACAACACACATCTACAGGAAGCTGTATTTGAAAAAACTATCCGGCCTGAACTGCATGTGGCAAAAATTTATGGTAAAGCGGCGATTCCCAAACCACTGGTTACAAGATGCAATGCTTTGAAACGACGAAAATGGTGTCGCGAGCATAAAAATAGGACACAACAACAATGGGAGAATGCCATCTGATCAGAGAAATCGTTGTTCACATTATTCCAGACTGTAAAAGCGTTTTCTAAGTGTTAAAAGACTTTTCTGCTTTCACATTCAAATGTATAAAGTTAGTTGATATAAACATGTATAACACAATAACGTAATAGTGGTAAGTACTAAACTCCAGAGTTCAGATCCGTCTCCCTGGTGAGAAGCGAAACTACAACTCAATGGCTGGAATAAATAACTGGCAAGAACAACTCATTAAATGATGAGATTAAAGACATTTTGAAATTAAAACACAGTCTTTAATTAAATGGTAGTTAGGTAATTCAAATACAAGCATGACATCAAAATTCACTCTTAACTCGGAACATCTGCGTTCCTATCTTTCTGAAGTAATATACAAATGATGACATGAAAGCAAAGATATATGCTCTTAAATTATTTACTGGCAATACATTATTTCTTGCTGGCATCTTAAAATCTGGAATTACTTTTAACCAGTCAAACTGGAATTTAAACAAAGTTACCAGCTCTACTATGATAAGTATTTATACTTACAAAACTTCTCTTTACTCTTGGCAGGGCAGTCATCATTAGAGGGTGAGATTTGAAAAACATCTTTCAATTTAATTCAATTACCAACACTTTAGCCATTTTTAAATTTTGACGAGAGAAATTTTAATTGACTGCCCCTACCAAGTCCTGTTCCAAATCTGAAGACAAAAAGCCAAGCGCGTCACTTTACATTTACCGCGCTGACGTCACAACACACATATACATATCACACGTACCAAAACCGAGCATTGGAAAATAATCAACAAAATAAAATTAACACTCAACGGCTTTTCTTTCTCTCTCCGCTGACTGGCAGGCGAGCCTTTTCAAGGTCGCACACACTCCACAATTTTGCTCTATTTCGACAGAAAATCGTCTGAGGGCTTCTACATTTACATGACATGAAAAGAGCATTTTAAAACAAAAATATGCATCGCAGATTTCGATGCCACAAATATCTTCCCCCCACCGGCAAAAAATTTTGCAACCGCAGGGCAGGAAAATTTTCTCCAAGAGAATCCTGTAGAAGCATCACCTCCAGCAGGGCGATCGCAGAAGCAGCAACTGCCGCAGGCAATTTTGCACAAAAATTTTGAGGGTGAGCAATGTACGTACGTCTACACTACCACCACACTCAAGGAGTCCAGAGACTTGATCAGGGTCCCCGTTGTCCAAGAGTCAAAACATCAAAACATGGCCAAAAGAGAGGACACAATGCTGTCCAAAAACTGCTATAGGATCCTTTCAAAAGAAAACACACAGTTAAAACATATGCAAATACACTGAAATACACAAAATATGCTCTTATCAAACTTTCTCAAATTCTTCAAATAAAAAAAAATTCACCTGTAAAATACACTAAAGATTCCTGCTGTGTAACTGTACAGAAAAATATGTTTCCAGAAAGAGTAAAAATCAGCGGGGAACTATACGGGTTGCCATCATAATAAAATGGGTGTGTAAAAATGAGAAAAAAAATATCCCGCGTGCTGGGCTTCCGGTGCATCCAGACGAAAGCAGGACAGCCACGGTCCAAAGCACTTGTCAATTCAGCAAAGATGAGAAACCCAACTCCGAAGCGATGAGTCCTCCATCACGACATCACTCCTCCGACACACAGGGGTTCCAGAAGATACGCCTCTCGCCTCTGCTCTGGAAACAACGGCGAGATCTGTCCAGCCTCGACCAGGTGCAGCAAAAAGCCGGGATTTTAAAATGCTTCATTCACATCCCTCTCGAAACACAGGGTGTAGCTTGTTTGTGTAAACACCTGCAATTCACTCAAAAAAGAAAAAACATTTGCAACATTGAACTCAAGGGACAATGGTGACTGACGAAACTACTGTACTCATTGTACCAGTAGGGAAGTGGACTTGTAAAAATGTAAACATGAAATGCAGATCAAATAAAAAATATATGTAAAGCAGGAACAGAAAAACATATGAAATAAATTTTCAAAAACAGAAATATTCAAAAATTTTGTCAAAATCAGGTAAGTTGTCAGAAGTGTCAACTCATGCACTTCACAACAGTTTTTCATGTCAGGTATTCAAAATTCTGCACATCTGAAATTAAAATTTTCATCACCACATGATATTAAATTACTTGAAATTATTGTAAATATTGAAACTTATTGCAGAAGAGGTTCCATCACAACCTCAAACAGATGAACTTGATCAAACATAGTCATCTCATCACTCAAAAAAGTTTTTCGAAGATTTCAAAACAAATCACCAAAAATTTCACAGCTCAAAGATCACGAAAAGTTTCAAATTTCCAGATTCAAAAAGTTTATCAAAAGATAATCAAAAGTTTTTGTAGAGTGAAAAGTTTCTGTCGATAACACACACATTACAAAATTAAAATTGCATATAAATTCAAAACAGTAAAATTAATAAAATTTTGTATTTTCACAGATGAAGCATGTTTCACAGATGAAATAACCTTCCATTACAATGGGTCAGAGATGTGTGTAAATAAAATATTTAGAATAAACAATAATAAATTTCAATAATCAGATTCAATACTTTCAGAAAAATTATGCACAACAATCAATTAAGCTTAAATTTCAAGATTCAAAAATTTCAACAAGCTGCATTAACAATTACTGTATCACTCTTTCTTAAACAAATTTTGTAAACACTGGAATTCTGCATCACAGAAGAAGAAGATTTTGAACTTTGTTGTGCACAGATGAAAAACTGGATTAATTAAATTGTCTAAGAGAATATCGACTGTTCACTCTAGGACGCTGCTGGTTTAAAGCTCTATTGTAGACCACTCTGGTATGAGGGTTATCACAGTTTGTGTGACTGGAAGGTTGTTTGTTTACACTATTTGGATCCCTGGAAAATGGAACACTGGAATCTGAAGCACTGGAAACAGGTTGTTTGTTTGCACGGCTCTGAGAACTGGAAATTGGAGCACTGGAATTTTGTCGCTGGAAAACACTCGAGGTTGATGAGGACACAGTTTGTTTATCACGACCAAGTGCACTATCTTTTGGAAGAGTTTGAAGCTCAACTCTTCTAGGTGGTAGTAATGTAAGTCTGTTGACATGGACTCTCTGCTCGTTCTTCGGATTTAGAACATGTTGTATTATAAAGTTAACTGGAGAGATTTTCTTGATCACCTTAAATGGACCTCTATTATATGAAGAAAGTTTTTTGGACTGGTCGCGTGGTAAATATGGAGTGTAAAGATACACGTGGTCATTTTCTTTAATCACAGGTTGTTTTGCACCTTTATGTTGTTGTTGCATTTGACTCTGTTGTGCTTTATCCAGATTAACTTTAACAATTTCATATATTTTCTTTAATCTATATTCCAAATCTTGACCATAATCATGCACAGAATCATATTTTGTGCTTTTAAATCCTGTTAAAAGGGTATTTGGTACTGTTAAATCTCTGCCATACATGAGGTATGCAGGAGTTTCTCCAGTTGATGCATGAACAGCATTTCTGTGGGCCAGAAGGGCAAAAGGAACTGAACGATCCCAGTCGTCTTTCTCTTTATATGCAAGATTCTTCAAACTTCTGAGCAAAGATTTATTTGCTCTCTCACAGAGGCCATCAGATTGGGGATGATAGCTACTGGTACTATGTTTGATGATTCCCAACTTCTTGTATAGGCTCTGAGCAGCTTTTGAAAGAAAATTCGACCCTTTATCTGTAATCAGGTGGTGGGGAATACCGTGAGACGATATGAATTTCTCAAAACATTCCAAAATTTTCTCTGAAGTAATAGATGACAATGGGTAAGCTTCTGCCCATCTTGTGAAATAGTCTGTAATGACTAAAATATACCTTTTCCCAGAATTGGAAACTGGAAAAGGACCTATACAATCCATTGCCACTCTTTGGAAGGGAAAATCAGATGTATCAAACTTCTGTACTGGTGCTTTAAAATTTCTGAACCCATGGTTCATGACACAAACATCACAAGAACTGACATAATTCTGTGTTTGAGTGTACATGTCTTGCCAATAATACTTTCTGCTGATACTGGACAAAGTTCTGCGAAACCCACAGTGAGCAAATGCAGGACAGTCATGGTGCAGCCACAAAATTTCAGATACCAATGACTGAGGTACTACCAATCTTTCATTAAATTCGTGTCTTCTTTTGGGGTGCTTATGTGTGCACCACAATGCATTTTCTCTCTCGAAAAAGGTTAATCTTTGTGGATATGGAGCCACATTTTTTTCTAAGAAATTCTTAATTTTGTTGCATCTGCTATCAGATTTTTGAGCGTTAACTATTCTAGTAAACAAAGTTGGTTCCACTGTCAATTGCTCTAAATTTTCACTCTGAATATTTTCTTCATCATTTACATTTGTATTAATTGCATTCACCTGTTGAATTTCTGAACTTTTTGAAGATTTCTGATTTTGTGCAAAATTTACTTTCTTTGGTTTTTGGGCATTAGCCGAATTTTTAGCACTTGCAGAATTCTTTGACAAGGGATTTTCCTTGTCACCGACACATCTTGATAAGTAATCAGCCACAATATTCGCATTTCCTGGCTTATGAATGATCTCATAGTCAAACTGGGAAAGAGAAGCTATCCAACGTGAAAGTCTGGATGTTGGATCCTTGAATTTGAAAATAAATGAGAGGGAGTGCTGATCACAATAAATTGTGAAATGAGCTCCAATTAAATAGTGTTTGAAAAAATTTGTTGCCCAGACTACAGCTAAAGCTTCACGCTCAACAACACTGTATCTGGTTTCAGCATCATTTAGCTTCCTGCTGGCATATGAAATAGGGTGTAAAAAACCATTTTCATCTTGCTGTGAAATATATGCTCCAAGTGCATATTTAGATGCATCTGTGTGCAATATGAATTTCTTTTTAAAATCAGGTAAAATCAAAATTGGTTCTTTTAAAAGTTCTTTCCTCAAAATGTCAAAAGATTCTTGAGCTGCTTCATTCCACTTAAATTTTTCACCTTGTTTTGTTTTTAAAAGTTGTGTGAGGGGCAAAGCAACATCTGCAAAATTCTTCACAAATTTTCTATAAAATCCTGTGAGACCCAGAAACTGCCTCACATTCTTTATAGACTTTGGCGTCTTAAATTTCTGAATTGTTTCTAGATTGTGTGGATCAGGTTGCACTTTCCCATCTGAGACCAAAAATCCCAGGTATTTAATTGTTCTTCGAAAGAAGTAACACTTTGAAGGCTTTAGTTTTAGATGATGTTCTTGCAATTTAACAAATACTTCTTCCAATTTTTGTATATGTTCTTCAAAGGATTTTGAAGCCACAACTATATCATCTATATAAACATTCGAAACACCTGCCAAGACCAATGACATTAATCTCTGGAAAGATGCAGGAGCATTTTTGAGCCCAAAAGGAGTGCGACACCACTCGAAATGGCCTTTGTTGGTTGAAAAAGCTGTCTTTTCACAGTCATTCGGGTCCAAACAAAGTTGGTAAAACCCAGAAGTAAGGTCCAGAGTGGAAAAATAAGTTGCTCCAGCCAAATTGTCGATGAGCTCACTGATATTAGGAATTGGATATGGTTCGTCAATCATGACTTCATTTAACTGCCTAAAATCGCAGACCAAACGATATGACCCATCTGCTTTCTTGACAAATAGGACCGGCGTATTATAAGGCGAAGTACTGGGCCTAATAATACCCGCACCAAGAAGTTCTGTAACCTGTTTATTTAATTCTTCTTGAAGGTGATGAGGCACTCTGTAATTTTTCTTTTTAATTGGTATGTTAGTTCTTAAATTTATTGTATGGAAAATTGTATCACAACCCTCAATTTCTGAAACCGACTTTGCAAAAACTCTACGATGCTTTTTAAGAAGTTCCAATAACTTCCTCTTCTTCTCTCCATATAAGTGACTTAAGTCAAAGTCACCACCCCAAGCTTCAAATTTTTCATTATTTTCAATGGGTGTGTGGTCAGTTACTGTATTTACTGGCAATGCTTGTACTTCTTTAATACTTTGTAATTTTGCAATTTTCATTTTCTTGTTCAAATTAATTACATTTTCAGAAGGATTTGCTATTTTCACATACAAATAATCTTTTTGAGGTGTCTTGTACACTGCTCTTGCCACAAAAAATTATTTTTCTCCCTCAAGCGGTTCAATCAAAATAGTATCATTATCTTGAAATTTATGATTTATTCTAATTTTTATAAAAGATTCAGTAAGTGGATTAAGTTTACTTTTTTGAAATACAGTTGCAACAATAAATTTATTTTCTTTAATTTCATTAATAACATTGATTCTTTCTTCCTTTTCATTATAAGTATTTTTGTACAAAGGTGGTCCCAAAACTGAGTTATTCGGGCTGGTCAGAAAGTAAGGAATTTCCTTCCGATTTGCATTGTTTACATTCGTGAATGTCTGTCTGTCATGTACCTTTTCATTTCTATTTCCAAAATTCTGATCAAAATTTCTAAATAAACTTCGTCTTTCCAAACAACTATCTTCTTGTAAGCTACAGACATTTGCCAGTGAAAATTCCTGACTGGAAAAATTTTCTCTGCTTTTAAATGGAATATTTTGTCCACACATGATCATGTTATTGTTTTCAAAATCGATTACAGCTTTATTTTCTGCTAAAAATGAGTTTCCAATGATAGCTTTGTAATTTGATGGTGCAGGAGAATTCAAAACCCAGAACTCAAGAATAAAGTTTTCATCCTGTATGGTTAATTTAATTGAAATTTTATAATTCACAATTGTATCTCCTCCGTTAAATCCACGCAGTACAGCAGGTTTTCTATGCACTGTATATTTCTTTTTATCGAATAAATTTAAAATTTCTTCATATGTGATATTTATGCTGGACCCTGTGTCAATTAGCATATTCATGGAATTTCCTGCAAGTTTAGCAGAAATAACAGGCAAGTTTGTTGCATTTTGAGATGCGTTCTGTACTATTGTACTAATTTCATAAGTGTTTCCAAAATTTCCAAAGCTCTTTCTTGAATTTTGGTTCAAATTTCCAAAATGTACTTGATTGGCTGATCTGTCTTTTCTGAAATTTCTTCTATTAAAGTTACTTTTGTAGCCGAAATTAGTGTTATTACTATGATTTGTTCTAAAATTTGGACTTTTGTAAATATCGAAAGTATTTCCTCTATTGTTGTTGTTTCCTCTAGCTCTTGGTGTAGCCGGAATAAAATTATTTCTTTCACCAGGTTTCCTGTAACTACGAAATCCTCTCTGTTGATTTACTTCTCTCAAGTAGTTATTTCTGCTTTCTTCTCTCTTCGGGGTAACCGGAATTCTTCTCGCAAATTTTCCTCTACTTCTGCTTCCCGGGGATATGTACGTCTTCATATTTGATCGAAAATTTCTTAAATTAGGTGTTCTAGGGGATTTCTCTGTTACGTCATTTTCTTCCCATATTTCTTCTTCGTCTTCCCAATTTTCTTCCTGTCTGTCCCTTTTTTCTAGTTCATTCTTAAGTTCATCTAATTGATTACTTTGAATTTTAAGTAGTTTTTCTAATTCTGTTATTTTCTCATTTCCTAAATTTTTCTTTTCAACCGAATTTACTTCTAAATGTTCTTCATTTTCGTTTTTACACTGCTCTTCAAGCACCGCTAACTCTTTAGCTGATTCAAATGTTTTTGGATTCTGCGCTAGGACTAATCTTCTAAAATCAGAATTTAATCCCCTTATAAATGCATTTTTCAAAAGCGCTTTTCTTATGGAGTAATTATTGTTTTTTTCCAACTCTTCCGGTACCGCTACGTACGAGGCTGATTCAATTCGAACAGCGAACTGGCGAACCGTTTCTCCCGATTTCTGTCTTATATTTACTAGCTCAGCAATTCGCTTTGCCATATCTTCTTTATTTTCAAAATTATCCCTAAGAGCCAAAACTAATTCATCATAATTCTTCGAATTCTTTAAATTCGGAATGCCGTTTACTAGCCGACTCGCTGGACCAGACAGTTTCATTTTCAAACAAAAAATTTTCTCTTGAGACGTCCATCCCGCATTCTCTGATATCAACTCCAATCTATCTAAAAATGATTGAAGTGAACTATCCTCCGCTCCGGAGAACTCTGGAACCGAGTTCCAAAATTGAGTCTTCCCGATGTTTGATTTAGCAGTCCCAGTGGTGCTCACAGAAAGTGACCGACGCTGAGGAGGTGAGCGTACCGGTGAAGGTGAAGCCTGTCTGACATTGTTAACGTTCCTTTGAACTTGTGAGTTACTTCTCACATTTCTTTTCCTTCTGCTTTGTCTGCCTGACATTCTTAATTTTGTTCTCAAAATTTATTTTTAACAAATGTTTATTTTAAATCAAGTCGAAAATGTGTCGTGTAAAAAGTGTTCTTGTTGTGAAAATGTTTATATGTCACAATATGCAGTAATTCTTACATATATTTCATTTGCAAATATATACTGACTTACTTCGGTGGTATCAAAATCCACATTCATTTCTGCATCTGTACATATTATAAATACATTTTCTTTTCACAAAAATATCAAATATATTTTTATTTCAACTCTTGCCATTTCAAAATCATTTTTAGAAACCGAAAATAACACAAATATTTTTTTTGAAATCGAAAGTATTCCAGCACTCAGGGAGACAAAAGTGCACACGGCACCAAACATGTAAAAGCGTTTTCTAAGTGTTAAAAGACTTTTCTGCTTTCACATTCAAATGTATAAAGTTAGTTGATATAAACATGTATAACACAATAACGTAATAGTGGTAAGTACTAAACTCCAGAGTTCAGATCCGTCTCCCTGGTGAGAAGCGAAACTACAACTCAATGGCTGGAATAAATAACTGGCAAGAACAACTCATTAAATGATGAGATTAAAGACATTTTGAAATTAAAACACAGTCTTTAATTAAATGGTAGTTAGGTAATTCAAATACAAGCATGACATCAAAATTCACTCTTAACTCGGAACATCTGCGTTCCTATCTTTCTGAAGTAATATACAAATGATGACATGAAAGCAAAGATATATGCTCTTAAATTATTTACTGGCAATACATTATTTCTTGCTGGCATCTTAAAATCTGGAATTACTTTTAACCAGTCAAACTGGAATTTAAACAAAGTTACCAGCTCTACTATGATAAGTATTTATACTTACAAAACTTCTCTTTACTCTTGGCAGGGCAGTCATCATTAGAGGGTGAGATTTGAAAAACATCTTTCAATTTAATTCAATTACCAACAATTTAGCCATTTTTAAATTTTGACGAGAGAAATTTTAATTGACTGCCCCTACCAAGTCCTGTTCCAAATCTGAAGACAAAAAGCCAAGCGCGTCACTTTACATTTACCGCGCTGACGTCACAACACACATATACATATCACACGTACCAAAACCGAGCATTGGAAAATAATCAACAAAATAAAATTAACACTCAACGGCTTTTCTTTCTCTCTCCGCTGACTGGCAGGCGAGCCTTTTCAAGGTCGCACACACTCCACAATTTTGCTCTATTTCGACAGAAAATCGTCTGAGCGCTTCTACATTTACATGACATGAAAAGAGCATTTTAAAACAAAAATATGCATCGCAGATTTCGATGCCACAAGACTAACAGATGTGTATACATTTGGAGAACGCCAGCAGAAGCCTATAATCAGGGGGGGGGGGGGTTGTTGTTGTTGAAACCCAGACCGTCCGACCTACCAGAAAGGTGTAAGGTAACAGTTTGGACGGTCGGGAAGTGCCACCCAATTTTGACCGGAACCCAGTGGGGGAGGCATCCACAGGGACCGTACCCTCCTTCCCCTACCACCAACCTCTCGGAAGGACTTTCGGACCCACATGTTTAACGTGATCGTACTCCGCATGAACACGGCGGCAGTTTTGGCAGTGGCTGGAATCGAATCCGAGCCTACCGAGTGCAACTCCAGCGCGCTAACCAATGGGCTACCGCGCCCCGGGGGGGGTTGTAAAAGCAATGCGCAACGCAACACCTGTTTTCGGAATCTGCGTAAGACGAGTCAAAATTTCTCGATTGTTTGCTGTTCTTCCCGCCGTTGATGTTGAGTACGTTGTTTATATTGACCTTGGATTTACATCTTGTTTTGCATCGTCTGACTTCTTTTACACATTCAAGTGCAGCTATTTTACTTTTATTTAGTACTTAATAATTTCATCAACATCATGCCGAATTGTGCAGTTACTCGAAATTTGGAATTCGAGTTTTTGACGGGAGAGCACGTTTCAAGCATCACCGAACACGAATCAAACGTTTTTGAGACATGCGAGAACACAAATCGCAACACAAAAGGTATGGAAATTATTTATCATAGTTTCCCTAAAGATGATTCTATGTGAAAAAAAATGATACATTAAGTACCGAAGATTGGATAAAGTGAATTTTTCAAATGTATGTGTATGTTCCGAGCATTTTGTGGAGGAGGACTATGCTACAGATTTTAGAGCTGAACTTTTACAATTACCCTCGTCAAGAAGATTGAACCTCACTGCTGTTCCATCTCAGAAATTGAATACTTCTAGTCCAAGGTCAAGCACTCCAACAAATAATAGCTGTGATTTTTTAAGTAAAAATTTTGAAGAAAATTGTATTGTAAACACGAAATTGGAAAGAAGAACGAGATGTGTATCCAGAGAAGCGAGGAAACGTGCTCTTTCTACAATTACTAGCATATCACCAAAACAAATGAAATACGACAAAGAAACATGGATTGAATGTGAAGGGACAAAGAAGAGTAAAGAATGGGTGGAGTTGAAAAAAAAAATAAAATGCCTTGAGTATAGAAACCGGATACTGCGAAATGAGAATTTAAAGTTAAAAATCAAAAACAAAGAATTAACACACAAATCTTGGCAAGCAAAGAATATATTGCAGAAAAATAAAAGCAGATTCAATTGTGAAGTAAAAGGAGAAGTCGAACATATATTAAGTAAAGTATTTACAGAGAAACAAATTCAGTGTCTTATTAACTAAAACAAGAAAGATCAATCATGCTTAAAGCATTGATTATGAAACACTTTCCAACTTCAATGCATTTTTATTTTAAAAAGTCTAAAATGCAATACATTCCACGGTAATATTTTAAAACTTATCACAATAATACATTGATTTATTATATTTGAAAACTTAAACCTTCATTGAAAAAAATGAACTTCATTCAAATGACGGCATTGAAATATAAATTGCCTGGATTAAAAATCTCTAAGAAATGCAATACATTCCACGGTAATATTTTTAAAACTATCATAATACTACGATAATTTATTATATTTGAAAACTTCATCGAAAACAACTGAGACAAATGACGTCATAGAAAAAATAACACGCCTCGATCTCTCTATAAAAGCAGGATTTCATTCATAAATTTCTCCCATTCATCACAATACTATAATAATTTTTTTTATTAACACTTTACAACAAAGTTGAAAAGTGTTTATGACTTTGTTCATTCTGTCTGTCTGTCTGTCTGTCTGTCCGTTAGCACGATAACTGCCGTAAAAATGAGTTTATCAAAATGAAATTTTAGTATGTTGTTCAGTCGGTCTGTAGGACCTATGGGAATATAAATAAATAATATCACCCAATTAGTTTTTTATTGAACCCGGGTTGAAAAAATGAAATACATTGAACCCTATGGGACCTAATTTTTCAAACATTTTTTAAGTAAATTTAAAATTCACGAATTGCTTCGAAATTTTTAGGAAATATTCACATTATCCCATAGAATATATAAAAAAAAATTCAGTAAAATATGTTAAGTAGTTTTTTAATTAAAAAAAATATTTAATGTAGGGAAAAAAACAAATTCAATTAAATTCTGACTTTGGGATATCATCCAGAAAGAAAAGAAAGAGATATTATATAATAAATATCTCTCCATTTGTTTAAACGTTTTGCATATGGGAGTGGCTTCATATTTTAAAGTAAATTTGGTAGATAACAATTTTTCTTTTTTTTTAAATTTTATATAACTCTTCATGATAAATTTATTTGATGGCATTTTAAATGCACTTCCCTACGTCCTAGAGAGTTAAAATTTGGTACACAGCTTAAATTTGTTGAACATTTTATTCGACAAAAATTTGATGGATCTTTAAATATAGATCATACATTTTTTTCGAAATGGCCTGAAAATAATCCCCGTTCACTTCTATAAATCATTGTTGTAATATTGTTAAAAATTCTGATGTGGACAGCACATGTATTTCCCTACAGACTCATATTCGTTCTCTTTATTTATTCAATGATAATTTGAGTTTATCTGCACAACATAAGTATTTTAAATGACATTGAATTTACACGTTAAACTTAAATTTGGTTCTCATTTGATAGCTGGACTTATTGTCAAAGGTGGCGTAGCGAAAACGCGAAAAAACTAGAATATCTCAAGAACGGCTAGTCCTAGAGTAATGGGGTTAGTCTTATTCTTTTTGTTGTCAAAAATCACATATAAAATAGGAATTTAATTGATATAATTGAGCACACGTAGTCTTTTATTTTTATATATAACGATTTTTGCTGGCCATTTCGCAAAAATAGCCCATTCCTTTTTCCCGAATCGTACTAGAATAACCTACAAATGACTTATATACAAAATTTTGTTAAATTTGGTATATAAATCACTTGTCGGTTATTGAAATATTATACACCAAATTTTGTTAAATTTGGTTCATTAGTTTTTAGCTAGAGTGGATAAAGGCAATTTCTGCGGCCATTTCGCAAAGAAGGCAGATTCTTTTATTACGAATCGTACTATAATCTAATGAACATCAGGATTTCCCACAAAAAACATACCTACCAAATTGTATGAAATTCGGTCCATTAGTTTTTCAATTAGAGTGGATGTAATATCCACACAGATACACCCTTACACACACAGACGTCTTCCTAAAAGTAGATTTTTCGTGTTCTAGAAGTCCCAAAACGTGTAGATCCTTTGAAAATTCGAGTTCCGATCTTCGGCACGATTCCAATACTTTGAGTACATACACATACACATATATATTATCTGTGTATTATCTGTGTATCTAAATTCCGTGCCTATGCAATTACAATAGTTGTGATTTTAAATGATTCCTAAACTTTTATTATTTCTTCAAGGAAGCCTAATTTTAACATATGCAGAATGCAAATATCTCAAGCGATTGTAAGATGAATTACATAAGAATTGCTGAATTTTTTTCACACAAAATTATTTAGCTCTGGAGTCTGGAATACAAGTTATATGAATGAAATATTCATTGATTTTGCATAAAGAATCACATGATTTATATTTCGATACAGTTTTAAATATTTAAGTATAATAAATTACTGTAGTACTGTGATAATGTAAAATATATTACCACTGAATGAATCACATTTTAGAAATTTTTAAATGAAATTACATTTCAGTTGGAAAGTGTTTCATAATCAATGCTTATGCATGATTGATCTTTCTTGTTTAAAAATTAAGACCATGGAGCTACAATTCATAAACTCTATGTTTAAAACTTCATAGAAAAAAATCGTCCTTCAGTTTATAAAATCAATTAATATTTCATTCATATCAGCCATGCAGACTCCATGGACTGAAATATTTTGTGTTAAAGAAATACAGTAATTCTAATATACAACTCATTCTACATATTTTGCTGTTTACATTTTACATGGTGAAAAATAGGCTTAGTTGTAGAAATAATCAAATTTGAATGAGAATTAAACTCAAATATATTGTCATTGTGTTGTTTTAGTATGTAGATGAACAGAATTTAAGCAAAAATAAAGTAGTTTTAGGACGGATACAACACTCAATATGAATTAAAAAGAACTTTAAAAAATCACGATTTTGAATCAAGATGGATGCCATATATCATTTTGAAGTGGGTCATGTGATCGTTTCATATCATGGTCACGTGATCGTTTGATATAAGGGGTGTTATTATTATTTTAATTTTTATCTTAAAAACTACTGAATATATTTCGCTGAAATTTTTTTATATATTTTATGGAACAATTTGACTATTACCTAAAATTTTCGAAGCAATTTGTGAATTTTAAATCAGCCTAAAAAATGTTTGAAAAATTAGGTCCCATAGGGCTCAATGTATTTCATTTTTACAACCCGGGTTCAATCCAAAACTAATTGGGTGATATTATTCATTTATATTCCCATATGTCCTACAGACCGTCTGAACAACATACTAAAATTTCATTTTGATTAAGTCATTTTTACGGCAGTTATCGTGCTAACGGACAGACAGACAGACCACTCATAACTATTTCAATTATACTTCTTAAAGTGAATTTGCGAATAAAGTTAATGTTAATAAACTGCGCTTCCAGCTAGGGTGGGCGTCAATATGCTTGATGAGTCAGCTTGTATATAGAGGAGCCTTAGTTCTGACTTAATCGATGGTGACGTCACGATCAGTAGCCAATGACAGCGAGCGCATCGCTAAAATCAACCTATTTTAGGATAGAGTAACCTTGCCTATAATGGTAACTGTCCTATTCCTACTGTTCAGCATGGAGGGGGGTCAGTCATGCTGTGATGCGCGATGTCTGACTGTAGTTTCTCTGCCTCTTTGTCCTGCATGGGCGGGTCAAAGCACGGGATTATGTCAGAAACCTGGCCGAACATCTTCATCCTATGGTGCAAATTGTGTTTCTGATGAAGGACCTGTGTACCAAGATTATAATGCTCCCATTCATACGGCTGGAATTGTCCGAGACTGATTTAATGAACACGATGATGAAGTACAACACCTCATTTGGTGCCGGACGTGGTAGCCCATTGATTAGCGCGCTGAAGTTGCACTCGGTAGGCCCGGGTTCGATTCCAGCCACTGCCAAAACTGCCGCCGTGTTCACGCGGAGTACGATCACGTTAAACATGTGGGTCCGTAAGTCCTTCCGAGAGGTTGGTGGTAGGGGAAGGAGGGTACGGTCCCTGTGGATGTCTCCCCCCACTGGGTTCCGGTCTAAATTGGGTGGCACTTCCCGGCCGTCCAAACGGTTACCTTACACCTTTCTGGTAGGTCGGACGGTCTGGGTCTCAACAACAACAACCTCATGTGGTGCCCTCAGTCCTCTGATATTAATATAATTGAACCTCTTTGGGATATTTTGGAGGGCAAGCTGCGAAGTTGGTTTCCACCTCCAAGGGCACTTTCTGAATTAGCGACCTTTCTGCAGGAGGAGTGGCTACGTATCCCTGTGACTCTTGGCATGACATGTATTTGTCCATCCCATTTTGGATGCAAACAGTAACTCATGCAAAAGGAGGGTCATCAATATATTAATAAATATTTTGTCACTTTTCACAGCTGTTCATAATATTTTGTTCAATCCCTGTAAATGAATAATATTACCCAATATGTTTTGGAGTGAACCGGGTTGAAAAAATGAAATACATTAAACCCTATTGAAAATAATATTTCAAACATATTTAAGTGAAATTAAAATTCACAAATTGCTTCGAAAATTTCAGAAAATATTCAAATTAGTCCACAAAATATATAAGAATAACTTTCAGTATAATATGATCGGTCCATTTTAAATAAAAATTTAAATAATAATGACACCCATATAATATGAAGAGGCCACGTGACCCACTTCGACATGACATATAGCATCCATATTTTTTTCCCAGAGTAAAAACCGTGGTTTTTAAAGTTCTTTTAAATTTATATTAACGTAGCATCCGTCCTAAAGCTGCATTATTTTAGAGTTTTTTCTCTGCATCTATATTTTACACCAACGCAGTAACAATATTTTTGAGTTTAAATGATCAACAAACTTTGATTGTTTCTACAGCGAAGCCTAATTTTAATAAATGTAAAATGTAAACAAGTGATTGTAAGATGAGTTATGTAAGAATTGCTGAATATTTTTCAAGCAAAATTGTTTTACTCTGGAGTCTGGAATAAAAGTGTATGGATGAAATACTCACTTCTTTTACATAGAAAGTCAGATGATTTCGATGACGTAATTTGAAGAGCGTTTGAATGAAGTTTTAAGCATGGAGATAGAAGTAATTTTATCTCCACAGTTTTAAATTTCCAAGTAAAATAAATTACTTTAGTTTACCGAAAATTAAAAAATATCGCAGCTGAATGTATCGAATTTTAGAGATCTTTAAACAAAATTAGTATTGGAAAGTGTTTTACTATCAATGCTTTATGCATAATTGATCTTTCTTGTTGATTTAGCGCCGTTTTTATCCATTTGGGGATATTTAAGTTAATTTAGCAACATTTAAAGTAAGTCGTCGAGATTGCGATATTCCACCATATTCGACGCCAAAATTTCTCAAACTCCTATGAACGGAGAAATATGTTATTCTTATAGTAGGTAAAAGACTATTGGCGTCTAAATAAAAAAATTTCCCTAAGCATCTCTCATGAATGGAAAGAAATAAATCCATATGAATGATGTTAAAAAAATTATTGCATAATTTTACATATGAAAAGTGAGCATATTTCACAATAGCTAATATATTTTATTAATTTTATATAATTTCATAATAAATTTATTTGAAGAATAACCAATATTTCAAGTAAGGTTTAAGTTAGCGTTCTAATTTTTATGTCAATCATTTTGCAATCAAGAAATTCATAAAAAAATGATTATTTACGTAACTTTATTGAAATTTTTGATATTTTTATTTTTTTTTCAAAATTTCATTCCAAAATTTGTTGGGTCTTCCAAACATTCGATTTCGTTTGAATGAAACAAGCTTCCAGTATTCACAGATTGGAATTGTGTGCCACAATTTCATCTGAATCCCTCCCTTCATTCGTGAGATATCATAACCACAGGCTCACGGACGCACACATACATACTTACACACACACACACAACCTCATACTTACACACACACATACTTACAAACACATATACAGTCATCACCTCAAAATCGTGGGATTTGTGTTCAGGGATGCTTGAAACGTGTTCTAACGTCAAAAACTCGAATTCAAATTTTCAACTCCGTCACAATACTTGACTTATACATTATACCTATACAAGGAAAGTAATATGAAAAATATGGTATTTCTAATTTTAATTTACAAATATTTTTTTTAAATTAAGCTACAGATTTGTATAAATGACGGATTTTCTAAGAACTAATTGAGTTGACAGTTAATGAGGTAACTTAGCGTCCTTCATAAGTTACAATTTTAAAAAAGATTAATTTTTATTTTTAGTTATCGAAAAAGCGGTCATTCAATACAATATATCCGAAGAAAACTATAAGTGATTTCCCTTTCTGTAGGTTACGGATGAAATATTCACTGGTAGATCTGAAAATAATTAAAGTATCTAGCCTAAAATGTTTAACAGAAATTAATTAAAAAATTGTCCCATAGACTAGCAGGAAAGTGATCAATCGGAAAATATAGACATTTTACAGTGTTTGAATATATCATATGTCTTTCATGTAGTCTTTGTCCCTTCTGTGTGTTTTTAAACACTAGTCAATAATCGTTGTATCAAGTGCTACTGATAGAAATAAAAAAATATATTCCATTTGTAAAATAAACCTATCAAAAAGATGGTATATGCATGTCCTAAAGAACTTTCTAGAAACATTTTTTTATCTGGAAACTGAATTTCGAACAAAATATTTCTATTGCTTACTATTCCTAACATTTTTTTATGGTTTCCAAGATAATTTGAATGAAAGTAGCAAAATGAAGCAGATACTTGCTCGGGCAAAAACATTCTTTTTTTTTCGTAATAAAAAAGTTCAGTACATTAAAAGTTTTCTTATTTATTCAGATTGCGATCTGTACCATATTTTTGATAAAACAAGAAAAAAATGCTTCTCCTTTTTATTTATTGCGTTTGGAGATATAAGAGTCCAAAGTGTTTGTATTTTTTTAAACGCTACGATTTCAGCAAGAAACACGGTCCAAGTATAGATACTATTAAAAAATGTTGTGAAATAATGCTTCGGCAGTCCCATCTCGTGATACCAAAAAATAAATTTACTTCGATTTTATTAATTTCTACCTCTTTTTTTACTCACATTAATTTTCCTACATTCCTACTTTACATACACATGAAATGATTAGTCATAATATTCATCTAATTAAATGAACTTTATTTGTAATCACCAAATTTGGGTCATATTGTATACATACATCAGTATAATTATCAGTAATTTGTAATCTCAGATATCTTGAGCTTTGGACATCTGCAGATAAAACCATTGAACAAATCTAGATCTCCGTCCTTCAGTTGCCACTTTATTCTAAATTCATTCAGTGTTTTGTTGTATCCTTTATCCAAAAGGTGCTCCAGAAGATGACTCAATAATTCGCCGTCTTTTTCCTCCTTTTCAATGGACAGATTCCGAAGAAAAGCCGGAGGAGGTAAGATATATATTATATCCGTTAATTTCTGAAATTAAGATACATTCACAATTAATATTCTATGCATTGATGATATCATATTGTTTTTTAATTTGGTGGTATTGCATTCCAAACTTTATAATACCCATCATAATTGGAAATATATTGCCTAATATTGCTTTACAGGGGTAGAAGATGATGAAGTAATCATCGTTTGTGTAAAGTAAAAATATTATGCAACATGTAGTTATTGTAGTTTTTATACGACACAGTTCATTGTTTTCACAGTTCTTTGCGTGAACTTAATATTAGCAGCAAACCTGGAAATAATTTTGTTCCCAAAATAATTGAGAGGTAGGTTTTCACTAAAATCTAAATTTCAAGTTCTATACTAGATTTGGACAATACATTTTCGTGATTTTTTTTATGATTTTTATGAACTTTTACAGAAAGTTCGTCGAGTTTTAAATGACTTAATTTCATAGGGAATTCATTATGAATTCACTATGAATTATGATAAAATATTTCCAGAAAAGAAAATAATAAGTTACTAAAAAATGGCCCGATTGTTTCAGCAAATGTTTGAGTTGTGGTCGGTGCATTATCAATTTACGAATTATTAAGAAAATATAATTTCTGACCTAAATGGCCGTTTTCTAAACTGCTCTTCGCAAAACCCTTATCCCTAAAATGTGATTCGGAAAATAATTCATCAATGCAAGCGAGAATAATTTGCAAGCATTTAGTTATCAGGAATTATTTATAAAAAACATTATATATTTGATATGCGACGAAACACATTTCTGTTTTTCTGTTTCATTAAATTTTATATTCCTAATTTTGGGGAAAATGAGCAGAATTGCATAATTATAACCACATCCCCATCTTCATGATATGTTTTCAGCATGATTCATTCTAGAACAACTATCAACTGCCGAACTACTATGACCTATCAAATACTATAAATAAATCTAAATAAAGTAATCATCGTTTGCTTAAAAATATTATGCAACATGTAGTTATTGTAGTTTTTGTACGACACAGTTCATTGTTTTCACAGTTCTTTGCGTGAACTTAATATTAGCAGCGAACCAGGAAATAATTTTGTTCCCAAAATGATTGAGAGGTAGGTTTTCACTAAAATCTAAATCTAAAGTTCTTAGATTTGGACAACACATTTTCGTGATTTTTTACAGAAAGTTCCTCGAGTTTTAAATGACTTAAATTTCACAGTGAATTCATTATGAATTCACTATGAATTATGATAAAATACTTCCAGAATAGAAAATAATGAGTTATTAAAAATGACTTATTGTTTCAGCAAATGTTTGAGTTGTGATCGGTGCATTATCGATTTACGAATTATTAAGAAAATAGTATATCTGACCTAAATGCCTGTTTTTTAAACTGTGCTTCGCAAAAACTTCATCCCTAAAAATTGGTTCTGAAAATAATTCATCAATGCAAGCGAGAATTATTTGCAAGTATTTAGTTATCAGGAATTATTTATAAAAAAAATTATATTTGATATGCGACTAAACACATTTCTGTTTTATGAAATTTTATATTCCTAATTTTGGGAAAAATGAGCAGAATTCCATAATTATAACCACATTCCCATCTTTATGATATGTTTTCAGCATGATTCATTCTAGGACAACTATCAACTAACGAACTACCATGACCTATCAAATTCTATATATAAACCTGCTACATATGAATTAATTGGCTATAATTTAAATAAAGACTGAGCTTTTAACCAGTGTGTTTTGCTTTGATATGGGAGATACGATAGATCACTATGAAGAATCAGCATGAAAATTTATTACTATTATAATCAATGAAATGTATAAGAAAGAAAGATAAGAAAGAGAGAAAGCTCCTTTCTCAACCAAGACACTTCGACACACCACAATCCTAATTTATCTTTGAATGGCAACCCGTTTACCTCTGAAATGCCATCGTCTATTTCATCGCCCAAGATTTATGCAAAAGAGATCAAGATCTATACGTAAGTGATCAATATCTGTTCTTAAGGGATCAAGATATGTACATAAGGAATCAAGTTAAGGAATTCATGGCTTTGTGCTCACATGGGGCCTGTAGAAACGGACAGTCGGACTTCCGTTATAATTTAAATCTGCTTTATAATTCACCATTTTGTACGACTGACAATTTTCAAAATATGCAACTTTTACTTAATAGCAGTGTATTGTATTTAAGCATGTTGGCAACTGTTTCTAATTATATCGCAACTGAAGATGAACATGATGATGTTCGAAAGCGCTCTGGCTGTATTTGAAGTACGCCTATAGGATGATTGTGTAATAAAGTGACCTTTAGTTCTGGTTTTGAGATTCGTCATTTGCTAAATTGATTTAGTGATTTGTTAAGTAAGTCTACATCATAAGTTTAAAAATCACAAAATTAGAAAATCTCCAGTAGAAGCTGAAAATGCGCTACATGGCATAAATGGTATTATCCAATTTGTGTACGTCCCGTTTGCGTACAATGGGGTATTAGCCCCACTTCTGTACACACATTAAAATTATATCCCTATTTACTTGCAATTATCATTATGTTTACCCTCCTTGATGTTCAATGCAAAAAACAGGAACGAGTAATAAATCAGCAAACATTTGGTAATTGTTATCCGATCTAACAGATTTTTTCACAGAATACAAAGGAAGTATGAAAAAAAAATAGCTTTTTTAAGAAAGTATGAGTCATAAGTTTAAAAATAACAAAATTAGACGTTCTTCAAAGTAATCTAGCCGGAAGAATAATTTGTAAATATTTAAAAATATATAATAAAATATTTTATTATTTTCTTTTAAATTTAGAATAGTTTGCGCACATCTACAGATGTTTAGCTGCTATTTAAAAAATCTGATGTGGGCAGCACATGACTTTCCCTGGAGATTTATATTCACGTTCACTTTATTTTAATTAAATTTAATTCACTTTTAGTTCAATGTTCTTTCTAGTTTGGTAACTGGAATTATTTTCAAGGGTGGCGTAGAGAAAATACGAAACAACTAAAATATCTCAAGAACGGCTAGTCCTTGTGTAATGAGGTTGATCTTATTACAAAAAATTACATGTTAAACAAATATTTAATGGATATATTTGAGCATACGTAGTTTTTTATTTTATATTTTGGCGATTTTTGTGGGCCCTTTTATACAAAAAGGTAGGTTATTTTTTCCGAATCGTACCAAAATCTAATCAGCACCGAGAATGTCCCACATGTAGCTGATCTACCAATTTTTGTGAAATTCGGTTCATTAGTTTTTCAGCTAGAGAGGATACAAGGTTCTGCATGCCATATCGCAAAAATAGGCGGGTTCTTTTATCCCGAATCGTACCCAAAACCAATCAGCACCAGATTCGCGCACAAGGGACTTACCTGCCAAATTTTATGAAATTCGGACTATTACTTTTTGAGTTAGAGTGGATACAAAATCTGCACAGACAGACACACAGACATAGACGACACGCTAAAAATAGTTTTGTCGTATTGTAGAGGTCTCGAAACGTGTAGATCCGTCGAAAACCCGAGTTGCGATTTTCGGCATAGTTGCATTATTTTCCCTATACATTACCATGTATTGCAGGGAAAGTAAAAAGACAAGATTTCAGGCAAAACAATCAGAGTATATTTAAGCATATGAAAAGTTTAATTTTTCTCATTTTTTATGTTTTTGTGTAGAATTACAAAAATATTAATTTTTAAAATTTCTAATGCATTTGGCTGATTTTGACCCCACTTAAAGTGAAGTAAAAATCAGCCAAACTACGATTTGAAATAAAATTGAATTGAAATTTTTAAATAAAATAAATGTTTATACATATTTTGAACATATTTAGAAATTTAAATTTGCAAGTCGTGGTTTCGTTTAATATTTTTGATGCCTTAATTGACGTCTTTTAAGAAAATGTACAATATTTTTCTTTAAAAACAGTTTACATTATATTTAAGTGTTATACAGATTAATTAAAATTCATTTGTTTAAATTGAAATTATTATAACTATTTTTTAGTTTAAAATATTTTTAAAGCAATTTCAATGTAAAAAGGTTAATCATTATTTCTAAGAGTAAATATATATATATATATAAAAGGATAAAATAACAGCAAATTATTGTAAAGAAGTGAAAAGTGCTGATAATGAAAGAGCGGAAAATATTTGAAAGGCATAAAAAAATAAAGAACAAAAACAATAAAAATTATGAATAAAAGAACCGGGTAAAATATAAGGTAATAGAATAACAGAATGGTGTAAAGGAATAAACTTGAAATAACACAGAATGTACAAACATAAATGAATACAGAAGTAAAATAATTATACTCACCTTAAATTCTGCAAAAATGTGTACAGTGACTTCCAAGGTTTGGCGAACTAACGCTATCAGTTCCCAGGACTTCACAGTTTCCTTTGATGCTTCGAATTCACTGTCAGCACAGCGAGTTATTTTCAGATACTTCAGTTGCATATCTTGTGTTTGCACATAGTGTTCTGCATGCATTTGAAAATAGTATAAAACTATCTCACTAATTGTTCCGCAATCAAAAAGTTCCACTTCTTCTATTTG
Source organism: Amaurobius ferox (assembly GCA_951213105.1). Classification (NCBI taxonomy): domain Eukaryota; kingdom Metazoa; phylum Arthropoda; class Arachnida; order Araneae; family Amaurobiidae; genus Amaurobius; species Amaurobius ferox. The sequence continues at coordinate 45,147,040 of OX578153.1, read as the reverse complement.
TAGAAGAGATTCACACAGCAAATCCAGTATCTAAAATTAACTTTGATTAATAATTTTAAAAATACTAAGGTTCTCTGCCCCCTACTCGCTACTCTTCGCCAACCCCAGTAACTCGTTTGGCATGCTATTTCAAGCCAAACTAGAGTTTAAATTGGTAAACGATTTATTTCACCGTGTTACCATATTATTTTTTTGCAAATATATAAAATTTCACACATTTGTTTGCTATACATTTTTCGATACGAGATAGAGAAAATCGACGAACGTGCATAACGAAAGAACAGTTTTCTCTTCAGAAATGCATAAAGTAAAATATTCGGAAACTACATCTAAATTGAAAAAAGTGGTGGAGGGGGCTTCGTCCTGCAAAAACTCAACTATGTAGGTACCTGCCTGCAAAATGTATTAAAATGCCAGGCTCAAATTTTATCATAGACGTAGCCAGGATCGCGGAAAGGTCGAGTGTTAAATTTCAGTTTCTAATACGAACCACTTTAGAGAATTATTATAATTTTTTCTTTACCATCGAGGGAGGAGTTATGACCCCACCATTGCTTACGCTTCAGAATTGCATACAGTGATTAAAAATGTATCTAATAACTAATTTTTTTGGTTTTAAATATTGAAATATTTATTGTGCAATAATTTGAGGAACTTATTGTGGAACATCAAAAAGCTTTTTTAGAGTGCATCAAAATAGCTTATTTAGAGTGTACCAAAAGAGTTTATTTAAGGCGTATCAAAAGAACTTATTTAGGGCGTATCGATAGAGCTCGCTTAGTATGCATAAAAATGGCTTATTGAGGGAGTATCAAAAGATATTATACATCCAAACAAAGGGTGAAAACGTATATTTTGTGGACAATAAAAGGAGACTATTTATGGCATATTAAAATATCTTATTTAGGGCATATTAAATATCTTATCCAGGGCGTATGAAAAGAGTTATTTAGGTCGTACAAAAGGCGTATTTATTGAGTATCAAAACAGTTTATACACCCGCGCAGAGGGCAAGAGGCGTATTTAGAGCGTAATATGCTGTCATGTTATGGCGTAGAATTCAAAGTGCCCAGGGCCGAGACTAAGGCATATTACGTGCCCGAGCAGCGGCCTAAGATGTGCTTAGGCGCTTATTTTGGATGTGTATGTGCTGGAGTGCGTTTTTTAAATTAAGCATGTGCTCGCACAAGCTCACATAGGACGTTACAGAAACGTCCTAAAGTTTCGATTATACCTTTTGGAATATATATATATATATATAGTCATTTATTTATTTCTGTCAATGATATACATAACGGAACAAGTCCAATTTCAATGATCGTAATACACAGTCGAAGTAAAATCCTCAAACATACATGTGTAAACATATTTTCCGATCTAGCAAATAAGTCAGTACTATTAGAACATAAATTAAATGGCGTATAAAATTTAAAAACAAGAAGTTTACAAAAAATGCAATTAGTATTAGCTGCTACGTGAAATAACGTATGACCCTTTAAACTAGATTTGCTAGCATAAAAATTGAATGTTTTTAAAAAGCACTGCAACCAACCTCTCTCTCTCTCTGTATATATATATATATATATATATATATATATATATATATATATATATATATATATATATATATATATATATATATATATACATATATATACATATATATATATATATATATATATATATAAGCTGATATATATATATATATATATATCAGGGGTTCCACAAGGTGACTGTAGTAGCAGTATATTAGCTAATTTATACCTTTATCATTATGAAAAATGTTTTACTTCCACAGATTATAAAATATACAGTTTTGTTGATGATCTGATTTGTTTAGTTTTTACAGACAACTGTGTTATAGATATAGATTTCTAACCGGATAACTTGGAACTAATGCCTAATGAAGCCACTATTAGTAATATCATGAGTTTTTGGATTTAAATCAAATTATTGAACCTACGAATAGGATAGTTACTAATTTATATGATAAAAAAGACTTTTTTAACTTCAAAATAAATAAAATATTACCATTTAATTCCTGTAACTCGATTCAATTGTTTAGAAATATTGTACCTAATCAACTTTTCAGAATTTATAGATTATCAGATAATAAATTTCATGCTATGCATATTAATATACTAAAAATTTCTAGCAAATTATGTAAATATCCAGCATATTTAGTGAATGGTATAGTTAAAAAGTTTGGAAAGATTGAATGTACTTAAATTCTCTCCTTAGTATTGTATATTAGCCAGACATCGACTTTCTCTTGAATAAGTATTGCCATACTCGTATATTTACATCCGCTTATAATTTAGCCTCTATGTTTTCTTTTATCATCTGCCTCTTTATTTTGCAGCTCTTACTGTTGAATATCACATTTTATAGCCTCTTCACATTACTATTATTTATTTCATATGACTGGCAACAGCAGTTCTCAACTTTTTATTTTTTGCGATTGGCAACATTGCTCTCTTTATTCAAGACTCCAATGGATCAAACATACGCAGTGTTTTTCAGGTATTTTTGTTTCCTATAATTTTTCAATCTTTACGCATTTCGTCCAAGTTAGCAGCGTTTATAGATATAATCTATCACTAATATCAGAAACATATATTTTGTGTTCATTTTGATGAAATACTTGGACTTAACGAAGCGTTTTATCGAAATGAACAATTTATTTGTTTAGACCTAGGGCTTGTCCATGTGTAAGCTTTAATGCTTGGATTTTATTTGATTTTCTTTTATCGATTTATTTCCATTGATGTTTGTCTTCAGCTTGATGACTAGCGGTTTGCTTTTTATGTTCCACATGATTGATGATTTACTGTTTGATACTTTTTATTAGTCAGACATCTTCTGATGTTGGAATTTTTAGAGTTGCAACTTCTCTCTGTTCTATCATTGGATTTTCAAACAATCTTTATTATATATATATATATATATATATATATATATATATATATATATATATATATATATATATATATATATATATATATATATATATATATGTGTGTGTGTGTGTATGTGTGTGTGGTGTTTTTTTTACTTATTTCACCTTAACCGATTCTGGGGGAGGGGGGGGGATAGGTGAAAAATATAACATGCAGATCTCCGGGAGTTTCTGAGAATCAGAGAGCAAGGGATGGAGTCTTAATGGGCGCATTGTGTCTACGTAGCATCCAGCGAGTATCAGAGCTTGGCGAGTAGCATGAACGGACAGAGGATGGAATCTCCTAGTTTAACAGAAAAGTTGGTAAATATTACATTCGTTAAATACTGCGTAAAAATATATTTAGCAAACATTTAAATGGTGTATACCGGAATTAATTAATTATTAAGCACCATATGACAAAGATGAAGTGTCAAATTCCGGGGGGAAACTAATACATCGTGAGGTTTTCTACCGATCCTGGGTAGTTCAGTTGATAGAGTGCTGATACCGGATTCTAAGATTGGGTATTGGTCCTTTCGTAAAAAGGTCATCACATGGGCATTGCACATCACTTTTTAATACAGACTATAAACATAAAATTAATATGCCTGTACTAAATGTCGGACAATATGTATGGTTGATGCAAAAAAAAAGGGGGGGGAGGAGGGGTTCATCTTGATAAAAACCCAAAATTCGTTGTAAGCCGTATTCGTTGGAAGAAAAGATTTTCATAATGCTCGAATACCATCGGTTGAATTGTAGTCTGAAGGAGACAAGGTGTAGCTTTTAAGTATCGAAAAGTACCGATTGAAAAAAAAATTCAATATTTGTTCACAAATTTTGAAAGGACAGAAAGCATTGAAGTCAATTTGACAATATATTTTCAACTATGTTATTAAACCACAAAATTTTCAATTATATTTTTTAAACCACAGTATGTAAATTTTACTGGATGTCAAATAAACATGCACTTCATTTCACCCTTTTATCTGTAACCGTTTCTGAGATTTTCGTCTTTAAAGTTCGGCTGTCAATTTTGAGACACCCTGTATATAATTATGCTTGTATATTTTACTGTATTGTATAGTAAAAATATCTGATAGGGGCAGCACATAACTTTCCTTATATAATGCAGTAAATTTACATCTTTAACATTGAAGAAGTGAAGAAATAATAAATGGTACAGTGTTTGTAAAGTTAAATTGTACATTTGTCGATTTTCCGGATGACATCATGTAAAATCATTTCGTACCCAATTAACTTTTATTGTATGCAACTCTGAATTACAATATTATCAATATTGATATCATCCTCAGTAAGCAATATAGTCCATATATTTAAATATTTTTAAATAAATACATCAACTCGTCGTCATTTACATTAAATCGGCATCATTATTACAAGTTTGACGATATGTTCGTCAATGGGGTTTAAATATCACCAAGTTGGCGATATTTAGATGAGCATTTCGTATTATTAAAAGGTATGCCCATCATATGACAGAATTAAAAATTTGCAAAATATTACATCCCATTAGGCATCACTTTTATCAAGTTGGCGGCATTATTGTCAATTTGGGAACAGTTTCACAAATTTGGAGATATTTTTATCAAGTTGATAGCATTTTTTATTGATGTGCAACAGTTTTGTCAATTTGGCAATATTTAAAAAAGTTCCCAAGTTGACGATATGATGCCAAAATTAGTCGACAAAAATTCGACAAGTGTTACTGACGGAGAAATAGTTTATTCTTACATTCTTTTCAAAATAATGAATTTTCATCAATTAATTGTCATTTTCAAAGATTTAGCGTCATTCTTATCAATTTGGCGACATTTTTCTAATCAATTTGGTGATATTTTTATCAATTTGGCGTATTTAAAAAACTCGCCATGTTGTCGATATCCCGCCAAATTCATCGCTAAAATTCGTAAAACATTATGGTCGGAGAAACAAGTTATTCTTATAGTAGATTAAAGACTAACGACACCCCAAATACAAAACTATCATCCAAAATTTCTTCTCTTATAGTAGATTCTTATATTATTTTCACGACATTGAATTTTCATCAATTAGTCTGCATTTTATTGATTTAGCGTCATTTTTATCAACCTGGTGACATTTTTATCAATGTGGCGATGTTTTAGTCTATTTGTCAACATTATAAACTCGCCAAGTTGGAGATATTCCGCACATTCGTCGCCAAAGTTTCGCCAAGCTTTGTGGATGCAGAAATAGGTTATTCTTATAGTGATGAACAACAAATGGTGTCAAATAAGAATGATATTACTCAAAGTATCTTCTCTCGTGAATGGAACGAGCAAGAGTGACTAGCTAGATCTACAAGAATGACTAGCTAGATCTATAAGATAAAAAAATTATCGCATAATATTACATATGAAAATTGAACATTCACTATAGTTAATACATTTTACGAGTTTTATGTGATTTGTTAATAAATTTACTTGAAAATGTGTAATATTTCGAGAACTGTCCGTTCAAGCATTCTAAAGTTTGTGTCAATCGTTTTCTAATGAAGAATTATATAAGAAATGATTATTTACGTAACATTTTTTTAATGTTTCAATGTGTTGATGATTTTTTTTAAATTTCATTTCAAAATTTAGGTGGGTTCTGAACATTCGATTGCGTGTAAAAACATTAGGCTCCCAGTAATCACTGATTGTGTTTTTTATACCAAATTTTGTTTGAATCGCTTCATTCGTTCGTGAAATATCGTCTCCACAGTTTCACTGAGACACACACACGCATATACTTACAAACACATACACACATACACACACACATACTTACACACATACACAGACGTCACTTCAAAATCGACCGATTCGCGTTAAAGGATTTTAAAACGTGCACTCCCGTCAAAAAACTCGAATTCCTTTTTACGACCCCGTCACAACGCTTTCCTTATACATTATACTACGTATATAAGGAAAGTAATAACATATTTCACTTACCTGGTCTTGATAAAAGTGGGAGAGAATATAATCATCCAGTTTTACTTTAATCATTCCAAATCTTTTCAACTGACTTTTCCAAGAGTCGAGCATACGAACGTCTCTGTCTTTTAGTTCGGCATCTCTTATTTCAAAATTCAACACCCTGTTCTGCATTTCCAGCAGCTTATATATGTTTGCATCAAACCGTTCAAATGTGAGAGATTCGAGCTGCGCTTTAGATAAAAGCAATTCCAAATTATCCCTTCCTTTAAAGTCTGGAAAAAAAATACATTAATGATTTATATTTTGTATTTAATATAGCAGATTCAAATTATAATAACTTCCATTTTATCTTGAATAATTTTCAATCCAATTGCATTTTTCGAATGATTTACGGGCTCACCAACCAATAACCCTCATGGGAATCTAAACCGAAAATAAAAAAACCCGTCTTGAAGTTATTCTATTGATGGTAGTCTATAATTGGTTTCAAAAAGTATATATATTGCATTCAAAAGGAAATTATTATCATTTATCTATAATTTTAACTTTATATACAGTGTTACATTGTTTTTCCCAATGGAATGTAACACCATGGAATTTTTGAAGAGTTTGCTACTTAGAATGATGGTCCCTGGATTTTCAGATAATAAGCATAAGGTTCCCGCGAACATCTGGAACAGAAATATCAAAAAGCCCGGACACTTGCCAATGGGGATGCTATAACCATAGGAGCCTTATACCCAATGATAGGAAACGGAAATCTAAGTTATCAAAATAAACTCCTAATTTATAAATCGGTCATCTGCCCGGGAATGCTGTATGCAGCACCCGTATGGGGATATGCCTGTAAAACTACCATAGACTTATTAGAGACAAGACAAAACAAAACCCTAAGGATTATAAGGAAAGCCCCTAGATACTTAAGAAACTCGGTAATTAGGAAAGACTTCAAAATAAAAACTGTTAGAGCCCAAATCAAAAAGCTAGCGCTTAAATTCTACAAAAATCTGCCATCTGTCCCAAATGAACTATTATTTAATCTGCATGACTATGATCATCGCAAGGCTAAAACTCGTAAGAGACCCCGCTCGGTACTTAACTTTGATATTCGGTACTAGGAACGTCCCACCTTAATCAGTTGATATTAAAGAAAACTCGCGATCTTTGGTTTTCTACAAAATGTTTAAAATCCTAAACTGCTAAAATGCTAGGTTACCCTCAGATCTGCATCAACCCCCCCCCAAACTGCTTAAACTCTTAATGTGCAACAAACTGCCACACTAGGAGCTAGGACAAATAATAAAAACAGTAAATCAAAAACCTCGAACCTCCAACTATGGACCAATGAAATAATGTCACAGTATGAAGATAAGAACCACACCTAGAGATTGGAGATTAAAGGCGCTTCGCGCCTGGTGCTCTGTTCTGGACGAAACTCTATGAAGAATGGGGATGTTTCGCGTCACACAGGGTGTCATGACAGGTGGAACAGCGGGGAACTTACATTTGAGTCGCCATTGGCCTACACATGCGCTTGACATCGTAGGAGTTTAGCCAGCTGGTGTAATAATTTCAGGTCCTGTAGCCAAGCCCTCTTGTCAATTTCTCTCCAATAAAAAATATGTAACCTTATGCTTACCAATGGAATGTCTAGGGCTCCGATGTCCGAACGAATTACCGGGCCGGGAAGACAGAAAGTCAGAGACTCTCATAGACCCTCGCATAGACTAGGTCAGGGGTCGGCAACTTGCGGCTCGCGAGCCGCATGCGGCTCTTTTGATATAAAGTTGCGGCTCTCCAGTTCCATACGAAAAAATTAACAATTTATTATCATAGCTTTAAAAAACATGAGGGATGGATTCGCTGAGAGATTCGAGCAATTCAAAACAAACAAAAGTACTCTCGCGTTCATAGTAAATCCTCTCAACACAAATACAAATGAGATAGATCAACATTGAGCCATTTGGAATTGATGCTGGATCGCTCCAAATGCAATTGCTAGATTTGAAAAGCAAAGACTTGTTGAGTGGCAAGTTCACAGAACTCAAGAGCCAGTTGGAAGAGTTGGAGGTCCAGAAATGAATTCAGCGAGTTGAGGCCCTCATATTCGGCGCATGGAATAAATAGTCTTCCAGAATGCTACAGTGAGGTGAAGAAGTTGGCATATGGAGTGCTGACGATCATCGGGTCGACATATTCGTGCGAGCAAACGTTCTCTTGCATGAATATAATAAAAAGTAAAGTTAGAAGTCAACTAACAAATAAAAATCTAGAGTCGTGCTTGAAACTTAAAACAACAAGTTATAAGCCAGATTTAATCAAACTTTCAAAAGGCATGCAAAGCCAATGCTCCCATTGATGTAACTATCTATATTTGTGTTTTTATATGAATAAATATTATTCCGTATTTAAAGCCGTTTATTTTAAATCAAAAATCAAATATATATAAGCAAATACTATGATATTGAAACGAAAATTTTTAGTGGCTCTTTAAAAACTGGGAAATTTTGTAAATTGTAACTGTTGGCTCTTCCGTTTCAATAGGTTGCCGACCCCTGGACTAGGTTCTCATAGACCTTCGCAAATTTGTGGCACATAGCAACGTTGTTACAACTGTTTTATATATTGGCTATACCGTGCTAACGCGTGCAATGTAGAGTTTAATCTGGTCCATGGCCATGGCTATTCCAAACACTGTAAAAATTAGAAGCGATACATATTCTTATTCTTGACTTCATTAACCTCCTCGGGAGGAATCTCCCCCCCCACACACACACACACTCTCACTGAGGATATCGGTTGTCAAGTATGGCAGAGATTCCCAACCCGGGGTAAGCGTACCCCCAGAGGTACGAGATAGGTTATTTAGGGGTACACACCAAAAATTATTATGATGGATAAAAATATTATGTGAATTGCTAATTAAAAGTACGTACCGACCTTAAATTTTTCTGGCGCCCATAGGCAAATATCGTAAAAGACACGCCGCCAACAGCACTGCTCCCACAGTGAGGGCGAAAACACCATTCAACTAGCATAACATTCAGTTTTAAAAGAAATTTAACACTTTAATTTCAGAAAACAAAATATGTTCTTACCTGAACAAAAACATGAATAGTACTTGCATGATTCATGTTGATGACAAGTAGAGATATCTCTGAGTGTTAGATGTTTGACCATATCTCCAAAGTTTTCAACCAAATACTTCTCATTCAAAAATGGTTCTACGCTATAGAGTTTGGTGATCCGAAATAGAGGGAATGAAATCTGTCTCCATAACTCTGGAGAGTAAAATACTTCTTCCCAGTTCCGGTTTGCCAGAGACATCGAGCACTGGTCACGTTTATCTAGATTAAGATATATTTCTAGAAGTGCGTGACGGGGCAGCGAATCCCAATGTGACACATTCTCAGCATCCTAAAACATGTATTTATGAGTTAAGTATTTTAGATAATAAAGAACGAAATATAACTAAATATGCACAGTGTAAATGGAAAATATTTAATGTGTTCAATACATTATTTTTCAAAAATGACCGAATTTCGATATTAAGAGAACTAAATATATCTAAATATTCACAGTGTAAAAGGACAAAAATAAATTTCGATATTAAGAGAACTGAATAAAACTAAATATTCACAGGGTAAATAGAAAACCTTTAATGTGTTCAACACATGACTTCTACAGAAAATGAACACATTTTGATATTAAGAGAACAAAAAATTTAGGAGAATTTGTACGAATCGATCTCTGTAGAAACTAATGTAGTTACTCGTTGTTGTCGTTTAAATTAAAATATTACCAAATTTTATTAAAATTGCTTTATAAATTTGAAATATATCACATATCCTGTGGGGAATGTAAAATTTCGAATAACTCACAAATTACTTGTAATTTGTCCTAAAAATTTGCAATTCATTTGTGGTTAAAAGTACTTACAAAGTTTGATTTGATAATATATTGCTATATTTATTTTTATGGTGTATTCTGTTTTAGATCCGAAACAGGAGCAATATATTATGAAAGCTGCAGAGGAGCATCAGTAATGCATCTTAATAAGGCCAAGCAATTATAAATAATAAATTACATATAAACATTTTATTTATGTAACTGCTTTCAATATAAGTATATTTTAAAAATATATTTTCAATTTATAAAACAAAATTAAAAATTTAGGATCTTCCCCCAGTTTATTCACCCGAACAATAAACATCAGATGCTCATTAATTATAGTAAGTGTGTAAAGACCAAGTGTATATTTATCCACCTTAGAGTTCGTTCTCGAGGATTTAGCTTCCATATGCAAAGAGTGGCCTAACTCTAACTCAAAGTACTTGATAATCGGACCTTTTGGTCCAAGGACAATAACACAGGATGGCACTGTTTTAAATCAAACTCAATTTATTGTGAACTTTACAGAAATTACAGAAGTTGCCTGTTTAAAGCAACTGATAACATATACCATACTTATTATTACACACGTCCAGAATAAATTACAAATATGCAAGATACCACAATTCATTTGCCTGGTGATAACTCTTAAATGGATACTATTCTAAAGCTTTTATGCTTACCACTGGCATTATTTTAAATAGTCTCGTATTGCGCCCAAGCCTCGGATACTAGACTCTTCCTTGTCATAAAGGTATACAAATAGTTTTCCTTCCACTAAGCTGCCGGCTGAATTCTACACACATCCAAATCTATATGGTGCCTTCTACAACACCCCACTCACCCATGTCAAATTCTTATTAGAATCATTCAACCCTCCTACTTACTCCAATCATTCCTACTTAATTCAACCTTTTTTCTTACTTCTCAATCTCTAACGATCTTAAACGTATTTCTAAACTTTTGGAACCCAAAAATGTTGATTACTCTAAAAACCGAATCAGCTAGAATAGTTAGTTTAAAGAAACATAAATTATATATCAAACTGAGGGAAATAATAATCAAAATGTTATTTAGACTTCAAAAGTGTTTCATATTTCACGATTTGCGCAATTTGTACGAGAGGTATTGTGTACATAGACAAAAATTCGCAAAAAAAATATTGATTCGTTTTCTAGTATGACCAATACATGTAAATCCATTAAAATCTGCAGGTTGGATTTTTATCCCCATCCAAGTACTTTCTTTTACATACAGTGCGTTTATGAAAATCCATTTTAGGGGACATTTCTCTAGAATGAAGGGAGTTATAGTCCAGGGTTGGCAGGTTTTTGACGCATGATAGTTTTATCCAGTTTAATCCACGGTTTTAACCGTCACGTCAAAAACCTGAATGTCAAAAGCTGTCAAAGTGGCAAAAACTGTCAAGTGAGAACAAAACAAACAATATTGCCAATCAAAATCCTGTCACCCATTTCATGCGCTCTGTGAAAGGTTTTACTTTTGGGTCCCTTTTTTTTTAAGGATGGGAAAGAATTAATAAAATAAATACAATAAAATAATATATAATAATTGAAAGAGAGCAAATGTATTTATTTATTTAGCAAATGCCAAGCCATTGACCATTAGGTCATTAGATCACGAGCTCTCCAATACTTTTGAACAATACAGTCCAAATTATTTAATGCAGAACACTCGTCTAGCTGAGCAGCAGTCATAGGTTGTCCAGAGGTACACAAATCTATTTGTACATTGTACATTTATCTGATTTGAATACATTTATTGTTATTTTTATTATATTAGTAAAAAAAATAAGCCCCTTGGAAAGAAAAAGGATAGCCCCTTGGACTAAATTTTAGGAAGAAAAAATATTTTGCCACCTGAAATGTAGGCCTATAGACTATTCTCCTTTTCCTAACTTGTACATATAGTTTTAGCCACAGGCCATGGTTCACAGCATACCTTTTCCCCACCCCCTTCTCTATAGACATTCCTGAATTCTGAACAATAATAACTGATAAGACTGAACAATACATACCTCTCCCCAAATTCTAGGCTAAGTTCAACTAACAATGGTCTGACTCATTTTTACTGAAAACATATATATATATATATATATATATATTTCTTGGTCCATTCCATTACACCTAAGGAGTAGGGTAGAGATAAAAACGTTCCTCCCTTACCCCTTTACTTTAAATGGGAACACCCAAATCCCTAAAGGAAGGAAGATAAAGCCAACTGTAGCTTAGATTTCCTGCTAGTTTCACATCATCTGGAGTCTAGTTGTCTTTTGTCTGTTTTTTTTTTTTTTGCTTGTTTGTTTGTTTTTTTAAACAATTTCAAGTTGTGTTAGTACTACAAAGATATTTGTGTGTATTGAAGTTTAAGCTGAATAAAGTGATAACGAATCTTGGTGAAAGGCCAACAGATTTGATTTGGCAACATTATTATAAAGTGGATAGGGATGGGAAACAATGTGCAAAGTGTAAAAATTGTGAAAGTATTCGAGCAAACCGTGTAAAAAGGATGAAAACTCATTTATCATAGTGCTTGCAAAAGAGAACTTTAGATATAGATGGAGAAGTGCAGTCTGAGTCTCCATGCACTCCAAAGAGATACAGCAACCCTGGCTGATGCATGCCACATTTGGCTAAGTTTTATGAAAGAAGATTCCCTGCAACTACACATTAAAATTGTTCAGAAAAGACAAGAGCAGGCATTAATGCCAATCCATTTCCTCACTTACATCATGCATCCGATATATATGGGTAAAGACTTAACAGATAGCCCAATGGAAACTGCTCGTTTTTGTACTACAGAAAAAATTGAAGGCTGTTTACCACTTCTAATTACACTTGAATCCCAAGAAAGCCCATTCCCAACATCTTACTTCAGTACAAGTCCAAAACTCACCAATCCGATAACGTGGTGAAAAGGTATTTTGAAGTGTGAAAGTTTTCAGGATAAAAACAGTGCAGCATTTAAATTAGTTGAACTAGCAATAATGCTCAACCTGCTAGTTCGGCTTCTATAGAAAGAATATTTTCAGATTTTGGAATCATCCATTCTAAACTGCTAAATTGTTTAGGACTAGAAAAAAAATTCTAAACTTGTTATGTTATCAAATGCTACGTGGGTGTTGTTGTTGTTGTTGAGACCCAGACCGTCCGACCTACCAGAAAGGTGTAAGGTAACTGTATGGACGGCCGGGAAGTGCCACCCAATTTAGACCGGAACCCAGTGGGGGAGGCATCCACAGGGACCGTACCCTCCTTCCCCTACCACCAACCTCTCGGAAGGACTTACGGACCCACATGTTTAACGTGATCGTACTCCGCATGAACACGGCGGCATTTGTGGTAGCGAGCAAATCTAGCGCGCAAACCACGGGGATACCGCACCCGAGATGGCCAACAGCACGCGGTGTTCCGAGGTGGTCACCCACCAAGTACTAACCGCGCCCGATGCTGCTTGACTTCGGTGATCTAACGAGAACCGGTGTTTTCAGCACGGTACGGCCGTTGGCCCATGCTACGTGGGTGTAATGAACTCGAATATTAAAAACAAATTGTGCTATCTCTAAAATGTTAAAATAATAAAACTTCAGAAAAGTTATAAATATTGTTTTTAATTTAAAACGAAATCAGAAAACCTTGATATTTAAATGCAAATAATTGAAAAATTATTTTTAATTGCTGCTAGTATTTCAATATTTTAAAGGTATTTATGTACTTGTATTGCTGTAAGGATAATGTTTTAAAATTATTTACATTTTTTTATTATAATATTGTTCAGATTTATATGGGTGATCAATCTTATAATGATTGACATGATGGTTTTATTGTTTTTGAATCAAATTCCCCTTTTGTTCGTAGCTTTTGGGTTTTTGATGGTTTTATCCGGTTAAAACACGGATTAAACCAATGTCATGTCAAAAACCAGTTTTTGACGCCAAAAAAACAACCTGTTATAGTCACTTCTTAATGAACTGACTTAGGAAACCTCAACGGCACTACATGGCAAAGACAAAGATCTGGGGAAACGATTATACATTTCCCTCCGTTTATGTGGGTTGGAGACTATTTCGCAGAATTGAGAAAACAGAGGAGAAAAGTCAATTACAATGTTGTTGAGCATTTATGTGGGTTGGAGACTATTTCGCAGAATTGAGAAGACAGAGGAGAAAAGTCAATTACAATGTTGTTGAGCAGTACCAGATTAGTAGACAATTTTTTTTTGATAACAACAGCTATAAATACATTCTTTTGAAAAGAAAGAAGAAGAAGAAGCACCCCTAAAGAATAATCCGATGACCTCGGAATGGTAGGGGAAGGAAGGTACGGTCCCTGTGGATGCCTTCCCCACTAGGTTCCGGTCTAAATTGGGTGGCACTTCCCGGCCGTCCAAACAGTTACCTTACACCTTTCTGGTAGGTCAGACGGTCTGGGTCTCAACAACAACACATATGATCTGGTCGGAATCGCCATGATTAAGGTTCCTAAATATACAGGCTGACGCAACCGCCATTTTGATTCCAAACTGTTCGGTTCTGTCTGTCCAATTTCAATGCATCGCTCATATTACAAAGCTAATAATTGATACGCAATTTAGCAGCTTCTATGTGCATAGTCGTGCATTTGTGCGACTCATGAAAAGAGATGGATTGTTTCGTTGGCCTTCCATTCTTTCCCACGTAATCAAGAGATATTTCTTGCAATTGTAACATACCATTATGACTTTAGTAATTGGATCTTTTGGTTATAGTGGCGCACAAATAACGTTAAAATGCAATAACAAATCTGGACAGAATTTATTGTTTGTGATTAAAGCATTGAGATGCAAAGGGAGACTATAAGAATTGGATTTTCGTTATAAACATTCCTTTTTACAATCCATTCATTGGATTGCTAGAATCACATTTGAAATTCTTTAAAACATAGAAAATTTATTGTATACAAAACATTTCATACTGTAATACAGAATATATCAAACTGTGACATAGTTTTTCGTTCGAATTGTTTTCATGTATAGCTTAAAATATTTAGTTTTTTTTTTCTGTATAACTCCCCACTTACATAATATGCCATTATATGGAATTGAAACTCTTGCAAATTTTGCAGCAATACATTCATCATATTCATCTTGTATATTCCAAAATAGTAAGTAATGCAGGTGAAACAATAAAAAAAGCAAATTTTACTCCTGATTCCACTTTTATTGAAACTTGAACAGTATGTATATATATATCTCGCTAGTAATTTAAAGACTTTTTAAAAAATACATTGATTCGTATATAGAAATTGTTATAAATTTGCAAAAATTTAAATAATGTCTATAGAAAATTAAGAATTTTTACTTTTTCATATGTAGTATTGAGAAAGTAGTGTTTTCACGAAAAATTTCTATTTCGAGATGTTCATGGCAATATATGTTTAAGACCTCCTGAACACGTTTCAACTATATTTTGGAGTGATATCCGTCTATTTGTCTTTCTACGGTCGATTTCTTGCGTATACAATTGCGGCTACAAATATTAATGAATTTTTCAGGTTTTCAAACATCTAGAAGAATATAGAATCGTTTTTAAATTCGTGCGAAAACTTCGAAATTCATTTGAAATTTTATATTGTTTTGACATGGCGGCATAGGACAACAAGAAAGATCAATCATGCTTAAAGCATTGATTATGAAACACTTTCCAACTTCAATGCAATTTTATTTAAAGATGTCTGAAATGCAATACATTCCTCGTTAATATTTTAAAACTTATCATAATACTACATTAATTTATTATATTTGAAAACTTAAACCTTCATCGAAAAAAATGAACTTCATTCAAATGACAGCATTGAAATATAAATTGCCTGGTTTAAATATCTCTAAAATGCAATACATTCCACGGTAATATTTTTAAAACTATCATAATACTACGATAATTTATTATATTTGAAAACTTCATCGAAAACAACTGAAATAAATTCAAATGACGTCATGGAAAAAATAACACGCCTGGATCTCTCTATAAAAGCAGAATTTCATTCATAACTTTCTCCATTTCATTCATCACAATACCATAATAATTTATTTTATTTAAAAATTAAGACCATGGAGTTACAAGTAATTAAACTCTATGCGTAAAATTTCATCGAAAAATATCGTCCTTCTGTTTGTAAAATCAATGAATATTTCATTCATATCAGCTATTCAGACTCCATGAACTAAATGATTTTGTGTTAAAGAAATACAGCAACTCTAATACAACTCATTCTACATATTTTGCTGTTTACATTTTACATAGGTGAAAAATAGGCTTCGTTGTAGAAATAATCAAATTTGGATGAGCATTTAAACTCAAATATATTGTAATTGAGTTGTTTCAGTATGTAGATGTACAGAATGTAAGAAAAAATAAGAAAAATCAATCATGCTTAAGCATTGATTATGAAACACTTTCGAACTAAAATGTAATTTCATTTAAAAATTTCTAAAATGTGATACATTCAGTGGTGATATATTTTACATTATCACAGTATTACAGTAATTTATTATACTTAAATAATTAAAACTGTATCGAAATATAAATCATCTGATTCTTTATGCAAAATCAATGAATATTTTATTCATATAACTTGTATTCCAGACTCCAGAGCTAAATAATTTTGTGTGAAAAAAATTCAGCAATTCTTATGTAATTCATCTTACAATCACTTGAGTTATTTGCATTCTGCATATGTTAAAATTAGGCTTCGTTGAAGAAATAATAAAAGTTTAGGGATCATTTAAAATCACAACTACTGTAATTGCATAGGCACGGAATTTAGGTACACAGATAATACACAGATGCACAAATAATATATGTGTTGAAGTGTTGAAAACCCAGACCACACGACAGACCCGAAGGCTTACTGTTGCTAAGTGTGTGGCCGGGAGATAATATATGTGTGTATGTGTCTACTCAAACTCTACTGTGTATATACTCAAAGTATTGGAATCGTGCTGAAGATCGAAACTCGAATTTTCAAAGTATCTACACGTTTTGGGACTTCTAAAACACGAAAAAACTATTTTTAGGAAGACTTCTGTGTGTGTTAGGGTGTATCTATGTATGTTTCTGTGTGTCTGTGTGGATATTACATCCACTCTAATTGAAAAACTAATGGACCGAATTTCATACAATTTGGTAGGTATGTTTTTTGTGGGAAATCCTGATGTTCATTAGATTATAGTACGATTCGTAATAAAAGAATCTGCCTTCTTTGCGAAATGGCCGCAGAAAATGCCTTTATCCACTCTAGCTAAAAACTAATGGAACAAATATAACAAAATTTGGTGTATAATATTTCAATAACCTACAAGTGATTTATATACCAAATTTAACAAAATTTTGTATATAAATCATATGTAGGTTATTCTAGTACGATTCGGGAAAAAGGGACGGATTATTTTTGCGAAATGGCCCGCAAAAATCGTTATATATCAAAATAAAATACTACGTGTGCTCAATTATATCAATTAAATTCCTATTTTATACGTGATTTTTGACAACAAAAAGAATAAGACTAACCCCATTACTCTAGGACTAGCCGTTCTTAAGATATTCTAGTTTTTTTGCGTTTTCGCTACGCCACCTTTGACAATAAGTCCAGCTATCAAATGAGAAACAAATTTAAGTTTAACGTGTAAATTCAATGTCATTTAAAATACTTATGGTTGTTATTTTGTGCAGATAAACTCAAATTATTATTGAAGAAATAAAGAGAACGAATATGAGTCTGCAGGGAAAGACATGTGCTGTCCACATCAGAATTTTTAACAATATTACAACAATGATTTATAGAAGTGGACGGGGATTATTTTCAGGCCATTTCGAAAAAAATGTATGATCCATATTTAACGATCCATCAAATTTTTGTCGAATAAAGTGTTCAACAAATTTAAGCTGTGTACCAAATTTTAACTCTCTAGGACGTAGGAAAGTGCATTAAAAATGCCATCAAATAAGTATATCATGAAGAGTTATATAAAATAAAAAAAAATTAAAAATTATTACCGACCAAATTTATTTTAAAATGTGAAGCCTCTCTCATATGCAAAATGATTAAACACTTGGAAAGATATTTATTATATAATATATCTCTCTTTTCTTTCTGGAGGTTTTCCCAAAGTCAGAATTTAATTGAATTTGTTTTTTTCCCTATATTAAATAATTTTTAATGAAAAACCTACTTAACATATTTTACTGAATTTTTTGTTTATATATTCTATGGGATAATGTGAATATTTTCAAAAAATTTCGAAGCAATTCGTGAATTTTAAGTTTACTTAAAAAATGTTTGAAAAATTAGGTCCCATAGGGTTCAATGTATTTCATTTTTTCAACCCGGGCTCAATAAAAAACTAATTGAGTGATATTATTTATTTATATTCCCATAGGTCCCACATACCGTCTTAAAAACATACTAAAATTTCATTTTGATAAAGTCATTTTTACGGCAGTTATCGTGCTAACGGACAGACAGACAGACAGACAGACAGACATTATGAACAAAGTCATAAACATTTTTCAACTATGTTGTAAAGTGTTAATAAAGATCCCATAGGGTTCAATGTATTTCATTTTTTCAACCCGGGTGCAATCCAAAACTAATTGGGTGATATTGTTCATTTACATTCCCATAGGTCCCACAGACCGTCTGAACAACATACTAAAATTTTATTTTGATAAAGTCATTTTTACGGCAGTTATTGTGCGAACTGACAGACAGACAGACAGAATGAATTAACATTGTCATAAACACTTTTCAACTATGTTGTAAAGTGTTAAAAAGAAAGACTCAATATTAGAAGTTCGCTAGAAATTGCGAAATAAGTTTCTTTGTATTCATATTCCGTAGGAAGAACGGGTGTATGTACAACTTGTCTTAAGATAAGAATAAGGTTCCTAAATTTATTAACATTTTGCAACATAGTTGAAAAGTGTTTAAGACTTTGTTCATTCTGTCTGTCTGTCCGTTCGCAAGATAACTGCAGTAAAAATGATTTTATCAAAATGAAATTTTAGTATGTTGTTGAGAAAGAAGGTTTGTGGAACATATGGGAATGTAAATGAACAATATCTCTCAATTAGTTTTGGATTGAAGCTGGGTTGAAAAAATGAAATACATTGAACCCTATGGAACCTAATTTTTCAAACATTTTTTATGCGAAGTTAAAATTCACAAATTGCTTCGAAAATTTTAGGAAATATTCAAGTTTTCCCAGAAAATATTTACAAAAATATCAGAAAAATATTTTTGGTAGTTTTTTAAATAAAAATTACACCCATATAATATGAAGAGATCACGTGACCCGTTTCAAAATAAAATATGACATCCATATTTTTTCCCAATATAAAAATCGTGATTTTTAAGTTCTTTTAAATTTATATTTAGAGTTGCATCCGTCCTAAAATTGCTTTATTTTTTGCGTATTTTCTGTGCATCTATATTCTGTGCCAACACAATTACAATATTTTTTAGTTTAAATGATCATCAAACTTTGATTATTTCAACAACGAAGCCTAATTTTAATGGATGCGGAATGTAAACAAGTGATATTAAGATGAGTTGCATAAGAATTACTTAATTTTTCCAACGCAAAATTATTTAACTCTGGAGCCTAGAGTAAAGTGTATGGATGAAATATTCACTTCTTTACCATAGAGAGCTAGATGATTTATATTTCGATGACGTCATTTGAATAAAGTTCATTTTCTTCGATGAAGTTTAAAGTTTTCAAATATAATAAATTATTGTAGTAGTGTGATAAATATTTTAAAATATATCAACGCTGAATGTATCGCATGTAAAAGATGTTTAAATAAAATTGCATTTCAGTTGGAAAGTGTTTCATAATCAATGCTTTATGCATGATTGATCTTTCTTGTTTTGTAATATTATAAACAGGACTTATGCGTTTAATTAGTATTTACATATTATACACATTTGCGGTTTCGACGTAAACGACATGCATTTGCAAAAAGTTATTTCCATTCAAAAGAAATATATTATATCGCACTACTTAAAAATGAGCTTCTTCTAGTATTCATGTCACTTCACATTATCCATCATATGAACACATTTTTTTTTGCAATTAAATGCAGTCGTACCACACACGCCCAGTTAAACTTTATAAATAGCTAAACCACGGGGAGAAACACTAGTCTCTTTCATATCTTTAATATTTACACTTTAAAGTAAAAGGAACACCAAAGAAAAAGGAACAAAAATACCCTTAAGTCGTTTACACTTTTAATAACTATCGCAAAAATATCTAATGTGGGCAGAACATGTATTTCCCTATACAGGCCCAAATTAATTCCTCTTTCTTTCATGATTCATTAAATTTATTTCAATTGCATAAAATACTCGCATAATTATTTGAATTTACTCTGAATTTAATCTAGTTTTAATTCAATTTTCGTTTTCATTTGGAGACTGGGTGTATTTTCTAAGGCTACGTGGCGAAAATGCGAAAAGCCTAAAATATCTCAAGAAGGGCTAGTCCTGGATTTATGGGATTAGTGTTATTCCTATCGTTGTCAAAAATTGATTATAAAACGAGCATTTAAGTGATGCATTTAAGCATGTGTAGTCTTTTATTTTCGATTTTGACGATTTTTAAAGGATAAATGACAAGTAACTTATCTACCAAATTGTGCGAATTTGGGGCAATTAGTATTTTCAGCTAGAGTGGATACATACGATTTTTGTGGGCCATTTCGCAAAAACGGCAGGTCTTTTTCCGAATCGTACCAAAATCTAATCAACAATAGGCTAACCCACAACTGAATTAGCTACCTAATTTCGCGAAAACGGCAGGTCTTTTTCCGAATCGACACCAAAATCTAATCAACAATAGGGTAACCCAGAACTGAACTAGCTACCAAATTTCGCAAAAAAGGCAGGTTGTTTTACGAATCGTACCAAAATCTAATCAACAATAAGGTAACCCACAACTGAATTAGCTACCAAATTTGGCAAAAACGGCAGGTCTTTTGCCGAGTCGTACCAAAATCTAATCAACAATAGGGTAACTCACAACTGAATTAGCTACCAAACTTTGCAAAAACGGCAGGCCTTTTTCCGAATCGTACCAAAATCTAATCAACAATAGGGAAACCCACAACTGAATTAGCTACCAAATTTTGTAACATTTAATCCATTAGTTTTTAGCTAGAGTGGATATATATATTGCACAGACTGAAAGACACACACGTACAGACGTCACGCTAAAAATAGTGTTTTGGGGTTCTAGGGTGTAGAAGACCGATTTTCGACACGATTCCAATACTTTTCCTATACATTGCCATGTATTGTAGAGAAAGTAACAATTTAAAATGGCAGAGGTAAATTGGAAATTGATTTCATGAAGTTTCATTGGTGGTAAAAATGTTGCCCTTGAAGCATCTATTTCTCAGGATCTGCCATAGATAGAGCTCAGGTAATGGCTTATTTGGATTCACTATCCAATTCCGGAGGAAAATGGGGTTTCGCTAAGAATTTTTAAGTCTGGTATTTTATTTCCATTTCCGGTTCAAAAATATGCATTTTTCTTGCGACATCTATTTATTGAGAACTGCTACAGATATAGCTTAGATAATGACTGGTATGGATTCGGCATCAAATTCTGAAGGAGAATTGAGGGTTTTAAAGCGATTTCCACATCCGGTTCAAAAAAATTCATGAAATATCCATTTCTCAAGATTGGCTATAGACAGAACTTATAACATATGAATTTAGCTTTAAGTTTCAGAACAGGAAGAGGACTTCACTAAACATTTACACGGCCGATGTTTTTTCACTTCTGCTTCAAAGCATTTCCTTGAAACATCTATTTTGTAGGCTTAACTATAAATAGAGTTTTGCTGATGACTGATATTGGCTCAGCATTGAATTTCGGAGAGGGTTGAGGCTTCATGAAGGATTTTTGTTTCAGGTTCTGCAGATGTCACTTCCGGTTTTCCGAAAATTCGTATGACTGTACGAAATAAGTATACAAGAGAATGCTTTATAGTTCCGCCAGAAATGAAATACATACAACATTTGCCACTTCCTGAAAGTTTTTTGATATATTTCTTGGTTTTTTTTCGAAATTAAGGAGTTTACCGAAAGTTTTCTCAAAAAATTTAGCGATATAGAACATTCATCTGAAAGTCGGTTTCAAAAAATTTATCGAGATGGAACATTCAGCTGAAAGTCGTGTTACAAAATCATATCTCAATGTCTGGCGACAATTAGATTAAAACATCAAATAAGATTCTAAAGTGCTTTTCTTCAAAGTTGATTTTCCCACGGATAACGGCTTCTATGATCTCTTCTAAAAAGTTGGTAAGCTTTATTTGGCATAAATTGTGCAAATCATTGATTCCCAACTGGGGTGATACAGCCTTTAATGGGGCGATTCTACATATGAAGAGGGCGGTACACACTGGTGGCAGGTTACTGCTAGCAAAACATTCATTGCAGTAATGTCGCGAGGTTTTACGAGGCCCCAAGCAAATTTTCACGAAAGGGCCCCTATCTGAACAATAAATGCAGTAAAACGTCATAAATCCGGAAATCGACACTCCGAAAAATCAGTTATCCGGCAATTTGCAGTTTTCATAAGTAGAAAAAAAACTGATTCATTCCGTCAGTCTTCATTTTTCATTCTGGCGTTGACCTGGGGAAGGGATATTAAAATTCAACATCATTTTGTTGGCCCATCATGATATAAAAGTATTCCTGGACCCAACGATATTTTTTGGCCCATTGTTTATGATATAAAAACATTCCTGAGCCCAACGACATTTTACGAGTCCAGTGTTTATGATATAAAACTATTCCTGGACCCAAAACTACCTTGTCCCAGTGAATAATCCGGGGTTCTGGTTATGTAACCATATTTCCATCTAATACCTAAACTTCCATAGATACAACTCAGGCAGGAAGAAGGAATACTGATTATGCAAATTGATTTTAGGCTGAGGTCCATTAAGCTCTCCTGAAATAACAAAACACCGGGACTCGAAGAGACTAAAACGAATATAAAATGCTGCAGAGCCTACATTAAAATCACCCAATCGCATAGAAAGAGCACCATAGGGATAATAATGTCATGATCTCTATATGCTTACTACAATCCGATAAAAATATCGTAGTCAACTGTCTTTACAACTGTAACCAAATACAACAAGAAAGATCAATCATGCATAAGCATTGATTATGAAGCACTTTCCAACTGAAATGTAATTTCATTTAAAAATTTCTAAAATGTGATTCATTCAGTGGTAATATCTTTTACATTATCACAGTACTACAGTAATTTATTATACTTAAATATTTAAAACTGTATCGAAATATAAATCATCTGATTCTTTATGCAAAATCAATGAATATTTCATTCATATAACTTGTATTCCAGACTCCAGAGCTAAATAATTTTGTGTGAAAAAAATTCAGCAATTCTTATGTAATTCATCTTACAATCGCTTGAGATATTTGCATTCTGCATATGTTAAAATTAGGCTTCCTTGAAGAAATAATAAAAGTTTAGGGATCATTTAAAATCACAACTATTGTAATTGCATAGGCACGGAATTTAGATACACAGATAATACACAGATAATATATATGTGTATGTGTATGTACTCAAAGTATTGGAATCGTGCCGAAGATCGGAACTCGAATTTTCAAAGGATCTACACGTTTTGGGACTTCTAGAACACGAAAAAACTATTTTTAGGAAGACGTCTGTGTGTGTAAGGGTGTATCTGTGTATGTTTCTGTGTGTCTGTGTGGATATTACATCCACTCTAATTGAAAAACTAATGGACCGAATTTCATACAATTTGGTAGGTATGTTTTTTGTGGGAAATCCTGATGTTCATTAGATTATAGTACGATTCGTAATAAAAGAATCTGCCTTCTTTGCGAAATGGCCGCAGAAAATGCCTTTATCCACTCTAGCTAAAAACTAATGGAACAAATATAACAAAATTTGGTGTATAATATTTCAATAACCTACAAGTGATTTATATACCAAATTTAACAAAATTTTGTATATAAATCATATGTAGGTTATTCTAGTACGATTCGGGAAAAAGGGACGGATTATTTTTGCGAAATGGCCCGCAAAAATCGTTATATATAAAAATAAAAGACTACGTGTGCTCAATTATATCAATTAAATTCCTATTTTATACGTGATTTTTGACAACAAAAAGAATAAGACTAACCCCATTACTCTAGGACTAGCCGTTCTTAAGATATTCTAGTTTTTTTGCGTTTTCGCTACGCCACCTTTGACAATAAGTCCAGCTATCAAATGAGAAACAAATTTAAGTTTAACGTGTAAATTCAATGTCATTTAAAATACTTATGGTTGTTATTTTGTGCAGATAAACTCAAATTATTATTGAAGAAATAAAGAGAACGAATATGAGTCTGCAGGGAAAGACATGTGCTGTCCACATCAGAATTTTTAACAATATTACAACAATGATTTATAGAAGTGGACGGGGATTATTTTCAGGCCATTTCGAAAAAAATGTATGATCCATATTTAACGATCCATCAAATTTTTGTCGAATAAAGTGTTCAACAAATTTAAGCTGTGTACCAAATTTTAACTCTCTAGGACGTAGGAAAGTGCATTAAAAATGCCATCAAATAAGTATATCATGAAGAGTTATATAAAATAAAAAAAAATTAAAAATTATTACCGACCAAATTTATTTTAAAATGTGAAGCCTCTCTCATATGCAAAATGATTAAACACTTGGAAAGATATTTATTATATAATATATCTCTCTTTTCTTTCTGGAGGTTTTCCCAAAGTCAGAATTTAATTGAATTTGTTTTTTTCCCTATATTAAATAATTTTTAATGAAAAACCTACTTAACATATTTTACTGAATTTTTTGTTTATAGATTCTATGGGATAATGTGAATATTTTCAAAAAATTTCGAAGCAATTCGTGAATTTTAAGTTTACGTAAAACATGTTTGAAAAATTAGGTCCCATAGGGTTCAATGTATTTCATTTTTTCAACCCGGGCTCAATAAAAAACTAATTGAGTGATATTATTTATTTATATTCCCATAGGTCCCACATACCGTCTTAAAAACATACTAAAATTTCATTTTGATAAAGTCATTTTTACGGCAGTTATCGTGCTAACGGACAGACAGACAGGCAGACAGACAGGCATTATGAACAAAGTCATAAACATTTTTCAACTATGTTGTAAAGTGTTAATAAAGATCCCATAGGGTTCAATGTATTTCATTTTTTCAACCCGGGTGCAATCCAAAACTAATTGGGTGATATTGTTCATTTACATTCCCATAGGTCCCACAGACCGTCTGAACAACATACTAAAATTTTATTTTGATAAAGTCATTTTTACGGCAGTTATTGTGCGAACTGACAGACAGACAGACAGAATGAATTAACATAGTCATAAACACTTTTCAACTATGATGTAAAGTGTTAAAAAGAAAGACTCAATATTAGAAGTTCGCTAGAAATTGCGAAATAAGTTTCTTTGTATTCATATTCCGTAGGAAGAACGGGTGTATGTACAACTTGCCTTAAGATAAGAATAAGGTTCCTAAATTTATTAACATTTTGCAACATAGTTGAAAAGTGTTTAAGACTTTGTTCATTCTGTCTGTCTGTCCGTTCGCAAGATAACTGCAGTAAAAATGATTTTATCAAAATGAAATTTTAGTATGTTGTTGAGAAAGAAGGTTTGTGGAACATATGGGAATGTAAATGAACAATATCTCTCAATTAGTTTTGGATTGAAGCTGGGTTGAAAAAATGAAATACATTGAACCCTATGGAACCTAATTTTTCAAACATTTTTTATGCGAAGTTAAAATTCACAAATTGCTTCGAAAATTTTAGGAAATATTCAAGTTTTCCCAGAAAATATTTACAAAAATATCAGAAAAATATTTTTGGTATTTTTTTAAATAAAAATTACACCCATATAATATGAAGAGATCACGTGACCCGTTTCAAAATAAAATATGACATCCATATTTTTTCCCAATGTAAAAATCGTGATTTTTAAGTTCTTTTAAATTTATATTTAGAGTTGCAACCGTCCTAAAATTGCTTTATTTTTTGCGTATTTTCTGTGCATCTATATTCTGTGCCAACACAATTACAATATTTTTTAGTTTAAATGATCATCAAACTTTGATTATTTCAACAACGAAGCCTAATTTTAATGGATGCGGAATGTAAACAAGTGATATTAAGATGAGTTGCATAAGAATTACTTAATTTTTCCAACGCAAAATTATTTAACTCTGGAGCCTAGAGTAAAGTGTATGGATGAAATATTCACTTCTTTACCATAGAGAGCTAGATGATTTATATTTCGATGACGTCATTTGAATAAAGTTCATTTTCTTCGATGAAGTTTAAAGTTTTCAAATATAATAAATTATTGTAGTAGTGTGATAAATATTTTAAAATATATCAACGCTGAATGTATCGCATGTAAAAGATGTTTAAATAAAATTGCATTTCAGTTGGAAAGTGTTTCATAATCAATGCTTTATGCATGATTGATCTTTCTTGTTTTGTAATATTATAAACAGGACTTATGCGCTTAATTAGTATTTACATATTATACACATTTGCGGTTTCGACGTAAACGACATGCATTTGCAAAAAGTTATTTCCATTCAAAAGAAATATATTATATCGCACTACTTAAAAATGAGCTTCTTCTAGTATTCATGTCACTTCACATTATCCATCATATGAACACATTTTTTTTTGCAATTAAATGCAGTCGTACCACACACGCCCAGTTAAACTTTATAAATAGCTAAACCACGGGGAGAAACACTAGTCTCTTTCATATCTTTAATATTTACACTTTAAAGTAAAAGGAACACCAAAGAAAAAGGAACAAAAATACCCTTAAGTCGTTTACACTTTTAATAACTATCGCAAAAATATCTAATGTGGGCAGAACATGTATTTCCCTATACAGGCCCAAATTAATTCCTCTTTCTTTCATGATTCATTAAATTTATTTCAATTGCATAAAATACTCGGATAATTATTTGAATTTACTCTGAATTTAATCTAGTTTTAATTCAATTTTCGTTTTCATTTGGAGACTGGGTGTATTTTCTAAGGCTACGTGGCGAAAATGCGAAAAGCCTAAAATATCTCAAGAAGGGCTAGTCCTGGATTTATGGGATTAGTGTTATTCCTATCGTTGTCAAAAATTGATTATAAAACGAGCATTTAAGTGATGCATTTAAGCATGTGTAGTCTTTTATTTTCGATTTTGACGATTTTTAAAGGATAAATGACAAGTAACTTATCTACCAAATTGTGCGAATTTGGGGCAATTAGTATTTTCAGCTAGAGTGGATACATACGATTTTTGTGGGCCATTTCGCAAAAACGGCAGGTCTTTTTCCGAATCGTACCAAAATCTAATCAACAATAGGCTAACCCACAACTGAATTAGCTACCTAATTTCGCGAAAACGGCAGGTCTTTTTCCGAATCGACACCAAAATCTAATCAACAATAGGGTAACCCAGAACTGAACTAGCTACCAAATTTCGCAAAAAAGGCAGGTTGTTTTACGAATCGTACCAAAATCTAATCAACAATAAGGTAACCCACAACTGAATTAGCTACCAAATTTGGCAAAAACGGCAGGTCTTTTGCCGAGTCGTACCAAAATCTAATCAACAATAGGGTAACTCACAACTGAATTAGCTACCAAACTTTGCAAAAACGGCAGGCCTTTTTCCGAATCGTACCAAAATCTAATCAACAATAGGGAAACCCACAACTGAATTAGCTACCAAATTTTGTAACATTTGATCCATTAGTTTTTAGCTAGAGTGGATATATATATTGCACAGACTGAAAGACACACACGTACAGACGTCACGCTAAAAATAGTGTTTTGGGGTTCTAGGGTGTAGAAGACCGATTTTCGACACGATTCCAATACTTTTCCTATACATTGCCATGTATTGTAGAGAAAGTAACAATTTAAAATGGCAGAGGTAAATTGGAAATTGATTTCATGAAGTTTCATTGGTGGTAAAAATGTTGCCCTTGAAGCATCTATTTCTCAGGATCTGCCATAGATAGAGCTCAGGTAATGGCTTATTTGGATTCCCTATCCAATTCCGGAGGAAAATGGGGTTTCGCTAAGAATTTTTAAGTCTGGTATTTTATTTCCATTTCCGGTTCAAAAATATGCATTTTTCTTGCGACATCTATTTATTGAGAACTGCTACAGATATAGCTTAGATAATGACTGGTATGGATTCGGCATCAAATTCTGAAGGAGAATTGAGGGTTTTAAAGCGATTTCCACATCCGGTTCAAAAAAATTCATGAAATATCCATTTCTCAAGATTGGCTATAGACAGAACTTATAACATATGAATTTAGCTTTAAGTTTCAGAACAGGAAGGGGACTTCACTAAACATTTACACGGCCGATGTTTTTTCACTTCTGCTTCAAAGCATTTCCTTGAAACATCTATTTTGTAGGCTTAACTATAAATAGAGTTTTGCTGATGACTGATATTGGCTCAGCATTGAATTTCGGAGAGGGTTGAGGCTTCATGAAGGATTTTTGTTTCAGGTTCTGCAGATGTCACTTCCGGTTTTCCGAAAATTCGTATGACTGTACGAAATAAGTATACAAGAGAATGCTTTATAGTTCCGCCAGAAATGAAATACATACAACATTTGCCACTTCCTGAAAGTTTTTTGATATATTTCTTGGTTTTTTTTCGAAATTAAGGAGTTTACCGAAAGTTTTCTCAAAAAATTTAGCGATATAGAACATTCATCTGAAAGTCGGTTTCAAAAAATTTATCGAGATGGAACATTCAGCTGAAAGTCGTGTTACAAAATCATATCTCAATGTCTGGCGACAATTAGATTAAAACATCAAATAAGATTCTAAAGTGCTTTTCTTCAAAGTTGATTTTCTCACGGATAACGGCTTCTATGATCTCTTCTAAAAAGTTGGTAAGCTTTATTTGGCATAAATTGTGCAAATCATTGATTCCCAACTGGGGTGATACAGCCTTTAATGGGGCGATTCTACATATGAAGAGGGCGGTACACACTGGTGGCAGGTTACTGCTAGCAAAACATTCATTGCAGTAATGTCGCGAGGTTTTACGAGGCCCCAAGCAAATTTTCACGAAAGGGCCCCTATCTGAACAATAAATGCAGTAAAACGTCATAAATCCGGAAATCGACACTCCGAAAAATCAGTTATCCGGCAATTTGCTGTTTTCATAAGTAGAAAAAAAACTGATTCATTCCGTCAGTCTTCATTTTTCATTCTGGCGTTGACCTGGGGAAGGGATATTAAAATTCAACATCATTTTGTTGGCCCATCATGATATAAAAGTATTCCTGGACCCAACGATATTTTTTGGCCCATTGTTTATGATATAAAAACATTCCTGAGCCCAACGACATTTTACGAGTCCAGTGTTTATGATATAAAACTATTCCTGGACCCAAAACTACCTTGTCCCAGTGAATAATCCGGGGTTCTGGTTATGTAACCATATTTCCATCTAATACCTAAACTTCCATAGATACAACTCAGGCAGGAAGAAGGAATACTGATTATGCAAATTGATTTTAGGCTGAGGTCCATTAAGCTCTCCTGAAATAACAAAACACCGGGACTCGAAGAGACTAAAACGAATATAAAATGCTGCAGAGCCTACATTAAAATCACCCAATCGCATAGAAAGAGCACCATAGGGATAATAATGTCATGATCTCTATATGCTTACTACAATCCGATAAAAATATCGTAGTCAACTGTCTTTACAACTGTAACCAAATACAACAAGAAAGATCAATCATGCATAAGCATTGATTATGAAGCACTTTCCAACTGAAATGTAATTTCATTTAAAAATTTCTAAAATGTGATTCATTCAGTGGTAATATATTTTACATTATCACAGTACTACAGTAATTTATTATACTTAAATATTTAAAACTGTATCGAAATATAAATCATCTGATTCTTTATGCAAAATCAATGAATATTTCATTCATATAACTTGTATTCCAGACTCCAGAGCTAAATAATTTTGTGTGAAAAAAATTCAGCAATTCTTATGTAATTCATCTTACAATCGCTTGAGATATTTGCATTCTGCATATGTTAAAATTAGGCTTCCTTGAAGAAATAATAAAAGTTTAGGGATCATTTAAAATCACAACTATTGTAATTGCATAGGCACGGAATTTAGATACACAGATAATACACAGATAATATATATGTGTATGTGTATGTACTCAAAGTATTGGAATCGTGCCGAAGATCGGAACTCGAATTTTCAAAGGATCTACACGTTTTGGGACTTCTAGAACACGAAAAAACTATTTTTAGGAAGACGTCTGTGTGTGTAAGGGTGTATCTGTGTATGTTTCTGTGTGTCTGTGTGGATATTACATCCACTCTAATTGAAAAACTAATGGACCGAATTTCATACAATTTGGTAGGTATGTTTTTTGTGGGAAATCCTGATGTTCATTAGATTATAGTACGATTCGTAATAAAAGAATCTGCCTTCTTTGCGAAATGGCCGCAGAAATTGCCTTTATCCACTCTAGCTAAAAACTAATGAACCAAATTTAACAAAATTTGGAGTATAATATTTCAATAACCTACAAGTGATTTATATACCAAATTTAACAAAATTTTGTATATAAATCATTTGTAGGTTATTCTACTACGATTCGGGAAAAAGGAACGGGCTATTTTTGCGAAATGGCCAGCAAAAATCGTTATATATAAAAAATAAAAGACTACGTGTGCTCAATTATATCAATTAAATTTCTATTTTATATGTGATTTTTGACAACAAAAAGAATAAGACTAACCCCATTACTCTAGGACTAGCCGTTCTTGAGATATTCTAGTTTTTTCGCGTTTTCGCTACGCCACCTTTGACAATAAGTCCAGCTATCAAATGAGAACCAAATTTAAGTTTAACGTGTAAATTCAATGTCATTTAAAATACTTATGTTGTGCAGATAAACTCAAATTATTATTGAAGAAATAAAGAGAACGAATATGAGTCTGCAGGGAAAGACATGTGCTGTCCACATCAGAATTTTTAACAATATTACAACAATGATTTATAGAAGTGAACGGGGATTATTTTCAGGCCATTTCGAAAAAAATGTATGATCTATATTTAAAGATCCATCAAATTTTTGTCGAATAAAATGTTCAACAAATTTAAGCTGTGTACCAAATTTTAACTCTCTAGGACGTAGGAAAGTGCATTTAAAATGCCATCAATTAAATTTATCATGAAGAGTTATATAAAATTTAAAAAAAATGAAAAATTGTTATCTACCAAATTTATTTTAAATATGAAGCCACTCCCATATGCTAAACGTTTAAACAAATGGAGAGATATGTATTATATAATATCTCTCTCTTTTCTTTCTGGAAGATATCCCAAAGTCAGAATTTAATTGAATTTGTTTTTTTCCCTATATTAAATAATTTTTTTAATTAAAAAACTACTTAACATATTTTACTAAATTTTTTTTTATATATTCTATGGGATAATGTGAATATTTCCTAAAAATTTCGAAGCAATTCGTGAATTTTAAATTTACTTAAAAAATGTTTGAAAAATTAGGTCCCATAGGGTTCAATGTATTTCATTTTTTCAACCCGGGTTCAATAAAAAACTAATTGGGTGATATTATTTATTTATATTCCCATAGGTCCTACAGACCGTCTGAACAACATACTAAAATTTCATTTTGATAAACTCATTTTTACGGCAGTTATCGTGCTAACGGACAGACAGACAGACAGACAGACAGACAGACAGACAGACAGAATGAACAAATTCATAAACACTTTTCAACTTTGTTGTAAAGTGTTAAAAAGCGACATAATAATGCATAAAAGTATTTATATATATCACTAGTATATAAAAAAAGAATTTTGTTAGAGATGCACTGATTCGTATATGGGAAATATTATGAATTTGTAAACATTTAAATTTTTATAGAAAAAAAAAATTTTTTTTTAACTTTATATGGACAATGGTTACAAGATGGGGATTTTAACTCTTAGTGCATTCCAAATGGATATCATAGGATGCAACATATGAGTGCCAAAAAATCTGATGTGAGTAGCACATGACTTTCCATACAAATTCAAATTCTTATTTTTAACACTTTACAACAAAGCTGAAAAGTGTTTATGACTTTGTTCATTCTGTCTGTCTGTCTGTCTGTCCGTTAGCACGATAACTGCTGTAAAAATGACTTAATCAAAATGAAATTTTAGTATGTTGTTCAGACGGTCTATAGAACCTATGGGAATATAAATGAATAACATCACCCAATTAGTTTTGGATTGAACCCGGGTTGAAAAAATGGAATACATTGAGCCCTATGGGACCTAATTTTTCAAGCATTTTTTAAGCGGATTTAAAATTCACAAATTGCTTCGAAAATTTTAGGCAATTTTCAAATTGCTCCATAAAATATATAAAAAAAAATTCAGCGAAATATATGCAGTTGTTTTTTAAATAAAAATTAAAATAATAATAACACCTCTTATATGAAGCGATCACGTGTCCATGATATGATACGATCACATGACCCACTTCAAAATGATATATGGCATCCATCTTGTGTCAAAATCGTGATTTTTAAAGTTCTTTTTAATTCATATTGAGTGTTGTATCCGTCCTAAAACTACTTTATTTTTGCCTAAATTCTGTGCATCTACATACTGAAACAACGCAATGACAATATAATTCAGTTTAAATGCTCATCCAAATTTGATTATTTCTACTATTAAGCCTATTTTTCACCTATGTAAAATGTAAACAGCAAAATATGTAGAATGAGTTGTATTAGAATCGCTGTAATTCTTTAACACAAAATCATTTAGTCCATGGAGTCTGCTTAGCTGATATGAATGAAATATTCATTGATTTTAGAAAGAGAAGGACGATATTTTTCGATGAAGTTACACATTGAGTTTACTTACTTGTAGCTCAATGGTCTTAATTTTTAAATAAAATAAATTATTATAGTATTGTGATGAATGACATGAATGGGGGAATTATTTATGAATGAAATGTTGCTTTTATAGAGAGAGCCAGGCGTGTTATTTTTTTATGACGTCATTTGAATGAGTTTCAGTTGTTTTCGATGAAGTTTTCAAATATAATAAATTATCGTAGTATTATGATAATTCTAAAATTATTACCGAGGAATGTATCACATTTTAGAGATGTTTAAACCAGGCAATTTACACTTTAATGCCGTCATTTGAATGAAGTTAATTTTTTTCGATGAAGGTTTAAGGTGTCAAATATAATAAATTAATGTGTGATAAGTTTTAGAATATTACCGAGGAATGTATTGCATTTTAGACATGTTTAAATAAAATTGCATTGAAGTTGGAAAGTGTTTCATAATCAATGCTTTAAGCATGATTGATCTTTCTTGTTTATTTCATGATGCGTTAAATTGAGTTTAATTGCAGAAAATAACCTGGATACTTTTCTAACATGATATTCAATTTTCTGTTTTAATGCATGTCCGTTTAATTTGACAAATTAATGCACATTTAAATCCTCCAGCTCGTCAAAATTTCAAAAAACAAAAATATCTCGAAAAGGTTATACTCGAGATATGAGGTCAGACTTATTCCCAATCGTTGCTGACCATTTCGCAAAGATTGTGAAAATTTGGTGTTCGTCGGGAATTTGGTTATATTTTCCCAAAACATACCAAAATTTAATGACTATCAGCCTCAAAAGAGTAAACTATCAAACGACATAACCCACAAGAGACTGAACTACTAAATTTTTAGAAATTCAATTAAATAGTGTTTTCACTATAGATGCACACATGCATGTAATTGACACACACACACAAAAAAAAAAGAAAAAAACTTATATATATTTTTTTAATCATACCAAAATGTAATCAGTACAAAACGCCATTAACAATTTATCCACCAAATTTTGGTCTACTTTGTCAGCTAGACAGAATACAGACAAATGCAAATATATCTTTTTCAATAAGAAGTGATGCATGCGTTATGAAAGGATGTTTTATTAGCACTTTACAACATAGTTGAAAAGTGTTTATGAATTTGTTCATTCTGTCTGTATGTCTGCCCGTTGCCACGATAACTGCCGTAAAAAGTAAAAATGACTTTATCGAAATGAAATTTTAGTATATTATTGAGACGGTCTGTGGGGCATATAGGAATGTAAATGAATAATATCACCCAATTAGTTTTGAATTGAACCGGGGTTGATAAAATGAAATACATTGAATGAACCCTATGGGACCTAATTTTTCCAACATTTTTTAAGCAAATTTAAAACTCATAAATTGCTTCGCAAATTTTAGGAAATATTTAAATTATCCCATAAGATATATAAAAAAATTTCATCAAAATAGGTTTTGTAGTTTTTTAAATACAAATTAAAATAACAATTGAACCGATATTATATGAAGAGATTACTTGATCCACTGCAAAATAAAATATGGCATCCAGCTTGTGTCAAAATCGTGATGTTTAAAGTTATGTATAATTTATATTTAGTGTTGCAATTGTCGTAAAACCGCTGTATTTTTGTCTGTTCATTTATATACTGCGCCAATGCAACTACAATAATTTTTAGATTAAATTATCATCACACTTTGATTATTTCTATAAAGAAGCCTAATTTTCAGGAATGGAGAATGTAAGCACATCAAGATCTAAGATGATGAGTTATATAAGAATTTCTTTAACGCAAAATTACTTAGCTCTGGAGTCTGCAATATAGCTGATATGAATGAAACATTCATTATTTTACATAGAGAAGCAGATGATTCTATAATATTGCATTTTCCGATGAAGTTTTAAGCATGGAGTTAGAAAGCACTTTTACCCCCGTGGTTTTAAGTGTTTAAGTAAAATAAATTATCGTAGTATTGTGATAAATTTAAAATATCGCCGCTGAAGGAAAGTAATGGAAAAAAGTTTATGAATGAAATACTGACTGCTCTTATTTAGAGAGTCAGGCGATTTATGTTTCGGTGACGTTATTCGAATAAAGTTCATTTGCTTTCGATGAAGTTTTCAAATATAATTAGTTATTGTAGTATTGTGTTAATTTTAAAAATATCACAGCTGAATGTATCGCATTTTAGAGATATTTAAATAAAATTGTATTGCAGTTGCAAAGTGTTTAATTATCAATGTTTTATGCATGATTGATCTTTCCTGTTTATATTGCAATGGTGAGTGAAAAAAGTTTTTGAAGAATAAACTCTGAGCTAAATTTTTTTTACCATTAACATATAAAAAAATATCTTTCTACGGGGGTTGCAATTCATACCCTTGCATAACGCATCCCCCACATTGTTTTCAGGAAAATGTTCAATTTTGACATGATGATGACCATATATGTTTCAAGACCTCCTTAATAAGTTTTGACTATTTTTAGAGTGATGTTCTTCTATGGTCTGCTTCTTCCGTACAAGGTATCTGCCACAAATATCAACGGATTTGCACGAACTTTTATATCCGGCTTTTTAGAGAAACATCTAGAAATAAATAGTATATATTGAAATTCGGACGAAAACTTCGAAATTTATTCGACATTTTATATTTCCTTAACATGGCAGCATAGGACAAAAGTTTGACATAATTATGCATAAAAGAAATAATTTATGGCTCAATAAATGATTGCGAAACTTATTGGTTTTACACATTGGTGCAAAAAATAGCCGAGAAACAATTTTTGTGTCCGTAACATCATTAGACCACTTCGGGAATGGAGTGGGGAGGGGGTGGAGACTGCAAAAAACCGCCTGAGGGGGCACATTGGCAAACTTGTAACATTTTAAAAGGAAGAGTGACATGTAATAATTATTATCATTTAGACCAGCAATGCACATTTTTTAAAATTTTGCTTTCAAAATTTGAAAAATAATATAATTTGCTATTTATTATAAGCATTTTCTCTCGTGAACGGAACAAACTAGTATCAGGAGAATGATGCTAACCAATGGAGTGAATATATGTCACAGAAGTTAATATATTTTTTTTCAATGTATGTGAATTATTTTATAAATTTAGTTGAAAGGAGTGCAATATCTCCAGAACGGTTTACATCTTTTGTTCTAAAATCTGTGTCTATCGTTTTTAACGAAAAATCACATAAGAAATGATTATTTATGTAGCGTTATTAAAGGTTCAGATTTTTTGATAACTTCTTCAAATTTTCATTCGAAAACTTATGGGATCTTCAGAAAAATTAAAAGCGTTTAAAAATTTTCAATATTCACTGTATATAATTCCTGGACTCAATTTTGTTCGAAATGCTCCATTCGTTCCTGAGATATCGCCTCCACTGTCTAATGGAGACACACAAACAGACATAACCTAAAACGATGGATTCGCATTTAGGTATTCTTGAAACGTGCTCTTCCTTTAAAAATTCGAATTCGATTTTTCTACCCAGTCACAATAATTCCCCTAT
The DNA here is from genome assembly GCA_951213105.1 of Amaurobius ferox. NCBI lineage: Eukaryota > Metazoa > Arthropoda > Arachnida > Araneae > Amaurobiidae > Amaurobius > Amaurobius ferox. The sequence goes on along the minus strand of OX578153.1, from coordinate 45,110,643 downwards.
AAGTTATACTATGTATAGAAGGTAAGAAATACGCCGCTCAAAATGATGACATTCTTTAAATTAAATTGAGAAACAGATAACTGATCTATTTTGGTAGCATAGCCAGTTATTTGGAGTGAGGACAATCGGGTAAATGTTTATCAATAAAAATATAAGAATATAAAAATCATAAATTAAGTATAAGTATAAATAAAGTATAATATAAGTACAAATAAAGTATATTATAAGTATAAATAAAGTATTTAAGTATATAAAATATTGTATATAAAATATTTGGTCTGGTTAGATCGGGAAGGGTGCATGCAGAGCTACTCCAGTTCCCCTACCTAATGCAGCGTATTCTATCATGAGTAGTAAACATTTTAAGCATAAAAAGATCAATAATAAAATCATACGCAGTCAATTAAAAGTATCAATTGATTTTGGTTCAAGATCAAATACCAGAGCAATTACACCACCATAAAGAATAATGCAGCTGTTTAATTATTTTAAAAATGAATGCAAACACTTACATTACGAATATTCCTTAATGCCTGGCCCATTTCCACGTTTTTATACTCCTTAAAAATATGAGAAATGAGACGCCAACTTTCCCACTAGGCTGCAACTCTTCCACTAGTTCAAACTGTAAGTTCAAGTTAGCAACTTCTTTCACACAGACTAATATAAACATACTTTTCACTAGATTGCAGCGCCCTCTACCTCCAACCAAAATATCAAGGTTGGCACGCTTGGCGATGGTCTGTGACGGTTTTAGCTAAGTATATTATCTAGTCGGCAAGGATCTAGTCTGCTTGGCGATGGTCTGTGACGGTTTTCGCCAAGACGTTCTGCTAATATAACCCTATTCGGCACTGAACGAAACACTTGGAACTTAGAAGAACGTTGTTCTATCACCGCATGTTTACACGTGGTAAACATAATTTTGCTGCTATTTTGGATTTTATATTCAATTATTTGATTTTTTATGGATTAATAAAAGGAAAGGAATTACGTTTACAAGGTATGTAATTTATTTTTATTTAAATAAAAAATGTATTTGTTATCCATCCCATATTTCATCCTATGCACGTGTTTATCATAAGAAATTAGTGCAGTGTTATCTCTGCCGACTAGATTAATTTCTAAGAAACAGTGGCATTATTAGTTAAAAAACCTTTTCCTCATTTATATAAAATGTATAAAAATTAATATTTGATAGCTTTTTCCAGAGAAAATTGAATATGATATTGAATGTGTATATAATTTACATGCTTTTTATAAACTGATGTAATGTGGAAAATAATCCCCCCTTCTTTCTAATTAACGATTGAGATCGACACCTTTGATAATGCATTTATGTAAATTTGTTATTTAATATAAGAATATTAGTGTATTTAAAAATATATATATACATATATATATATATATATATACATATATATATACATATATATATATATATACATATATATATATATATATACATATATATATATATATATACAGCATTCTAGAATAAATCAAGAACTAAGCAATTTAACAGTAAACACGCTACTATACATTTTAGGCTGAAAATATTATATAATATTTCTTTTGGGTATGTTAGCTTGTAATTTTTGGTGTATAATGATTTGCAGTGATGCAATGCGTCAATATTTTTTAATTTAGTTTATGATTGCATGAATTAAATATCTATCTATGTTTATTTATTTAAATTTACACATATTACAGATGACAGTATTTTTAATGCTGATCATGTTTATAGTTTAAAAAATTATAAAAGTACAGTTACGTAATTTTTTTTGTTGGGGGGGGGGGGGGGGGGGCGCATTAACGTAAAATCGCCAGTTGAGCGATTGTCGCCAAATCTAGCAGTCGAGCATTTTATACGTCATAGCTGCGATGGTTGGCTCCTCGAACGCTAGTGTCTATGCGAAATCCTATGTTACCGATGTTGCCATAGGTTCCTATGGGAGTGAACCGTCTGAATATAGTATTCTGTGTTCTTTCACTACACAGGGCAAGAACGAACGTGCGACAATGTTATTCTTATTTAACTGTTGTCCAGCCCATAGACTAATATATATATACAGACATGCCACTCGCGATTTTGCAGCGCCCTCAGAGATGGACAAGTTAGTGCGCTTTGTGATGATCTGGAATGGTTGGCGATGGTCTGGTTTTATTTGAGACGGTTTTCGTATAATAACCCTATTTTCCCCACAATACAACAACCATGTTTTCTTGAATCATGCATGATAGCGTGCAAGGAGATTATTTGTTAAGTGATTTAATTATTTCAAAAATTTGATTACCATAAGAAAACTGTCTTAAGTTACAGGGTATGAAATTTTATTTTTATTAAAACTGAAATAATATTAGTTATCCCTATTCTATATACGTGTTCATCATAAGAAATTAGTGCTGTATTATCACTGCCGATTAAACTAAATTCTAAGGGGTAGTGGTATAATTAGTTAAAAAAACATTTTCCGCATTTTTATAATATGTATAAAAATTGATATTTGGATATATTTTTCTTAGAGATAGTTAAGTTGAATGTGATATTATATGCCACATATTTTTGTAAAAATTTTATTAAGTGACGCATGGTGGAAAATTCACCCTACCCACAAGGCAACTTTGATAGTGCATTTATGTAAATTTGATATTTACTCTAAGAATATTTGTATAATTAAAAAAAAGTCTGTTATCAGTATACCAGAACAACTTATGAATCAAATAATTTAACAATCAAAACGCTAGTATACCTTTTAGACTGAAAATATTATATAATATTTCAGTCTTTTGAGTATGTTGCTTGTAATTTTTTGTGCATTGTGTTTTACAGGGAGACAATGCAATGCGTCTAGTTTTTTAATTCATTTTATGATTATTTGGATTAAATCTATAACTATGTTTATTTAAATTTACTTAAACTAATGCATATATTTCTGTTGCAGATAAATGTATTTTTAAATGCTGATCATTTCTATAGTTTCAAAAATTATAAAAGTACAGTCCTGTACATTTTTTCCCCGCCCGCATTAAAAAAAAATCGCCAATCGAGCGATAACAGGCCAAATCTGGCAGACGTGGTTTGGTCCATCTTACGCGCGCTAGTGTCTATGCGATATCCCATGTTAAAAATGTTGCCATAGTGTCCTATGGGAGTGAGCCCTCTGGATATAGTATGCTGTGGTTAAGCCGTTGCTACTGCTGTGCAACAGAATAATATCTCTAGGGTCCCGGATTATCTCTCTCCGGACATGGAGGGTTGCCGTGGGATTTTAATTATCCCCCACCTCAATGAAATTGTGAAATGTCTGCACTAGAAAAATGACGTTTTAACCTTAATTGTATCTATATATATATACGTAAATCGTACCTATATATACGTGCATTTTACCTGTGTACGAAAGGAGATCCAAAATATCTTAGCCAAAGTTATCTGAAAAAAAAAAAAAAATTCTGGATCAGCCACTGTTCTGGTTAATGCCGTACTTCTTTTTTTTTTCTCATATGTATTTGAACTTTATATTTTGGACTTTCCAGAGTGATTCAATATGTAGTAGATTTGCAAATTTTGAAGTTAGAGCTAATTACTAGTTCATCGGCAATTTCTATATCGAGCACAATGTGTTCTAATACTGTTATTCTACTACTGTGAAAAGGATTTTAAATTTCTTAACGTAAGCCACGTAGTTATATTTATAATGTCAATGAAATATATTCAAATAAATAAACTCTAATTTAAATTTTAAAATGTTAAAAATTACAGGGTTGTCCACAATGTTCGTTTTTTGTAGTGAAAGTTATCTATACCGTATGATGAGTGGGAGTATGATGAGTGGGACCTTTGCGCTAGAAATCCTCTCTTGCAGTGGATGCAAATATTTTTTTTTTTTTCTGTGATAGAGATCAGTAATTTTAATCTTGAACAAAGATAAAATATATTTGCAATATAGAAATAAACGTCATTTTATCTACTGCAAAATATTTCATTTAGGGGGGGGGGGGGGTAAGCTTCTGGCATGCCAGCTGAATCTTCTAGTGCTCCTATCAGTAATTGTGTATTTATAAAATTCTTATGTGGTATAATATATCATATTTTCTTTTACGTCTATCGATGATTGATGTGGTAGATAATATCGTTCATTCCTTTCTGAGTTACAGGGTGGTGTTTCTGACCATTGTCCAGCTTATTCGAGATTAGTGTTCCATTCCCCAGTGTTCGTATTTAAAACATTTCTAAGATTTTGTTTTTCATATAATCTGATATCATAACAATTTGATACCACAGATAGCAGAGAAGGATTGAAGGCAAAGGGAGATTCGAAATTGTCAGCGCCAAGAAAACAAAATCTCATGTGGGCAGCACATGGCTTTTCCTGCAGACTCAAATTCATTTTTTCTTTATTTCTTTAATTACTCATTAAATTGAGTTTAATTGCACAGAATGATCCAAAATTTGCATTTTTAATTCAATTTCTGCTTTTATTTGGTAATTGGACATTTTTCCAAAGGCGGCATAAAAAAATGCGAAAAATCTCAAATATCTCGAGAACAGTTAGTCCTAAAGTAATAGAGTTGTTCTTATTCTTTTCCTCGTCAAAAATTACATATAAAACAAGCATTTAATTGATACATTTTAACATACGTAGTCTTTTTTCAGATATTGGAGATTTTTGCGGACCATTTCGTAAAAAAGTCAGGTTGTGCTTTTCCGAATCATACCAAAATCTAATCAGCACCAGAGTATCCAACAAGTAACTTATCTACAAAATTTTGTAAAATTTGGTCAATTAGTATTTTAGTTAGAGGCGATAAATGAAATTTTTACTGGCCATTTCGCAAAAAAAGGCGGGTTCTGTTTTCACGAATTATACCAAAAACTAATCAGCACCAAGGTACATCCAAGTGACTTATCTACCAAATTTTATGAAATTCGGTCCATTAGTTTTTGAGTTAGAGTGGATACATACATTGCACAGACAGACAGACACACACACACACAGACTTCACTCTAAAAATAGATTTTTCGTATTCTAGCGGTCTCGAAATGTGTAGATCCGTCGTAAACTCGAGTTGCGATTTTCGACATGATTCAAATACTTTCCCTATACATTGCCATGTATTGCAGGGAAAGTAAAAACGAAAATTACTAACACTAAAAGCCTGTGCATCATGCAATATTCAAAAATGCAGTTCTCATTAGCCTGGGTGAATCTGAGATAAAATAAAAAATCTGATGTGGGCAACACATGACTTTGCTTATATAATGCAATGAATTTACTGCATTTACAATAAAAAATAGGATTTTGTTATAGTAGATATTTATATTCTTTCCAAGATATTGAATTTTCGTCAATTAGTCGTCATTTTCATTGATTCAGTGCCATTTCTATCCATTTGACGAGACTTTCGTTAATTTGGCAATATTTGAAAAGCTCACTTGCATGAAATGCACTTGCACTTTTCATCTGTAATATAATGTGATTAACTTGTTATCCACATCTTCGTGGATCTAGCTCGTTCCATTCTCGTGAAAATATTCTTTTGATAATAGTTTTGCATTTGTTCTCCATTAGTAACATATCTTTTACAAGATTAATCCATATATCTGTCCATAACGCTTGACGAAATTTTGGCGGCGAATTTGGTGGTGTGTCGTCAATTTGGCCAGATTTTTTGAACATTGCTAAATTGACGAAAATGTCATTAAATTGATAAAAATGACGCAAATTGATAAAAATTACGCTCAATCAATGAATATTGAATACCTTGGAAGTAACATAACAAACGATAAAAAAATACCTACTTCACTGTCCGCCCATAACACTTGGCAAAGTTACTGGCGGGATGTCGCAAAATTGGCGACTTTTTTAAACATCGCAAGATTGACAAAAATGTCGCCAAATTGATAAAAATGTCACCAAATTGATAAAAATGACGTTAAGTAGAAGACAATGCTTTATAAAATTTTAATTAAGACATATAACGTTCGATATATGACATACATACCTCCTAGTACATAAGAAATGCGCTTCTCTTCCTTTGTTTGTAACACTTAACGATACATATGCCGAACTTGGCGAATAATCTAGCAAAGTAGCGCCTACTTTGTGATACATATTTAGACTCAGATTGAATAAAATAACGTCAAAAAAGACGCCAAGTTAATGAAAACGACTACCAATTGATGAATTTATTATTAAAGCATTTTAATATATCATCTATATTGCTTATTGAGGTGGCTATCAATATTGATAATTGTTAATTTAGAGTTGCGTGAAATGAAAGTTAATTGGATACGAAATAGCTTTACATGTTATCATCTGGAAAAGTGTCAAATATACAACTTAACGAATACTGTACCTTGGATTTTTTAACTGAGCAAGAAGTAAATGCGTTGCATTATATAACGAAAATCATGTACTGCCGACATTAGATTTTTTTTTCACAGTAAAAAACTCGAAATAAATGCAATTTATTTTCTTTTTTTAACACTTTACAACAAAGTTGAAAAGTGTTTATGACTTTGTTCATTCTGTCTGTCTGTCTGTCTGTCCGTTAGCACGATAACTGCCGTAAAAATGACATAATCAAAATGAAATTTTAGTATGTTGTTCAGACGGCCTGTAGGACCTATGGAAATATAAATGAATAATATCACCCAATTAGTTTTGGATTGAACCCGGGTTGGAAAAATGAAATACATTGAGCCCTATGGGACCTAATCTTTCAAACATTTTTTAAGCGGATTTAAATTTCACAAATTGCTTCGAAAATTTTAGGTAATATTCAAATTGTTCCATAAAATATATAAAAAGAAATTCAGCGAAATATATTCAGTAGTTTTTTAAATAAAAATTAAAATAATAATTACACCTCTTATATGAAACGATCACGTGACCATGATATGAAACGATCACATGACCCACTACACAATGATATATAGCATCCATCTTGTTTCAAAATCGTGATTTTTTTAAGTTCTTTTTAATTCATATTGAGTGTTGTATCCGTCCTAAAACTACATTATTTTTGCTTAAATTCTGTGCATCTGCATACTGAAACAACGCAATGACAATATATTTGAGTTTAAATGATCAACCAAATTTGGTTACTTCTACAACGAAGCTTATTTTTCACCTATGTAAAATGTAAAGAGCAAAATATGTAGAATGAGTTGTATTAGAATTCCTGTATTTTTTAACACAAAATAATTTAGTCCATGGAGTCTGCATGGCTGATATGAATGAAATATTAATTGATTTTATAAAGAGAAGGACAATTTTTTTCAATGAAGTTTTAAGCATAGAGTTTAATTATTTGTAGCTCCATGGTCTTAAATAAAATGTTTAAATAAAATAAATTATTATAGTATTGTGATGAATGAAATGAATGTGAGAAAGTTATGAATGAGATCCTGTTTTTATAGAGCGATCCAGGCGTGTTATTTTCTCTATGACGTCATTTGAATTAATTTCAGTTGTTTTCGATGAAGTTTTCTAATATAATGAATTATCGTAGTATTATGATAATTCTAAAACTATTACCGAGGAATGTATAACATTTTAGAGATGTTTAAACCAGGCAATTTAGATTTCAATGCCGTCATTTGAATGAAGTTCATTTTATTCGATGAAGGTTTAAGTTTTCAAACATAATAATTTAATGCAGTATTGTGATAAGTTTCAAAATATTACCGAGGAATGTATTGCTTTTTAGACTTGTTTAAATAAAATTGCATTGAAGTTGGAAAGTGTTTCATAATCAATGCTTTAAGCATGATTGATCTTTCTTTTTTGTTATTACTTTACTTATATACAATTTATATACAAAGTATAATGTATAAAGAATGTATTGTGACGGGATCGAAATTTGAAATTCAAATTTTCGACCGGAGAACACGTTTCAAGCATCCCTGAACACAAATCAAACGTTTTTGAGGTGGTGTGTGTGTGTTTATGTGCATGTGTCAATGAGACATTGGAGAAGATATCTCATGAACGAACGGAGCGATTCGAATGAAAATTTGTACAAAAACTACAATCCATAAAGACTAGGAGCCAATTGTTCTTAAACGCTAATGAATGTACAGAACCCCCTAAATTTTGTAGTGAAATTTTGAAGAAATTATCAAAAATCACAAAATTGAATAAAGTTAAGCAAATAGCCATTTCTTTTGTAATTCTTAATTAGAAGACGATTGACATAAATTTTTGAACACTAGCATGAACCGCTCTTGAGATATTGCTCCTTTTATCAGTCAGGCATTTGACAGTCAGAATGAACAAAGTCATAAAAACTTTTCAACTTTGTTGTAAAGTGTTAGCGAAAGTAATGTATGCCCTCCGTAATTAATATAATTAAGGGTGAGCGTCAGTAAATTTTCTGCCCTATCCGCCCTTTGTTATCTTTCGCGGCACACATATTTCGCAGAAATTCTGCTCAAATATTTGCGAAATATTTTCTGAAAGATAAAATGCAATGATTGGATTATGTTAAAACTAAATTTAATGCCCAAAAAAACATAGAATATATTTTTTATTTTAATCCAAAATATTTCTGGTGCTGCCATCTGTTGTCGTAATTTAATTCATACCGAATATTTTTATTTTTTAATGAACATTTTAGAATACCTATTCCTTCTAATATAGTGTTAAATACAACAACAGATCATATATAATAATGCCACAATCACGGAAAGGTAATTTATCATTCTATAAATTTGATAAAGTATCTGAATGTACATCACTGAGGACTGCAGTTTTATTTTCAAGTTCCTTTGTCTTCAAGTTCAATTACGTTTCCGTGATTATGGCAGTATATATGATCTGTTGTTGTATTTAATAGTGTATTAGAAGGACTAGACATTTAAAAATGTTCATTAAAAAATAAAAATAGTCGGTATGAATTAAATTACGACAACAGACGGCAGCACCAAAAATATTTTAAATTAAAATAAAACATATATTCTATGTTTTATTGGGTATTGAATTTAGTTTTAATATAATCTAAGCATAGCATTTTATCTATAAGAAAATATTCCGCAACTGTTTGAGCAGAATTTCGGCGGAAAACGCGTTCCGCGAAAGTTAACAAAGCGCGGATAGGGCAGAAAATTTACTGACGCTCACCCTTAAAAGAAAAAGAAACAACCTGGTAAAATTTTAGCAAACCGTAAAGTATATTTAAAATTTGGGCTTGTAGGATCAGGAAGAGCGCATGTGGAAGCACTCTGATTCCTTTTCATAATGCAGTGCATTTTGTCAGGAGTAATAAAAATTTTCTGAAGTGAACAAAGTTCATTAATGAAATCGTAAACAGTCAATTAAATGTATCAACTGATTTCGCTTCAAGATACAATATCAGAGCAATTACATCGCCATAAGAAATAATGCTGCTGTTTAATTATTTTAAAAATTAGTGAAAACACTTACATTGGGAATATTCATCGATGCTTGGTCCATTTCCAAGTTTATTACACTCCTTAGAAACAAGAGAAACGAAACTTCAACCTCCCCACTAGGCAGCAAATCTTCCACTGTTGTCCACCAGACAAGCGTCTACTAGCCGGTAAAGGGCAAACTTTTAACCGCCCAACGCGCATTCTTGTGCGCATACGTCAACGTCACGCTTCGACCTAAGGCTCCTCTATATACGAGCTGACTCATCAAACATATTGAGGCCCACCATAGCTGGATGCGCAATCCATTAGCATTAGCTCTATTCGTATTTTTAATTTAGGAAGTATAATTGAAATAATTATGGGTGGTTGTTCTGCACCGAACTGCTTTAATCATTCTAGAAAGGGTTTTGGGCTATTTCGCTTTCCTAGAAACGACGAAAGAAGAAAACAATGGTTAATAAATAATTGGATACCCGGTAATGGAGAATACTTGTGCGAGCTAAATTCTACAATATTCTAATTGAAACTTCTTTTTTCATATAAAGTATTTATTTTAAACACTTGTTTTATAATTTCTGTAACTACAGTATGGAACCCTATGAGCTTCAATATGCTTGATAAATCAGCCTGTAGTAGAGGAGCTCTACTTCGACCTAGAGCTCCTCTACTACATAGAGGAGCCTTACTTCGACCACGAGCCTGATTTAATCACTTTAAAATATGGCGGCTGAGCAAAATGCATGCATGTGGCGTTTTTATGGAATAAATTAATCTCGTTGTGTTACTACAGGCGTTTCAACAAGTAAATATGGGATAATTATGGTCCCTTTGACAACGCATTTTGTGCTTGGTAAATATGTATTTTTCAATCTTATTATTTAGGTGCTTATTTTCATTGTAATTCTTTATTTAAAAGCTACGTGAACATAATTTAGAATTTGCTCATTTTCAGTGCATTACAGTTATTAACGAACTAGTGTACTTTCAAGGCCGGAAATAATATTTAATTTTTCAGTCCTTTGAGTGCATTTGCTTGTGAAATTTTTCATTCTTTATATTTTGTAATCAGCAAAGCATTTATGTTTATATATTCCACGTTTTAAATGTTTAAATATTCTATACTTAACATGAGTCCAGCTATTTTTTAATATATTATATTAAATTGTTTCACAGTGTGGAAAATTCTAATAAGTAAGCATGCAGCACATGTATAAGTATTAAACAGTATAAGAATGTTTCTTCCGTGTGTGCTAAATTTATGTATATGAATTATTTTTAACTTTTTCTGTTTCCAAACATTTCTCATTACTCAGTAATATGTCCATATATAGATTTTTAATGTTGCTTGAAGTTGCTTGCCCTATAAAGGTTTTTAATGTTGCTTGAATTAGTTCTATTTCTCATCTGATATTGCCTGCAAGTTACAGCATTTTATTTATTAAAAAATATTCATTACAGAAAGAAATATACATTATATAGAATATTTATGTTATGAACCAGTTTACTTACTGATTAAACCCTGCTTTACTAATATTATTCAATTATGAATTAAAATTATTTTTCCAATGTAGACTGCATTTTCATGAGTTTCTCTGCATTTTATTGAAATTGATATATGCCAAAATAAAATCATGCTAAAATTTTCATTATACAAAAATAGACATCGCGTAATTTCTTTCTAAATGCTTATAAATAAAGTTATTTTCGAGCCTAACTAGTAAACGATTTAAGTGATGCTTTTATAGTGAAGAACTTGTATTTTTGCAAAACACTTGATTTTATTAGTTTTTTATTTTAGATCAAAAAGAGAATTTATATCAAATCGAAATTCAATGTAAACATATAAAAATATAGAAACTAATCGTTTAACACACACACTATGATATACTTTCAGAATAATAAGTTAATGTATTATAGTATATTGATTCATGATGACAAATATACGAGCAAGCAAATTATATCATTACATTTATTTTTAAATTACTATGGTTAAGCAGCTTCATCAGACTATAACTTTATATTTTCAATCTTCTGATATACATCAGATATTTTACACCAGCAAATCAACCAAAACAGAGTAGAAAATTTAAAATAATCCTACTTTATATCAGTTAATTAACTAATCACAAGAAAGTCTAGATGCACATTTAATTATGCCAAGCTTACAGATCTTTACGACCATTCCATGGACTTGACGACACAAACCATCTCCTATACACACTACTTGCATGCACATACATGTACGCAACTTGCAATCTGATTTAGAATAGTGGTAATCAACCTTTTTCCCTTTGAAAACCCGCGCCTGTTTATTTTCTTAAATCGTACCCCCCCCCCCCATTTTTGAATGTAATAAATTTAATTAATAAAATGTAATGTAATAAAATTTAATTAATATTAAATGTGCGAGATTAAACCCTGTTAGATTTTTCAAAAATTACGTTGGGTGGGTTAAAAGTTTTCCCTTTACCGGCTAGACGCTTGTGTCCACCAGCCCTTACAAAGAAGCCACCCAACTAGTTTGTGACGCCGCATAGAATGTCCGCCCAGTTTCGTTATGCCATGTTCTGCTGCACACATTGTTTACATTGGATATGTTTGGTTATATATCAGCTTTATTTATTTAATATGTGAATAGTTTAAGATAATTCAGTAATTTGTTGTTTACTAGATTTATTTCCAGATTCACTAGTGGATCCGGGGGAAGGGGGTGCTATGGAGTTTCACCCAACACCCCAGCAAATAAATTTGTGAAATTGTCTGAACCTAATTTTACCTATATATATATATATACGTAAATTGTACCTATATATACGTGTATTGTACTTATGTACAAAATGAGATTCAAAATATCTTAGCCACAGTTATCTGAAAAAAAAATACTAGATCAGCCACTATCCAGTTTAATACTGTAATTATTTTTTCTTTATCTTTATCTTTATCTTCTTTATATTTGAAGTTTATATTTTGGACTTCCCAGAATGATTCAATATGTAGTATATTTTCATATTTTGAAGCTATAGTTAATTACTAGTTCAGCACAAATTCTATATCGAGCACAATGTGTTCTAATACTGTTATCCTTTTACTATGAAAATAAATTTAAATTTCTTAACATAAACCACGTAATTATGTTTATAATGTCAATGAAATATATTAAAAAAATAAATTTAAATTTAAGAATGTTAGCAAGTGTAGGGTTATTCACAATGTTCATTTTTCGTAATAAAAGTTATTTATACCTTTACACAAGAAATCCTCTGTTGTAGTGGATGCATATTTTTTTTACTTTTTTTTTGTGGGGGAGGGGGGCATCATTATTTTTACTTTCCTTAAATACATAATGTATAAGAAAAGTATTGTGACGGGGTCGAAAATTCGAATTCGAGTTTTCGACGGGAGAGCATGTTTCAAGCATCCCTGATCACGCAAGAATCAAACATTTTTGAAGTGATGTCTGTGTGTGTGTGTGTGTGTGTGTGTGTGTGTCAGTCAGTGAGTCTGTGGAGACTATAACTGACGAACTAATGTACCGATTCGAACGAAATTTGGCACAAAAATCAATCACAATCCGAAGACCCCCCCTAAATTCAGAACCCCCCTAAATTTTCGAGTGAAATTTTGAAAAATTTGTCAAAAAATCAAAACCGCTAATAAAGTTACGCAAATAGACATTTCGTATGTAATTTTTCATTAGAAAACGATTGACATAAATTTTAGAACGCTAACATGAACCGTTCTCGAAATATCGCACATTTTTCAAAAAAATTATCAAAAAGTCATATAAAATGAAAAAAAAGTATTTCCTATTGAGAAACATGTTCACTTTTCATATGTAATGCCATGCGATAAATTTGGTGACATCATTCTCGTGGATTTATCTCGTTCCATTCATGAGAAAAGATACTTTGAGTAATGCTTTTGTATTTGACCGCCAATAGTCATTTATCTTCTGTAAGAATAACTTATTTCTTCTTCAATAACGCTTGGCGAGATTTTGGCAACGAATTTGGTGGAATGTCGCCAACTTGGGGACTTTTTTAAATGTTGCTAAATTAACGAAAAACTCGCCAAATGGATAAAATTGAAGCTAAATCAATGACGATTCATTGATGATGACGACATGGGAAATGACGATTTATTGTCGAAAATTCAATATCTTGGAAAGAATATAAATAACTACTATAAAAATAATCTATTTTTTTTTTACTGTAAAAGTAGTAAATTCATTGCATTATATAAGGAAAGTCATGTTCTGCCCACATCTGATATTTTTAATTTTGATGAAAGGTATAGTATATATAGAATATAGATACGAAAGTCATTTTATCTACTGCAAAGTATTCCATTTTAGAAGAGGGGGGGGGGGGTGAAGCCCATAGCATTCCACCTGGATCTGCTAGTGCTCCTGTCAGTAATTGTGTATTTATAATATTCCTATGTGGTATAATATATCATATTTTCTTTTACGTCTATAGATGATTGATGTGGAAGGTGATATCGTCCATTCCCTGAGATACTGGGTTACATTTCTGACCATTGCCTGCTTTATACGAGTATTCCATTGCCCAGTGTTTGTATTTAAAACCTTTCTAAGATTCTGTTGTTCATATAATCTGATATCATAATAATTTGATATCATAGGTAACAGGGAAGGATTGAAGGCAAAAAGCAAAGTTCGAAATTATCAGCGCCAAGAAAAACAAGAAAGACCAATCATGTATATAAAGCACTGATTATGAAACGCTTTCCAACTGAAATGAAATTTTATTTAAACATCTCTATATGCGATATATTCAGGACTGATATTTTTTAAATTATCGCAATACTATAATAATTTATTACACTTGGAAACTTAGAACTTCATCAAAAATGGCAATGCTATAAACAGTCTGCTTCTATATGTAAAATGAATGGATTATTTATTCATATTACTTATATTCTAGACTCCAGAGCTAAATACTTTTATGCGAAAAAAAAATAGCAATCTGTATACAACTGATCTAGCAATCGCTTGATTTGTGTACATTCTGCATGCTATAGAAATTAGGCTTCGTTGTGTAGAAATAATTAAAGTTTTGTGGTCATTTAGAACAAAAAAGTATTGTAACTGGGTTGGCACATAATTTAGATGCGTAGATAGTATGAAAAAATAATCTGATTTTATTACGGTTATAACACTAAATATAAATTTAAACGGACTTTAAATATCATGATTTCTACACTGGGGAAGAAAATAGCTGCCATATTTCATTTAGAAATGTGTCACGTGATCACTTTATATCATATGGGTGTAATTGTTATTTCAATTTTTATTTTAAAAACTACCTAACATATTTTGCTAATTTTTTTTTACACATTTTACATAATAATTTGAATATATTCTAAAATTTTCGAAGTAATTTGTGAATTTTACCTTCGCTTAAAAAATGTTTGAAAAATTATCTTCCATAGGGTTTAATGCATTTCATTTCTTCAACCCGGACTAAATCTGAAACTGATAATGTGATATTATTCAGTTTCATTTCCGTATGTCACACAGACCTTCTCAACAACAAACTGAAATTTCATTCCGATAAAGTCATTTTTTCTTCAGTTAACGTGCGAACGGACAGGTAGAAAGACACAATGAACGAACAAGGTCAAAAGAACTTTACAACTATGTTGAAAAGTGTTAAAAATACAAGGAATTAAAATATATTGCACATGAAAATACTTTCTATCATCTCCGATTTTCGAATTATTCCTGCAAAATGGTACATTCCTAGGGCGGGTCCAGGAAGGGCAGCCCATTAAGGTTTAAAGTCCAAGGAATTAAAGTATACAACAGAAGACAACGAGTTACAGAAATTGAACATTCTATCTGATCTTGTTCTCGAATGTTTTCCTAGAAACGAGTGCAATTCTATGGGGAGCAAAACGGGCTAGCACGATAAGGTCCAGAACTCAAATAATTAATATATACTAAATATAAAATAAACAATAAAGATCAATCATGCCTAAAGCATTGATTATGAAACACTTTCCTAATGGTCTCGAATTTGGTGATGGTTTTTTACACAAATTCTGTTATGGCATCTGGTGTTTATAAAATGAATCTTTGTTATAAGAGGACATTTCCTGCCAATTTTTTCGCGAATTTAATGATATTTAACTTGTAAAAGGAAATAGTCAAATGTGCATAAAATCAACAAGAAAAATCAATCGTGCATAAAGCATTTATGAAACACTTTCCAACCATAATGCAATTTTATTTAAATATCTCTAAAATGCAATACATTCAGCGGTAATATTTTTAAAATTCTCGCAATACTGCAATAATTTATTATATTTGAAAACTCCATCGAAAAAAATGAACTTTTTCAAATGACGTCATTGAAATATAAATCGCCTGGCACTCTATGAAGAAGCAGTAAAAATGTCATTCATAAACTTTTATTCTAATCCTTTCATTCATCACAATACTACAATAATTCATTTTACTTAAAAACTATGGAAGTAAAAGTAATTTAACTCTGTGCTTAAAACTTCACCTAAAATGTCTAATAAAAATCGTCTGTTCTCAATTTAAAATCAGTGACTGTTTAATTCATATCGACTATATTGCAGACTCCAGCGCTAAATAATTTTGCGTTAAATAAATTCAGGAATTTTTATGCAACTAATCTTACAGTTTGATGTGTTTACAATCTCCATAAGTGAAAATTAGGCTTGGTTGTAGAAAAAATCAAAGTTTGATGATCATTTAAATTGAAATATATTGTAATTGTGCTGTTTCAGAACATTGATGCACAGAAATTGAGCAAAAGCAGAAATTGAGCAGTTTTAGGACGGATATAACAAAAAATAGAAATTAAAAAGAACTTTAAATATCACGATTTTGACACAAGATGGTTGCCACATTTTATTTTGAAGTAGGTCACGTGATTTCCTCATATAAAGGTCACGTGATCTCTTCATATAATGGGTGTAATTATTATTTTAATTTTTATTAAAAAAAATACTGAATATATTTTTCTAAAAATTTCTGATAATTTGAATATTTCCTATACCGTCTTGAATATTTCCTATAATACCGTCTGAACAACATACTAAAATTTCATTTTGATAAAGTCATTTTTACGGCAGTTATCGTGCTAACGGACAGACAGACAGACAGAATGAACGAAGTCATGAACACTTATCAACTATGTTGTAAAGTGTTAAAAATATCTGATGTCGGAAGCATATGACTTTCCCTACGTAATGCAAATATTGTACATCAAAATAGTTATAGACAAGATCCGTGGTTTCAATGTCTTAAATTTGAAAATGAGATTTAAGTTTACGTAAAAATTTTTATGTTCTTTTTAACGCGAAAGTGTCAAAAAAAAATTAGAATGAGCAGCGCAGAAATAGTTTATCTTAATATATATATATATATATACAGGGTGTCCAGAAAGTTCCGGAACGGCGCAATATCTCGAGAAATACACTTCGGATCAAGAGATAAAAAAACACGTATTCAATATTTTTAGAAAAGCTATCCAATAGAAAGGTTAATAGAATACTAACGGGTTGTCTCGTTCCCCCCGTGGTAACATTTCAGGGCGAGCTGTGACGTCACTGCTAGACCTAAGGCTCCTCTATATACGAGCTAACTCATCAAGCATATTGAAGCCCACCACAGTTGGAAGCGCAATCCATTAGCATTAGCTCTATTCGTATTTTCACTTTAGGAAGTATAATTGAAATAATTATGGGTGGTTGTTCTGCACCGAACTGCTCTAATCATTCTAGAAAGGATTTTAGGCTATTTCGCTTTCCTAGAAACGAAGAAAGAAGAAAACAATGGCTAATCAATAATTGGATACCCGGTACTGGAACATACTTGTGCGAGCTAAGTTCTACAATATTCTAATTGAAACTTATTTTTTTATATAAAGTACTTATTTTAAACACTTCTTTTATAATTTCTGTAACTGTAGTATGGAACCCTATGGGCTTCAATATGCTTGATAAGTCAGCCTGTAGTGGAGGAGCTCTAGCTAGACCTAAGGCTCCTCTATATACGAGCTAACTCATCAAGCATATTGAAGCCCACCGTAGCTGGAAACGCAATCCATTAGCATTAGCTCTATTCGTATTTCCACTTTAGGAAGTATTATTGAAATAATTATGGATGGTTGTTTTGCACCGAACTGCTCTAATCATTTTAAAAATGATTTTAGGCTATTTCGTTTCTCTAGAAACGAAGAAAGAAGAAAACAATGGCTAATAAATAATCGGCGCGATAATTGGATACCTGGTACTGGAGCATACTTATGCGAGGTAAGTTCTACAATATTCTAATTGAAACTTCTTTTTTATATAAATTATTTATTTTAAACACTTATTTTATAATTTCTGTAACTGCAATATGAATCATTAATAATTTTTAGTCGTTATAGTTTTATCTTAGGACACTTGGTTTGTAATGTAAACATCACCTTGAATGTATTATACTGTCTTCCAAACCTAGAAGAAAATAGCTTCAAATTACATATATATATATAATTTGAAGCTATATATATATATTAAAGATTTATTGCTGTTACACCAACATCTTTCAAGTTTTATACACTTTGTTATATTTTTAGATCATAATGAAAATCACAGAATTGGTGAATCCTACTATCAACAAACTGTCGCCAAGTGGAAAACTTGCCATTTTATAGTAATTATGCAAACATAAGCTAAAATGGTAAATAAATCGAAATATGTTTATCATAATAGCTACTTAATGAACAACTATTGTTTGAAAATCTTTGATGAAAAAAAGCCGAGCTCAGTAGGGTTATTAATAGTATTTTCCTCTTTAAATACAAAGTAGTTAACAAACTTTCAAATATGTGAGGCAAACATTCATAGATGCTATTAAAAAAACCTTTTATGATAAACGTATTTCGATTTATTTACCATTTTAGCTTATGTTTGCATAATTACTATAACATGGCAAGTTTTCCACTTGGCGACAGTTTGTTGATAGTAGCACCAATTCTGTGATTCATTATGATCTAAAAATACAACAAAGTGTATAAAACTTGAAAGATATTGGTATAACAGGAATAAATCTTTAATATATATATGTATAATTTGAAGCTATTTACTTCTAGGTTTTGAAGACAGTATAATGCATTCAAGGTGATGTTTACATTACAAACCAAGTGTCCTAAGATAAGACTATAACAACTAAAAATTATTAATAATCCATATTACAGTTACAGAAATTATAAAACAAGTGTTTAAAATAAATACTTTATATAAAAAAAGAAGTTTCAGTTAGAATATTGTAGAACTTGCCTCGCACAAGTATGCTCCAGTACCGGGTATCCAATTATCGCGCCGACTATTTATTAGCCATTGTTTTTTTCTTTTTTCGTTTCTATGAAAGCGAAATAACCCAAATCCCTTTCTAGAATGACTAGAGCAGTTTGGTACAGAACAACCACCCATAATTATTCCAATAATATATAATAAAGTGAAAATGCGAATAGAGCTAATGCTAATGGATTGCTCTTCCAGCTATGGTGGGCTTCAATATGCTTGATAAGTCAGCCTGTAGTAGAGGAGCTCTAGCTAGACCTAAGGCTCCTCTATATACGAGCTGACTCATCAAGCATATTGAAGCCCACCATAGCTGGAAGCACAATTTATTAGCATTAGCTATATTCGTATTTTCACTTTAGAAAGCATAATTGAAATAATTATGGTTGATTGTTCTGCACCTAACTGCTCTAATCATTCTAGAAAGGGTTTTGGGCTATTTCACTTTCTTAGAAACTAAGAAAAAAGAAAACAACGGCTAATAAATAATAGGATACCCGGTACTGAAGCATACTTGTGCGAGCTAAGTCATACAATATTCTAATTGAAACTTCTTTTTTTTATATAAAATAATTATTTTAAACACTTATTTTATAATTTCTGTAACTGTAGTATGGAACCCTATGGGCTTCAATATGCTCGATAAGTCAGCCTGTAGTAGAGGATCTCTAGCTAGACCTTCCGATCTATATACCAGCGGCGCTTTGTAGAAAAATGTTGGAAAACAGCACGGTTTTATTTATAAATGCCTTGCTTTAAACATCCACGAGATACATGAAATGTTTCCTAAAATAATGTGCTAACTCTGAAATATGACAAATGAACTCAAATTTGAATTCAAAACGAACTAAATTGCTGTAATTAACGGATGAAGGAGTCAAAACCAGCTGTTTGACAAATTATAGATGGATATGATTTTCTGGGTGATTTCGTATAACAAATACATTTAGCTTCTTTTTTACACACAATTTACATATTTCATGTGTAAACTGATAATATTTATTAATATTTTTACTCGCAAATATATTGCATGAATATGGATTTTAATATAGTATTTTTTAACAATTACTTTCACAACACATAACACATTAAAGATTTTAAACGAAATATCCCATTCAAATTCATTATATAGAGACTGTGCACTTTACTGTCTGTATTGTCTATTAAAGGTTTGAAGGTTTGAAATACGATATAACTAATGAGAAATATGTTAAAATAGAATTAAATAAGATTTATTTCTATAAAACTCTCCATATTATCTTTATCAATTTGCAATTAAATTCATATTTCTTTAAATATTTGATGATTTAAAATTTCCTGCATATAAATGCTATGATACATATTTTGTCGAGTAAAAGTAAGCGTACCATTCCGTTCCTATTAGTTCTTATACAACAAAATATTTTAACTTTATAATTTTCTGAAAAATATCATCGATTTAATTTTAAAATATTTAGATTGTATCATTTTATGCTCAATGCATGTAATTAATAGTTTCATTTTATATGCTTAAAGAAAACCCCGTTTCTATATGTTTAATGATACATCTGCTGTTTAATTTTGTTTATTTGAAGTTTTTGTGAATTCATTTAATTTCATTTATGGTACAGATATTACCGTAGAATTCTGTTAATCGACACTTTAAAATGCGATAGAAAATCGTGGAAAATGAAAGAGGGGACGGGAGTATCATCCGGAATTTTATTCTGAAAGAAACAGAGGCTATTTTTATCATTTTATTCGAAGACGAATTTTTTTTTTCTCCGAAATTTGTCCAATATTTATAGGGAAGGAGCTTCAAACTAAAAAGATTCCATTCACCGTTTGCTTTAAAATAAATTGGATAAATGTATCATTTTAATGCGACTATAAAATTATTTTGTTTTTACAAAATTATCCATAAAATTACACTAGTTTCTTTTAACTTATGAATATCCCTTTCTTGAACAAAAACCATTTTTATTGTATCGAAACTACTCCGTCTCACTCATGATGAAGCCCTTCAATTTGACAAATCAAGATACAATGCCTTAACAAAAACTTTATTAACAAATTTACTAACAAAAATATTCTTAACAAACTACATTCGACGTGGCTAATAATTATTATTGCAACGGTTTGATAAAATATGTGTTTTCAAATTTAAATCGATTACTGTTTTTTCTTCAGATGATTTTGAAAGTTTCCTGACTTTCTCTCAAATCCGGAAGATATATTTTTTCTATAACATGTAAAATTTTTGAAATAGACAAAAGCTATGCATTGCATTGTCTGTAAATAATATTTATTCTAATTTATACTGCGTTATTCATGCCTGTAAACCTCGGAATACAGTCAATATTTAAATAACGACTGATTTGCTCTATTTAGATAAGAAATATATATTTATATCCTTCTCAACCCGATTCCCATAACGCACCTAACAACTATTGACTCTTCTCTGATCATTCACTATTTCTTTTATACATAACCTTTGATCATTCAAATATCTTTCAACATAGCACTCAGTAATCTTTGTATAAACTTCCCTTATGTTAAAATTTTAATAGCTTCCCCTTTCATCAAAAATTTGTTATTTCTTTTCATATGTACGAAATTTAATTTCGTAAACTTCACATTACTATGCATATTCTGTTTTATTTTATTCTATATTGCTTGCACACAGTTACTATTAGATAAATATTTAAATAGTTTCCGATCAACGTTTCTCAATAGTTTTTCTCATCTCTGTCAAAGCCCTATCACATTCAACAACTTTTGGAACAACCAACTATTTCGGACAACTTTTCCCCCAATTTTTCGGTGAAAAAGTTGGCGATAGGGTTATTGACAGTTTGAAGAAGTTGTGCTAAATGACAAAACTATGGCGGTTTGTTTAACGCCTTTTGGCGACAACTATACATTTGTACATGTACTTTTCGGCTGGCAGCGCGTTCTCGTTTCGACAGTAAAACAAGACTTTTACTTAGTACTTCCTTTTGTAACCTTTATTACTTTGTAATTATGGCTAAACTGCTATCAGCAGCGGTGAAAAATCAAATATGCCTTGGCATAATTACGCTAGGATTATTCCTGCTTAAGAAGAAACAAAGTAAACCGAGAAGGATGTGGACAAAATCTATTGTAAATTTTTGATTTGCTCTTTTTTATATGGATTACTTCAGATATCAGAAGCTTAAACAGATGAATGAACATTAAAGAATACTTGGATTTGTCACACATCCGTATAAAAAAGCAAATAAATATTTGTTGAAAAATATTCACTCTATTTTAAGATACAAAATTGGTTTAAAAAGCGATATTGCCGAAATTGACTGAAATGAAACAAAGAAAAAGGAAACGTAAAAAGTATTTAAATTCAAGAATGCCGTTATTAAAATATCATGTCTTAAACAAATTTAAGTTCATTACCATTTTATACTTGATTTTAAAGGTTTTCAAATACGTATCTATATTAAATATCCGAAGATGTTCTTTGCTCATTTGTAACGTTTAAAATATTTCTCATTAAAGCAAACTTTTAAAAATTATTTTATCTACATTTATATTTATTGAGTAATTATGTTTTAAAATAGAGTTAAATGTACATTCCATCTATAGCTGGTATAAAGTATACTTCAAGATGCTTTTCAAAGTAACTTCGAAATAAATTTTTATAAGCATTCAAATTTAAAAGAGTAAACTTTTCATATTTACATACAAACTTTTTTTTTTATTAAAAGTAAATGATTTTCAAACGTATTGAAAATTTCTAATTGTCTATGTGCGTTTAAAATAATAAAAAAATTCTTCAAATGTTAGCATTAAATTATTAAAATTTCAAAGTAGCTTGATTTTTGTTTTTATTCTAATCTAAAATGTTCAAAATTACATGTCGAAAGATAACTACTACTCGTATAAGGATGTTCGATGATTTCTGTATAATTTTACATGCACATTCTATATTTGCTAATTTACAAGCACATTTTTACTTAAGAATATATTCTATCTATACCTGGTATAAAGTATACTTCAAGATATTTTTCAAAGTAACATCGAAAATTTTTATAAGCGTTCAAATTTAAAAATAATTTAGTGATAGAAGGTTATTTTGTATATAGAACGTAAAATAATTTAAAACAAAAAAATTCTGCAGATTATTAAAGAAAAACTGTATTTGAATATTTTAGCAACAGATGGCAGCACTTGTAAAATTTAAAATGTGCATGGATTCGAACCAGAGCCTGGTCGTTTGCTGAGCTGATTCTCTACCACCCAAGCCAAAATTTCACATTTGAAATATACTAACAAATTATATCCCCGAGTGATGTGGACGTTCGTGCAGGAGTGCCTAGCCCATAGGGCTTTAACCTCCGGTATGTGGGTTAGATTTGAATCACTGCTATCATTTGAGCATATTAGTTTAGTAGACCATGACTATCATAAAAGTCCATGCTTCCTTATGGGAAGTGGAGGGAATGTAACTGCAGCAGTGCTGGCATCTGTTATGCTGTGGGGATACCACTATCACGCCATATATGTTTACATATTGGCAGGGAGGGAGAATTAAGTGAAATTGATTGATGCAAGATAAGAATAGAAGAATGAATTTAAGCTGAAAGTTGCACAATAAGCGAACTGGGATGGTTAAGATGATTACAACGCTATGGTGGGTCAAAAAGAACTGCCCGCGGCCGTTTTCTGTTCTGCCGAGGGTCGTAGTCTGGAAGATTGAATAAGAGTTCGTTTGGTACACTAGGTATGTTATGATAAAATTTTTGTGCCTGTTTTTTGATAATTTGCTTTATAGTTTTAATTTGATAGTCCTTCCTGATTACGTCGTTCCGTAGGTATCGCGGGGCTTTCCTTATAATCCGGAGTATTTTATTTTGTTCAATTTAAATTACCCACACTTTCCCACCATGTCAAACAATTAGTCAGGCAAAGGAATAGAATGCGTAAGACATGGCAGGCTAACAGAGATCCCGCCCTTAAAAGGGAGCTTAACAGACTCACGAGCAAAGTCAGGGGGAAAATTGTCGCAGAAAAGCAGCAACAGTATAAAGAATTAATCGAATCCCTTAGCCCAGAAGATGTATCGCTCTGGCAATTCGCAAAAAAACTCAGGAAACCTCAAATTAAGCTTCCGCCACTAATGGATGGCGCTAAAATCGCGTACTCAGACGAGGAAAAAGCCGAGGCGCTCGCAAGCCATTATGAAAAACAATTCCAACCAAACCACGATCTAATGTGTCAGGATACCCTAAGAATGGTTAGCCAAACTTTAAATAACTTCAGGAATTCCCCGGTAACGGCTGAGATTAACCCAGCCACCCCGCAGGAGATATTAGAAATTATCAAAAATCGCAAAAGCCCAGGGCACGACAAAATCAGAAATATTGCGGTTAAAAACCTACCCCTAAACGTAATATGTTACTTGACTATCTTAATAAATAAAATATTAAAACTAAACTACTTTCCCAAAGAATGGAAGGAAGCGATAATCATAACAATCCCCAAGCCAGGTGAGGATGCCACAATTCCAGCCAACTACAGACCAATCAGCTTGCTACCGACACTTAGTAAAATTACTGAGAAAATAATTCTTAAGAGACTGAACACGCACCTTAGTGAGAATGACATCCTCATTCCGGAGCAGTTTGGATTTCGGCCAAAGCACTCCACCACTCATCAATTGCTGAGAGTGGTAGAGTACATATCTTCTGGACTTAATAGTAAGACACCCACAGCTGCGATTTTTCTGGACATACAAAAAGCCTTTGATAAAGTGTGGTACTGTGGATTAGCATACAAATTGATCACTTTAAAAGTCCCTGACGCTCTTGTCAAACTTTTAATCTCATACTTAAATAACAGACAGTTTCAAGTCAGAGTAGGAGGTAACTTATCAACACCCAAGCTCATTAAAAGTAGTGTACCGCAAGGTTCTATCCTGGGCCCGACACCCTTTAACATATACCTGAATGACATCCCTAGGACTCCAAACACAGAGCTGGCACTCTATGCAGACGATAGTGCAATACTTGCAAAATACCCTTATGTCTCAGTAATGCACAGACAGCTACAACAACACTTAGACATGCTCCAAACTTGGCTGGAAAAATGGCGAATAAAATTAAACCCCAATAAATGTCATTGGATTTATTTCTCTAGAAAACGTAAACCTCCGCCGCCTCTGTACATAAACAACCATGCCCTAAAAGCGGAAAAATCTACTAAATACCTAGGTGTAACGATAGATTCCCACCTAACCTGGAAACAGCACGTAACGAACTTAATCAAAAAAGCGTATATGGCCACAGGAGCCTTATACCCAATGATAGGAAACGGAAATCTAAGTTATCAAAATAAACTCCGAATTTATAAATCGGTCATCCGCCCGGGAATGCTGTATGCAGCACCCGTATGGGGATATGCCTGTAAAACTACAATAGACCTCCTAGAGACAAAACAAAACAAAATCCTACGGATTATCAGGAAAGCTCCCAGGTACTTAAGAAACTCGGTAATTAGGAATGACTTCAAAATAAAAACTGTTAGAGTTCAAATTAAAAAGCTAGCGCTTAAATTTTACAGAAATTTGCCATCCGTTCCAAACGAACTGTTATTCAATCTGCATGACTATGATCATCGCAAGGCCAAATCTCGTAAGAGACCCCGCGCTGTTCTAAACATCGATAATCGGAATTAAAAGATCCCACCTCAAACATCTGATTTTTAAATAAAACTCGCGACCATTATTTTATAAAAAAAAAAAAAAAAAAAAAAAAAAAAAATTCTAAACTCTAAACTGCCAAAACGCTAGGTAACCCTTAGATCTGCATCAACCTCCCAAACTGCTTAAACTCTAAATGTGCAACAAACTGCCACACTAGGAGCTAGGACAAATAATAAAGTAGTAAATAAAAACCTCGAACCTCCAATTAGGGTCACTGAATTAATGTCACAGTTTGACGATAAGAACCACATATTGAAATTGGAGATTAAAGGCGCTTCGCGCCTGGTGCTCTGTCTTGTACGACACTACGACTGTTGTTCAATTTGCAGGTTATTTATACTGGTTTTGCAGGCGTAGCCCCGAATCGGGCAGGCGTAGAGGAGAATGGGTTGAATAATGCTTTTATAGAGTAGAATTTTGTTGTCTTTATCAAGATATTTGGAGAAAAGGAGATGGTTGAGGGAGCCTATTAATTTCCTTGCTTTTTTGATAACATAATTTATGTGCGTACTCCAAGTAAGTCGGCTGTCCAAATGGACGCCGAGGTACTTGGCAGTACGCTGGAAGGGGACTGGCTGGTTGTTGATCATAATGGGGGGAGGGGGGAACCTGGTGCCTGACAGGAATACTGCTTGGGATTTGACGGCGTTAATTTTAATTTTCCATTTATTAAAATACTCTTCAAGAATGTGGATGTGGGACTGCATGTGGGAGTGTAGATAGTTTGGATTTTTATGTTTGGAGATGACACATGTGTCATCTGCGTAAAGGCAAAGAGTGGTGTGCGGTGACCGGGGGATGTCGTTAATCTACAGAATGAAAAGAAGGGGGGCAAGAATGGAACCCTGGGGGACCCCAGCTTGGACCGGATGGATATCAGAAAGGGTGTTAAGTGTCCTAACATGAAAGTTACGGTTTTTAAGATATGAGCTGATAATATGTATAAAAGGGGGGGGGGATGTTAAATTTAATGAGTTTATGTATAAATCCGATTGTTCATGTCTTGTCAAAAGCCTTCTCAACATCGAGAAGCAGGGCACCTACGGGTGATTTTTCTTTAAGGCCTTGAGCGGTGAATTCCACCACTCGAAGGAGCTGATGGGTGGTGGAGTGTTTAGGGCGGAAGCCGAATTGCTCAGGGATGAGGATGCTATTTTGATCTATGAAATTTATGAGGCGGGTTTGAATTATCCGTTCAGTGATTTTGCTTAAGGAGGGGAGGAGAGAGATGGGACGGTAGGAAACGGGGTTAGAGGGGTCTGCGCCGGGTTTGATGCAGGGGACGACGATGGCGGTTTTCCAGCAGGCTGGGAAGTGGCAGTAGGACAGAATTTTATTAATCATTAGAACTAAGTAGAAGATGATATTTAGTGGGAGGTGCTTTAATGCTTTGTTAGAGATTTTATCTATACCGGGGGCTTTTTTATTTTTCAGTTTACTGATGATATCAGTGATTTCTTGAACAGAGGTGGGAGGGATGGGGAGGGGAGGGGGGGACGCGAGGAAGTTTTCAACTGAGTGCTGGATTTCATCGTGAAATTCGCTATTTGGGATATCGATTGCGAATTGCTTCTTGTAGCAATTCGCAATAGCATTGGCTTTGTCCCGTTCAGAAAAGACTGGGCCATTATTTGTCTGGAGGGGGGGGAGCTGAGTAAAGGGTTTGCGTATTCTTTTGATCTCTTTCCAGAGTGAACGGTCGGCGGGGTTAAGGGATTCAATATAGGATTTCCATTTATTTTGGTTAAACTGATGAATTGCGCGCCTGACTTTTTATTAAGGGAGTTAAGCTTAATTTTAGTTCTGGAGTCCCTGGTGGCTTGCCAGATGCGGCGGATGTCATTACGGGCGGTAATAAGTTCTTGGATATTAGGAGGGAGGGAGTTGTACTGAGGGGGGGGGGAGGACGAAGCGCTTTCAAGTGAATTTTGAATTTCTTTAGTCACGAGGAGGGCGGCAGAGTCAATATTTGCTGGGTTATTAATTTTGGGGATAAGGAGGGTCGTTTTTCTAAGGTTGTTTTTGAATTCTTTCCAGTTAATGGAGGGGGGGAGGGTGGTAGCGGGAAGCAAGGAGTTTAGCTGCAGTGAGAAGAGAACCGGGAGATGGTCAGAGCTGAGTTTATTTAACGTGGTGATGGTGAATGGGAGATGAATGTTTTTCAGGAGGCCGATGTCTATTGTAGAGGGGGAGGCATTATGCGAATAATGGGTGGGCATGTTCGGGATGGCCGTGTGGATACCGTTAGAGTTAATGAAGTTGTGAAGAGCGTTGCCGAAAGTATTTCTACGTCTGCAATTCCAAGCAGGGTGATGGGCGTTGTAGTCTCCGATAAGGATAATTCGATGATTGATGTTGAACAGGCTATTAAGGTCAGGTGTGATGTTTACGCTATGCTGGGGTTTGATGTAAATGGAGCCTAACACAATAGGAGGGCAATTTGGCAGGGATAACTGAATTAATTTGTTTTCAATGTGTGTGGTGCTAACAGGGTTGAGTTCGTGGTGAGGTATATTATGTTTAACGTATACCGCTACTCCGCCGTGCGGGGAATGTGCGTTATTGGTGCTAGTTCTTAAAGCAGTGTAATTAATAAAATTGGCAATTTTGAGGGGGGGGGTGGGGGCCGGGACTGATTTCCTGTACCAAGATGATATCTATGGAGTTGTTCTGGATAAAATTTCTAAGTTCGGTGATTTTGCCGCGGAGCCCATTGGCGTTCCACGACAGTATGTTCAGGGTATCAATGTGTTTACTCGCCATAACGAGGGGGGGGGGAGGTTGAGCTGAAGGCCTCGCCGAGGGCCGAGATGATATTGAGAAGTTTATCCAAAGGGTTGATGGGTTTATTTATGGTTGTGAGAACAAGGTTGATGAAGTTTTTAATTTTGGCGAAGCTGATGTCTAGGTCTGAGAAAATTTTGTTGAACTCTTGAATCATTTTAATGAAGTCTGACAGCGGATTTTCATTGTTAGGAATGGATTGATGCGTGGGTTCTGATAGTTGTTCCAAGTTTGAAGTAGATGCAGGGGGGGGGAGCAGGGGTGATATATGAGTGTACCGTTACATTACTTAATGTTTGTATTTTACGGTTTGCTAACATTTGGTTCCTGGGAAGAAGTTTAGGGGTGGGGGGGGGGAGTGATGTCTTTTACGGAGCTATTGTTTCCCGAAGTGATATCAGCAAAGGTAGTATTTGAGTTTTGAGGGTTGATGTTGGCAGTTTGGGTGGTTACAGGGGTTTCTTGATTAGAGGAGCTGTGAGATCCTATTCCTTTATTTTGAATTGGTGGGAAGTCTGAACGTTGCGGCATGGTCTGTCTGACCATAGGGGGGGGGGGCAGTCGTAATAGCAGTATTGAGGGCGGCATTTTTATTTTCAGGGTTTGCTGGGCACATTCTAAAATTAGCAGGGTGGGGGCCATTGCAGTTGGCGCATTGGGCAGGGGTGTCTCTGGGTTTTGTACATTCACGGGTTAAGTGATTTTTACTACATTTGAGGCATCTTGCCGGAAGTGAGCAACACTCACTAGAGTGTCCGTGGCGCTGGCAGCGGTAGCACATCTTAACCACTCTTGATTCAAAATTAGTGACTTTGATGGTCATGTCTAGGAGGGTGGTAAGTTTGTAGATAAATTCCCAATTTGCAGTGGGGTTTAGATAAAGAAGGAATATGGGGAGGGGGGCTTGATTTTTTATATCTTTTAATTGAGAGATACGATGGGCGCTAAAGCCTACTAGAGATAATTCCTGTTTAATTTCACTTATGGATGAGTTGATGGGGAGTCCTTTTAGCAGTATTTTTTTGGGCCTTTCCGCCTTTATATTTATAGAATGGAACTCTAGTTTGTTCTCTATCAGAAATCTTTGGGTTGTTCTGTAATCGTCTAGATTGAGGGGGTAAATTTTTATCAGCTCGCCTGCGAGTTGAGCTTTTACATTGGTGCTAGTTTTTTCATTTATAGCTTTGATGAGCTCGCGCCAGTTATTATTACAGTTGACGTAGAAAGGTTCGGGTTTGTAGCTGTTAGTCTGAGGGGCATCCTGAGAGTTATTTAGTTGCGGTGCGTTGGTATCAGCAGTTTGACTAATTTGCGGGGGGGGAGGGGAGGTGTCCATGTCGGCAGATGAGAAACGGTTTTGATCAACGGGGATACCGTTGAGGATAGATGAATCATTATTGCATTGGATAGAGCGCATGGGGCAGTGTTTTTTAGGATAATGAAAACCTTCCGAGTCCACTTGTGCTTCAGCAGGTCTAGTAGAATTACATTTACTATTTACATTAGATATTATATTTCCATTTAAGTTAGTATTTCCATTTGAGTTGGTTAAGCTATTTACTGAGTTAGTACTCTCGTTAGGAGAGTTGTTAGTAGTTAGGTTTGTTGATCCTAACATAATTTCAATGTTAGCATTTACATTTACATTAGAATTATCATGATTATACATTACATTAGAATTTAGGTTGTTAGAGTTATTGATCATAGTTAAGTTGCTTGAATTTTTCAAATATTCATCAATTTCATTTTTAAAGGGGATA
Source organism: Amaurobius ferox (assembly GCA_951213105.1). Taxonomy (NCBI): domain Eukaryota; kingdom Metazoa; phylum Arthropoda; class Arachnida; order Araneae; family Amaurobiidae; genus Amaurobius; species Amaurobius ferox. The sequence goes on along the minus strand of OX578153.1, from coordinate 45,080,636 downwards.
TTGTCATCTAGGTCTACAGAATGCTCAAGATGAAGTAACAGTAAATCGCACATACCCTTGAAGCTTTCTTGAGAGAGGTCAGATTGTCCATCTTGCAGCTTGTACCATTTGTTGAGGAGGAAGTCGTGTATCAGTCTGGCCAGGTTCTGATGGGCTAGGTCTCCATTCTGGTGTGAGGCAGGCAAAGTCAGATGTCGAAACTTTTCAATAACACTTGAAATATCCGGTGGAAGGCTGTGACGAGGCGGACGCCATGTCCAGGCAGCGGTAGCTCGGATGCAAGAAGCAGGAAGAACGGTGCAAAGTTCCACGAGGTCGGGAAGAAGCTCCACGTGGTAGGGAAAACCAGTTTGTCGGAGAGCAGCAGAAAACGTTCCTACAGGGACGAGGTCTCAGAGGATTCCTTCGCTACTCATCTGTGATTGGCTGGTTGGTAAAAAATTGTCCCAAATGAACAACTTTTTCTATACCAGTCAGATAAAGTTGTCCCAATTTTTTGACCTTATTTCATGCGAGTTTTCCCCCAACTCGGCGTAAAAATTGTTCGAAAAGTTGGTTGTCCGAAAAATTGCCGGAAAAGTTGTTGAATGTGATAGGGCCTTCAGAGAATGGGTCTAGCAGTGATGCCACTCGTCTTTCTTTCCGGGTACATGCTTTTTCCCGGACGAGACAAAATTATATATAAGATATTCTACGGACCTTGATCCTATAGTACCAAAATTGACAACCCGCTCCCCCTCCCAGAGGGGAGGAGGTGGCACAACTTTGAAATTTTCAATGGGAATCCCTATTTTTTATTGCAGATTTGGATTCTCCAGAAAAAATTACATACATTTGACCTACGAGTTTTTATTTTTTCTCCCCCAATGGCGCTATAATCGAGAAAACCGGAAGTGGGGCACTAACTTTTAAAGTTACAGAAAAAAGCACCCTGATCATAAGAGGCAAGGGGAGTTACAGAAAAAAGCACCCTGAACATGAGAGGCAAGGTGACTCATGCTAATCCAGCACCCCGAAGGGAACAGAGAACTACTACGTCCACATCGTTGTTTCTGGGTAGTGCTAAAAGTTGTTTTGAACCGTTTTCTAAACTGAAGTCAACAGTTGTCGCTGAAGTGAACGGTTAGTGGGGGAGGGGGTCAATTTTAGCATCTATGGATAGTTTTTTGAAAATATTGAACTCGTATTTTTTATTTTTCTATCCGAAGTGTATTTCCCGAAACATTCCCATTTTTAAACGTTTGTGCCCTACTTCCGTTTTACTCGATTATAGCGCCATTGGGGGAGCAAAAATTAAAAAACGTAGGTCAAATGTATATAAATTTTTCTGGAGAATCCAAATCTGCAATAAAAAATGGGGGTTACCATTGAAAATGTCAATGTTGCCAATTTTGGTATCATTGCATAGCTTTTCTAAAAATATTGAATACGTGTTTTTTTATTTTTTGATCCGAATTATATTTCTCGAGGTATTGCGCCATTCCTGAAATTTCTAGACACCCTGCATATATATATATATATATATATATATATATATATATATTCAAGAATATTTCTGATTTCAAGGAATTTATGTATAGATATGGATTATATATATTTTAAAAGCCACTATTTTCCCTATGCTAAAGCTTTCGTACGCTTTTCGCGCAGCTTTATCTATATCTTTTAAATAATTTATTTATTTTTACTTTCATTTTATGTAATATAGTATGGAGAAAGTATTCTTTTAACAAAAATTTTCGAATTCGAGATTAGGATACCCAAATATGTTTTAAGACTTCTTGAAAACGTTTTCACTAGTTTTGAAGTGATGTCCATCTTATTGTCTGTATGTAGTCATTTTTACTTTCCTTATATACATAATGCATAAGGAAGGTATTGTGACGGGGTCGAAATTTCGACGGGAGAGCACGTTTCAAGCATCCCTGAAAGCAATGAAAATGACGACTAATTGAAGAAAATTCAATATCCTGAAAAGTCGCGTCATTAGTCCTCCTTGGAGAAAGTCCCCCCCCCCCCCGCGGAGGGTACTATGTCAAGTATGGTATCAATCGAAAGATTTTAGCAAGCACTATAAAGTGAAGGGTAAAACGCTGTAATTGCTATCATTTGGACCCATAATACCGATTTTCAAAATAATTTTTTTAAAGTTTGGAAGAAAAAAGTTACTAAAAATTGATTATGATATGAGAAGGTCGAATGCTGCTACACTCCCGTTAATGTATTTATTACATTGAACACAAATAAAACGATTTCCGGTATTTTCTGTAGAACTTTTTTTTTTCTGTCCATTCGTTAATGAATTACATTAATGAATATAATTCCCAAATTAATTTAAAAAGAAAATTCTATCCTGAAATGAACTTCATCATATTATTTAAACGAAATAGTGATAGAAGTAAAGTACTATGCCAATGTATTCTTTGATTTTAAAGCATTTATAACTATAATTAAGTATAATTACAGATTCATTTTATTACTTTCCCGTCGAAAATACAAATTCGAGTTTTCGAAGGGAGAGCACGTTTCAAGCATCCCTGATCACGAATCAAACATTTTTGAAGTGATGTCTATGTGTGTGTGGGTGAAAGTATGTGTGTGTCAGTGAGTCTGTGGAGACGATAACTGACGAACGAATGGACTCATTCGAACGAAATTTGGTACAAAAATCACAATTCGTAAACACTGGAAACCTATTGTTTTCATACGCAATCGAATGTTCAGACCCCCCCTCCCCTAAAATTTCGAGTGAAATTTAAAAAAATCGACAAAAAATCAAAACTGCTAATAAAGTTACGCAAATAGACATTTCTTATGTAAGTTTTCATTAGAAAATGATTGGCATAAATTTTAGAACGCTAACATGAACCGTTCTCGAGATATTGCACATTTTTTAAAAAAATTATCAGAAAGTCATATAAAATAAAAAAAACATATTTCCTATTGAGAAACATATTCACTATTCACATGTAATACGATGCGATAAATTTGGTGACATCATTGTCGTGAATCTAGCTCGTTCTATTCATGAAAAAAGATACTTTGAGTAATACTGCTGTGTTTGAACGCCAAAAGTCATTTATCTGCTGTATGAATAACTTATTTCTTCTTCCATAACGTTTGGTGAGATTTTGGCGACGAATTTGGTGGAATGTCGCCAACTTGACGCCTTTTTTAAATGTTGCTATATTAACGAAAAACTCGCCAAATGGATAAAAAAGAAGCTAAATCAATGACGACTCATTGATGATGACGACATGGAAACTGACGACTCATTGACGAAAATTCAATATCTTGGAAAGAATACAAATAATTACTATAAAAATAATATATTTTTTTACTGTAAAATAGTAAAATAATAGTAGTAAATTCATTGCATCATATAAGGAAAGTCCTGAGCTGCCTATATCAGATTTTTTTAAATTTTAATATATTGTCATAAAATGACATCCATCAAGTTCAAACGTTATTTAAACGAAACGGTCTTAGAATTAAGCGCTATATGAATATATTCCATGGCATTTAAAAGCATTTATAACTGTTAGCGTATATAACGTAAGATGATGTAGAAAATTCTTCTTGAAATATGTAAGATGAGATTTATGCTGATATATATCGCCCTCTTGAATTTGTGTTAAGTTGATTATATTGACATAAGAAACGAGTATTCTTTGTATCAACCAGACAGTGTTTATTAACACTTTACAACAAAGTTGAAAAGTGTTTATGACTTTGTTCATTCTGTCTGCCTGTCTGTCTGTCTGTCTGTCTGTCTGTCTGTCTGTCCGTTAGCACGATAACTGCCGTAAAAATGAGTTTATCAAAATGAAATTTTAGTATGTTGTTCAGACGGTCTGTAGGACCTATGGGAATATAAATAAATAATATCACCCAATTAGTTTTTTATTGAACCCGGGTTGAAAAAATGAAATACATTGAACCCTATGGGACCTAATTTTTCAAACATTTTTTAAGTAAATTTAAAATTCACGAATTGCTTCGAAATTTTTAGGAAATATTCACATTATCCCATAGAATATATAAAAAAAAATTCATTAAAATATGTTAAGTAATTTTTTAATTAAAAAAATTATTTAATATAGGGAAAAAAACAAATTCAATTAAATTCTGACTTTGGGATATCTTCCAGAAAGAAAAGAGAGAGATATTATATAATAAATATCTCTCCATTTGTTTAAACGTTTTACATATGGAAGTGGCTTCATATTTTAAAATAAATTTGGTAGATAACAATTTTTCATTTTTTAAAAATTTTATATAACTCTTCATGATAAATTTAATTGATGGCGTTTTAAATGCACTTTCCTACGTCCTAGAGAGTTAAAATTTGGTACACAGCTTAAATTTGTTGAACATTTTATTCGACAAAAATTTGATGGATCTTTAAATATTGATCATATATTTTTTTCGAAATGGCCTGAAAATAATCCCCGTTCACTTCTAAAAATCATTGGTGTAATATTGTTAAAAATTCTGATGCGGACAGCACATGTCTTTCTCTGCAGACTCATATTCGTTCTCTTTATTTATTCAATGATAATTTGAGTTTATCTGCACAACATAAGTATTTTAAATGACATTGAATTTACACGTTAAACTTAAATTTGGTTCTCATTTGATAGCTGGACTTATTGTCAAAGGTGGCGTAGCGAAAACGCGAAAAAACTAGAATATCTGAAGAACGGCTAGTCCTAGAGTAATGGGGTTAGTCTTATTCTTTTTGTTGTCAAAAATCACATATAAAATAGGAATTTAATTGATATAATTGAGCACACGTAGTCTTTTATATTTATATATAACGATTTTTGCTGGCCATTTCGCAAAAATAGCCCGTTCCTTTTTCCCGAATCGTAGTAGAATAACCTACAAATGATTTATATACAAAATTTTGTTAAATTTGGTATATAAATCACTTGTAGGTTATTGAAATATTATACTCCAAATTTTGTTAAATTTGGTTCATTAGTTTTTAGCTAGAGTGGATAAAGGCAATTTCTGCGGCCATTTCGCAAAGAAGGCAGATTCTTTTATTACGAATCGTACTATAATCTAATGAACATCAGGATTTCCCACAAAAAACATACCTACCAAATTGTATGAAATTCGGTCCATTAGTTTTTCAATTAGAGTGGATGTAATATCCACACAGACACACAGAAACATACACAGATACACCCTTACACACACAGACGTCTTCCTAAAAGTAGTTTTTTCGTGTTCTAGAAGTCCCAAAACGTGTAGATCCTTTGAAAATTCGAGTTCCGATCTTCGGCACGATTCCAATACTTTGAGTACATACACATACACATATATATTATCTGTGTATTATCTGTGTATCTAAATTCCGTGCCTATGCAATTACAATAGTTGTGATTTTAAATGATTCCTAAACTTTTATTATTTCTTCAAGGAAGCCTAATTTTAACATATGTAGAATGCAAATATCTCAAGCGATTGTAAGATGAATTACATAAGAATTGCTGAATTTTTTTCACACAAAATTATTTAGCTCTGGAGTCTGGAATACAAGTTATATAAATGAAATATTCATTGATTTTGCATAAAGAATCAGATGATTTATATTTCGATACAGTTTTAAATATTTAAGTATAATAAATTACTGTAGTACTGTGATAATGTAAAAGATATTACAGTGACCGCCGGTTATAAGATTCAGTGGTTATAAGAAACAGCCGTTTATAAGACCCAAAACGACAGAAACAAATACAAACTTCGTTTTAACATTAAAATTGTGTCGCTTATAAGAAACACGATTCCGCTTATAAGAAACAGTTTTCTACAGAAAATTTGTTGATTTCCTTGCGACGCCGGTGTAAAAAAAAAAATCCATTTGTTTAAGGTTAACTGAAGGACGAGTTGTTATCTCTGGGCGTACGGGAAGGGGGTGGGAGTTTGCTATATAACAAAGGATGACAGAGAATTTCTCCTTAGAAAGGTTTGGGGAGAACAACCCCAAACCAGTAAGAAACGAGTTTTAATATTTTGGCAGTTAAGGAAACGTACTGATAAGGAAAGGCATCCTTGCTTATGCACTCAAATAAGATTCGCACAGCTTTAGTTAGTCATTTTATGCTTTGCTAGTGGAAGCATGTCGCAAAAGAGAAAAACCCTTACTTAAAAAGTATGATTCTCTACCTCCGTGTAGTCAAAGAGAAGCTGCTTCTGCATTAGATATTCCGCACTCAACATTATGTAAAATCCTGAAAGGCAGAAATGAAATTTTGACGCCAAATTGTAATCTTCAAAGAAAACGGAAACGAGAAGAAAAGACAGCTGCTATAGAGGAAGAACTCTTACAATGGTTTTCTAACGCCAGATTAAAGAACGCTCCTATCAGTAGGGCAATTTTACTGAAAAAAGCAGAAAATTTTGCAGAAAAATTAGGAGAAAAAGAGTTCCGTGCGACTGATGGTTGGTTAAGCCGCTGGAAAGAACGAAATAACATTGTGTACAAAAAAAAAAAATTATGGAGAGAAGCAGGACGCGGACTCCGAGTCGGCATCTTCATGGATTACGCAAAGCTTACCACCTCTATTAGAAAAATACGCTCCTCATCAAATTTTTAACACTGACGAGACAGGGCTCTATTTTAGAGCGATGCCCGAGTATACAATGATGTTCAAAAATGATCTATCCTCCGTTGGAAAAAAACAAAAAGATCGAGTTACAGTTCTGTTAACAACAAATATGACGGGAACTGTAAAAAAAAAAGCCCTTTAGTTATTGGCAAAAGCAAACGTCCCCTCTGTTTAAGTGGAATAAAAAAATTGCCAGTGATCTACGAAAATTCAAAGAATGCCTGGAAGACAAGTAGAATTTTTGAAGACTTTTTGTTAATCTACGAAAATTCAAGGAATGCCTGGAAGACATGTAGAATTTTTGAAGACTTTTTGTTAAAGTGGGGCAGGAAACTGATGGGAAAAGAAAAAAATCTTTTAATCCTTGACAACTGTACGGCTCATCCGGTAGTACAGCTGACAAACATTGAACTTTGTTTTTTGCCACCCAATACAACTTCCATCATACAGCCTCTTTGACCAAGGAATTATTAAAGCATTTAAAAGTCTGTATCGGTCAAATTTGCGACAGAAAATAGTGGATGCAATTGATGAAGAGAAAGGATCGGTTTCCGAAATAAGCAAGAAAATAACCTTGCTTGATGCTATCCATATGATCGCAGGTGCATGGAAAAATGTTTCTGACATATGCATTTTTAATTGCTTCCGTAAAGCAGGATTTTTGAAAAATAATGTTGACATACCAGCAGAAGATGAAGAAGAATTAGAAGCACCTTTCGAAGAATGGATTCACATCGACGAAAATTTACAAACATCTGAAGAAAAAAGTGATGATGACATAGTGGCGGAAATTCAGAATGTTTGCAATGAAGAAGAAAATGAAGACGACGTTCCACAAGAAGAAAATTTTTCTACAGTCAAACAGTCGCGAGAAGACCTAACTATATATAATTAGAAAAACTCTTGAACACAGAGGGGCATCAGAAAAAGTTTATGGACTATTTTATGATTTAGAAATGGATGTACGTAAACTAATCACAGACTCGTTAGCACAAACAACACAGAATAAATTTTTTGCTGTTCCTCAGTAATAGATTACGGTATGTATGAAAATGTACTATGCATAAATGAACTGCATATGCATAAATGAACAACCTATGAGTTTTACTTTTTATTCTTATTTAACTTCATACTATATGCATATAGATAATATTTTAAGTTGTAAGGCTTAATTCGTAAAATACGAAATATTTTTGAATGCAAAACTCAATTTACAAATGTATTATGTACGTACTAATATTTTACTTATATACATTTATCTTTTAAATTCTGTAAAACTGTGTTCAATAGTTAGTATTTACAATGGAAGAACGATATTTAAAAAATTTCCGGATTTAAGAAACAACTGCTTATAAGAAACAAAACGAGCGAAACGAACGTGCTTCTTATAAGCGGCGGTCACTGTACCACTGAATGAATCACATTTTAGAAATTTTTAAATGAAATTAAATTTCAGTTGGAAAGTGTTTCATAATCAATGCTTATGCATGATTGATCTTTCTTGTTTTTATTTTAATATAGAGATAAGACTTTCATGCTTACTGGCATATTTACTAACACTATTTGAATATTTTATTAAAAATATTTAATCCAACCACTGTTTTGCACTTTGCTGAATTGGCTTTTTAATGTCCTTTTTTTTCTGAGTGAGATGTGAGATTTTAGATGGGATTTTAAAGGACTTAAATGTTTACTAAAGGTAAACTTCTGTTTAGGAAGTCATTTGTTTCTTTTCAGCCAGCTCTTATCTTATCAGTTGCCGGACTGTTCACTTCAAAGAAAGTGCACAAAGGGACTACCAGGGTCCTAGATCAGTATTAGTGATATACCAAGGTACTTTAAACATAAGGTAGGCCAGAGAAAAGGGGTTGCTTTTCTACCGAGAGAGCAGCTTGAAGTAAGGCTCCTCTATATACGAGCTGACTCATCAAGCATATTGAAGCCCACCATATCTGGAAGCGTAATCCATTAGCATTAGCTCTATTCGTATTTTCATTTTAGGAAGTATAATTGAAATAATTATGGGTGGTTGTTCTGTACCGAACTGTTTTAATCATTATAGAAAGGGTTTTGGGCTATTTTGCTTTTCTAGAAACGAAGAAAGAAGAAAACAATGGCTAATAAATAATTGAATACCCGGTACTGGAGCACACTTGTGCGAGCTAAGTTCTACAATATTCTAATTGAAACTTCTTTTTTTATATAAAATATTTATTTTAAACACTTATTTTATAATTTCTGCAACTGTAGTATGGAATCCTATAGGCTTCAATGTGCTTAATAAGTCAGCCTGTAGTAGTATAAGTCAGCCTGGAGCTCTAGCTTGAAGCGTGACGTCACTGACTTACATGCCAAGAAGAGGGGACATAGAGATACGTGTATAAAGTTTAGAAAGTTCGCGTTTATCATTCGAAAAGGAGTAAGATCATTCGTAATAAAATTTTAGAATGAAATTAAATGATTCCACTCATACATGCATAGGGCTATCATTAAAATATTATAATACATATATTATTTATAATAAAAGCTGAAATATATCGTGAAAAGTGTAGTAAATATAAAAATTACATTTCAAGTGTTTTAATACAAATATGATGATATGAATAAATATCTAATCATCGGATTTTTAAAAACATAGTATCCATTATCTTAAACATTGATAATACTTTCAACATGTAACATAAATATATATTTCAAAAATATTTAATTGCGTAAAAAATCCCCCATACATATAACACATATGTATGTGGGACAACGCCTATGAAATATCATCAATCTAGTAGTTACATAACTATATATTGTACTAAAAAGCGTAGATCGGATCTTGGGAAAAGGGGGGAGTTGAAGGTCGAATGGATGGTCAATCAATGGCAGTAGATTTATTTTATTTACCCAACAAAAAGACGATGCATTTTGTGAGCTAGTAGAATATTATGACCCTGGGTTAAGGGTGAGCGTCAGTAAATTTTCTGCCCTATCCGCGCTTTGTTAACTTTCGCGGCACACATATTTCGCCGGAATTCTGCTCAAACAGTTGCGAAATATTTTCTTATAGATAAAATGCTATGCTTAGATTATATTAAAACTAAATTTAATACCCAATAAAACATAGAATATATGTTTTATTTTAATTTAAAATATTTTTGGTGCTGCCATCTGTTGTCGTAATTTAATTGATACCGATTATTTTTATTTTTTAATGAACATTTTTAAATATGTATTCCTTCTAATACAGTGTTAAATACAACAACAGATCATATATAATAATGCCACAATCACGGAAAGGTAATTTATCATTCAATAAATTTGATAAGGGATCTGAATGTACATCACTGAGGACAGCAGATTTGTCTTCAAGTTCCTTTGTCTTCAAGTCCAAGTTCAATTACGTTTCCGTGATTATGGCATTATATATGATCTGTTGTTGTATTTAATAGCGTATTAGAAGGAATAGACATTTAAAAATGTTCATTAAAAAAAAAATAGTCGGTATGAATTAAATTACGACAACAGATGGCAGCACAAAAAATATTTTAAATTAAAATAAAACATATATTCTATGTTTTATTGGGTATTAAATTTAGTTTTAATATAATCTAAGTATAGCATTTTATCTATAAGAAAATATTTCGCAACTGCTTGAGCAGAATTTCGGCGAAATATGTGTGCCGCGAAAATTAACAGAGCGCGGATAGGGCAGAAAATTTACTGACGCTCACCCTTAAGCCACTGGATCTGTCAGTTTCACAAAGATATTTTAAGCATGCAAAATTGATGTTATTAAACTTTATAGCGTTTTAAATATATAAACAATGTACAGTTTTAAAATTTTAAAGCAATGTTCATATGGATCATAAATAATAAATCAATACATACCATTTTTATGCCATGATACTGCTTTTACACCATTTAGAGGCTTTTCTTTGCTTTTTTCTCTCTACTAATTGTTGCATGAAAGTCTTATTTAAGTGTTTAATGCGAATGAATGTTCTGGTTCGTGAAAAGAAAGTTATGGCTTTTAGTGGTATAGAATGTGAAATGTTTGTTAACTTTGACTGCAAGTTCTTAATAACGCATTTCCCTTTTGATATATATGCGCCATGCATTTCTAAGAAAGTATGCTCCCACTTTTCTATTTCTTCTGAAAAATGTGCCGCTGGCTTTTAGTTTTATTGTAAATAAATTGTTTATTCATTATATTTCAACTTTGATGATTTTAGTTTTGTATTCTAAGCTTTTTACATATCAAAACGAAATGTCTCATAACTTGAGGTGATGTGACTATAATGTCAATATTATGATTAGTAAAGAATTGCGTTTTATGATTATGTATATTAAAAACAAAGTAAAATGCTTAAGGTATTTAAAATTAACTTTACACACATTTTGCAATAAACTAAACTGTGTAAATTAGCTTACAAAATGCTAATATCTCCCCCCCCCCTCCTCCAAAAAAAAACACACTCCATAATTGCTAGTATCAGAAATATAAATTATTTTTATATATTTTAGATACTGCATATGAAGTCGTTTTAATTTTATTAATTTTGTTTTTTGGATTACTTAGAGGACCACCTATTTTACATATTAATGAAACATGTCAATCATAAGTATTTTTTATACTGCTATATTAAAAACATTATTTTTAACTGCGATATTAAGGGTATGTGAGATTTTTGTGCCGTTGGCTTCTTGTTTTAATCGTTTAACCGGCTTCAAATTCAAAATTTAACCCGAAAATCTTCTTCAAAATCTTCATCAGAAAAGTGACTCGAACAGACAGTTGCGTTAGCAATGGTTATTTTATCCTCTCTTTTGCACTTCACGATCCATAATTTTTGGTGTGTAGGATCTTTCGGAAATCTATGAAAACTGATAGATCCCACTGACTCCTTATAATAATTTGAATACAAAGCAACCGAGCATCAACCAGGCATTTTTGTGCTCACCAAAATTATACTTTATATACGTGAAAATACTAATATATATACATCTATAATACACAAATTTACACTTACACTTCACTTTTACGATAGAATTACAAATTATATTAAAACAACGACTGACACAGTCTATGTTTTCCCATAGAAATGCTACTCGGAGAAACTGGCACTTCTCCTTCTAAACCAGTGACGTTACGAACGGCGATAACGTCCACCTTCTAGAATACTGTCAACAGCGGCATTCTGGTCTTTTGATCTCTGACCCTCCCTGGTGATATACTATGCCCATTTTTTAAAAGTAGAAGTATTGTAAAACTAAAATAACTTCATAACAACGAGTACATGAGGCAGGGGTTGATGTCATTTCTTTGACTTTTGATGGCACGAGTGCTAATATATGTACTGCACAGGAATTGGGACGTAATATACTTTTAAAATAGAAAATGTTTAGCAATTAATATAAGTCTGTTTACTGTAACGTTTTGCTCAAATATTACCTATATCTCGTTAACAAAATGTTATCAATAGAAATAATTTATGTTTTAGGATAAAGAAAAAAAAACTAAAATATTAATCAAAAATAATTTTCAATGAAAATTTGAAAAAGAAAACTTAAACAGTCGTAACAAAATTTGAAAATAAATGTGTAAGAAGAGAAAGCATTGCAGAATCTTAATCCAATCATTTTGAACCTGTATATTTTAGAGATTTAGAAATACCTTGATTAAGATTCTTAAAAAAGGAAGTTGTGTATAACAATGAACAAACTACCACAATGGCAAACTTTTACAATTTTCTGGAACTACTATAATGCGCCGTTCTAAAACGACCGTGGCAAATCTGGCGCTCATTTGTAGAACCGAAGGAGGATATACCGGCCATGCTTTTAAGATGGCTGAAGAAAGGAAAGGTTACCTCTAGTAATTCTAACTCTTTGGTCCACATCTACAGCATTGTCAAAGAACCAGTTCTTTTCATCATCTCCTGGGACTGCCAGTATCTCCTGACATGTCGTACTCAAATCCCTTGCAGGTGTAGACCACAGAATACTATAATAGTCTGTGGGTGTAGACCATCGAGGTGAAATACAGGTAGAGAGACTTATGGCAACCTTTCCGTGACCACTGAACTAAGTCACATGATTTAGGCACTCCCCTACGCGCATATTTTCTTGCGCATATCTCCTTCCATTGCAATTGCATTACGTTTCCGAAAACGAGAAGTCACATCGCAAGTTTGCTTTTACTTTTAAGCAAAATATGGTAATGTCCTGCGCAGCATATGGATGTACGTCAAAGTTTATCAAAGGTGGAGACACTACGTTTCACAGGTAAGTCGTTTCCATTCATTTTAAAACATATTTTATATAAAATAAAGAGTTAATTGGCATGTACGACCATGCCTTCCTATAATAAAAGTAGATTTTCTGGCTTTGTAAATAATGTATAGCCTTGTAATTATTTTTAAAATAAAATATTTTATATATGTTTGTGTACTTTCATAAACTGTACCTCTATAAATGTTTAAAATTAGAAGAGAAAAAATAAAATAAAGGTGAAACTTTTAATACGCCCAGTTTCCTTTCTTGGCGACATTTTTTTATGCCAACTTGGATTGTTTACATTTTCATACTCTTTTTCCCTGACAATGTTTTCATGCCATATAATGCTATGAAATGATTAATAACTCCCAAGATATTTATATAAATATCAGTAAGTACACATTTAAAATTGATATTTTTTGCTGAGCTATATTTTTCCAGACTTATAAAAATAAATACAGTGTATGACCGTAAATATAAATTTTTCTTGAGAATTGTAGCAGAAACAATTAATTTTTACACTTTCTTTTAGTATTAACTGTCTTTGTATGTTCATTAAAAAATACTCGTTAAACATTTCAAAAAGGTCTTTAACTGTATATGTAATGTATCAAATGTAAATGAGGAATTAAAATGCGATTTGAAAATTTTTTTGTGATTATGAAATGTATAAAGTAACCATATAAAATTCCTAATATTTATCTATAAGTGCAATAAGATATACAAAAATATTTTTCAATTCAGTTTTTGTGCATTTAAAACTTTTATTAAAATGTTAGCTAATTTCTATTATTTTTATTAGTTTTTTCAAAGATGAAGAAATATATGGGAAACACAACTGGAAAGAGAAAAGTTTTGTTTTAAGCATTAAAATATGCTAAATTGTGCTATATGTGCAAAATATGCTAAATTGCACCAACTATGCTAAATAGCATCAAAATAGGCTAAATGAAAAAAAAATTAACGTTTAATCATTTTAAACAATTATTTGTTATGCCTAGTGTTGTATAAAGGCTGGAATTTTTTAAACAGTCGGTCTATATCTCTGGTCGAAGGTGTAGACCAACGAGTTAGTATATAGTCTCGACGGTGTAGACCTTCAAAGAGCAATCTAGTCTACACCTAAGTAGACCTTCAAAGAGCAATCCGTTTACACCAAAAAGCTATCTGATAATAGCTTTTTGGTGTAAACAGGAAAATTCGCACTCGTCACAGATCAATTAAACAATGATAGAATATTAGTAATTTTTAAATTTTACATGTTAAAGTTCTTGTAAGATACCCTTCTGTATATCGAACATCTGCTAATTACAAGCATTTTTCAATTTAATGTCACATATAGATTGAATCACAATTGGTTGATTAGGATTTTTTGTCGCCAACAATAATACGTCAAATCACAAAAGTATCTTAATTCTCAATGATTTATTAAATCTTTAGTTTGCAGCTAGACAGAAAGTTAAATGAAAAATAAATTCAAAAACGCAACCGATAATTTTTACTTTCATTATATACATAGCGTAAAAAGGAAATTATTGTGACGGGGTCGAAAATTCGAATTCAAGTTTTCGACAAAAGATCACGTTTCAAGCATCCCTAAACACGAATCAAACGTTTTTGAGGTGATGTCTGTGTGTGTATGTGTATAAGTGTGTGTGTGAGAGAGAGAGAGAGAGAGAGACTCTCGAGACTATATCTCACGAGCGAATAGAGCGATTCAAAGGAAATTAGATACACTAAATTCAACGATATTAGGTACACCTAAATTTTCTCGTCAAATTCTTAGAAAATCATCAAAAAATCAAAATATTTAATAAAGTTACATAAATAGTCATTTCTTATGTAATTTTTCAATTGAAAACAATTAACATAAACTTTAGAATGATCCGTTCTCGAAATACTGCACATTTTTAAAATAAATTTATCAAAACATCACATAAAGTTAAACAAAATAATAATTAATGTGAAATGTGTTTTCTTATCATATGCAATATCATGCGATGAATTTTACATCATTCTCGTGGATCTAGCTATTAATGGAACATGCATGAGAAGAAATACTTTGGGTAATACTTTTGTATTTGGACTCCGTCCATAACGCTTGGCGAGATTTTGCTGACGAATTTGGCGTAATGTCGCCAACTTGCTGATTTTTTTTAAATGTTTCCATATTTACAAAAATATCATAAATGACGCTGAATTACCGAAAATGACGCCTAATGAATGTATTAATTATTCAAAATTTTAATATATGAACCATATCGCTTATTGGGGATGCTATCGATATTGAGAATTGTTTATATAAAGTTGCGCGAAATATAAGTTTATTGGGTACTTTGAAATAATTTTACATGTTGTCATTCCGAAAATCGCCAAATGTGGAATTCAAAGTGGAAAACACAGTACCGTGGACCTTATACATTATTTTTTTACTGAAAAAGCAGTAAATTCATTGCATTATATATGGAAAGTCATGTGCTGCCCACATCAGACTGTTTTTTATAATTGATAGAATAAACTGAATTATAAATATATATATGTATAAGTATATCCAGTTTTTTTTTGTCAAATTCGGGTCATATTGTCTATATAATTTATTTTAATTTGATAACATACAGATATTTAAGCAGACATATTATTCGTCACACACACACATAAAAAAAATTCTGTCATATTGGCACTAACATACCGATATTTACACGAACATTTTATTCGTGACACACACAGATACCAAAAATTCAGTTAGATTGACATTAACATACAGATATTTACACAAACATATTATTCGTCATACACACACAGAAAATATTCTGATGTGTGTAGCACATGACTGTAGATTCAATTTCACTTTTTAATTTTTTATTTCATTATACAATAAATTGATTTTAATTGCAGAAAATATCAAGTATACTTTTTTGATATTATATCCTATTTGACTTTTTATTGCATCTCTTTCATTAGGCAAATTAATCACTTGAAATTCTCCAGGTCCTCAAAATTCCAGAAAAATAAACTATCTCTAAACGATATATCCTACAATCATGGGATCAGTCTTACTCGTTTAGTTGTCAAAATTTACCTGAAAAACAAGTATATTTAAACAAGTATATTTTTATTTTATCCCGAATCGTACCCAAAACTAATCAGCACCAGATTCGGCCATAAGTGATTTATCTATCCAATTTCATGAAATTCGGTCCATTTTTAGTTAGAGTGGATACAAAATGTGCACAGACAGACAGACACACAGACAGACACACAGACACACAGACAGACATACACACAGACGTCACCTTTCTGGTAGGTCGGACAGTCTGAAAACCCCAGACCGTGCGACTCACATATTCGGTTTAGAGTAGCTATCTGCACGGCCGGGAAAGGATACCTCCTGCATTCAGGAGGCACCTAAGGTCTACCATCCCGCCAAACGAACTTTTATTTAGGTCTAAAAATATTACAATTTATAATAAATATTGTGATTAAACAGACAGTTTTACATTATATTTGAACTTGACAAGTACGTCCATTTTACAAAAATGGGAAAATGGTTATTGCGAATATAGATAAAAAGATCATTGAAAAATAATATTTAGAGTGAGGTATAATAACATAATAAAATATAGATTAAAATGAAAGAAAATAATAAAATTTTAAAAATAAAATTTAGAAAATATATAAAAAGGCAAAAAAAAATATGGCGTATGAAAACAAAAACAGAAATTTAGAAAAGAAAAATAAGAAAAAATACAAATAAAAAGTGTCAAACGAAAAAGAAAGATCCAAAAAAATAAGAACTGTTAACATAGCTTTTTTTTTTTTTTTTTTAAAGAAAAAAAATAGAGGGAACACAATAAGTTCATATAAGTTAATAAGAATGAAATAAAGGGATTCATTGATCAAAATTAAATGAGAGCAGAATCTACTCATAAGCTTAAGTCACTTTATTAGAAATTTCCATGAAAACAAGAATACAGTTTTTAATTTTAACTTTAAATTTAAATTTAAATTTAAATTTAAATTTTAAATTTAATTTTAAGGTCGGACAGTCTGGATCTCAACAACAAATACAACAACACACAGACGTCAAGCAAAAAATAGTTTTTTCGTATTCTAGAGGCCTCGAGACGTGTAGAGCCGTCGAAAACTCGAGTTGCGATTTTCGACATGATTCCAATACTTTCCCTATACATTACCATGTATTGCAGGGAATGTAAAAATTAAATATCTTGAGAGTGGTCCATTTTAGAGTAATGGGGGTTAATCTTATTCATTTTGTCCTCAAAAAATTGCGTATAAAGGAAGCATTTAATTGATACATTTGAGCATATGTCGTATTTCGTATTTTATTTTAGATAGGATAGTTTAGATTTGCGGACAATTTCGCAAAAAATGCAGAATCTTTTTTCCGAATCATACCAAAATCTAACCAGCACAGCAATATCCCACAACCAACTTTTCTACAAATTTTGTGTAATTTGGTCAATTAACTTGTCAGCTAGACTAGATGCATACGATTTCTTCGAGTCATTTCGCAAAAAAAAGGGAGGTTCTTTTTTCCCGAATTGTTCTAAAATCTAATCAGCACCAGGGTAAGCCACAAGTGACGCCTCTACTAACTTTTGGGAAATTTCGTCTATTAGACTTTTAGCCAGAGTGGATACATGAAATTTTTGCAAGCCATTTGGTCATAAAACTTAGGTTCTTTTACCCCGAATCGTACCAAAATCTATCAGCACCAGGGTCAAACACAAGTAACTGACCTATGCAATTTTAGGAAATTTGGTCTATTAGTTTTTGAGTTAGAGTGGATACATACATTTCACAGACAATTACACACACAGACGTAATGCTAGATATCCCGAAACGTGTAGATCCGTCGAAAACTCGAGTGGCGATTTTCGACACGAATCCATTACTTTTCCTATGCATTACCAAGTTTTGCAGGGGAAGTAAAAACACTAAATATATTATAATGCAAATAAATCGATAAGTTCCTGTTGGACGGGGGGGGGGGGGGTGCGACTATTACTTGACGATGCCACTTTTCGCGAGGTATTAAAAATGTTACTTTTTCACAGGCAGAGTGACATCTCTGGAAAGAAATTGGTAATCTTTATGGTAATCACAAACAAAATATACTGGTGATTATTAACGAGATCGAACTATAATAAATTTTTAGTTTGACTTGTTTTCACTGCATTGTTGTACAACATCGACATTTGTTATTATGTAGAAAAGTCATGTATACCACATAATACTTTTTCATCTTGCTATTTTACTATCAATATTTTACTTCATTTTTTTGCGTCAAACTATTACGTCAGTGCTTTGCGCAATGCTTTTACTCATTGTTCTACTTCTTTCTTTTACGATCGATGTAAAAATATACGTTCCTTAGTAATGCGACCTTTCATATTATATATTATAATATCATCTTAACAGCAATGCTACCTTAAGTCATCGAAAATAGAAAAGCTTTAAATAACTTTACTTGTATATATAGATTATAATATAATGTTAACAACAATACCACCAAACGTCATCGAAAATAGAAAAGTTTTAAAGAGCTTTTTATGTAATGCATTTCAACATATTTACTTGCAGAATATTCTTGGATAGCCAGTAGATATCTTTAGCAACAGCATTTTGTCATATACTTTCCAACAAAGAGAAGATGACACTGATTCCTTTGTGTACTCCTCATCACATTCTATAATCAGAAGGTTCACTCCCATCGTAACCTACGGCAACATCGTTAACATAGACACTAGCGTTCGCGGAGCCAACCATCGCAGCTATGGCGTAAAAAAGCTCGACTGCTAGATTTGGCGACTATCGCTCAATTGACGATTTTATGTTAATGCGGCCAAAAAAAAATTACGGAACTGTACTTTTATATATTTTTTAACTATAAACATGATCAGCATTTCAAAATACTTTTATCTGTAATATGTGTAAATTTAAAAAAATAAACATAGATATATATTTAATTCATGTAATCATTAACTAAATAAAAAATTGACGCATTGCATCACTGTAAATCAATATACACCAAAAAATACAAGCTAACATACCCAAAAAACTGAAATATTATATAATTATTTCAGCCTAAAAAGTATACTAGCGTGTTGATTATTAAATTGCCTAGTTCTTAATTTATTCTGGGATGCTGTTAATATATATATATATATATATATATATATATATATATATATATCTATATATATATATATATATTTTAAATACCCTAATATTCTTATAATAAATACCAAATTTACATAAATGCATTATCAAAGGTGTCGAACTCAATCGTTAATTACAAAGGGGGGGAAGGTATTTTCCCCATTACGTCAGTTAGTAAAAAGCATGTAAAATATATACACATTCAATATCATATTCAACATACTCTAGAGCATAGGTTCTCAACGTGGGTGATAACGCCCCCTTGTGAGCGTTTGAGACTTTCAGGGGTCAGTAGAAGACCCAGAGAAAATCAGGGGGCGTTAAAATGGTACGTAGGGGCGGTGGGCAGATTAAAAATATATAGTTTAAAAAAGACAAAAAAAAACACGCTAATCATCTACTATTATTACACACGCTACTTACACACGCTATCACCTACTTAATTTTTGTTATTGTATGTATTTTAATCATTTTTATCACGTGTGCGAAAATTCACATATTTCGGTAGTTCGGGAAGTGGATGAAAATTGAACTTAAAGATTCCATTACATTCAGATCTACATTAAATTGGATGATATAAAAATTTTTAATTTTAGATTTGAATTAAAAATTTTCAAATCTTCCAATTTCACGTGAAATATCTCATATATAAATACAGGTAAAGTTAACAAAAGCCTGTTAATAAAAAATAGCAAAAAATATGCTTGTAGCAATTCAGTTATAACAAGTTTTTGTTAAATAACGTGATTTTTGCAATCCTGCAAGAATTGACAGTATTATCTGTGCCTTGCCCCCGCGCTTTACTTCAGCGCCGGGTGTTATAAACGAGTCACTGCATGTTTATCTCATTCCTGTCGATGCGTGTTATATGTCTCCAACCTATATAAAGGCAGTGATTGTTCATTTTATTTTCTTTAGCATTATCGCGCGCAATTGATGACAGGGTTTTAAAAGTACACTAATACTACTCACGTATCTGTAAAGTAAAAACCATGTCGGAAGCAAAAGAGAAGAGGCGGCAGCATAGTGTGGATTATATTAAGTACGGACTTATCTAAAATCCCACAAATCCATCATCGCCAATGTGCTTCATTTGTCAAAAAACATTTTCAAATGAAGCGATGACGCCTTCTAGGCTTCAAGATCATTTTAATAAAATAAACCCGGATAAGAAAGATTAAGATGTGACCTATTTTCAGGACATGAAAAAGAAGTACGAAATTCAACAAACTGTATCAAAACTTTTTTCATCAGCTTCTAAGCAAGACGATGACGGGCTTCGAGCTTCGTACAATATCTCATTGTTGATTGCTAAAATATGCAAACCACATACTATTGGGGAAGATTTAATTTTACCAGCAGTAAATGAAGTAATAACCACTGTGCTCCATAAACCAGCTGCAGATATTATCAGAAAAATTCTTTTGAGCAATAGTTCTGTGCAAAGACGAATTGATAAGATGGCTGAAAACATTGTGAAATCATTGTGCAATCATCTGCAAACTTGTCAATTTTCAATTCAGCTGGATGAGTCCACTTTACCAACCAATGAAGCATTGTTATTGCCATACGTGAGGTTTATCAAAGTTGAGAAAATATGTCAATAACTATTGTTTGCTACGAATTTGGAAACAAATACAAAAGGAGATACCATATTTAATACACTGGAAAAGTTTTGTGATGAAAAGGAAATTCCTTTTAATAATATTTTGTCAGTTGCTACGGATTGCGCACCGGCTATGACAGGGCGTCACAAAGGCTTCATAGCGTGCTTAAAAAATAAAGTTCCTGACGTGCTTGCTGTGCATTGCGTAATCCATCGCCAGCATTTGGTTGCAAAAAATTTGAGTGAACGCCTCCATACATCACTGCAATATGTTATCAGAGCAGTTAATAAAATAAGAAGTAACTCCTTGAATGAAAGATTATTTAGTCAGCTTTACATTGCCAATGATGAAGATTTCAACCGATTGCTGCTTCACACAGAGGTGCGCTGGCTGTCAAAAGGTACTTGTTTGACTCGATTTTACAATCTGTTTGGGTCTGCGATAGAGTTCCTAGGAAAAAAAGACACGGAATTGCGCGACAACCTTATCTCATCAAAGAACGATATTGCGTACTTTACAGACCTGTATAAATTGTTTAATGATGTCAATCTTCAACTTCAAGGCGACGACTTAAACTTGATTAAGACAAAAAATAGCGTTGCTGCTTTCGTGTCCAAACTGCTATTATACAAAAGAAATATCGGCAGATGCGAATTCAAGAACTTCCCAAACTTATCAGCAGTATCATTCAAGCACGACGACTTGCTTGATTACTGTCAACACTTAGAAAACCTCCACAGTGATTTCAAGGAACGATTCCAGGACATTTTAAACATGGACATACCAGACTGGGTTTTGGATCCTTTTTCAAATGTCAACACAGCAGGATCATCCCAGTTAGAAGAAGAACTAATAGAACTGATGACAAATGAGGAATTCAAAATTAAATTCAAGAACGGCTACCAAGAATTTTGGCTGCAGAAGCCGATTTTGCAACTGTACCCAGGATTATGGTCGATTGTTCAACGATTTCTGATAGCATTCCCATCTTCCTATTTAGCTGAATGTGGATTTAGTGCTGTAGCAACGCTGGTAACTAAAGAGAGAAATCGGTTCCATGTTACTGAACGCGACGACTTACGGTTGTTTTTAAGTAAAATCGAGCCTGATATTAACAAACTCCTTAAAATGCATCAAATTCAACCTTCTCATTAGATAAGTTATAAATTCAATGTCTTTTGAATGTTAATAAAAATACTTTTCAATATAATAAAGTATGCGTTTTAATTGTTCTCATTGAAACAGTCTTCTTTAAACACAGAAATATTATAGGGCCATATCCTATCTTACGACTATAGTATATAATATTAGACGTTTAAATATAATCGTGGCAATAGCTGTTTCTGATTCGCAAGTAAATAAATTTGGGGGGCATTAAGAAAAAAAATATTCTCAAAGTGGGCGGTAGGCAAAAAATGGCTGAGAACCTATGCTCTAGAGAAAGCTATCCAAATATCAATTTTTATACATTTCATATAAATGCAGAAAAGGTTTTTTAACTAATGCCACTGCTTCTTAGGATTTACTCTAGGCGGCAGTGATAATACCGCCGCCTAGAAAAGGACCAATTTCTTATGATGAACACGTGCATAGGACGAAATATGGGATGGATAACAAATAATATGTTTATTTAAATAAAAATAAATTACATACCATTGTAAACGTAATCCCTTTTCTTTTGGTAATCCATAAAAAATAAAATAATTGATTATAAAATCCAAAATAGCAGCGAAAGTATGTTTTCCACGTGTAAACATACGATGCATGATAGAACAAAGTTCTTTCAAGTGTTTCGTTCAGTGCCAAATAGGGTTATATTAGCAGAACGTCTTGGCGAAAACCGTCAATGACCATCGCCAAGCGTGCCAACCTTGACATTGGATTTAATAGTGGTTGGCGGTTGAGGACGCTGCAGTCGAGTAAAACGTCTGTATATATTAGTTTGTGCTTCTCGTGTGAATACTTGACCTGTTCATTACTAGGACGTGTTAGATGCACGTGGAATTTTTGCGACGGAGATAAATGAAAATATATGGTTAGTATACAGTAAATGCAGTAATGTGTGTACATTAAAATTTCCTCAGATATTAGCGTGGTAATGGATTTCTCCTTCAAGCCGCCACTCAAGCACAGAGCTCTCGTCAAAACAGCTGTAGCAGTCATTAATCATAATAGATTTGAGAAAAGAGATTTCCTAGCAGTAGAGGATAAAGTATTGAAACTTCCACTTCCAAATTTATTACAGAATGACTTATTAAGTGTTGTTCATGTCCTAGGTAGGCATATAATTAGGTGGGAAAAATCTCATAAATCTAAAAATATGAGCTTAATTTTACCCACATTGCATTGGACGCCACAAAGAGCAATTGATATGAAGAAAGAACTACTACTGTATGTGAATAATGAAAGACAACCAGTTTGTGAACGTTATAAAGCCGCATGTACCGTGCGCTTCGAAGACAGCATTTCCACCTTATGGAAACAATTGAAAGGATGGCTAGACTGCAAGGGAATTAGGAATCTTGCAGAGATTAAAGTACGCCAGTCAAGAATAGTCTCATTTTGGTCCCATAACATAAAAGGAAAATTGCATCTACTGAATGGGCAAATTAGAGAGCATTGCAGATATTATAATATTTTCCCTTGGCTTTCCGCATTTGAGTAAATATTCCATTATTCAGTAAATTCGTGTAATTTACCAGCCACTGAATTTTTTTTCAAAAGTTAATTCCTGAAGAAAAGGAAAAACTTTTATTACCTTTTTTAATATTTTCGTTGCAAGAACGGGATTCTGATAATCTAATGTGTAGATTAACTGATGCACATTCCTCATCCTATGGAGAAATCTCATTTTTCTCATTTCTAAATTGAACAAAGAACAACAAAACTGGATATTTAGAACATATCCTTATTATGTGCTAAAGTGTTTCTTGTTCTGGCCAAGACAACCTTTCTTTATGGAGCTAGCCAAGTCCAGGTTCAGCTGTCCCACTGAAATATTTCCTGATATGACACCTGAACAGTATTACGTACCTCCTTATGTACACTACTATGTTACACCTGAAGACACTGAAGTACAGTACTACAGAGTGTTTGAAATGATTGCTTCCGAAATGTTAAGTGATTCCACTGATGACAGCTATAGAAAATTCTTTATGGAATTCTGGCATGAAAGTCATCCTATATATAAAAAGTATGTAATAGATAATTATGCCAGTGATTCTATATTGTCAGCTGTAATTAAGATCGAAAATTCAGAAAGTTATCAACTAGTTTCGATAGAAGCAACTATTTCGAAATAAAGATAAACTTTTTGCGATTACAAGTACATATTTATTAATGGCTGTTTGAATGTTTATAAAAGGTCAGTTTTGGTGGTTCATAAAAGGTATTCGTGTGTATTGTAACATTGAATTTATACAGTTATTCATCTATTAATTAATTTTGAACGATGATAAATGTCATCATTAAGAGTACTTTCTATCCATTTAAAATTAAGAGTAGTTTCAATTCATTATAAAAATTTCTCGATAATACATCTGTTTAATAAATATATGGATGCATTCTTAGAATTTACTATGATCGCTCTCTTTAATTTTTTATTTGTGTCTCTCTCTCTATTTCTCTATTTAATTGCTTTTGAACAAAGATTAAAATCATCATTAAGGGTATTTTCCTTTAAATTTCATTATAAAAATACCTAGATAACATACATCTAATTAATAAAAATATGGATGCATTCCTAGAATTTGCTACGACCGGAATCTTTAATTTTTTATTTGCATATTTATTTCTCTATTTAATTGTTTTTGAACGATGATTAAAATCAACATTTTCCTTTAAAATTCATTATAAAAATGCCCATATAACATACATTTAATTAATAAAGATTCATGCTTAGAATTTTTTATGATCGCTATCTTTTAATTTTGTATTGGCATATTAATATCTCTATGTAAATGTTCTTGAACGATGGATAAAGTTATCATTAAGAATTTTTTTTCCTTTCCAATTCATTATAAAAATGCTTACTGTTATATACACCTAATTAATAAAAATATGCATGCATTCCTATAATACGGCCGCTATCATTATATTTTTTTGTTGTTGATGAGATATATGAATGTTATAGTGATGGTAGTTTTTCTTGGTAGCTTCCCATACTCTTTCTAACCAGGGTGCATAAAATCACGAATTTTTCTTTAAATTCAATAATTTTTTAGCTCTAGATATCTGTCAAAACAAAATCTGTTTAAACGCCCATTTGTTATTATGTTTTTAAGTGTTCATATTTAAGAACAACTTGTCTGGAACATTTTTTTTCTGAAATATGAGCAAACTAGTACAATAAGGAAAAACTTAAACGCATTTAGGCACACATTTAATATTAATAATAAATTACTGGAACGAATTATCCGAGTCATAGATATGTGCTTCTAAACACATAATACCATAGCTCCCAATTCTGCTAGCTATTTAGGGAAACTTTTTTATTATTTCTTCCGGTTTCTCCAGTTTTGAATGAGAATATAGACTTAGCAAATTATCTTGGAATTTTCTTAAGTTATTGATTTTTCATAAAAAATTCTTGATCAATGACAATTTCGATAGAATTTATCGCTGCCATTATTAGAGTAATTGCTAATTTTTTAGAGTAACGGGGAATTTCATAAAGTCCGATGATGGTTATCCTGATGCTAATTCGATTTTGATACGATTCAGAAAAGTATAACATACTCTTTTTTGAGAAATAGCTCGCAAAGCTGGTAAAAATCCGAAATAAATGACTAAAATTGTTGCAATATATTAAATATGTTCTTGTTCTTCAGTTAAATTTTGATAACTAAGCGAATGAGACTGGCTACATGACTTTAAGAATACACGACTTTAAGGCTACTAAGGGAACGCTTTAAGGCTATTAAGGCTACTACTTAAGGAATGACTTTAAGGCTACAAGAATTTACAAAATACTAAAAAACCTTTCTCAAGGCATTTAAGTATTTTGGAATTTTGTAGACCTGAAGAATTTAAAGTGAATGAAATTGCCAATTGTAAATAAAATTCAATAAAACGACACATTGGATATCAGAAAATTATCCATGTCATTTCTGCAATTAAACTCCATTTAATGGAAACAGAATTAAAAGATTAAAAATCTAGAGGGAAAGATATGAACTTCCCACATCAGATATATTTCTTTAAAATATGTTCCAAAGAGTAATGGAGCAATGACATATTTTTTCCTCTATTACTTTCCCTACAAATATAGTAGAATGCATATATATATATATATATATATATATATATATATATATAAATATATATATATATATATATATATATATATATATATAAATAAAAATTGAAGGATTTTAATCGAAAATTATGCATAAACTACTGTATGTACAAAAAAACCCATCTCTAGCATATCTGTTACAAATGAGTAACTATAGGCCAAGACTAAGGATAAGGATAGAAGGTAACATATCACTATAATGGAAAGGGGGATGAGAAGAATAATAGGATTCAAAAATCACAATTAAAGTATATAAAAGTAAATAAAAATAAAACTTGGCAATATGAGAATAGGCAATAATAAACAGCTCAGGATAAGAGATTAAGAATAGAGAACAAGCAATTGAAACTACACAAAAAATGGCGGTTAGTTCGAAATTGCATTCTCATCAGGACAGCCATACAATTCGAATTAAAACCGATATAATAGCCAGTTTCTGACAATGGCGATAGTATTTAACTATAAACACCATTGGAACTGTCTACTGGCTAGTGGAAGGAGAAAATAAATCAATTGAATTATACAATTCTGAAAAACAATACCTCCTTGTACAGAAATGGGAAAAAACAAGCATAGCACCACCACGTGTAAGATAAACTAGTGACTGAGCATTTCACCTCACTTCGTCAATGCGAGTGGGCACCGGAATGAATACAATTGAACGATTCATAATATGTATGGAGACTTTCAAAAATAGTAATCAGTATAGGACTCAGGACAAGAGGAAAATAGTCATTCGAAAATAGTAAACAGTATTAGACTCAGGCCAAGTGGTAAGTGAGGTGATAAGAAAGGGTGAATTTTCAAAAAAGAGTTAACCAATCAAAGATAAATAATGCATGTGTAAAATTATTACGTGGTATATTTGAAATTATTAATAATATTATTTACAAATACTTCCGGATATTGGTAATTTTGACAAATGCGTTTAAGTTTATTGATGTGTAGAAAGTGAAACTGAGGATCAGTAAGACGATGTATTCGAAATAGCTGGTTTAAAATGATGTTTCTAAACAATTGAATAGAATTACAAGATTGATATGATAGCAGCTTTATGATAGAGAAGTTGTAAGAATCTTTTTTATCATATAGATTGGTGATAACATGATTATTGAGGGTATCTAATTTTAGGTCTAAAAAATTAACAGTTTGACTAACGACGCAAGGCTCATTAGGAATTAATTCTAGGTTAGACGGGTAAAAATCAATATTAATGGGATAGGAATTATCAATGATAATACAAATTAAGTCGTCAACATATCTATATATAATATATGAATTAGAGTTAAAATGACATTCATGATAATAAAGATATAAGTTAGCGAGTATACTACTACTACAGCCACCTTGTGGTACACCAGATGTTTGTAAATAAATGTTATTACCTTGGATAATATAATTGTTGTATAACACAAAGTGCAAGAGCATAGGAAAATTTTTGACATTAAAAGCAACATGATTGGATGATATATAGTCATGATAAAGAGAGATAATAACTTTATGTAAATCTTTAATGACAATATTATTAAATAGGTCTTTAAAATCAAAAATTTGGAAACCAAGAATTTGTGGAAACTTGCTAAGGTGATTAACTAAATCAAAACTATTGTTCAAAATGAAATATCCTGAATTCCTGAATTTAAGAGATTCATTAATTCGATTTAAACAGTTAAGTAAGTACTTACTAGCTGTAGTGGTAAAGGTATTATGTCCACAAGTGACTGTTCTAAAACTGAGAGGTGATTTGTGGAATTTAGGAACCAAAGTAACATAAGGAAATTTAAAATACTTACAATTAATATTTAATTGTGTATATAATTTTAGCATTTTAGTTTTGATTTGGATAGACTGATTATTAATGGGTTTAAAAATTTGATTATTTTTTAAGTAATTCTGTAACAGAGAAACATAATATTTTTTACAAATGATGGCATAATTATTAGAAGCTTTATCTACATAAGTTATGACAAAATGTTGTTGTAGTTCTTTGATAGCAGAAAGGAGTTGTTTATAATGATACCTAGGCTTCGTTAATTTAATGTTTATAATAAAATTTTTAAGTAGATATAAGGTAGTATACTTCCATAGATTGAATGCTTCAATAGGAATAGAATGTGAACAAGCAAGTTGATATATGAATTTATCAAAATCAAATGATAGAGACTGAAGAAGTTGTTTAGGGTGATGGCAGAATGGAATGCGAAATTTAGACCCTTTATTCATAATATCCCTAAGTATATCATCCTGAACTATACTGAGATCCCCAGTAATAATGTGACCATGAGTGGAGTTGACAAAAGGGGCAAGATTTTGATTGCTGCATACACATGATGTAAGATCATCGGAGTTTAATGTCCTGGAAACTTCATTGTAATTATAAATAGTTCTACCAATTGGTAAATTATATTTAAATGATTTTTGTATTTTGATATCATTTACTGGTAACAAGTGCTGATGTTTTGCAAATAAATTATTGAAGTTAAGAGAATTAAGAATAGGGTGTTTAAAAGAAATAACACAGTAAGCTATTTTAGTATGTGGATTTGGTGTATGGAGTAGGTGGTAATTTAAGAAATTTGTACGAGAAAGAAGCAAATCAAAAAATAAATGTTTAAAATGCTCATGAGTTAATTTAAATTTTAAAAAATTAGTATATATATATATATATATATATATATATATATATATATATATATATATATATATATATATATATATATATATATATATATATATATATATATATATATATATATATATATATATATTTATATATATATATATACATACATATATACATATATATATGTACATATATTAGAAAAATGTAATAACAAAATATTTTTAAGCAATATTAACATCACCATAGAAGCAAAACCACGGCCATATTGCCGATAAGAGAAGAGAACAAACAGCACCGTCCCAAATTCGATGATTAAACAGAATTAAATTCATGTTCAGTTCTGAGTATTGAATTCTAATTAACCCAAACAAATGCCTGTTTCAGATTGAGCAATAGTACATCACTTTAAATGCTCAAACTGAGACTACGGACAACAAAAGTTGAAAAAGTGATTTAATATATATATGTATATATATATATATATATATATATATATATATATATATATATATATATATATTCAAAATCTCCATCTTTCACTTCCAACAGTTGAAATATTAGTGTATAGAATTAACTAGAACTTGTTTCGAGTTAAAATGCTTAGCCAATATCATGTAATCTATACAGTTAATCAGCAAAAGCGGGTAAATACATTTCTATCATTATATTTTTATATTATTATATTCTTATACCTTTTCATTATATTGTATTCGCTTATAAATACTCAGCCACAAGCTGGTATATGTGATTATTATATTTGATTTCTTATATATCTGCTACAATTTATGTTTTCTCTATGTCGAGGCATGTGCATTATTTCTGTAATATAATTTACAGTAATGCACACAGAAACGTAGAATCCGCATTAACGAAACATGTCTGGCCCTTGATCCTTACATGGTTTCTGAAATGCTTTTCACTTTATTCAATTTATTCAATTTCAAATTATTTTTGGGAGCTAGAAAAGGCCTAACTCATCTTGCAAAACAATGATTTTGTTTTGCAACTTTTCATCTTACACTCATTTTTTGCATTTACACCATGTATGTTTATGCAGGGAACAAGGGTATTAGAACCTTAAATATCTACATTACATATATGATTTATAAAAATTATTTCATCTAAATGTGTAGTTTAAAAAAATTTTTTTTCACCCTTCTTTACACTCATGTATTTCTTATTCCATACCTTAATTGATAGGAACAGGAAAAAAGGTGTTTTTTATACCAATTTGGCACACGTTTTATTTGTAATGTTTACTTTCATGTTCTTTTTAAAATATGCAGTCTTTTTGATATCACATTTATTTTTCAGTTCATCTTCCTTTCACTTTTGCTATACAGAGCATTTTCTATTAATAATCAATCTCAAGTATATACAATACAAATAAAATAACAATTCTTCAACTATATATATATATATATATCTGTCTATCTATTTATATATATATATATATATATATATATATATATATATATATATATATACATACATATATATAATATATACATATATATATACATATATATACATATATACATATATATATATATATATATATATATATATATATATATATATATATATATATATATATATATATATATATATATATATATATATATCAAGAGGTTATAAAGTCTTTAAAATATCACAAAAATCAATTATACTTTAAAACCTATGACTTTCAGGAACTCTTCAACAATATTGATCTTGAAGACCTATCGCATATCCTAAACCTTTTACATGAAGAATATGACTTGAAGAAAGCAATAGAATTCATTAAATATAAGACTTTAATTAATATCGTCATCAAAGAAAACTACCTTTTTAATGGAATTTCTTTCTATCAGCAAATTAAAGGCATCCCCATAGGAGGGGGGTGTTCATCTATACTTGCAGATCTGTACCTCAATTTTTATGAAAGCCAATCACATCTTAATAATGAAATCATATACCTACGTTATGCGGATGATTTGATAGTCGCATGTGAAGATGAGAATTATAGAATGAATTTTGATTTCTACCCACCAAACTTAATTTTGAAAGAAAATCCAGCTGCACTTAAAAATGTAGTGGAATTTTTAGGTTTAAGTATCGATTTCAGTAAAATACCTGTAAATTTTACTATCTATGATAAAAGAAAAAGTTTTAATATACCTATCAACGGTCTGATCAATTGGAATTCCAATCTTCACTTGAATATATTTAGGAATGTATTCTTGGGGGGATTGGATGGAATACAAAGAATTATCAACAATGAAGACATCCGTATTGATTTTGATAGGACATTTCTACAACAAGCATATCTACAGCAATACCCCATTCCTTTTATGCTACAATATATTGATAATTTATATAGTAACAATAATGCAAATTGTTCAAAGTTAAAATCAATTTTATATCAATTTAGTAGATGAAGGTTCGAATACTATGAATAACAGGACCGCAGAACGATAACACACAGATATATACAGGTCATTGTAGTCTGAAGGAATAGTTGGCCATCCAGTAATGGTCTTCATCTTATCATTGGACTTTTCTTTTTCAACGGTCTAGTGATAATTGTTATTGTCACTCCGGAGGTTGGCTTCAGCCAGGGCTGGCGTCCAGGAGTGCAATGTCGCAGCATTAATGACAAGCTTGTTGACAACTGGGGTGTAAGGTCACAACCCCTTACCGCCATTGAGTAAGCGTCTCGCTAAGCCTTCCTTCTCTTTTTTCAAATTTTAAAATTATTTTTATACTTTTTAACACTTTACAACAAAGTTGAAAAGTGTTTATGACTTTGTTCATTCTGTCTGTCTGTCTGTCCGTTAGCACGATAACTGCCGTAAAAATGACTTAATCAAAATGAAATTTTAGTATGTTGTTCAGACGGTTTATAGGATCTATGGGAATATAAATGAATAATATCACCCAATTAGTTTTGGATTGAACCCGGGTTGAAAAAATGGAATACATTGAACCCTATGGGACCTAATTTTTCAAGTATTTTTTAAGCGGATTTAAAATTCACAAATTGCTTCGAAAATTTTAGGCAATATTCAAATTGTTCCATAAAATATATAAAAAAAAATTCAGCGAAATATATTCAGTAGTTTTTTAAATAAAAATAATAATTACACCTCTTATATGAAACGATCACGTGTCCATGATATGAAACGATCACATGACCCATTTCAAAATGATATATGGTATCCATCTTGTGTCAAAATCGTGATTTTTAAAGTTCTTTTTAATTCATATTGAGTGTTGTATCCGTCCTAAAACTACTTTATTTTTGCCTAAATTCTGTGCATCTACATACTGAAACAACGCAATGACAATATATTCCAGTTTAAATTCTCATTCAAATTTGATTATTTCTACTATTAAGCCTATTTTTCACCTATGTAAATTGTAAACAGCAAAATATGTAGAATGAGTTGTATTAGAATCGCTGTAATTCTTTAACACAAAATCATTTAGTCCATGGAGTCTGCTTAGTTGATATGAATGAAATATTCATTGATTTTAGAAATAGAAGGACGATATTTTTCGATGAAGTTTAACGCATAGAGCTTACTTGTTGCTCAATGGTCTTAATTTTTAAATAAAATAAATTATTATAGTATTGTGATGAATGACATGAATGGGGGAATTATTTATGAATGACATGAATGGGGGAATTATTTATGAATGAAATGTTGCTTTTATAGAGAGAGTTATTTTTTTATGACGTCATTTGAATGAATTTCAGTTGTTTTCGATGAAGTTTTCAAATATAATAAATTATCGTAGTATTATGATAATTCTAAAATTATTACCGAGGAATGTATCACATTTTAGAGATGTTTAAACCAGGCAATTTATACTTTAATGCCGTCATTTGAATGAAGTTAATTTTTTTCGATGAAGGTTTAAGGTTTCAAATATATTAAATTAATGTAGTATTGTGATAAGTTTAAAAATATTACCGAGGAATGTTATGCATTTTAGACATGTTTAAATAAATCTGCATTGAAGTTGGAAAGTGTTTCATAATCAATGCTTTAAGCATGATTGATCTTTCTTGTATTATATACTCTGTACGAAGAACGGGTATGCTGCTAGTAATTTATAATAATGATTCAAAAAGTTAAGTGGTTAGCTTGTGTCCGGTGATTTTTGGAGCACAGGCCTATTGATGGGCAACTGGGGAAAAGGATTTATATAAATTTATATATCCCCATTATATAACGGGAGTAACATTTCGTTACTTAATAAATAATTAACAAGCCTGTTACACGATTAGCAGTAAAAATACTCAGTATGAGGTTCCACTCAACCTTCTCGTATGTTCATATTCCAGACTGTTTAGGCCACCTTATAAGTATCAGAATAGAAAATAGTTGTATTTTTTTTGTAGATTGTTCAAAAAAATTTTGGTTTTTTAACACTTTACAACAAAGTTGAAAAGTGTTTATGACTTTGTTCATTCTATCAGTCTGTCTGTCTGTCCGTTAGCACGATAACTGACGTAAAAATGACTTAATCAAAATGAAATTTTAGTATGTTGTTTAGACGGTCTGTAGGACCTATGGGAATATAAATGAATAATATCACCCAATTAGTTATGGATTGAACCCGGGTTGAAAAAATGAAATACATTGAGCCCTATGGGACCTAATTTTTCAAACATTTTTTAAGCGGATTTAAAATTCACAAATTGCTTCGAAATTTGTAGGTAATATTCAAATTGTTCCATAAAATATATAAAAAAAAAATTCAGCGAAATATATTCAGTAGTTTTTTAAATAAAAATTAAAATAATAACAACACCTCTTATATGAAACGATCACGTGACCATGATATGAATGTATCACGTGATCCACTTCAAAATTATATATGGCTTCCATCTCGTCTCAAAATCGTGATTTTTAAAGTTCTTTTTATTTCATATTGAGTGTTGTATCCGTCCTAAAACCACTTTATTTTGGTTTAAATTCTGTGCATCTACATACTAAATCAACGCAATTACAATATATATGAGTTTAAAAGCTCATCTAAATTTGATTATTTCTACAACGAAGCCAATTTTTCACTTATGTAAAATGTAAACAGCAAAATATGTAGGATGATTTGTATAGAAATTGCTGTATTTTTTTTAACGCAAAAGAATTTAGCTCATGGAGTCTGCATAGCAGATATGAAAGAAATATTCATTGACTTTACCGAGAGAAGGACGATTTTTTGCGATGAAGTTTTAAGCATAGAGTTAAATTACTTGTAGCTCCATGGCCTTAATTTTTAAATAAAATAAATTATTATAGTATTGTGATGAATGACATGAATGGAAAATTATTTATCAATGAAATGCTGCTTTTTTAGAGAGGGCCAGGCGTGTTATTTTTTCTATGACGTCATTTGAATGAATTTCAGTTGTTTTCGATGAAGTTTTTAAATAAAATAAATTATCGTGGTATTATGATAATTCTAAAATTATTATCGAGTTATATATCACATTTTAGAGATGTTTAAACCAGGCAATTTATATTTCAATGCCATCATTTGAATGAAGTTCATTTTTTTCGATGAAGGTTTAAGTTTTCAAATATAATAAATCAATGTAGTATTGTAGAAGACCCAGACCGTCTGACTCGTCCAGGGGACTAAGAGCAGCTATTTGGACGGCCGGCAATGTAGTATTGTGAGAAGTTTTGAAATATTACCGAGGAATGTAGTGCATTTTAGACATGTTTAAATAAAATTGCATTGCTGTTGGAAAGTGTTTCATAATCAATGCTTTAAGCATGATTGATCTTTCTTGTTATATTTATATCGTGTACAGTATTTGTAACTGCTTTGCGCATAAATGCTATAACACTTCAACATCTTTAATAACTTCCAATTTTCTTCTTATATTATATATATATATATATAATATACATATATATATATATATATAATATAATATATATATATATATATATATATATATATATATATAATATATATAAATATATATATATATATATTATATTTTCTAACCCTTGTAGCTAGAAAAATTATTAAAGTTTGGTCTGTAGGTTTTTCTATTATTACTTTCCATGCAATATATGGTAATATATAGAGAAAGTTTTAGGATCGTGTCGAAAATCTCGTCTCAAGGTTTTGACTGAACTGCACATTTTGAGACCTCTAGAACAGGAAAAAACTATTTTTAACGTGACATCTGTGTGTCTGGAAATTTAGGTATCTACACTACCGGGAAATGTAGGTATCTACACTAACTCAAAAACTAATAAAACCAAATTTCTTAAAAATTTATAGGTAAGTCATTTGTGTGTGACCCTGGTGCTGATTAGATTTTGGTACGATTCGGGATAAAAAAAAAGGCTTTTTTTGCAAAAAATCTCATGTATCTTCTCTAGCTGAGAAACTAGTAGACCAAATTACACAAAATTTAGTAGAAAAGTCGCTTGTGAGATACCCTTCTCCTGATTAGGTGTTGGTACGATTCGAAAGAAAAAACCTGCATTTTTAAAGAAATGACCCACAAAAATCACCAAAATCTAAAATAAAAGACTCGGCATGCTCTAATGTATCAATAAAATGCTTGTTTCGTACTTAATTTTTGACTGGAAAAAAATAAGACCTAAATGTAGGAGTAACCGTGTTTGAGATATTGGAGTTTTTTCACATGTTTGTTATGATGCCTTCGAAAAAATGCCCAGTTACCAAATAAAAACAAAAATTCAATTAAAGTC
This sequence comes from Amaurobius ferox, assembly GCA_951213105.1. Lineage (NCBI taxonomy): Eukaryota > Metazoa > Arthropoda > Arachnida > Araneae > Amaurobiidae > Amaurobius > Amaurobius ferox. The sequence goes on along the minus strand of OX578153.1, from coordinate 45,045,312 downwards.
GCAAATTCTGTGTCATTTAGTGCAATGAAATTCAATTTCATGAATTATTAAATAAATAATGAGAAAATGAATTTCAGTCTGCAGAGAAAGGCATGTGCTGTCCACTTCAGGTTTTTGTGTTTACATTCTGAGGCGGAAGGCATTGCAACAACATGATGCAAAGGAAAACTATTCAGCTCATGGAGTTAGAGGTGAGATCACCTCCATGATTAATCTGCATAGTAAATTTAATATTTTGAGGTCATCCCAATGTATAAATGCAGAATATGAATATTTAAATCACGTGGTCAGATAGACATAATTCCTGCTTTAACTTTAAATTCACGTTTTAAACAATGATATTATACAAACTTTGTTTATAGATAGATTGGTTGGAACTGAATTGTATGACCTATAATTTAGAAATCCGTAGTCCCTTTACTTCCATGGTAGGACTTGAAATTGAAAACTGAAGATAAAATGTTTGAGATATTAAGTTTGATAAATGGCTTTGCTAGAAGGTTTATAGCGGAGCGTAAAATAATTGCGTTATGTTAGGGGCTGGTATAGGATGTATTTTTTGATAGAGTCGTATAAGAAATGGTGATATTGAATGTGAGGGGTGTATGCCTCGCTTATGTCTGTGGCGGGAGTTGATATCCGCCTGTTCTTGTTTCCAATGCATGTGCGTAATGTACATGGATAGACGTAGCGCGCAGAATTTGCTTATATATAAAAACAAGCATAATTAATTAAATATCTATTGAGAAACCAAGAAAAATCACGGAAAAATTTTTATTCACTGAAATGTATTAAATGTTGAATATATTTAAATTTGTTTAAGTTAATAAAGTTAAGTTTTTGATGTCAAAGATATCTTCAGAAACAATATTCAATATACATTTTATATAGTATTATTTACCTTAGTAAACCGACTCAAAATGACCTCATTATCTCCGTTTGACACGTCCTTCTTCAATTGGTCGGAAAATAAAGGCGGTTAAGATTTAATTATTCTGCTGAAAGTTATAAAATAAAACAATAATATTGTATATAAAGTGTTATAATTGCAAAAATGTATTTTAAAATACTGTAATTTCGTACTTTATTAAGAGGAAATAACGTAAACATACGCAAATCGCCGAACATGTGCACATGCTTTGTGTCTTTCAGAGAACTATAATGACGTAAGTAAATTACTCACACTAAACACTATGTTTAATATTTTAATTTTCTTCTTAATGTAAATTTAATGAATGCATGAATACTAATAGACCTAAAATATCTGTTTATGTTTGAACTATAAATATTTAAATATTAAATAAATTTGATGTACCTCTATTGATGTAAACCAATTGAAGAAACTCGAAAAGCGAGATCAGCTATGCTAAAGTACCTTTAATACATTGCACAGAGACACACATATAGCCAGCCATCCGCGAAGAATAATTATACATAAAAAACGTGCAAATATGTGAAAAATAAGAGAACCAATTTTAAACTTATTTTCAATACTTTCCACCCATTTCAATACTTCCTATACTTTCCTACACTATCATGTATTGTAGGTAAAGTAAAAATAAAACCACTGACTTCTACTGAAATTCAAAAACACATTAAGATTTTAAGATATTGCTCTTTTATTTCAAATAAATACCCCTGGAATAAAATATCCTACGTATACCGTTACCAAATAACTGTTTAGTTCAGCAAAAATGTTTTATGATTCACTAAAATTTCTTTGTTCTTACTCTGAAATGAAGAAAAATTTGCTTGTGTATTTTATTGGAAACGCCGCGATTGGCTGATGTGATATCACGCTTCCATTTTATTTGGCTTTAGACTGTTTCCTATTATAGAAAATGGCTTTATTGCTCTTAAAATTTTATGCAAAAATATTTTTGCAGTGCAGGGAAAATTGTTTGGTGATAAAACTTGCAATATCTTGAATGTTGGATGCTTATTTGAATGGGGGTTATCCAAGTTGAACAAAATCATGTAGCGTATATTTTAAAACAGGGAAAAATGATTGAAATATTTTATATTCATTTGATTTGTATTTCTTTGAAAACCTGGTGAAACTGTTAATGTTATTTCACATATATCACCTTTTATAGTTGTACAAATATTTAAGAGTGTCAAACGCAAAGAAAAAATGATGTTAGTAAAAAACAAAAGGGCAACTTCTTAAAAAAATCTGATGTGGGCAACACATGACTTTCCTTATATAATGTAATGAATTTACTACTTTTACAGTAAAAAAATAGGTTTTTCTTTTAGTAGATACTAATATTCTTTCCAAGATATTGAATTTTCGACAATTAGTCGTCATTTTCATTGATTTAGCATCATTTTTATCCATTTGGCGAGATTTTCATTAATTTGGCAACATTTCGAAAAAGTCGCCAAGTTGGCGACATTCCGCCAAATTCGTCGCCAAAATCTCGCCAAGCGTTATGCACTAAGAAAAAAGTTATTCTTACAGCAGATAAATGACTATTGGCGTTCAAATACAAAAGTTTTATTCAAAGTATATTTTTTCATGAATGGAACGAGCTAGATCCACGAGAATGATGTCACTCAATTTATCGCATGGTATTACATATGAAAAGTGAACATGTTTCTCAATAGGATTTTTTTTTTTTATGTGACTTTTTCATAACTTTTTGAAAAATGTACAATATCTCGAGAACGGTTCATGTTAGCGTTCTAAAATTTACGCCAATCGTTTTCTAATGAAAAATTACATAAGAAATGTCTATTTGCGTAACTTTATTAGCGGTTTTGATTTTTTGACGATTTTTTCAAAATTTCATTCGAAAATTTAAGGGGGTTCTGAACATTCGATTACGTATAAAAACAATAGGCTTCCAGTGTTTACGGATTATGATTTTTGTACCAAATTTGGTTCGAATCGGTCCATTCGTTCGTCAGTTATCGTCTCCACAGACTCACTGACACACACACACATACTTTCACACACACACACACATACACACACACAGACATCACTTCAAAAATGTTTGATTCGTGATCAGGGATGCTTGAAACGTGCTCTCCCGTCGAAAACTCGAATTCGAATTTTCGACCCCGTCACAATACTTCCCTTATACATTATGTATATAAGGGAAGTAATAATAAAGGAGAATGGCTGTATGTGTGTCACTATGCAATTTGTAGAATTCTGAGCTTTGTGCGGCCATGAAATGTCGAGCATAAGTACTTCAAGTCCCGGGAGGGTTTACCGCGTGTTATATATTATTTTAATTTTAATTAGTGTTTTAGATTTTTATGTTTTATCATTTTCATACAATTTGGTTCCTTACCACAGAAAATAATATCACAGAGTTTCCAACTTTACACTGCCGGAAATATCAAAGAATGCTTTTTCTACAGATATTTGAACGGCATCTGTAAGACAATTATTTCATACTTATTTAAAAAAAACTTCGAGATTTGCATCTTTTAGGTTAATTGATATATATATATATATATATATATATATATATATATATATATATATATATATATATATATATATATATATATATATATATATATATATATATATATATATATATACATATATATATATATATATATATATATATTTGAAATGTAATAATAAGAAGTATGTAAAAATAAAAAAATAAATAAAAATAAAAATACAATTCAAGTAATATTAACATCACCATAGAAGCAAATTCACGGCCATAATGCCGATAAGAGAAAAGAACAGAACCTTCCCAAATTCGATGATTAATCAGAATAAAATTCCTCTTCAGGTCTGAGTATTTAATTCTAATTAACCCAAACAAATGCCTGTTTCAGATTAAGCAATAGTACATTACTATAAATGCTTAAACTCAGACTACAGACATCAAAAAATGAAAAAAGGATACATTAAGAAAATTGTATTACCATGTGGCATGAACCCTTCTTCCTCACCACGTGTATACACGATCAACCTCAACAGCTTAATCTAGAAGCACCGGAATGAACAAGTCGAAATTCTACCAGGGAGGCAGTACGAACGTTCACGGAAATACTCCCAAACCCGTCCAGTGAGTCTAAGCTGGAGACTGGACAAGCAATTCAGAATACAACTTCCCAAACATGCAGAACTGAATATGAATATGAATCAAAGATGAAAATTCCTACTAAACAAGTAATTCATAGGAAAACTGGACTATAATTTACATAAAACTAACCTTAAAATCTTATACAATAGAATATCAGCCAAATATAAGCAAATCCATCTAAAAAATAGTTGTAATAACATTCCATATATTGTTTTAGTACCCAAGTTTCATAAATCCCCTGTTGCTTTTCGAACCATTACCAGTGGGTATAATTCTTACATTACTAATGCTGGAAAATTATTATTAAAGATATTACATGAAGTATCCTCGTCAGATGAAATCTCGAATAATTGTCATATTGTAAAAAACAGTTTTGAAGTAGTTAAGAAATTGAAATCTCTTACTAATATTCGTAGTATTTATACCATATATTAAATATAAATATCTTAGATTTCCTTATATAGTGCTTATTCCAAAATTTCATAAAAATCCTATTAAATTTAGAACAGTAACTAGTGGCCATAATACTTACTCTGCTACTGCGAGTAAATAATTACTAAATTCTTTAAATCTAATAAATAATAGTTTATGCCAGACTAGCAATAATTACCTTATTCTAAATAATAGTAAAGAATTAAAGAATAAATTAACATCTCTTAGAAAAATAATAGGATTTCAAACTTTTGATTTTAAAGATCTTTTTAATAATATTAAAATATCTCATCTATATGATGTAATTTTAGCTCTAATGCTGATATTACTACTCTTTCAAATCAAATTAATTTTATAAATTTTCCTAAATTTCTTCACTTTGTTATTTTCAATAATTATATTTTTCAAGGAAATAAATTATACTTACAAGTCTCAGGAGTTCCCCAGGGTGGCTGCAGTAGCAGTATGTTAGCTAATTTATACCTTTATCATTATGAAAAGTGTTTTACTTCAATAGATTATACTTTTTACAGATATGTTGATGATCTGATTTGCTTAGTACATACAGAAAATTATCTCATAGATATAGATTTCTATCCAGACAATTTGGAATTAATTCCTAATGAAGCTACTATTAGTAATAATGTTAATTTTTTGGATATAAATCTTTTTATTGATCATTCTAATAGAATTGTTACAAATTTATACGATAAAAAAAGACTATTATAATTTTAATATTAATAAAATCTTACCATTTAATTCCTGTAACTCGATTCAATTGTTTAGAAATATTATACTTAATCAGCTTTTTAGAATTTATTGATTATCTGATAAAAAATTTCATGCTATGCATATTAATATACTAAAAAATAAGTTTGATATTTTACTGATGGCCTGAGACACAAAGAGTTCACAAGAAATTGATAAATAATTAGAAAATGGTAGAGAAAGGTTATATTTCAAAATTTTTCATCACATCAATTTTACATTACATCGCAGCATAATTTAAGAGTTTGGCCCGAAACCTACTTTTTCAATTTCAATTAAAGCCAAAGCTCGGTATAGGGCCCGTGCAGATCTTGATTTCGGAGTTTACTTGAGGTATTGAAATAGTATTTATTTCCAATAAATATGAAAAACAGGGGTAACTTTTTAGGCAGACGATATTGTTGCGAACGCGTAACCCCCCTCCTCACTGCCGTCTCCCGTCTGGTCTTTCATCTCTTCTCGACGACAAAGCGGCTGCACAGAGTGTTTTCTCAGGAAGAGAGTGGTATGAGCATTCCTTCACATGACGTCATTCTATGGTTACCACTTTCGGAACTTAAGTGAAGGGTTGTCATATTTGACGATTTATCGCCAATTTGGCGATATTTGGCGACTTCTGGAATATTCGAGAAAGACCACGAAATAATTAATATTCTAGGTGATATTAGATAATCCTAGTTTCTATACAGAGAACCTAAAAGAAGCCGGAGTTCAGTTGACGAGATGACAACATATACGAGCTAGAGTGAACTGTTGTTTTGTGAAATTATTTTCGTTAGTATTTTGGGAATAATATCGCTTATTTTGTTAAAATTAGTGGAGCATTTTAAGTGCTGTTTGATTGTATACTGTTCCCGTTCATTTTGTGCTTGTTAATAAACGTGTTTAGTTAACATGAATTAGAAATCATTCTTCTATCCTACTTGCATACCCACGATTAAAGAGGATAAATTCGTAACAATATTATCCCAAATCAATATTTCGGCACGGGCAAAAAAAAATGATCAAGGGAAATAAATCAAGGAAATATACATGAATTGAAATAACTTTTTGGTCTGAATTTCATATTGCACTAAATGTCTCATTTCAAGTCCAGTTTTTCATTTCATTTTTATTTATATAATTCAACAGATAACAAGAAAGATCAATCATTCATAAGCATTGATTATGAAACACTTTCCAACTGAAATGCAATTTCATTTAAAAAATTTTAAAATGTGATACATTCAGTGGTGATATATTTTACATTATCACAGTACTACAGTAATTTTTTATACTTAAATATTTAAAACTGTATCGAAATATAAATCATCTGATTCTCTATGCAAAATCAATGAATATTTCATTCATATAACTCGTATTCCAGACTCCAGAGCTAAATAATTTTGTGTGAAAAAAATTCAGCAATTCTTATGTAACTCACCTCATAATCGCTTCAGATATTTGCATTCTGCATAAGTTAAAATTAGGCTTCGTTAAAGAAATAATAAAAGATTAAGGATCATTTAAAATCACAACTATTGTAATTGCATAGGCACGGAATTTAGATACACAGATAATACACAGATACGCAGATAATATATGTGTGTGTGTGTGTGTATTCAAGGTATTAGAATCGTGCCGAAGATCGGAACTCGAATTTTCGAAGGATCTACACGTTTTGGGACTTCTAGAACACAAAAAAACTATTTTTAGGAAGACGTCTGTGTGTGTAAGAGTGTATCTGTGTATGTTTCTGTGTGTCTGTCAAGATATTACATCCACTCTAATTGAAAAACTAATGGACCGAATTTCATAAAATTTGGTAGGTATGTTTTTTGTGGGAAATCCTGATGTTCATTAGATTATAGAACGATTCGTAATAAAAGAATCTGCCTTCTTTGCGAAATGGCCGGCAGAAATTGCCTTTATCCACTCTAGCTAAAAACTAATGGAACAAATTTAACAAAATTTAGTGTATAATATTTCAATGACCTACAAGTGGTTTATATACCAAATTTATCAAAATTTGGTACATATATCGTTTGTAGATTATTCTAGTACGATTCGGGAAAAAGGAACGGGCTATTTTTGCGAAATGGCCCGCAAAAATCGGTAAATATAAAAATAAAGGACTACGTGTGCTCAATTATATCAATTAAATTCCTATTTATACGTGATTTTTGAAAACAAAAAGAGTAAGACTAACCCCATTACTCTAAGACTAGCCGTTCTTGAGATATTCTAGTTTTTTCGCGTTTTCGCTACGCTACCTTTGACAATAAGTCCAGCTATCAAATGAGAACCAAATTTAAGTTTAATGTGCAAATTCAATGTCATTTAAAATACTTATGGCTGTTATTTTGTGCAGATAAACTCAAATTATTATTGAAGAAATAAAGAAAACGTGAATATGAGTCTGCAGAGAAAGACATGTGCTGCCCCATCAGAATTTTTAACAATATTAAAACAATGATTTATAGAAGTGAACGGGGATTATTTGCAGGCCAATTCGAAAAAAATGTATGACCTATATTTAAAGATTCTCCAAATTTTTGTAGAATAAAATGTTCAACAAATTTAAGCTGTGTATCAAATTTTAACTCTCTAGGACGTAGGAAAGTGCATTAAAAATGCTATCAAATAAGTATATCATGAAGAGTTATACAAAATTAAAAAAAAAATTGAAAAATTGTTATCTACTGAATTTATTTTAAAATGTGAACCCTTCTCATATACAAAATCATTAATCTGTTGGAAAGATATTTATTATATAGTATATTTCATTTTTCTTTCTGGAGGATATCCCAAAAGTCAGAGTTTAATTGAATTTGCTTTTTTCCCTATATTAAATAATTTTTAATTAAAAAACTACTTAACATATTTTACTGAAATTTTTTTATATATTTTATGGAATAATGTAAATATTTCCTAAAAATGTCGAAGCAATTTGTGAATTTTAAATTTGCTTAAAAAATGTTTGAAGTTATAGGTCCCATAGGGTTCAATGTATTTCAATTTTTCAACCCGGGTTCAATAAAAAATTGATTGAGTGATATTATTTATTTATATTCCCATAGGTCCCAGCGACCGTCTGAAAAACATACTAAAGTTTCATTTTGATAAAGTCATTTTTACGGCAGTTATCGTGCTAACGGACAGACAGACCGACAGACAGACAGAGAGACAGAATGAACAAAGTCATAAACACTTTTCAACTATGTTGTAAAGTGTTTAAAAGTACATTTTTCCGAAACCAAACTTCTAGTCGAGACCAAAACATATAACTGTTTACCTACAAGAGTATGAGATTACGAAAAATTAAAGTCGAAATATTTTACGTACTGTCCATATACCGATAATATTTAAAGAAAAAATTCCTATATATATAAAAAAAAATTATGCCATTTAATATAGGTGAACTGCTTGGTTTTTTCTTCCAGAAAGCTGTGCCAGAAACGGCCGCAGCCAGATGAAATATGTATTGAAAATTTACATCTCCATAACAAGCTCAGGGTTGCCATTATATGAATATTTTACTTAATACAGGAAGATAGTTCGTCTGTAGCGAGAAATCTAAGCGTCGTACGATCATGAAATCTGGTACATGTGCAACTTAGGATCCGAATAGGTACACCTCGGCGTAATTTTTTTAAAATTTGAATTAGCATTTTATTAACACTTTACAACAAAGTTGAAAAGTGTTTATGACTTTGTTCATTCTTTCTGTCTGTCTGTCTGTCTATCTGTCCGTTAGCACGATAACTGCCGCAAAAATGACTTAATCAAAATGAAATTTTAGTATGTTGTTCAGACGGTCTGTAGGACCTATGGGAATGTAAATGAATAATATCACCCAATTAGTTTTGGATTGAACCCGGGTTGAAAAAATGAAATACATTGAGCCCTATGGGACCTAATTTTTCAAACGTTTTAAGCGGATTTAAAATTCACTAATTGCTTCGAAAATTTTAAGTAATATTCAAATTGTTCCATAAAATATATTAAAAAATTCAGCGAAATATATTCAGTAGTTTTTAAATAAAAATTAAAATAATAATTACACCTCTTATATGAAACGATCACGTGACCATATTATGAAACGATCACATGACCCACTTCAAGATGATATATGGCATCCATCTTGTTTCAAAATCGTGATTTTTTAAATTCTTTTTAATTCATGTTGAGTGTTGTATCAGTCCTAAAACTACTTTATTTTTGCTTAAATTCTGTGCATCTACATACTGAAACAACGCAAATACAATATATTTGCGTTTAAATGATTATCCAGATTTGATTAGTTCTACAACGAAGCCTATTTTTCACTTATATAAAATGCAAACAGCAAAATATGTAGAATGAGTTGTATTAGAATTGCTGTATTTCTTTAACACGAAATAATTTGGCCCATGGAGTCTGCATGGCTGATATGAGTGAAATATTAATTGATTTTATAAAGAGAAGGACGATGTTTTTCGTTGAAGTTTTAAGCATAGTGTTTAATTACTTGTAGCTCCATGGTCTTAATTTTTAAATTAAATAAATTATTATAGTACTGTGATGAATGAAATGAATGGGAGAAAGTAATGAATAAAATGCTGTTTTTATAGAGAGATCCAGGCGTGTTATTTTTCCTATGACGTCATTTGAATTAATTTCAGTTGTTTTCGATGAAGTTTTCAAATAAAATAAATTATCGTAGTATTATGATAGTTTAAAAAATATTACCGTGTAATGTATCGCATTTTAGAGATATTTAAACCAGGCAATTTATATTTCATTGCCGTCATTTGAATGAAGTTCATTTTTTTCAATGAAGGTTTAATTTTTCAAATATAATAAATTAATGTAGTATTGTGATGAGTTTTAAAATATTACCGAGGAATGTATTGCATTTTAGACTTTTTTGAATAAAATTGCATTGAAGTTGGAAAGTGTTTCATAATCGATGCTTTAAGCATGATTGATCTTTCTTGTTTATTTTATAGGTTCGAATTTCCTTTGCGAGTGCGACCGCTACAAACCCAATAAAAGTGGAGAAGTATGTGGCTTGAATTTCATTCGAGGCACGGTTGCGAGATCATAGATAAGCGTCTCGGTCGCGAAACAGGGAATTCCAGACGGATGGTGTTTCATATTTATTAGGATGCATGTATATTTCCGTGGAATCATCCGTTTCATAAGTGATTAAATATAAGATCAATTATGATTATTATACTTTTTGTTTTGGCTGAGAGTGATTGCGATTTAATTCGTGCAATTTTAGGATAGAAACCATGTTAAAATGTGTTCAAATGTGTTATTTAAGAAGCTGGTGCTTATTTAATTACTTATACGAAGTGGACGCTTATGTAGTACCCAGGAAATACCGGTTAATTAGTTCTGGTAAAATGTATTTAGATCACTATCAGTCTCCATACAACTTTAGCTGGCTGTGGGATGTTTTGCCTTGGTCTGTAACTTTGACTTTTTCCCGCGAAAGAAAACTGGTTACCAGATTTGGCATTAAATCTTCTGTTCTGTGACTTGAACATTGATTAAATTTTATTTTCAAAAGATTGATTTAGGTTACCTTTGGATGTAAATATTTCTGGTTTTTTTATGGAATTTTTCTGCAAAAATATCTTAACACATGCTGACAATAAATAAAACTGTTATGAGAGTAAAATTTTAAATACTTCCTTAAAGTAAGCAGACATATCAACATTTAAGTTATCTGTTTTCTGTAAGGACGTATTTAAAGTTTTATGAGCATGTCCTATTGAAATATGTTTTTATTTTAATTTAAAACTGAACTACACTATCTTAATTATGGTTTAAAATTTCAAATTAATTTTGATTTTAAATTACGTTAATATATATTTTATAGCTATTTTTTATTTCAATACGAAGTGTGTGATTGTATAAATTCGTGATGTTTATGTTCATCTTTCTGGTACTAGCGGATATGAAATTAAAACTATGAATATTTGGTGCAAGGATTTTGATAGAACTATCCGTTTTCATCATCCTTGAATACGAACCTGTTTATAATTTATGTGTATGCAATCTATTTTTCGAACAGATTTAGCTGTTCGAATGATAATTGGTAGAATTATTTCAAATATTAACAGTAAGAGGCCTACTGATATAGAAGGAGTTTAGATTAGGGATGTGTGACTGTAGCTATAAAAAGGAGTTGAGGGCCAATTTGAGGAGGCGGTGAAGATGACTCATGAATGTGTTTATGCTTTAAAAATAGTCGAATCGTATTCAAGAGGTGTTATATTAAAATTACCCACGGTGTACGAAGAAAGATCGCTCTGAAAATGGTCGAATCGTACTCGCTAGATAAAATCCCATAAATCCACTTAACACACACAATTTTTGTGTTCACTGAAAATTCATAAGAATAATTCACTAATCGTCTATTTGCTATTAGATTCATTTTAAACATAAAATTAAAATCATTTAGTTATTAAGTTAGCATAAAAAATTAAACAATATCATTATACAACACCCTGAAAAATTGCTAGCATAATGTCTTCGTATACACTCAACTGTATTAGTACACGTCGAAAAATCATTATGAATCCAAGAATTAACTCTGTATTCATTCACATCTATTCAAAACACCCTTTTTTTATAAAATACATATCATTTTTCTAAAAATATAGTTCCTTTTAATAATTATCTTTCGTAACTCCATTCAAATCTCTTAAGACATTGAACACATTCTCCATTCGCTTCTTCCTTCTCATTCACAGAAAATACTTCACTCATAAGCGTACGTCGAGCAAGTCTCAATAGCATAACGGTCAAGGCATGTGACTACCTATCTCCGGGCCTTGGGTTTGAGCTCCCTAAACTGAAATATATCCTTTTACATTCAGAAATTAAAAAAATGCCGATAGATGGCGACACTTTTCCTAAACCGCCAAAACTTCCGCCAAGAGGCGACACCTCACTTCAAGTACGTTACGGCGGTGAAGACATGCCAGTACGTCATCAGCAGCCGAGGAAGAGGGTCGTCGTCCACAGCGCTCCTATTATCTCATTGCGCAAGTGGGTCAAACTTCAACTCGAAAAAATAATTACATGTGGTGAAATATTGGTGAATATAATCCCTTAACTTCACCCTAAGATTAAAATTTATTTTAAGTGTTATAAATCATATATGTGATACAGGTACGGAAGGTACTAATCCCCTTGTTCCCTGCATAAACATACATGGTGTAAATGCATGAATAGTGTATAAGAAGAAAAGTTTCAAACGCAGAAAATTACACATGGAGCTAGGCCTTTCTGGCTCCCCAAAATATTTTATATGGAATGAATATAATTGAAAAAAGTGAAAAGTATATCCAAAACAATGTACGTTTACAAGGGCCATACCTAGTTCGGTAATGCTGAACTTCTGCGTGTATAACTGTAAATTGTATTACAGAAATTATGCACATGGTCCGACGTAGAAGAATGTTGAAAATGGATCAGATATAAATATAAAAATAATCAAATATACCAGCTTGATGCCTTATAATATTAATATTATAAGAACACAATGGAACGTATAAAAGATGAAAAAAGAATAAAATAACATATATTGAATTACCACACGTTCTGGATACATTGGAGTGTAATTGAGACTGACTTAGCTTGTAGCCAACTTTACAATTAAGGTCAGCTTTACAGTTAAGGTTAGCTTGTAGCCAGTTTACAGTTAAGGTCATAGACTATGTGTGCAACTGTAACCCTTATTACACACATATATATATATAAATCCAGAGGTTTTAAACTCACGAAAGTGTATGATTTCTAATCCGTCTATTTAGTATAAAAGTATAAGATTAAGTCTATTATTCTTATAGATTCCGTTAAAAGTTAGTTTGGAAGAGAATTGTTCAATCTTTCCTATGGTGGGTGTCAAAATGGAAAGCCTGTTATAATATTTTCGGGTGTTACTGACTCAATTTGTGTGAATATCGTGCTAAAATCTTCATAAGTCGGCATAAAGTAACTGAAAAACTAGTTTGATATTTATAAAGTTACGCCTATTAGGGTCCTGAAATACATGTATACCGAATTTTATTGCCATACAGAACTTAGATATCCTGCTACAGACCACAGGGGCAGACAGACATATTCCTTTATTATGTAAGATGCAGGCATTTATATTCTCTGACGTTTCGTGGTGACACAACTTTAAGGGATTGACCCATATTTTAAGAGAGTAAGAGCCTATTTTGCGTCCAGTTAGAGATAGGTATAAAAACTCAAAGATAAAGTTATAGAGAGATATGCAAAATTAACACTCATGGAAAAAAGCGGAATGAATCCTAAAATCAAATATATATACAATCTAATTTTTAATCAGCCGAACTAAATCAACCAAACATTTAGGCAGAGCGGTAAAATGAAATTCACCTTATTATACCCAAAATGAAATAAAATTCATCTCCAGAAACGATGCATGATTGCTCAAAAGAGGGCTCCAAGTATTTTACAATGTGTCTACCTTTACACTACTACATATAGTTTAATAAGATCGTGCAACAGGGGTTTTATTATACACATACATAAATATATGCTACAACCAAATAGAAATAGAAATAGAAATGTAACATATAACGATTGACCAAAATAATTCAATACATTTGAATTATTTTTCTGGTCCACGTTTTCCTTGACATCTCGTATATGACACTTAATAATTCACGTATTTCTCGGCAGAAAAAACTAAGGCAATCTTCAATTTAAAATAAACCTTTCCTAAACACAATATATTCCTCTAAAGAACAAAATTTAAAATACTTCAATGAAGTGAATGTTAAACAAATATTCAAAAACATCTATTGCAAACAAAAGTAACATAAATATGACAAGGATTAACATTTTTAAAATGGATGAAAGCTAGCATTTCCAAAATACCTTCTTTTCGATAAATAACATTAAGATAAAAAAATATTTTGTACACGACTTGCCAATTTTGTCGAACGAAATACATACTTCAGCACAATTCCTCTAAATATGCTTGTTCGGAAAATTTGATTTTACTCGGGAATGAAGAAAATCGGCGTATGTATTTTATTCGTAAGTTGATATTCGATGGTTGCGTTTGTTATCGCACGTTCGTCTTACGTTTGAAACCCTTTTTCCATCCCGAAAGTGGCTTTATTGCTTCCAAAAATTTTATTTCGGAATATTTTATATCGCTGAGAAAATAATATGCTCGGTGATAAAAACTTGTAGAACGTTGATATTTTGGGATAACTTTTGAGAAACTTTAGTTGTAAAAAGAATATACTGGCTTATCTGGATGTATTAGTCAGAGAAAATATATACATTACTGTCACTTAAGCCTCCTAAAGAAAAGACAAGAAAGATCAATCATGCTTAAAGCATTGATTATGAAACACTTTCCAACTTCAATGCAAATTTATTTTAACATGGCTAAAATGCAATATATTTCTCGGTAATATTTTAAAACTTATCACAATATTGCATTAATTTATTATATTTGAAAACTTAAACCTTCATTGAAAAAAATGAACTTCATTCAAATGACGGCATTGAAATATAAATTGCCTGGATTAAATATCTCTAAAATGCGATACATTCTACGGTAATATTTTTAAAACTATCATAATACTACGATAATTTATTATATTTGAAACTTCATCGAAAACAATTGAAATTAATTCAAATGACGTCATAGAAAAAATAACACACCTGGATCTCTCTATAAAAACAGGATTTCATTCATAACTTTCTCCCATTCATTTCATTCATCACAATACTATAATAATTTATTTTATTTAAATATTTTGTTTAAGACCATGGAGCTACAAAAAATTAAACTCTATGCTTGAAACTTCATCGAAAAAAATCGTCCTTTTCTTTATAAAATCAATTAATATTTCATTCATATCAGCTACGCAGACTCCATGAACTAAATGATTTTGTGTTAAAGAAATACAGCAATTCTAATACAACTACTTCTGCATATTTTGCTGTTTACATCTTACATAGGTGAAAAATAGGCTTCGTTGTGGAAATAATCAAATTTGGATGAGCATTTAAACTCAAAAATATGGTAATTGCGTTGTTTCAGTATGTAGATGCACAGAATTTATGCGAAAATAAAGTGGTTTTAGGACGGATACAACACTCAATATGAATTAAAAAGAACTTTAAAAATCACGAGTTTGAGTCAAGATGGATGCCATATATCATTTTGAAGTGGGTCACGTGATTTTTTCATATCATTGCCACGTGATCACTTCATATAAGAGGTGTCATTATTATTTTAATTTTTATTTAAAAAACTACTGAATATATTTCGCTGATTTTTTTTTTATATATTTTATGGAACAATTTAAATATTACCTAAAATTTTCGAATCAATTTGTAAATTTTAAATCCGCTTAAAAAATGTTTGAAAAATTAGTTCCCATAGGCCTCAATGTATTTCATTTTTTCAACCCGGGTTCAATCCAAAACTAATTGGGTGATATTATTCATTTATACTCCCATAGGTCCTACAGACCGTCTGAACAACATACTAAATTTTCATCTTGAGTAAGTCATTTGAGTAAGTATCGTGCTAACGGACAGACAGACAGACAGGCAGACAGAATGAACAAAGTCAAAAACACTTTTCAACTTTGTTTTAAAGTGTTAAAAACTAACACTCTAAAAAGTCAAAGTAATTTTTTTTTTAATAGATTATTTTATTTAACAACGTATGGCGCTTAGCGTCTTAAATAGCCATCTTAAACGAAAATCAGCTCAGTTAAGTTTGCTTCTGTTTTCGATATTATAAGTGTCGAAAGCCCAGGCCGTCCGACTCGTCCGAAAACACGGAGCAGCAAGGTGGGCGGCCGCGATTTTATAAGTGTCGAAAACCCAGGCCGACCGACTCATCCTAAGACATAGAGTAGCTTAATGGGTGGCCGGGAAAAAGGGATATTATAAGTGTGTAAAATTTCAGTCTTCTGGTTCACCAGGGGTTTCGGGTTAATAGGGGCTGTAAATGGTTTCTAACCTAATTTTGTCTCGACCATAGGGGGCAAATTAGAAAATATGGTTGCGTTAATTTTTGTTCCATATACGATACTATATCAATGTGCAAAGATTCAGTTTCTTCGATCCCTGGAGGGCTTCTGAAATATCTGAAAATGCTGTCCAACATCCTCTATTTTCTTTGTAGGAAGAATAAATAATACGGCTCTGTTTTTTTCTCGTCATGATTGAATTTACAATCAAATTATAGGAATCGGCCGTCTAAGATACCTTGTGAGCTTTAGGAGGGTCTTGAATAACGGTTAGGAAACTCCCGAATTTATAAGTCTCCGGAGGAGAAATATATATAAAATTGCAAATACAAAACAAGATTTGAAAAAAGGACCCAAATAGAAAAGGTGAAAAATAAATGAGAATACTTACAGGAACGACAGTAAAAAGGTCAGGGGGGAGGGGATTGTGGACCTCCGTTCCCGGTTAAAGATCTTTTACTCCTAGGAAACACTCCCGGTACCTCTGTCTTCCTGAAGTATCACTCCGTCCGATGAAGTCAATGAAATATCCCAAGAAAACAGACCAGAATATATAAGGTTGTCAAGGAAATAAAATTAAACCAGACTCTCAATCAAGACATTTCACGACCAAAACTAGCATATATATATATATATAAATATGTATATATATATATATATATATATATATATATATATATATATATATATATATATATATAATCTTTTGTCCAAAATTTTATAAGAAACATTTTGAAAAATTGGCATTATGGGTCCAAATGATTGCAATTATAGCGTATTACCACCCTTCACTTTAAAGGGCTTGAAAAAATATTTCGATTGATATTATACTTGACAATGTATCCACTTTGCCTTACTTGCCCACAAGGGTTGGTTAATGACGTCACGAACAAAAAAATTATATTTTGGATATTTTCCACAACACTGATTGAGATTATTAGTTCCTATGATCATTGAGACATAAATTGATTTGAACCATAAAAAGAAACATTTTTATTCATGATTATGTTAAATTTTGTCCTATGCTGCAGTGCTAAAAAATTGTAAATTTCTAATAAATTTCTAAATTTTCCTCTCTAATTTTAAAAAATTCTATTTAGTTCTAGAAATATTTTTGAAAACAATGCCGGATTTTGAAAACAAAGTCTCAAAATCCATTAATATTTGTGGCCGCTGTCGTGCTTACAAAAACCTGACCACACACATACAGACAAATGGACATCACTCCAAAAAAAGGCAAAACGTACTCAAGAGATCTTAAAATCTATGTTGGTATCAAAACCTCGAATTCGAAAATTTTCGCAAAAACAATAAATACTTCATACTATAGTACATAGTATGAGAAAGTAAAAATATAATAAGATTATTTATTTGGCATTTTGTATAAATAAAAAAAAAATAGCACTAGTTTCATTATAAATAAATTGTAAGATATTCATTATATTTCATTTTCATCCACTAACAAGAAATGCCGCTCAAAATAACATATAAAAGCACAATACGCAATATGCATTTCTTGGGCATATAACCATAATCCTTTCTTTTCGCACTTTTAGAGACTGATTATTTTTCTTTTATCCCGTATGATTTTTGATCCAGGAACTGAATTTTTTTTAAAGGAAGCGCATGCAGTTAATTAGTTTTACGAAACATACTTGTACACAGAGCTATTTTCAATTCAAAATTATTCATATTTTATTAGTTATATTAGTGCAAGCGAAGTGATTGAGTTGCAGGTAAATAATTTATTATTACTGTGTTCTACAGAAATACATCTTTATCATGGATATACGTTGAATCAAAGCAAATTAGCAAATGTCTTTGTGTGTAATTAAGTTTTAATTTAAAAGTAATTTATTTCTGGCGAAGACGGTAGACTAATGAAAGAAATAACGGTTGAGTTATTATCTAAGAATGTTAAAAGGAAATTATTTATTATTATATGCATAATAATAGATTTAGATATGGTGTCATAAGAAGTAAGGATTTCAAGAATTACTTGAGTTGTGCTAATCGCAAGAATAAATAATCAGTATAACCTAACCCGCCCATACAAGGATTTTCAAGTTGTGGGAAACTTGAATATATTTGGCATTATGTAATCTCTCCATATTAAAAACAAGAACTATCAAACATGCATAAAGCATTGATTAAGAAACACTTCCCAACTGAAATGTAATTTTATTTAAACATCTCTAAAATGCGATACATTCAGCGCTGATATATTTTAAATTATCACAATACTACAATAATTTATTTTATTTGAAAACTTAACTTCATGGAAGAAAATTAACTTTATTCAAATGACGTCATCGAAATATAAATCGTCTGGCTCTGAATATAAAAGCAATGAATATTTCATTCATATCAATTTTTTTCCAGACTCCAGAGCTAAATAATTTTGAGTGAAAATTATTCAGTAATTCTTATATAACTCCTTTTATAATCCCTTTATGTGTTTACATTCTGAATCTATTAAAATTAGGCGTTGTTGTAGTTAATAATCCAGTTTGATGATCATTTAAATTAAAAAAAATTGTAATTGCGTTGGCACAGAATATATATGCACTGAAAATATGCAAATATAAAGTAGTTTTAAGACGTATGTAACACTTAATATAAATTTAAAAGAACTACAAAAATCACGATTTTTACACTGGGAAAAGGAGATGAATGCTACATTTTATTTTGAAGTGGGGCTCGTGATTTCTTCATATAATATGGGTGTAATTATTATTTTAATGTTTGTTTAAAAAACTACTGAACATATTTTGCTGAATTTTTTTATATATTTTACGGAATAACTTAAATATTTCCTAAAATTTTCAAAGCAATTTGTGAATTTTAACTTTGCTTAAAAGTGTTTGCAAAATTGGGTCCCATAGATTTCAATGTATTTCATTTTTTCAACCAGGGAACAATCCGAAACTAAATCGGCGATATTATTCATTTATATTCCTATATGCCCCGCAGACCGTCTCAACAACATACTAAAATTTCATTTTGATAAAGTCATTTTTACGGCAGTTATCGTTGAGAACGAACAGACAGACAGAATGAGCAAAGTCATAAACACTTTTCAATTATGTTGGAAAGTGTGATAAGGCTTTCACACCTCTGTGTTAAAATTGTATATTAAAGTATTGTTTTATTTCTGTGTGATTGAAAGTGTCAATTTCGAAATGTAAATGTCTTTTCTACATGTTTTCAATTACATTGACTTTTAAGGGAAGTGAACTCTAAAATCGCAAAAGTGTTTATGTTCCAGAAAAATAGTAATAGTTTTGTATTTTCGCTTCTCAGTCGCTAGTTGGGAACTTGCAGGTTTTGCGCACGCGCGCGGTTGAAAAAGGATTTTGGAAGCAGTGTGGAAGGTGCCGTGGAAAAATGTAGACGTGTGTGTTTGATTCGCGTATGATCGCGAATTTTAAGAAAAGGTGGATTAATTTTGAAAGTGGAAGGATGTGATTAAAATATGTAACATAGTTCGACAAGTTGTGCGTAGAGTCGTTTGGCTCGGTGCAGAGATGAGTCACTCGTGTTTTTAAATGAATCAGCCTGGTAGTAATGGAATAATGAGTCTTGTGAAAAGAGAAAATGGTTCTTTCACTGGTCGGCTTGAATCGCTAATAGGGCTAGAGGGAAAGCTCATTTTACAGCGATTTGTATTTGCCTGACTCCTCCTTGTGTCCTAAGGTACGAATCAACCAATCTCCGTAACCAACCAAGATGTCGAATCCCGCCAGCATGATGTTGTGTAGTCAAGTTTCCCGACCATTATGGATTTTGTTCTGCGCAAGAATCTCGATGAGTTTATGCCGAGAGTCCATCCTGATATCCTTTCCCATGGTACAGAATTGTAAATGTTATATTTAAAAGAGACGAGGTAAAGTTTTATATATATTTAGTCTTCCACCTAACGAATAGAGTGTTAATTGTCAAATCCTCGTGAGTATCAAGTCATTGATGATGTTATATGAAAATGTCGTATATGTTCAAAGTATACAAATGTGATATATAAATGTCAAGTATAATATGAGGAATATTGTGTTTATTTTATGTATCAGAAAATATGTGTATTCTCTTGGTTCCTCTTCCTCCAGGGGTGTTCTTAATGGTCACCCTACCGAGTGTAACTCTGAGTTATTGCGAGAAATGCTTGTACTCCACTGTTTTCGATCAACTGCCTTGTTATTTCATGTTTAATAAATGTGTTTGATTTCAAAACTTTGTCTTCTCTGTCGAGTATACCAAAACGTTCGCGACAAAAGTGTTAAAAAGAAGCCGGCGCCGCTGTGTTTGACAAATTTCTCGTTTCTCTGCTTCTTACAGCAAAAACCGTAAAATATAAAATTTAACACATTTGAAGAGAAACATTTGTGGAATACGCTGAAATAAACCGCTGTTCGATATATATTGTAGTTTGATAAGTATTTAATGTCAAAGTCAAAGACACAATATTTGATCTGTATGTTCGCGTTCTGGATAGACTAACAATAGCAAGATTGCGAATTTTTGCAGGTAAACATTTTATAGGTAATTTAAAATAGGTACAAATAGGCACTTTCAAAATAGGTACAAATAGGTACTTTCAAAATAGGTACAAATAAGTACTTTCAAAATAGGTACAAATAGGTACTTTCAAAATAGGTACAAATAGGTACTTTCAAAATAGGTACAAATAGGTACTTTCAAAATAGGTACAAATAGGTACTCAAATATAGGTACTTTCAAAAATACTCATAACGCACTTTGGCATATTCAGAATGAGCTCAAACCGAAATTCGCCTTGTGGTTCTTTTAATAATCGACCAAAACGGGTTCGGGCAATGTGAAAATATCACAACGCGTTATGAAAGATTACTACTGCAGCCATGAAGCAATGCAATAAAAATGCCTATGCAAAAATAATTAACAACACTTTTAAAATTAGATTCGTTTATTAGTATCATCAATGGACAATATTACTTAAAATACATTTCTTTAATACTTAGAATGAATCAAAATCATCATCAATTAATCCCATGTCGCTTAGAATAAAACCCCTAAAACACTTAAATTTCCAAGACAGAAACTTCTACACATCGTTATTTTTACTTTCCTTATATACATAATGTATAAGGAAAGTATTGTGACGGGAGAGCACGTTTCAAGCATCCCTGATAACGAATCAAACATTTTTGAAGTGATGTCTGTGTGTGTGTGTGTGTGTGTGTGAAAGTGTGTGTGTGTGTGTGTGTGTGTCAGTGAGGCTGTGGAGACGATAACTGACGAACGAATGGACCGTTTTGAACCAAATTTGGCACAAAAATCACAATCCGTAAACACTGGAAGCCTATTGTTTTTATACGCAATCGAATGTTCAGAACCCCCCTAAATTTTCGAATGAAATTTTGAAAAAATCGTCAAAAAATCAAAACCACTAATAAAGTTACGAAAATAGACATTTCTTATGTAATTTTTCATTAGAAAACGATTGACATAAATTTCAGAACGCTAACATGAACCGTTCTCGAGATATCGCTCATTTTTAAAAAAAAATTATCAAAAAGTCATATAAAATAAAAAAAAATATTTCCTATTGAGAAACATGTTCACTTTTCATACGTAATACCATGCGATAAATTAGATGACATCATTCTCGTGGATCTAGCTCGTTCCATTCATGAAAAAAGATACTTTGTGTAATACTTTTGTATTTGAACGCCAATAGTCATTTATCTGCTGTAAGAATAACATATTTCTCCGTCCATAACGCTTGGCGAGATTTTTGCGTCAAATTTGGAATGTCGCCAACTTGGCGAGTTTTTGAAATGCTGCCAAATTAACCAAAATGTCGCCAAATGGATAAAAATGACGCTAAATCAATGAAAATAATTGTCGACTAATTGTCGAAAATTCGATATCTTGGAAAGAATATTAGTATCTACTATAAGAACAACCTATCTTTTTAATGTAAAAGTAGTAAATTCATTACATTATATAAAGAAAGTTATGTGTTGCCCACATCAGATTTTTAGTTTCACATACGTAATAATGAGAAAGTTTTGATTTCGCGAAAATTTTCAATTTCAAAATTTCGATGATAATGCATGTTTAAAGACACCCTAAATACTTTTTGACTATTTTTGGAGTGATGTCCATATGTCTGATGTTTGCAGTCGAATTTTTGTGTACACGATAGCAGCCAAAAATATTAAATGCATGTTTATGAAACTTTATATATGGCTTTGTTATAAAAAGTCTAGAACTAAATAGAATTTTTTTTTAATTCAAGTGCAGACCTTGAATTTTATTCGAATTTAAAAAAAAAATTAACATGGCAGCATAGGTCAAATTTTGACACAATCATGTGCAAAAGGGTTTATTTATGGCTCGCGAGACTTACTGGTTTTAATCAATGTTTCGGCGAAAAATAGCCCCAATACAAATATTTTGCTCGTGATGTCATTAGACCCCCCCCCCTTGGAGAAAAAGTTACGTCTCCCCCCCCGGGGAGGGGAGTTCATTGCCAAGCATTATCAAACTAAATATTTTTCTAATCATTTAAAGTGAAGGGTTTCAAGCTATAATTACAAGAATTTGGACTCACGATAGCTATTTTTCAAATATTTCTTTTAAAATTAAAAAAAAAAAAAATTCTGATATAAGAAAGTCGAGTTGAGCCGCATTTCAGTTAATTTACTAATATTAATACAAATATTTTTCGCAGTTGGTCTCTTTGTGGAGTTTTATTTTTGAAAATAAATATGAAATCACCTGACAAAGGTACTTAAAATAATTTTTTTAATTTAATCTGTAATACATTTTTTAGGTATCTAGAGCATTTTATGTATCATATATAAGTAATCAAGTATTCATAAACAAAACAATTAGCTGCAAATTGACTTTTTGAGAGAGAATTATAAAATAAAAGGAACAATTACGACTATTAATACCATAGCCATTTTAATCATATAACATTTTTTGATAAAATTTTTCATAAGTATTTTTCTAATTATAAACAGTTCAGATTCGGTCATTTGGTGGAAATTATACATAAATTATTACTTTCCTTATATATATAATGTATAAGGAAAGTATTGCGACTGGGTCGAAAATTCGAATTCGAGTTTTCGACGGGAGAGTATATTTCAAGCATCCCTGATCACGAATCAAACATTTTTGAAGTGATGTCTGTGTGTGTGTGTGAGTGTGTGTTTGAAAGTATGTGTGTGTGTGTAAAAGTATGTGAGTGTGTGTTTGAAAGTATGTGTGTGTGTGTGAAAGTATGTGTGTGTGTGTGTGAAAGTATGTGTGTGTGTTTGTGTGTGTGTCTGTGTCAGTGAGTCTTTGGAGACGATAACTGACGAACGAATGGACCGATTTGAACGAAATTTGGTGCAAAAATCACAATTCGTAAACACTGGAAGCCTATTGTTTTTATACGCAATCGAATGTCCAGGGCCATCCTAAATTTTCGAGTAAAATTTTGAAAAAATCGTCAAAAAATCAAAACCGCTAATAAAGTTACGCAAATAAACATTTCATATGTAATTTTTTATTAGAAAACGATTTACATAAATTTTAGAACGCTAACATGAACCGTTCTCGAGATATTGCACATTTTTCAAAAAAATTATCAAAAAGTTATATAAAATAAAAAAAATATTGCCCATTGAGAAACATGCTTACTTTTCATATGTAATACCAGGCGATAAATTGGGTGACATCATTCTCGTGGATCTAGCTCGTTCCATTCATGAAAAAATATACTTTGAGTAATACTTTTGTATTTGAGCGCAAATAGTCATTTATCTGCTGTAAGAATAACTTATTTCTCCGTCCATAACGCTTGGCGAGATTTTGGCGACGAATTTGGCGGAATGTCGCCAACTTGGCGACATTTTTAATTGTTGCCAAATTAACAAAAACTCGCAAAATTGTTAAAAATGACGACTAATTGAAGAAAATTCAATATCTTAGAAAGAATATAAGTATCTACTATAAGAATAACATTTTTTGTAACTGTAAAAGTAGTAAATTCATTGCATTATATAAGGAAAGTCATGTGTTGCCCACATCAGATTTTTTATTTTTGCAAGAACTAATTTTGTGGTATTTGAAATCGCACTTTATACGTATGGAGTGACATTTGCATTTTTGTCAATTGCTTCCTTTTGCAGTGGCATCTCGTAAAATTTTGCTTTCTTTCAGGTAACAACAGAAGCCGAACGGAGAGTTAGTGAATTCGATTACGCATCTTGTGGTTCAATAAAGTTGCTTTCTGTAACTATGAATTAATTGCTAGCATAATGTCGATCAAGGAGTCCTTCTTTGGTAAGCAATTGATAATATGTTGAAACTATAAATTCGATAATATGTAGAATCGATATTATTACTAAAATATAATTGATAATATGTAGAATTTATGTATTAATAATATATAAATAACAGTATATAATAATGTATATATATTAATATATAATAGTAATGATTAGTATATAATAATAATAATATATAATTAATATATAATAATATATTGTAACAATAATTTACATATTAATAATATATAAACTCATTGCCATAAAAATTTGAGCACCAAGAAATAATTGTGGGATCGAAACGAAACCTGGCATGAAGGTACGTGCCAGTCCGATATGCAAATAAATTAGAAATACAGCGTGATTGCGTAATGCCACCAGAGGGCGTTGAACTTCGTTCTCCGTGGCTCAGAAAAAAGGTACGCAAAGTCTTTTGGCCTGTACTTAATCTGTTGCAGAGGGCCGGTTTTTCATTAAGGATGCCGTTACGCCACCACTGAAGACAATTTGATCTGCTGTCAGAGTTCGCGAGGGGAAGAATCATCGGGATGATGGAAGCCCGGTGGTCGGGATGGTGGCCCGGATCGGCCAGTAGCCCGCCACTTAGGCCGTTCTAACTTTAGTTTGAGGAGGTGTTGGGACCAATGGACGAGAGAGAGGTCGCATACACGGCGGCCAGGCTCAGGACGCCCTCGGCAGAGCAATGACCGAGAAGACCGTCACATCACACGATACGAACGCACAGAGCCAATTGCATCATTGTTCGCCATCCGGACATCTGAAGCACCTTCACTACGAGCTCCTGTGTTTGTCCGTACCATCGCGAAGCACCTGGCTGAAGGACATTTGGTATCGCGGTACCCATTGCGTGTGCTGCTAATGACACCTACCCATCGTCGCTTCCGTTTAGAGCGATGTCGCGCTCGACGGGATTGGACCTTAGAGCAGGAATAAGAAGTAGAGTGATTTAGCCCATTGGATTTTCCCCAAAAACTTGTTCCGCAGTTAATCACTTGACTACAAGCAGAAGAGCTGCCACATTTGGCGGATCTATCTATTACTCGGTGCGTTTGGCGATTGGCATCTCTAAAATAATAAGAAATGCTTGCTTAGTACTTACGAAAATATCTTTTCGGTGTGTATTTTAAGAATCCCGCGAAAACAAAAAATGTAGTTCTTGATGGTATTAGAATAGGAAATGATTTTGTACTTCCTGGTTTAGTTTTTGGTTTGTTTGGAATAGAAAATTAGCTTTCTAATAAACTTTTTATTTAAAAGGTAGAAATGTTTCAAATAATATTTCCTTTAATCTGGAGTACCTGTGGCAGAGGTGGCACATGTGATTTTCTTTTTTTCTTTTTCATTTTTCCCAAAAGTGTGAGCGTTATTTCTACCAAAAATGCTCGCAAATTAAACTTTTTTTCTTATTTGGAGGAATTTCTGTCAGATTTTTTAATTCAAGATTTCTTTACTTTATGATCGATTTAGAAAATAACTTCAACTGTGCACATGTGCCCCATTGGAGGGGCATTTGGAACATAACGATAAAAATAAATCAAAATTTTCTGATTTTTAAAAAGTTATTTAATGTAGTGAAGTTATAGATACGTGAACTAACATTTATTACAAAAATATTTTTGAGAACTGAAGCTAAAATAACATAATTGCGCTTTTTAGCAGAATGTAATTATAAACTTGATCATGTGAAAGAAAATGTACTTTAAATTTCTTATAGAAAATGAAAAGATATACAGTGAAGAATGACTAAGCGTTTTAAAAAGTGAGGTGAAAAATGTATCGTTTTTAAACATAAAAAAGTTAGGATCACTAAGAATTGCCTATTCTGATACTGTTCTTATGTGGGAAGCAGCCGAAAAGTCTTTTCGGTTTGTGCAATATTTGGAAAAGAAAAATATAATGAAAAAATTTATAACAAATACAATTTTAAATTTAAATGATTTTAATGTATTGAAAAATAACATATTAGAGCAAGAACTATTAGAAAATCATAGACTGAAGACTCAATATATATAGCAGAAGAAAACGACATTCCAAATTTAGACTTTCTAGCTACTCGGTTCTTGAATTATTCCTCAAAAATGAATATATTCCTATTGCTGGCAGGGCCATCCTGAGTGGGTTCCGATCCCGAGAAAACAATAATTCCGGATCTCATGACAGTAAAACTGCATGTATATAGAAAATGTTTTGCATAAATTTATTTCCGGGTCGCTCAAGCATTACGGGCTCCGGAAAATATCATAGGCGTTCCCTTCTTTGCGAGCCCTTGACGAGATATTTATTCTTAAACAGTTTAAAATCTAAATAATTAAATTATACAACAAAAGGCCGATCTATTCTGAATTTGGAATTTCTAGCTGCTCCAATTTTCAAATTATTTCCGATAAAGTAGTACATTCCTATTGCGGGCCCATGTCAATTGTCGGGTTAGCCCAATAAGGTTCAAAATCCAAAGAATTAAAATGTACTATTAAAGGCAACGATTTTGATGTTAGTGTGGTTAATGGAACCTGATTAATTAAAGCATTAATAATATAAATCACACTTACAAACACCCGACCAAGTTATATAAAAGGAATTTACCATAAAGCAAGAAATGCAGTTCCCTTCTATATAAATATGAAGCATTTAAAACGGCATCAGATATTTTTCAACAGGCACTTAAACCAAATTTTGATATATTATAGTCAAATAAATTATTAAAACCTGTTAAACAAAATAATTTAGTTGATTTAAACTATCAACTACCGTATTATCAATATTAAAAAATATATATGATATACTTAAACACAAACAACATGAAACTTATTTAGCACTTTGTAAGTAAACATAGCAGAAATATGGTTAGCTTTTATTTTTACAGAGCCATTTGGCGAATAAACTGTCGCCAAAACGAACCGTTTGAATAATTTTGCATGTGTGCAAATCATTTAAACGAATTTGACTAAAATACAGTTTTTTTTGTAATAAATAGCAAAAAAGTGCAAATAGTACATAAAAATATAAGGATTTATCAAAAAATAGCAATATTATATAGCTTGCTACAATGCAAATCACAAATTTAGATCAGCCAGGCTGTTCAATAGTGAACTTAATACCCAAAAACTACACAATAACAAAAAAATAATGAATAGTTATACATAACAACGAAACGTTATGGATCCTCCTTTTACTTGTATTTCTGTACAGTTGTAACAACAGCATGACGAAACCATTTTAACCTCTTTTGAATAGTTAATTTGACAAGCGTCCATTGAAATAACACTGAAATGACAGGAGGCGAAAGGAGTTCTTGCCGGCAATCACGTGGTTTAACGATGGAACACCAAATCAAGGGTTATAGTAACTCTACTTCGTATCTCTCCTTTAAGGATTGGACCGCAAACGAATGGAACTAGGTCGTCTTCAGCGACGAATCGAGATTCAATCTGGACAGTGATGACAATCGTGTACGTGTGTGGAGGACCTGTAGTGAAAGCATCAATCCTGGCTTCGCTTTACAGCGGCACACAGCTCCCACAGCTGGTGTGATGGTATGGGGTGCTGTCAATTCTAAAAATGATCCACGGAACCATGACAGCCCAACTGTACATTTGTGACATCCTTCATTCACATGTGTTGCAAGTCATGACAGAGACCACACACAGAAAGGGTGTCAAAGGAATGCCTCCGCCACATTACCATTTTTCCCTACCCTGCCCGATTCCCAGATTTGTCACCGATCGAGCATGTCTGGAATCACTTGGGATAGCAAGTTGGACAGCCTACGAGTTTGGTCGAACCACAGATGCGCTTAAGCAACCGTGGAATAGGATGACGCAAGACACCATACGGGACCTATATGCCTCAATGCCAGCCCGTATCGCATCGTGTACCCACGCTAGAGGTGGCCCAATAGGGTACTAGAACCTCCATTAATTTATAGTTTTTCCTGTAACATGATTTTTTTGCGTTGATTATGTAATCATTTACTTATATCAACGTTGCACACACATATATAAAATTTCATTCGATTCTAACAACTCTTTCTTGGTGCAAATTTTTATGGCAATGAGTGTAATTTATAATAATTATATATATTAATTTGTTTATATATGAATTAATTTATATCAAGTTTTAATTTGTATATCAATCTAATTTATAATATGTAGAATTAATAATATGTAGAATTTAATTGAAAATATGTAGAATCTATAAATTTATTGCAAGCATTAAGTTGATCAAGGAGTCCTTCTTTGGTACGTAACACTGGAAAACACATGTTTTGTCACATACATATTTTTTTTTATTTTGCAGTATTTTCATACGAGGAACCACGATGTTCTATCGAAAATTTGCTATCACGTATAGTTTTAGAGATATAAGAATGTGTTCATTTAATTTTTTTTTTAATTTTTGATGTTAAAAATAAGGTTTTTTTGCGACAAATAATTCCAGTACTGACTTGGAGCGCATAACAATGTTTATTCATATGAGAAAATAAAAGAAAAAGGGCTGCAGGTGACATACAGACTCTGTTGCGTTTGTGTTTTATCAAAGGGGGGTTGGGTTCTGCCCGCAGGCTCGAATGAGTCATCGACACGGTGTCTCACCCTTCCCGGCTGCTCACTCGAATACATCGCATGTCTCAGTTCTCAGAAGACAGCCGAAAAAAACTCTGTGCTATTGTACATTATCAGTAGTTTTTGTTTGTGTGTGAAAAACAAAAAATGCCAAGTAAGTGCTTCAACCAACCGGATTGAACGGTGAATTGACATTCAAACCTCAAAGGTGGAACTCTGCCCCGATAATACGAAAGTGCTATCAGCTTTATTTTGATTGAAAAGTTGAAAATCAGGGCAAGAGCTGGGCACCACATATTTGTTGTGTTACATGTTCAAGACTGTTAACGGGGTGGGCAAACGGTTCTCGCCAAATGCATTTGCAGTTCCCATGGTGTGGAGACAGCCGAAAGATCATTTTTTGGACTTTTATTTTTGTATCACAAATACAAAGGGAATCACAAGTAAATCAAAACACAGTTTAAAATATTCCAACTTCCCTTAAGCGATGTGAACTATTTTCCACAGTGATTATCTTCCAGTACCACCCCATCCGGTATCAACCGACAAAAATGAAATGTAAGCTCTGAAGAGGATCCAAATGAAGATCACGCTGATCGACATGATGATCGACACATGGAAACCTAATTGAGAGTTCGCACCCGCTTTCTCCCTTTCCCGGCCGTCCAAATGGTTGCTCGAATCCTTAGGATGAGTCGGACAGCCTGGGTCTTTAACAAGGAGACCTAAATGATGTAGTGCCTGATTAGAATTTGTCTAAGAAAACAGACAGAACATCTGGGATAACGACTAAAAGGGTGGAACCTTCTTGATCGCGGAACTAGGATGTTCCACTTTCGAAATCGTTTTGTAGATTTCAAGGAGTTTTTCTCTCAAGAAGGAGATATAGTATAATGTAATGATATTTTATCACTGATGGACACTGTAGTACATGCTCATAATGTACAGGAATGCGTTTGTTTATAGATTCGTCAAAAGTTGGCCCAGAAGCTGTCCTTCTGCAGAATGGAAATAAATTCCCATTAAAGCCACTGCACATGATATTAATATGAAAGATACCGATGAAAATATTTTTCTTTGTTCCATGTTTCTTTCACAACTATGAACATATGTATGAAGATTATTCTAAACAAGATACAGTATGAAGAATTCATTTGGATCATATGTTGTTGTTTTTGAGACCCAGATCATCCGACCTACCAGAAAGGTGTAAGGTACTCTTTGGACGGCCGGGAAGTGCCACCCAATTTAGACCGAAACTCAGTGGAGTCATCTACAGAGACCGCACCCTCCTTCCCAACCCTCCATCAACCTCTCGAAAGGACTTTCGGACCCATATGTTTAACGTGATAGTACTCCGCGTGAACACGGAGCCAATGTTCGCAGTGGCGGGAATCGAACCCGAGACTACCGAGAGCAATTCCCGTGCGCTAACCACTGGGCTACGGCGCCCTATTTGGAACATATATGGAGACATTAAGGTGATCACTATGTTGTTCGGTTTACAGTCTGGGTACACCAAATTTAGCAGTTTTTTGTGCGAATAGGACAGTTATGATAGTAAAAGCCATTTCAAAAGGAAGACCTTGCTTTCACGTAAATATTTTACACCTGTTGAAAAATGTAATGAATGCTCTTTAGTTGATCCCCAAAACATCTATCTTCCACCTTTTCATATCAAATTAGGTTTAAATCTTGTGAAAGCCATGGAATGAAATGGAAGTGGTTTCTTGTATTTGAAGGAGAAATTCCCCAGAATTAGTGATGCAAAAATTAAAGAAGGAGTTTTTGTAGGACCACAAATAAGAAAATTAATGAAAGATTAAACTTTTGAAAGACGTTTCAATGACTTCGAGAAACGTACTTGGGCTTCTTTCCAGAATTTAGCGAAAAATTTTTCAGGCAACAAAAAGTCTCTACGGATGTAGTACAAGAGATGCTGAAAGCATATGAATACGTAAGCTGCGATATGTGTATGAAAATCCACTTCCTTCACTCTCACTTGGATTTCTTTCAGCACCGAAAAGAGATATAAAGGACAGTGGAATTTAAATTATGTTTTCGCCATTTTTCTTTTTCTTTTATCATTGTCAAACAATCAAAAGTACCCGAAATATTATTAATCGGAGTTTTTAAGGATAATGTTAGACTTATAAAGCATTCGCTAAAGAAAATTCAGGCATGTAAGTTTTTGGATGGAAATTTATTCTAACGAAATTCATTTTTTATATCACACCTAAAATCTATGGTTTCGCCATTTTTTTTATCAGTTTCATTGTTATGCAATCAAAAGTACACGAAATATTATTCATTAGAGTTTTCGTTTCCGAAGGATAATTAATTAGTTGCTGTATAAAACTTTTGCTAAAGGAAATATATGCATGTAAATTTTCGAAGGGAAATTTAATCTAATGAAATTCGTTTTTTGTACGACTCAAAAAATCTGTGTTTTCGTCATTTCCTTTTTTTATCAGTTCCATTGTCGTACAATCAAAAGTACACAAAACATTATTCATCAGAGTTTTCGGAGTATAATTAATCGGTTGCTGTATAAAACTTTTGCTAAAGAAAATATATGCATGTAAGTTTTCGATGGGAAATTTATTCTGATGAAATTGGTTTTTGTACGACACCTAAAATCTCTGTTTTCGCCACTTTTAACACTTTACAACAAAGTTGAAACGTGTTTATGACTTTGTTCATTCTGTCTATCTGTCCATTAGAACGATAACTGCCGTAAAAATTGCTTAATCAAAAGGAAATTTTAGAATGTTGTTCAGACGGTCTGTAGGACCTATGGGAATATAAATGAATAATATCACCCAATTAGTTTTGGATTGAACCCGGGTTGAAAAATGAAATACATTGAGCCCTATGGGACCTAATTTTTCAAACATTTTTTAAGCGGATTTAAAATTCACAAATTGCTTCGAAAATTTTAGGTAATATTCAAATTGTTCCATGCAATATATAAAAAAAATTCAGCGAAATATATTCAGTAGTTTTTTAAATAAAAATTAAAATAATAATTACACCTCTTATATGAAACGATCACGTGACCATGATATGAAAAGATCACGTGACCATGATATGAAAAGATCACATGACTCACTTCAAAATGATATATGGCATCCATCTTGTTTCAAAATCGTGATTTTTTAAGTTCTTTTTAATTCATATTGAGTGTTGCATCCGCCCTAAAACTACTTTATTTTTGCTTAAATTCTGTGCATCTACATACTGAAACAGTGCAAATACAATATATTTGAGTTTAAATGATTATCCAAATTTGATTATTTCTACAACGAAGCCTATTTTTCACTTATGTAAAATCAAAATATATAGAATGAGTTGTATTAGAATTGCTGTATTTCTTTAACACAAAATAATTTAGCCCATGGAGTCTGCATGGCTGATATGAATGAAATATTAAATGATTTTATAAAGAGAAGGACGATTTTTTTCGATGAAGTTTTAAGCATAGAGTTTAATTACTTGTAGCTCCATGGTCTTAATTTTTAAATAAAATAAATTATTATAGTATTGTGATGAATGAAATGAATGGGGGAACGTTATGAATGAAATGCTGTTTTTATAGAGAGATCCAGGCGTGTTATTTTTTCTATGACGTCATTTGAACTAATTTCAATTGTTTTCGATGAAGTTTTCAAATATAATAAACTATCGTAGTATTATGTTAGTTTTAAAAATATTACCGTGGAATGTATCGCATTTTAGAGATATTTAAACAAGGCAATTTATATTTCAACGCCGTCATTTGAATAAAGTTCATTTTTTTCAATGAAGGTTTAAGTTTTCAAATATAATAAATTAATGTAGTATGGTGATAAGATTTAAAATATTACCGAGGAATGTATTGCATTTTCGAGTTTTTTAAGTAAAATTGCATTGAAGTTGGAAAGTGTTTCATAATTAATGCTTTAAGTATGATTGATCTTTCTTGTCTTTTTACTATCAGTTCCATTGTCATACAATCAAATGTACTCGAAATATTATTAATCAAAGTTTTTGGAGGATAATTAATTGGGGAACTGTATAAAA
Source organism: Amaurobius ferox (assembly GCA_951213105.1). NCBI lineage: Eukaryota > Metazoa > Arthropoda > Arachnida > Araneae > Amaurobiidae > Amaurobius > Amaurobius ferox. Next base: position 45,012,088 of record OX578153.1, on the reverse strand, counting down.
CTTTTGCTAAAGAAAATATATGCATGTAAGTTTTCGAATGTACATTTAATCTAAGCAAATTCATTTTTTGTACGACATCTAAAATCTATGTTTTCGCCAGTTTCAATTTTTTAATTAGTGACATCGTCATACTATCAAAAGTACCCGAAATATTATTAATGAGAGTTTTCGAAGAATAATTAATTGGGGTCAATAAACTTTTTGCTAAAGAAAATATATGCATGTAATTTTTCGAATGAAAATTTAATCTAACGAAATTCATTTTTGTACGACGCCTAAAATCTATTTTTTCGCCATTTTCTTTTTTTTTACTAGTTAAAAATGCATTTTAAGTCTTATAACTTTGACAGTATTTTCACAACCAATTTTGCATATACCAGAGAACCAATTTTTTTTCCCCCAAACGTTTTTTAAAGGAATAAAGAGCAATTTACCAGCTGAAACTTATTTGCAGTTAGCACGTATAAAGAGTTAAATTTTGCATTTACTTTTATTAAAATGTAGCACTTCACTGTCGTATTCAAAATGTTTAAATAATTTGGAAGATTGTGTTTTAATTAGAACTATGTGTTTGCGACCAAGCGTTCAAGAGGCATTTTATTCTCCAAATTTTTGAAACACCATCTATATAATGAATAGCGAGAAACTGGATAAATGGCTAAATTTCCATAACTGACTATAATATATCCGATCGCATTATAAATTACAGTCTTGCGTGATCAAATTTAATTTCAATAATAGGATGTTTAACAATTTCTGCTCATAAAACATGGACATTAATTTCATAAATTCATGCAACTACCTCTATTTGAGAACCGGCTCCACTAAACAGACTTCCAACATATCGTTTCTCATCAAAAATTTAAACGTAATTACATACTGGCTTGCAAAACTTTAACTCATTTGTTAATTGAAACATTGCATGACAAATAGCCCATGTAGCTTCAACCGTCTGAGGTAATTTCATCTTGTCAAACGGATAAAATTTCTGTGATTTTGTTTAAAAGCCGAAGTAAAACAAAATGAGATAACGTGTAAGAACGATGAAGGTATTTAATATATAATTATTTCAGTTTTTAATTTATCAAGACTTGTACTCCATTTTAGTATAATACATGTATTTTTTAACAAAATATCTTATGCGACAGGTTCACATGAGGTATTTTATACTTCATGCCTTAAAGATGATTTTCTGTATTTTTTTTTTTCTATTCTCTCTTTAAAAGCCTTTATGTATTTGAGTTTAATAGCACAAAACAACACATGAAATGAGTGATTTTATGAATACCTGCACACGCATTTCTAGAAGATTCAAATTGTTCTTTTCCTTTCATTTTTGCTTTTATATACTTTAATTTGAGTTAAATTGCACAAGATAACATAACATATTATATACTTTTTGAACTGCTTATACATAACTTTCTATGTGGTCTCAAATTACTTCTTCTATCTTTCTTTCTTTAACCCATATTTGACCAAACATAAAAAATAAAAAAATATCAAACCTCAGATCAAAATACTTACCAAAACTTTAATAGCTAGCACTATACAAGTTGTCCTAATAAATAGGACAATGGTAAAATATGCCAAAATAATGAAAGCATAAGTATTTTGATGACGTTTCATAAAGTAAAAGATATATAGTGATTCTACACATTTTGTGAGTACAACAAGCATATTATAAACAAAAAGTGGAAATACAAGTAACATGTTAACCTATCGACAAATCGAATTTGGATTTTCAATCCCACACAAATCTTTATCTATCCACACAATACGTAAATATTATATTGCAGAGCCATTGATCTATATAAAAGACAAGAACCCTTATATATTTATTTATTTAGTTTATTTACTTACCTCTATTACGATCGAAAGGGAGTTCAATCTATAAAATTTAGCATATTTTCCTTTAAAATCTTTCAGATAAGAATATTTAATTCAAAGCTGGATTTTGCACTTAAGCACATTTCAACCTTCCTGCAAACGCTCTGATCCATGTAAAGAGAGCATTCTTAGGAGACAGATTTAATGTTTGTTGCCTATGTTTAATGGTACGGAAATTTTTGTTTCTTTACACTAGAAAGTTTCTTTTGAAAATGTGTAATGTGCTTAATCAAATATCACAACAATTGATTTGTTTGAATTTTTTATGTAGTGATATTACGAGATGTAAAAAAAAAAAAAACTGAATTATATTTGAATAATTTTTAATTTCCTTGCACTATATAGTATATGCAGATAGAATTAATTTTGATTAAAATGAGTAAAATAATTTTGAGGGCAACAGCAATGCGAATTTTGCTTTACATCTTTGATTTAGACCTAAGTTAATTATATTACTTTCCTTATATACATAATGTATAACGAAAGTATTGTGATGGGGTCGAAAATTCGAATTCGAGTTTTCGACGGAAGAGCACGTTTCAAGCATCCCTGATCACGAAACAAACATTTTTGAAGTGATGTCTGTGTGTGTGTGAAAGTATGTGTGTGTGTGAAAGTATGTGTGTATGTGTGTGTGTGTGTGTGTGTGTGTGTGTGCGTGTGTATGTGCGTGTGTGTGTCAGTGAGACTGTGGAGCCGATAACTGACGAACGAATGGACCGATTTGAAACAAATTTGGTACAAAAATCACAATCCGTAAACACTGGAAGCCTGTTGTTTTTATACGCAATCGAATGTTCAGAACCCCCCTAAATTTTCGAATGAAATTTTGAAAAAATCGTCAAAAAATCAAAACCACTAATAAAGTTACGCAAATAGACATTTCTTATGTAATTTTTCATTTGAAAACGATTGACATAAATTTTAGAACGCTAATATGAACCGTTCTCGAGATATTGCACATTTTTCAAAAAAATTATCAAAAAGTCATATAAAATAAAAAATATATTTCCTATTGAGAAACATGTTCACTTTTCATATGTAATACCATGCGATAAATTGGGTGACATCATTCTCGTGGATCTAGCTTTTTCCTTTCATGAAAAAAGATACTTTGAGTAATACTTTTGTATTTGAACGCCAATAGGCAAAATTTCGGCGACGAATTTGGCGGAATGTCGCCAACTTACCGACTTTTTGAAATGCTGACAAATTAACGAAAATCTCGGCCAAATGGATAAAAATGAAGCTAAATCAATGAAAATGACGACCAGTTGTCGAAAATTCTATATCTTGGAGAGAATATTAGTAGCTACTATAAGAAAATCCTGTTTTTTTACTGTAAAAGTAGTAAATTCATTACATTATATAAGGAAAGTCATGTGTTGCCCACATCAGATTTTTTTATTTTGTAACATGGGCAATTTTGTAAGATTACCAAAATGGGCAATGATTGAAGCCGATTTCTAATTTCTCTGTGATTGTTTGATGGTTTAAACGTCACAAAGAAGGTCGAGGACAATAATGTCTAATTGTTGATTTTTCTGATGGAGCGTTTTGAAACTATTGTTGCCATAAACATTTAGGATTAAAATGTACGTTATTATTGCAGTTTTAACAATTATATGCATTATTGTTCATTCTTATAGACAATAAAATAATTACGAAAACTAATTATTCATCTGTTAGATTTGTAGCATGCTAACTACCTGTTTAAATGAAATCATTTAATTTGCATTTAAAACCGTGTTCATTGTGCAATCAGTTAAATCTCAAATTAAATATACAAGGTGATTCAAATTAAAGATCAGTTGTTTAGATATCTCTGTAAGGAAAACTACTGGGCGAATCGCAACCAGATTTAGTACACATACTTTCCTGAGCATGCGGTTTTGATTTCTGAAACAAAAGTTCAAATTTCAGCCGCCAGGGATGAAATCTCGCGCTGCTGTCCCCGCAACTTGCATATTGCCTAACTTATCTAAGAAGTACCAACAAAATAGAGTTTCGAAGATTACAAATCGTGAGTGGACCTCTACGTAAACCTTTTAACTGTCAAAATGATTTTAAGGCAGCAGAAGCACATTGCTGTTTCCTTGATAGAATATTTTAACAAGTAACCTTTAATCTGGTAAGCTGAACTTCATGGCCTTTTGTCAGTCGATAATTTTTGTGGAAAAAGGCTTTGTGACTCCTTTTTAAAAGGTAGGATCAAAAAGTTCGGAGACTGTGCTGATATCTCCAACCCTGATTGGAGGAGAAAAGAATTATTTCACCGTGGAGTAGAGGCACATGTGACGCGACATGTGAAAAGGAAGAACCAGGTGTTCTTCCAGACAATGCGTGTTAGTGAACTGTAGTCGTACGCTTTCGTCGAAAACGGAAATGCCGTTTGAAGAACAACGTGCGAACATCATATTCTGCCATAGAAACATTGCACCGCCGAACTCCCAAACGCTGGCAGAAACATTGCGTCTGCTGCAGCAGGTGCAATGTTTCTGTCGGCGATTTCCCCAAACGCTGACATAATTTGATATTTGCAAGTTGTTCTTCAAACGGCATTTCCGTTTTCGACGAACTCTAACAACTACAGTTCACTGACGCGCATTGTCTGGAAAACACCTGTCCTGCGGACCTGCTTCTTCCTTTCCACATACCGCGTCACATGTGCCTCTACGCCACAGTAAAATAATTCCCGTCTCCTCCAATCAGGATTGGGGATATCAGCACAGCCTTCGAACTTTTTGATCCTATCTTGTGTAGGAAGCTGTTGTGAAATATACTTCGCAAGTAAAGTATACAATTTACAGAGACGCAGCGCCATATTTCAGTCCTGGCTACGAAAATTTGAACTATTTGTTTCTTTAGAAATCTAAACCGCATTCTCAGAAATGTATATGTCCGAAATTTGGTTGAGAACTACAGAGATTCTCCCAGTAGTTCTTACTACAGAAAGGGCTCAACACCTGATCTTTAATTTGAATCACCCTGTATACTTGATAATTAAAGCAGCTCAGATTCGTTCTTTACATTATTCTGAAATTCCACTGAAGCGGAAACAATCCAATCGCACTATGTATGAGAATCGGGGACGCTCTTGATCTGCTAGCAGATCGTCAGTTTTAGGGACAGTTGGGAAAAACCTATGAGTCTGACTACTAATGGTGTTATTACACGGAGCAATTCCTTCTAGCAATTTTTCAGCAACACCATACATTTCAATGGGAAGAAATCTTGCCGCCGAATTGCCGCAATTCGTTTGCACTCGGCAATACAAATTGCTCAATTTCTGAGCGGCGACCCAATCAGAGGACGGTAAAATTGGACGTCAATTCGCTCCGCCTTTCCTCTTCTCATTTGCCTTCAAGATGGCGATGGCAACTGTAATGCAAACACGTTGAAGCAGCTCAATTACGTTAAAATCTGGAGATGGAAAAAATAATAGAACTTCTACCAAATTACAGACATCTGTGGGATATAAAATATCCAAATTATACGAAAAAATACACTAATGAATACTTCCTAAAATCGGCGGCACTAAACAGGGAGGGCCTATTAGAAAGGAGGGGCTTACAGTATCATTGCCGGCCGGAATTGCTAAAGTCTGGAGATGTAAAAATAATAATAGAACTTTTACCAAATTACAGACACATGTGGCATATAAAAAATCCAAATTATACGAAAAAAAACCCACTAAATAATGCGTCTTGGAATGAACTCGGCAGTATTAGGAAAGAGGGGCGTTTTAGAAAGGCGAGGCCTAAAGTATCATTGCCGGGAGGAATTTCTAAAGTTTGGAGATGGAAAAATAATAATATAACTTTTAACAAATTACAGACACCTTTAGGATATAAAAGATTCAAATTATACGAAAAACACACCAAAGAATGCTTTCTGAAATGAAATCGGCGTGATTAGAAAGGAGGGACCTGTTAAAGAGGAGGAGCCTAAAGTATGATTGACGGGCGGAATTGCCGAAGTTCGGCAATAAAAATTGTCCGTGTAATAACACCATAAGAGGAATAAGTGAAAAATTCGTGAAACAATCGTCGGGGGTTGGTGACCGTCCGCATACAAGGGGTAGAGTCCCAATATTTATATTACGTCTGTGCAGCAGCCGAAACGAGCTACGGAGACTCTTAAGTAGCAATGTACAGGAGGTGGAGCGCTCGAGCTCACAATGGTTGGCGAGCATTAATGAGCAACATCGCAGCCTCCTACTGCAAGAAAACAATTGGATTAGATTAGGCCCGCTTTGTAGAATTTGCATGGTTACGAATGGAAAAATTTGATGTGGGCAGCACATGACTTTCCCTGCACACTTATTTCCACGTTCTCTTTATTTTAATTAAATTTAATTCAATTTTAATTCAATTTTCGTTCTCAATTGGTGACTGGGCTTATTTTCATAGGTGCCGTAGAGAAAATACGAAAAAACTAAAATATCTCGAGAACGGCCAGTGCTAATGTAATGCGGTTGGTCTAGTTCTTTTCTTCGTTAAGAATTACGTATAAAACAAGCATTTATTGGATATATTTGAGCATACGTAGTTTTTTATTTTAGATTTTGGAGAGTTTTGAGGGCCATTTGGCAAAAAAGGGCAGATTATTTTTTTCTGAATGATACCAAAATCTAATCAGCACCAGAGTGACCCACAAGTGACTTATCTACTGAATTTTGTGAAATACGGTCCATTAGTTTTTCAGCTAGAGTGGATAAAAGCTTTTTCGGACTATTTCGCAAAAAAAGGCTGGTTCTTTCATACCGAATTGTACCCAAATCTAATCAGCACTAGGTTCGCCCACAAGAGACTTACCTGCCAAATTTTATGAAATTCGGTCCATTAGTTTTTTAGTTAGAGTGGACACAAAATATGCACAGACAGACACACAGACAGACACACAAAGACATCACGCTAAAAATAGTTTTTTCGTATTCTAGAGGTCTCGAAACGTGTAGATCAGTCGACAACTCGAGTTGCGATTTTCGGCATGATTCCAATACTTTCCCTATACATTAGCATGTATTGCAGGGAAAGTAAAAAGTGAAACGCGGGAATGATTGCTTTAAAACTAACGATTTGGGAATTGAGTGGTGTTACCTATAAGTGTCGATCATTTATTTAAGACTTGAGCAACGACAAATAATTCGTTTCAGTTAATATTTTGAAAATGTTCGTCATGAGCTCTCAACGTAATCCAAGGTTATATAGTCGTTAAAATAGATAAATAGTATTATTTGGAGTATATAACCCAGAATTTGTATTTAGAGTTTACATGTTTTAATGTTTTTTGTGAGTTTATTCCTCTTGTGTAATGACTAACATCTGTAGAACTGCGAGCAGAATTTTATTCAATATTTCAATTAGCAAATGAGTTAAAAGTTTTCAGAGTCACCGTGAAATTACTGTTGAATCTTTGATGAGGAAGGATCTATTTGAAAGCCCGCTTGAGAAGCAATTTATCACACAGGGCTAGGTACGTGTACCTCGAAAATGAATGTTCCTGTCTTCTGGGTAAAATATATTATAAATTATTTCCTGGAAAATTATACACACCTCTGAAAATCCAATTTATTTTATAACTTATCTATATAATGAATATTTCTGTAATACCTAATGTAGGATCATTTTACTAATTCCCTTCAGTGATAGAATGGTATATTAAGTAACATCTGTGGAAGCAGCCCAGAAGAGTAGGTTTCAAGCCCTGTTGCTTCCTATTTGGTTTCGTTGTAAGGCTAATGCACTGACACTACATCTCGAACAAAATATATTATAGTAACTGCCGGAGCAGCATTCAAATTACATGCTATTTGTTTTGTTGTGAGGCTAATGCACTGCAACTACTTCTCGAACTAAAATATAGTGTAGTAACAGCCGGAGTATCATTCAGGTTACTTGCTATGTGTTTTGTTGTAAGGCTAATGTACTGAAACTACTTCTCGAACTAAAATATAGTATAGTAACTGCCGGAGCATTATTCAGATTACATGCTATTTGTTTTTGTTGTGAGGCTAATGCACTGTAACTACTTCTTGAACTAAAATATAGTGTAGTAACTTCCGGAGTATCATTCAGGTTACTTGCTATGTGTTTTGTTGTAAGGCTAATGTACTGAAACTACTTCTCGAACTAAAATATAGTATAGTAACTGCCGGAGCATTATTCAGATTACATGCTATTTGTTTTTGTTGTAAGGCTAATGTACTGAAACTACTTCTCGAACTAAAATATATTATAGTAACTGCCGGACCATCATTCAGGTTGCCTGCCGACCTTATTTTTCGGAAGGATAAGTACATAAGGTATTTCGAGTGATTCCTTAAATGGCCAGAGTAATGTAGTAGCAAAAAGTCTGGATTAAATTAAAAAGACCTGATTTTAATTTTCAGCTCTAACTGATTTATGGGCACTCATAAAACATTTTCCAGGAGTGAACAGACTCAAGGATAAGACACGCATAACATGAACTAGCTGATACCCGTCTTTGTGACCTTGAATGCCCAGGATGGGGCAAGTGTCCCATCTTTCCCTCCCTATGAATGCCCATGACTTGATTAAGTTTAGTAACACCCCAGCAAAGATGGAGAGAGCGCTATATCCGCACCAGGAGTTGTATTGATATGGACGCGCTGCGACGCCTTCATGGATACGGCATATAGGAAAAGAGGAGCTGTCAAAATTACTTTGCACCAGGCGCCAAATAGAGTTGATGCGTCATTGAATTTAAGAATTAAAATTAAGCTAATACCATTCAATTTGCACCAGATCTCAAATTCAGAGGAGTAGTGGCAGAAAAGTAGCAGATTTCAACATGACCACGATAATATAAGAATGAATACACGTGTCACCATGATATTTTACATATGTAGACTTCAACGAATCGTCCAGCGTTGCCTGGCTCCTAAATAATTATTCGGTACTTATATAATACAGACGCAAGTAACATCATACTGAATTTCCAAATCACCTGTTTTAAACTAAAATCATTTTCACCATACAAATAAAATATCCAAATCACAAAATGAGAACCACAATTTCCCATATCATTCGATAACATAATATTTTTTTATATTTCCAATACACTATTTCGACCACTTATAAAAATACGAAAGAAACTAAATGACTCCCAACTTCCTGCAATCTATGACCGTACATCGGGACGTTTCCTACTTCCACAAAGCAGAGAAAATAAAGGATTCAAAACCTGCACCGGAAGTTTCTTCCCGAATGCTAAGAATCCAACCATTATGCGCAATCTGCTAACCTCTCTTTGAAATGGATATGCTCTAGAGGGGAGAGGGGGGGGAAGGATTCTCCGATAAAGTGCAGACGGTCCATTACTATAAAAGCGATCACTTAAAATATTACAAAAGTTAAAATTACTTATGGAATCGAAAACACATATTGTAAGAATGCTGAGAGATATATTTAGAAGTTATAGCCAAATTATAGGCTTGTGCTAACCTGAATTTTTCGAATGCGACGATATATATATCAGATCATGTAAAAAATGCTAATTTAGATGCATTTTAACAGAAATATGAAGGAATTATCCCCAGTTTTGGGTTCAAACATTCTTGGAAATAATGTTTTCGATCTTTCCGCTGATGTCAAGATGGAAATTCTGCGATAATATTTTAGATCGCAAAGCAATCGATGTGAGTGAATCGTAGTAAATTGGGGGGGTAAAACATAAAATAACTAAAATACGAATTCGAAATTAAAAAATAAATTAGCACCGAGGTGCACCTATTCGGGTCCTGAATCTCCTGTGTACCAAATATCATGGTCGTACGACGTTTAAATTTTCCGCTACAGAATTTGCAGACACAGACATTTTGTTATATTAGATACATTGAGTAAAACAATATGAAAAACTAGAACTAGATGTAATGTTTTGAATTTAAAATGCAGTAGAATAACGTTTTTCGTAATTTGATAATTTGTAGCAGTATTTCTACAATGATAATTCTCAGGACAATAAAGTTAGTATTATATATATATACGGTAAAAATTAATTTAAATTACACTATGAATATAAATTCTATTAAAATCGTATATACAATGCGGTATGTACAGATGTGATTACAGTTGTATATACATTCAATGTCTTGACATGTCTATTGCCAACTTGAAAACAAAAACGCGAATTTTTACGTAAACAAAAACCAAATGTCACTTTAAAAGCACTATATACATGTTGTAAAATATGTAAATCCGCTGAAAATACGATTTTAAATTTCAGACTATTTTCATATAATAATATGAGACGCTGAAATTTTAGAATTTCTCGGTAAGTTCTTAAAATTGTATATGCAATATAGCATATACAATTGGGAATACAGTTGTACATGCATTCAAGGTGTTGACATGTCTATTGGCAACTTAAAAATAGGCAAATTTTGATGTAAACAAACACCAAGTATCACATTAAAAACAGTATATACATGTTGTGAAACGCGTAAATTCGCTGAAAATATGATTTTAAATTTTAAACTATTTCCATATACATTGTTTATACACGGAGACGCAGAATTTTTAGGACTCTTCTGTTAGTTCTGTTTCTGCGACCCATAACAATGCAATGTTCAGCAAACTTCACATTAAGTGGCATTCTGATTTTGTTCCTAATTCAGAATATCTATAATGTAAACCGTTATTCTGTTTTAAACTAAACAAGTCTGAAAACTATCCACTCAGCTCGAGTATCCAGAAAGCTTTCACGATTTTATGTTTCTACTACAAATTTTGGGCTTGAGTCTGGTAGTCTCTAATAATTGTTGCTCTGTGTGATCCCTCCTTCAATTCATTATTGCTGCCGATTTCCCAATGCTTTTCACTCCAAAGTCTATCAGATGGCAACTTTTATCTATTATTAGAAAGTGTTCCCTATGTTGCCCGAGAATTAAGGCAGGGTAGTTACTTAATTAAAATAACAAAACAAAGCATTAAACGAATTCTTCCCAATCCCTGGAGACTTTATGTTCTGCGCTAAAATATACATGCAGATGCAATATAAATCTTAATTTCAACAATCTCAGCTCAATTAGAACAATTAATATAGTGGCCATATCTTCGGCAAACAAAGTAATTTTTATGTTTCCAATAAATAAGCTTAATACAGATAACAATACTCAAATTTCCAAATCGTCTGTTTTGATCTAAATTCATTCTTGCAACACAAATAAATGAAAACATTTAAAACAGCAAAAAAGTTTCTTTTAACCAGAAAATTAATTTTAAAATTCTTAGCACGATTAGATCGATTTATATATTGCCCACCATTCCGTAAACAACGCAAATTTTATATTTCCCATGCACGCCATTCAGGAAACTGCGAAAGAAACAAAATGGCTCTCCTTCACGTTCCGTCCCGATTATACTTCAGGGCGTTTCCTGCCGAATTCCAAGAACACAACCAATCGCTGCACATCGTTGTTTCATGCGCCTGCAGGAAGGGACTTTTTGAACCGAAATTTCTGTGTGAAAACTCGCGGCATCGAAAATTTTAACAGTTCAAATAATTATGATTATTAAACAAGTGCTTTCAGAATTATGTTTATTTTGAGTAATTTACAATATTTAAATGAGATACTGTTAAATTATGAGCGTCAAATTGTTTTTCATAATATCGCAATATAAAACCAGCAACGTTTTAAACACACGAAAATCAAATATATTTAAAAAAAATCATAAATTTTTTCAATTGATCATATGAAATCCTATAAAATTTGCTTAGAGTATAACGTTTCGATGCTTCTGGTGTTAAAAAAAAAATGGAAACCTTGTGATAATTTTTTCAGTTTCTAAGGAACGAATTTGTGTGAATATCGCTCAAAAACAGAATAAATCGTGTTAAAACATAAAATAACAGAAAAAAAGGATTTGAGTTTAAACACGAATGATCAATCATGCTTAAAGCATTGATTATGAAACACTTTCCAACTTCAATGCAATTTTATTTAAACAAGCCTAAAATGCATTCCTCGGTAATATTTTGAAACTTATCACAATACTGCATTAATTTATTATATTTTAAAACTTAAACCTTCATCGAAAAAAATGAACTTCATTCAAATGACGGCATTGAAATATAAATTGCCTGGTTTAAACATCTCTAAAATGTTATACATTCCTCGGTAATAGTTTTAGAATCATCATAATACTACGATAATTTATTATATTTGAAAACTTCAACGAAAACAACTGAAATTAATTCAAATGACGTCATAGAGAAAATAACACGCCTGGACTCTCTATAAAAACAGGATTTCATTCATAACTTTCCCCCATTCATTTCATTCATCACAATACTATAATAACTTATTTTATTTAAACATTTTGTTTAAGACCATGGAGCTACAAAGAATTAAACTCTATGCTTGAAACTTCATCGAAAAACAACCTCCTTCTCTTTATGAAATCAATTAATATTTCATTCATATCAGCCATGCAGACTCCATGGACTAAATTATTTTGTGTTAAAAAAATACAGGAATTTTAATACAACTCATTCTATATATTTTGCTGTTTACATTTTACATAGTGAAAAATAGGCTTAGTTGTAGAAATAATCAAATTTAGATGAGCATTTAAACTCAAATATAATGTCATTGCGTTGTTTCAGTATGTAGATGCACAGAATTTAAGCAAAAATAAAGTAGTTTTAGGCCGGATACAACACTCAATATGAATTAAAAAGAACTTAAAAAAATCACGATTTTGAAACAAGATGGATGCCATATATCATTTGAAGTGGGTCATGTGATCGTTTTATATCATGGTCACGTGATCGTTTCATATAAGAGGTGTAATTATTATTTTAATTTTTATTTAAAAAACTACTGAATATATTTCGCTGAATTTTTTTTTATATATTTTATGGAACAATTTGAATATAACTTAAAATTTCCGAAGCAATTTGTGAATTTTAAATCCGCTTAAAAAATGTTTGAAGAATTAGGTCCCATAGGGCTCAATGCATTTTATTTTTTCGACTTGGGTTCAATCCAAAACTAATTGGGTAATATTATTCATTTATATTCCCATAGGTTCAACAGACCGTCTGAACAACATACTAAAATTTCATTTTGATTAAGTCATTTTTACGGCAGTTATCGTGCTAACGGCAGACAGACAAAGTCATAAACACGTTTTCAACTTTGCTGTAAAGTGTTAAAAAATAACACTGTGATGTCCTTTTCTGATTCCGAAATACCTGCTTGCCAAATTTCATGGCCTACAATGCTTAGATTTCACGCTATAGACTACACACATATACACACACATACAGAGAAAGAGAGAGGAGGAGATCTCTTATTATGGACAGATGTGTTGAACAATGCATTTCGTTTATTACTTTCTTTATATACATAATGTATAAGGAAAGTATTGTGATGAGGTCGAAAATTCGAATTCGAGTTTTCGACGGGAGAGCACGTTTCAGACATCCCTGATCACGAATCAAACATTTTTGAGGTGATGTCTGTGTGTGTGTGTGTGTCAGTGAGTCTGTGGAGAGGATATCTCACGAAATAATGGAGAGATTCAAATGAAATTTGGTACAAAAACCACAATCCGTGAATACTGGAAGCCTGTTGTTTTTAAATGTAATCGAATTTTCAGAATCCAACCTAAATTTTCGAGTGAAATTTTGAAAAAATCATCAAAAAATCAAAACCTTTAATAAAGTTATGCAAATAGACATTTCTTATGTAATTTTTCCTTAGAAAACGATTGACATAAATTTTAGAACGCTAATATAAACCATTCTCGAGATATTGCACATTTTCAAAATAAATTTATCAAAAAGTCCCATAAATTAAAAAAAATATATTAACAGTTGAGAAACATGTTCACTTGTCATATGTAATATCATGCGCCAAATTTGGTAATCTCATTCTCATAGATCTAGCTCGTTCCAATCATGAGAAAAGATACTTTGAGTAATACTTTTGTATTTGAACACCAATAGTCATTTATGTGCTATAAGAATAACTTATTTCTCCGTACGTAACGCTTAGTGAAATTTTTGCGACGAATTTGGAGACTTTTTAAATGTTGCCAAATTAACTGAAATCTCACCAAATGGATAAAAATGACGCTAAATCAATGAAAATGACGACTAATTGACAAAAATTCAATATCTTGGAAAAAATATAAGTATCTGCTATAAGAAAAATCTATTATTTTTACTGTAAAAGTAGTAAATCCATTGCATTATATAATGAAAGTCATGTGTTGCCCACATCAGATTTTTTTTAATGCTTTCAACTTTCTCTTCACAAATTCAGTGACGTAACGTAGTGATATATTTTCAGTAAGCTACTTTGCATAAAATAATCTGATGTCAATATGATATTGTACACTTAGTGCACATTATGCTAAATATGATATATTGTTTATAACGAAATGTTTAATGGGAAGTCGTAAATATTAAATATGATTTTAAACACTTTCTTATTCACCTGTAGGAATTTCTTTATTCTTAACTATATTTCTGTTCTAATAAATGTACTTAATATGTTCAAAAGTAAGAAAGCTTATTAAAATACTTGCATGCCTTTACCAAAACTTATGGATGCAATATTAAATAAAAATACTTGTCTTTAAAGTATTTATTTACCACTTTCTATATACTACAATATTTTTTGAATATTTATCGGATAAAATAAAACCTGGGATTTAAAATTATTCTTATTTTTCTCTTTTTACTTTATCTGTTTTATCATCTCAGATATTTGAATGGGCATAAAAAGCAAAGTATGAAAGGTATTAACATTCGAAATATTTTCTATTTTATAAAATATCCTCAGTTTTTTCTGCAATTATCAAGTAATATTCAAAAGTATCAGCAAGTTTTCTAATGCTCTTGAAACAGATTATAGTTTACAAGCATTTGTTTATGAATCAAATCAATCCCGTTTTGTAAGATAAAAAAACATATTTGTATTTCTGCTACTAACTTTGTTAGATTCGTAAACAGATTTGGAGAACTTAGTAGTATAATCATCTTGAACATATTCCAACTTAATGCTTTGATCTTCCACGTTTTAATTGCATAAGGCGATACGTCTAATCCTCAAATAACAAATACAAACTTACTTTAAAACTATAAGATTTATTTAAACTTAAGACACAAATTAATTTTATTTGAGCCTGAGCGCTTTTTGATGTTATACGGCGCCTTATCAGAGACTTATGATAAATTGCAAGTATTCTGGTACTTTTATATTCAATTTACCCGGTAATCAGAATTTGCATATTGTGATTAACCGATCGGAACAAACATTGATGCAGAGTGAAAAACATAAACCAAACATATTACACAGCAAATATATAAAGCTACAAAATGCAAAACCGAAAAACGAAAATCCAGGACATTTAAATGTTTCAGGATGTCGATAATGGCTTCACCTCCATGGAATCCAGGATAAAACGCCAAACAAATCTGAATTTCTGAACAGGATCAAAATTAAAAATCTGATGTGGGCAGCACATGACTTTCCCTGCAGATTTATATCCACATTCTCTTTATTTTAATTAAATTTATTTCACTTGTAATTCAATTTTCTTTCTCATTCGGTAACCGGACTTATTTTCAAAGGTGGCTTAGAGGAAATACGAAAAAATTAAATATCTCGAGAACGGCTAGTCCCAGTGTAATGGGGTTAGTCTTATTCTTTTCTTCGTTAAAAATTACGTATTTAACAAGCATTTAATGGATGTATTAGAGCATACGTAGTTCTTTAGTTTAAATTTTGACGATTTTTGCGGGCCATTTTGCAAAAAAAAAAGGCAGGTTATTTTTTTCCGAATCTTCCCAAAATCTAATCTGCACCAGGGTGACCCACAAGTGACTTATCTACCGAATTTTGCGATATTCGGTCCATTAGTTTTTCAGTTAGAGTGGATAAAACTTTTGAGGGCCATTTCGCAAAACAATGCGGGTTCTTTTATACCGAATCGTACCCAAAACTAAACAGCACCAGACTCGCCCACAAGTAGCTACCTACCAAATTTTGTGAAATTCGGTCCATTAGTTTTTTAAGTAGAGTGGATACAAAATCTGCACACTCAGACACACAGACACACACACAGACGTCACGCTAAAAATGGTTTTTTTCGTATTCTAGAGGTCTTGAAACGTGTAGATCCGTCGAAAACTCCAGTTGCGATTTTCGACATGATTCCAATACTTTCCCTATACATTACCATGTATTGCAGGGAAAGTAAAAATGGAATCCTCATATAAATGAATAAACAGAGATTAAAAAAGTTGGGTATTACGGTGATTATTGCAACAGGTTTTATTAAAAGTTTTATTAAACAAAAGGACAAAATGATCATTACTAACAGTTGTCCCATCAGTGGAAAGACTTTATGTTTCTAATATCACGAGCATGCTCGAACAATGTAGTATCTCAAAACCCAATCCTTTTAGTATTAACAATTTTAAATGTATTTCATATTTATTGTCAGGGAAAATAAAAGGATACAAATTGTATATTAGTATTACTAAATGGACTATATTTATTAAATTGCTGGAGATATAAAAAAATATTCCACTGATAATAAGTCATTAGTCTGTTTGTAAAAGTGAATTACATTTTTCTCGGAGGGCAATTTTTTTTTTTACATAAACTAGATAGATCATTTTGAAAAAAAATTTGTATTTGATACAAAATAAGTAATACAGTAGTTAAATAAATTATCCTTTGCAAAAAATGAAAATTAAAATCGTACGCTCTAGTTCATAATTTTTATTTTCTCATACATAGATCTAAACCAATTGGGAAACCAATGCAAAGAAAGGATTGGATTTCCGAAAATTTTCGATTTCGATACTTTGATGCTATTATTTGAAGACCCTCAGAACACGTTTTGACTATTTTTGTCCGTCTGTTTGTCTGATGTCTGTTGTCAATTCATTGTGTACACAATAGCAAATAATAATGGATTTTCATGAAACTTTATATACGGCTTTGTTATAAAAAAATCTAGAACGAGGTAGAATTTTCTTAAAATCGAGCGAAAACTGGAAATTTCATTCTCAATTTTACATTTTTACTTTCCTTACATACATAATGTATAAGGAAAGTATTGTGACGCGGTCGAAAATTCGAATTCGAGTTTGCGAAGGGAGAGCACGTTTCAAGCAACCTCGATCACGAATCGAACACTTTTGAGGTGATGTCTGTGTGTGTGTGTGTGTGTGTGTGTGTGTCAGTGAGACTGCGGAGACGATAACTCACGAACGAATGGAGCGATTCGAATGAAATTTGGTATAAAAATCACAATTCATGAATACTGGAAGTGTATTGTTTTAAAACACAATAGAATGTTTAGAACCCCTTTAAATGTTGGAGTGAAATTTTGAAAAAATCATCAAAAAATCAAAACCTTTAATAAAGTTACGCAAATAGACATTTCTTATGTATTTTTCCTTAGAAAACGATTGACATAAATTTTAGAACGCTAGCATGAACCGTTCTCGAGATATTGCACATTTTTCAAATAAATTTATCAAAAAAATCCCATAAATTAAAAAAAAATATGAATTGTTGAGAAACAAGTTTAGTTTTCATATGTAATATCATGCGATAAATTTGGTGACAACAATCTCAAGGATCTAACTCGTTCCATTCACGAGAAAAGATACTTTGAGTAATACTTTTGTATTTAAACGCCAATAGTCATTTACCTGCTGTAAGAATAACTTATTTCTCCATCCATAACGCTTGGCGAGATTTTGGCTACGAATTTAGCGAAATGTCGCCAACTCGGCGACATTTTTAAATGTTGCTAAATTAACGAAAATATCGCCAAATGGATAAAAATGACGCCAAATCAATGAAAATGACGACTCATTGAAGAAAATTCAATATCTTGGAAGGAATATGAGTATCTACTATAAGAATAACATTTTTTGTAACTGTAAAATTGCATTATATAAGGAAAGTCATGTGTTGCCCACAACAGATTTTTTAACATGGCAGTATAGGGCAAAATTTGATATTATCATGCATAAAAGTTTTTTATTTGTGACTCAAAACTCAATGGTCGTGAGATGTAATATTTTCAATCATTATTGTGAAAAATAGCTGCGATACAAATTTTTTTGTTCGTGGCGTCATTAGCTCCCCTTGGGGGGGGGGGGGACAAATTATCCACCTGAAGGGTACATTGTCAAATATGGTATCAATCTAAAAAATTTTTCAAGCCCTTTAAAGTGAATGGTAACACGCTATAGTTGTAATCGTTTGAACTTAAGATACCGATTTTCGAAATTTTTTCTTAGGAAATTTGAGAAAATGAATTTTGTATGAGAAAATCGATTTGAGCTACATTCCAATTAATTTTTATTTAAATTTGTGTCCGATAATTCAACAACATCATTTCTTTTTAATCGTTAGTTTCCCAATCGTTAGAAGTATTTCCCAATAATAATAAGAAAAAGTACAACAGTACCCGATCCCGTATTCTAGAATTATAAATTCCAAGGTAACCAGGTTTTTTGAACCCGAGGATTCTACCGAACGCTATATTATATAACGTGATATTCGCGTAACATACATACATAAAACAGTGTTTAATTGTTAATTTAAGACACTATAATGAATTAAAACTATTGATAAATTAAATAAGACACAGTAATACACTACCAACATTTAATAAAGTAATAATAAAATTTACATTCTGTACACTACATTATGTACTACATGTATTTAATTACCAACATTTAATAAAGTAATAATACAATTTACATTATCTACTACATGTATTTATGTCCGCTCTCTCTATCGGACGTATGAAAAATAAATTCTAACGTTTAACTTAATCCTTAAGATATGATAGAGCAATGAAAAAATACAGTACACTTGTATTGAATACTATCGCATTCAGTTATAAGTGTTAATAGACTAAAAATAATTTATTTCCATCAAGAGGCTGCATGAGCATTGACAAAAAAGTATTATTGTTACACATTTCATAAAAAAAATCTTACGTACGTACCTATACATAATTCGAATTAAAAATATTTGTAAAAAATATGCCCGTCGTTCTGATTAAAGAATGCGAACTTAGTTTCGGTTTGAAACTAATAAACCGCTTATTTATTTAATTTTTCAATTTTATTTCGAGCCACGGGAAACGACGGTTAACTGAAACCGCGGATATGGCGAAAAGCCTATTTAACAGAGCCAAAAATTTCAAATTAGTCAATTGCAGCTCTTTTAACAAATTAGTATATTTAAAGCAAAAAGCATAACTGTAGAAAAACCCAGGTAATCATGGAACACAGTAAATATGAAATACAGGTAGTTTTATGGCAATTTAAATCTGACACATAAAGATAATGACATTATACTACATTTATTTTGTGCTTTTGTACTCTTTTTATAATAGAAGCATACATATAAACCTTAATTTTATCTTAGTAATATTACGTCGAAGTGGGTTATCCCAGGAATTGTGGGTGTACTCTGAAGATACAAAAATGAGTCTACATTTCTGGATAAATAACGTTTTCATTTAAAGGCATTAATAAGCGTAAACTGGAGCAATATATGGCCAATAGCTCGTTAACTATTTTACAAGATCGCTAAATGACTATCAGATACATAAAACAGCAATTAAGTGCCCAGCTAATTCACAAAATAGTCCATATCATTCTTACAACACTGACATATCACACAATTCAATGTAGTTCGTATCACGTCAACTGCTCTTCAACTTAACGATAACTTCTTTTATATACACTTCGTAGAAATTTGTAGAAAGGGTTTGTATTTCCAAGAATATTCGATATTTCGAGAAAATTATATTATATTTGAAATGCCGCTTAAAGTCGCCAAGTTGGAGACAAATTATCCAATCTGACAACCACACCACAAAAAGTCAAATTATGGCAATTAACGTAATAGGAACGGCTGCCTGTAAAGATATATTTTTCTTCTGAGGACTCAAAGGAAACCCCAGAAATAAAAATATAATTCGTAACAACAATTTCCGTCGTTACAATTAAGGGGTTATCTTATTTTCCCCAGAATATATTCATGCTTAGAAATATATTACATTCAATTAATTAGCAAATTTTTAGCTAAAGAAAATTTAAAAGAATAATTTATTGTCGCAAAATACGCTAAACAAATTATCAAATCATATATAAAGACTGGAAATCTATAAGAAATTTCCAAGTAGAATAATACATTTATTTTAATTTTCTTTCGCTTTGAAATAACAAGCTAAGCAAATTAGGAACATATTTACTTTGGAACATTTCGTCTTTTCATTATAAGCCAATTTCTCATTGCAAATAGAGAACTCTAGTTAGAAATACTATGCGTCGGTAATATATACATTTTCATCATAAGCAAAATGTTTTCGGTCTCCTTCGAAATAAATGCTGAGCTTATATTTCAAAGAAGTAAGTAGTTTGCGAGGAAGGAGATCGTTGTTAATTAGTTTTAAGAAAATATTTGTAAGCAAAAACATTTTCCTCAGAAACTGTTTATTAGTATATTATATTACTGTTTCTCAGAGCGAAGAGATTTATTAATTTTGCCAGATGGTAGTGTATATTTTATTACCTCTTTCAAGTAAGGAGGGATTTCTTAGGTTGCATGTAGATGAATGCAAAAATATGTTTTTTCCAAATTAGGCTGTGTAAAATGAATGAAGTTATTTTTTGTAGGTTAAAAAATGTTATATGTAGATATACTATAAAGGCTGAAGCATCCGCACTAAAATCTGTCGAATTGCAAGTCGCAGTTCAAATTCTGCACATCCCGGTAAACAGAATCAAAAACTAAATAGCAAAAAATATTCGATTTAAAAAAAAATCGATCGAGGCTATTTCGATTTATGTCACTTTGAAAATTATCGTCCCATTTATGCTAATGAAAACATTCTTTTTCGGTGCCTTGTAACGTGCGTAGAAATACCAACTTTGTTGTTTGGTTAAATATATACTCTATAACAAAAAAATCGACTCACCAAGAAGGAGTTGTCCGATTGTAATGAAATTTCGTATGCAAATACATTTTGAGCGAACATGCAAATGAATAAAATTTGGTGTCCAATGAATAAATAGTGGGAGCTCCAACGCATCGGAGTGTATATAATGAGCGATTCTGAGTTTGTGGTAAAAATTTCTGTTGCATCTCGATAGCGGACGGATATCTTACGTCTTTGGTAGTCATTTATGGCACACTGACAGCACAGTGGTACGTAGACAACATTCTACGACCGGCTGTGATGCCGTTCCTGTTTTTCACACCCCTGACTTACTTTTCAACAAGATAATGTCCGGCCGCACACGGCACATGTTGCTATGAATTGTCTTCAAACTTGCTCAACACTTCCTTGGCCAGCTAGGTCTCCTGATCTCTCTCCCATAGAGCACATTTGGGACGTCATGGGAAGGCGATTGCAACGCTCCCGGAATGTTGACGATTTATTCTGACAGTTGGAGACAATTTGGCAAGACATTCCGCAAGACACCATCCGTGAACTTTATCAGTCTATACCACGGTGGGTGACATATCTTGCATCCAGGTCAGAGGTGGACCAACGCATTATCGACTTCCTCACATTGTATACGGTCAAATTCTAAATCATTAAATTGTTCTAAAATTTTAATCGTTTCTTTTTCTATGTATGTTCCTCACATCCACCAATTTTTATCACAATCGGACAACTCCTTCTTGGTGCGTCGATTTTTTTTTTGTTATAGAGTGTATTTTATGGACTTTGAGCTCTTTTTCTACGAGCAACGGTAACCATTTTGAGTCTTTAAACACCTTGGCTGTACTTTAATCTACTCTTAACACTAGGCTGAATTGTACTGTCTGGGCTCTTCGGTCACCATGCTGGGAAAATTCGATTTCGTAAAATAATGGCTGAAATTACTTAGTCCCCAAAGTATCCGCTAGATGGAGCTCGTACGCCTGTGATATCACTGAGCAAGTAGTGAAGTGTGGTGTATATAATGGTGAGGGCCAATTAGTATTTTGTTATAAAATGAATTGTCACCTATTCATTATACCTATGTCACTTATTTATATATTGTCACCCACATTCCTTTTTTTATTCTCCATTCTAAAGATATGCCTCTTCTTTAGGCAATGAATGATTCTACATGAAAACGGATACATATTTTTTCGTACTTTTTTACTGCAATAATGCTATATTTCGTTCTAAAAATATATGGACTATCTCTTCTTTAGACATTAAATGATTCCATGTGAGTGTGATTAAAAATTTTATGCACATTTTGCTCTTTTATAATTTATTTTTATGCTTTATTATTCTTATGCTTTATTCTTAATGCAAAAATTTTCATTCGCCGATTTTGTACTTTTCCTAAATCGTTCTCGTATAAGGACAATTTTTATTTTTCTCATAATAAGCACTGATTTTAGCTAGCCATCAGTGAGAAAAGATATATTCAGTGATGCAATATTTAGTTATGAAATATTTATTTTAATTAGAAGCATTCTTTTGAAATGCAAAATCCAAAAGAGCCTTTGAATTTATGTTATTGTCTTCTCACAA
Organism: Amaurobius ferox; assembly: GCA_951213105.1. Taxonomy (NCBI): domain Eukaryota; kingdom Metazoa; phylum Arthropoda; class Arachnida; order Araneae; family Amaurobiidae; genus Amaurobius; species Amaurobius ferox. The sequence continues at coordinate 44,989,637 of OX578153.1, read as the reverse complement.
AACAAAAATTTGTTTGTTTATCAAAAAAGTCGTGTATTGGTTGCCCACCAGGGTTTCAACATTTCGTTGAAAGGTTGTTTAATGCTAAAGTGAGTTTGTCAATAATGGTTTTGTTTTTGATAAATATAGTGAATTGATCTTATAACACCAATTAATTGAGAGTTAAATGAAATGTAACTATATTGTCAGAAACCTCAATCTATTTTGTTTCTGATAAATTTAGTGAATTGATCTTATAACACCAATTAAGTAACAGTGAAGGGAAATGTAACTATTATATTAACAAAAAACTCAATTATATATAGGTCATATGTGGCTTCTCTAATTTTCATGTGGTCACATCTTGTGTTGAGTATACTTAGTTAATTTTAAAATGTGCACTGTAAAAACAAGCGGTCTTGGTTTCGTGTGCAAAGAAGAATTACAGTTATCTTCTACAATGATTAAATTTTTCTTACCCAAAATAATTTATAGTTTGAACGACGATTTATTATGTACGCAAAAGACCAAATTGAAATAAATCTGGTACTACGGTCCTTTTATTCACAGTACTCTAGGTCCTCTTATGTACAGTACTCTATGGTCTTTTATACACCTGCGGTTTAAAATATGCTCAGATCTGCTACGAACATTCCTGCATATTCATATTCACAACTCATTTATGTTCACACGATTCACAACTTATATTCAGGTTCTATGATTTCGAACACCAGATTAACTGTGAACTGCATGGCGTGTGGAATTTTGGTGTTTGAGACTTCATAAAAATGTAGCATCAGCAGATTGTTTTGGTCGGAAAAACACTTTTCTTAACAAAAACATTTTTGAAAACTAAACCTTCTTTCTTTGCAATAAAATAATCTTGAGAATAAACTGAACAGGAGAATTGATGGTAAATTTCGAATTTTTTAATTGTCGATTTAGAGGGTTCAGGAAGTTTTCTTTCCAACTATGTGCCACGGTAATTCATTCTCAAACTAGAAGTTAAAAGTGCCCTTTCTTTCCATGTGACACCTTCAGAGCCTTGGGAATTCCTTGCTATTTTTCTCAGATTATGTTCTTTTGCTGTTTATATTTCTTTTTCTCAACGGGATCAATACATTTTTTATGGTACACATATTTTCGGACGAACAAACGGTGAAATGGGCTACTCTTTCATTATTTCAAGGATATTGAATTTTCATCCATTAGGTATCATCTTCATTGATTTAGAGTCATTTTTATCAATTTGGAGATATTTTCGTTAAAATGGCAACACTATAAAATTCGCCAGGTCAGGGATAGCCCGCCAAATTTGTCAACACAATTTTCAGTACGGACGAACCGAGAAATAGATTTTTCTAATATTCTTTTTAAGGTATTGACTTTACATCAATAAAACACCATTTTAACTTAGTTTCATATTTATCAATTTGGCAACATTTTTATCAATAGATACATTTTAAAAAGATAGATACATTTTAAAAGTTGGTGATATCCTGCTAAATTTTTCTCCAAGCATTATATGCGGAGAAATGGGTTATTATTATCTTATATAATGAAAAAAGATTATCTATGTGTGTGTGTGCGTGTAGTTTGTAGAAGGAAATCTAATCGTCGTGAGGTCATGAAATTTGGAACACAGGTATTTCAGGGCACGAGAAGGTAAACCTCGGCTTTATTTTGTTTTTATTCGATTTAGTGTTTAGTAATGGGTTTTTAATTTCTAAAATTCCACCATTTAGTTAAACTAATTATTTTCATTCTTCCCTGCTGCAGACTCGCAGATGATCGAGCAGTTTGGCAGACAATTAATTTGGAAGAAAAACGTAGCAAGTGTATTTATAGCTTTAATGTTTTCGAAATCTGCGAATTCACACGATGTTATACTATGTTTTCTTATTTAGTGCTTGCAACATACCCCTTCTTCGTACGGAGTATATAATATAATGAAAATTAAAATTCACAATCATGTGCAAATTCCTACAGTATGCTAAATGACACTGTCAATCAAAATATTCTATTAAAATATTTAATTTAATGCTCCTAAAATGAAGTTTAAGAATATTTGTTCTCGCTGTACAAAATTATCTTCACGGGTTTTCTGAAGAATAAAACATCCTGGTCCCAGTAGTAAATAAATTTACAAAAAATATTGAATTGAATCTCTGGATGCAAATTAAAAGCGCTAAACTTGAATGGTACTATTTATATTCGAGACTATTAAAAAATATACCCGTGTATTAGTAAAAGATTGCACGTACTACAACATATGAATTTCTAAAATATTTGTCAAAATAAAACATATAACGTAATAAATTGAAAATATCAATAATCCCCTAATCTTTAAACCCAAAGGCCGCCATTGATGAAAATATATGTCAATATATATCATAATATATGCCAATATACCTGCACTACTTATATTCTCATAGATTAGAATATATACCAGTGCATTTGTAGAAGATTACTCGTACAAAGTATATGAGTTTCTACAATTTTTGCCATAATAAAAGAATAGCTTAATAACTTGAAAGTATCAATCATCCCTGAATCAATAATCCTCGAAAAAATCAATAATAACAATGATTAAACCTGAAGATCGAAATTGATATTATCCAGTAAAAAATACAATGTCAATGGAATTTATTTTATATATATATATTAATTATTCAAATCGAAAATGATTTGATAAAAATCGTCTGCTGCATAAACACATTGTATTTAGATCCGTTTCTAATCGACATGATATCATTTTCTTCAAATAAAATGATGGAAAAAACATCTATCTCTATGGAAGTTTAGACGACATTTTCGTCAATTTAGTGACATTTTAAAAAATAGCCAAATTTATCGCCAAGTGGTACTGACAGTCCCACTTAGCGACAAATTAACAAAACACAATCACAATACTATTCTTTAACAAAACATAATTAATTTCATTTATTAAACTCAATTTTATCAATTTCATGATATTTTTATGGATTTACAAATATTTTTAATAATTTGGTGACATTTTAATAATTCGCTAAATGTGTTACTAAGTAGGACGGATGGACTGATAGACAAATGTTACTGAAACATCATTTCAGCACTCTTCCAAAAAAGCAAATTTAATTTCGTTGATTTAACGTCGTTTTTATCAATTTGGGGACATTTTCGTCAATTTGGAAACGTTTAAGAAAAGTTGCCAAATTGTCCCGCCAAATTCGTAGATCTGAATTCGTAGATTTGAAGAGTAAAATATCCCGATCGCCTTTGTATATACTACATTACACTAACATTGTATAAGACCCACTAAAATTATATTAAACACTAAAATTGTATTAGAAGATATATCGGTTCTACTCTTATTCTGTTTCAACAATCGTCTAAATGAGTTTATTGGCTAAACACAATACATGAGTTTATTCCATAAAAAGTAAAATATCTCAAGAACTACTTTGAAATTGAAAAAAATCTGATGTAGGCAGCACATGACTTTCATTATGTAATGCAATGAATTGACTACTTTTGCAGTTAAAAAACTTTATTATTTTTATAGTAGATATTTATATTCTTTCCAAGATATTGAATTTTCGCCAATTAGTCGTCATTTTCATTGATTTAGTATACGCTTTATCCATTTGGCGAGTTTTTCGTTAATTTAGCAACATTTAAAAAGTCGCCAAGTTTGCGACATTCCACCAAATTTATCGCCAAAATCTCGCCAAGCGTTATGGACGCAGAAATAAGTTATTCTTACAGCAGATAAATGACTATTGGCGTTCAAATACAAAAGTATTACTCAAAGTATTTTATTTTCATGACTAGAACGAGCTACATCCAAGAGAATGAAGTCACCAAATTTATCGCATGGAAATAATTTATCACAATTTATTACATATGAAAGTGAACATGGTTCTCAATAGAAAATATATATATATATATTTTTTATTTTATATGATATTTTGATAATTTTTTTTTAAATGTGCGATATCTTGAGAACGGTTCATGCTAGCGTTCTAAAATTTATGTCAATTGTTTTCTAATGAAAAATTACATAAGAAATGTCTATTTGCGTAACTTTATCGGAGGTTTAGATTTTTTGACGATTTTTCCAAAATTTCACTCGAAAATTTAGGGGGGTTCTGAACATTCGATTGCGTATGAAAACAATATGCTTCCAGTATTCACGGATTGTAAATTTTGAACCAAATTTTGTTCGAATCGGTCCATTCGTTCGTCAGTTATCGTCTCCACAGACTCACTGACACACACACACACACACACACACACACGCATACACACACATACTTTCACACACAAACACACACACGCACTCACATACAAACATCACTTCAAAAATGTTCAATTCTTGAAACGTGCTCTCCCGTCGAAAACTCGAATGCGAATTTTCGACCCCGTCACAATACTTTCCTTATACATGATTGTATGTAAGGAAAGTAAAAAGGGGCTCAGTCCTGCACAAAATCATTCATGTAGGTAACTGCCTGCAAAAACTCGTGGTCTTGCTATTGTTAGTCTATTCAGAAAGCGAACTCGCAGCTCAAATAATTTGCCTTTGACTTTGACATTAAATATTTCTTAAACTGCAATATATATCAAAAACCAGTTTATTTCATGGTATTCTCTAAAGCTTTTTCTACAGGTGTACCAAATTTTATATTTTTATATGGACATTTTTTGCGGTACGAAGCAACGAATCTCTAGAAACGAGAAATTTGTCAAACAGAGGCAGCGGCGTAGTCAGCTACTTTTTTTACTTTCCCTGCAATACATGGTAATGTATAGGGAAAGTATTGGAATCATGCCGAAAATCACAACTCGAGTTTTCGACGGATCTACACGTTTCGAGACCTCTAGAATACGAAAAAACTATTTTTAGCGTGACGTCTGTGTGTGTGTCTGTCTGTGTGTCTGTCTGTGCAGATTTTGTATCCACTCTAAAAAATTAATGGACCGAATTTCACAAAATTTTGTAGGTAAGTTACTTGTGGGCGGGGCTGGTGCTGATTAGTTTTGGGTACGCTTCGGAATAAAAGAACCCGCCTTTTTTTGCGAAATGGCCCACAAAAGCTTGTATCCACTCTAGCTGAAAAACTAATGGACCGAATTTCACAAAATTCGGTAGATGAGTCACGTATAGGTCACCCTGGTGCTGATTAGATTTTGGTACGATTCAGAAAAAAATAACCTGCCTTTTTTTGTAGAATGGCCCGCAAAAATTGCCAAAATCTAAACTAAAAAGCTACGTATGCTCAAATATATCCATTAAATGCTTGTTTAATGCGTAATTTTTAACGAAGAAAAGAATAAGACCAACCCCATTACACTACGACTAGCCGTTCTCGAGATATATTAGTTTTTTTCGTATTTTTCCACCCCACCTTTGAAAATAAGTCCAGTTATCAAATGAGAACGAAAATTGAATTAAAAGTGAATTTCATTTAATTGAAATAAATAGAACGTGGATATAAGAGTGCAGGGAAAGTAATGTGCTGCCCACATCAGATTTTTAATATATAGAGATGAATTTTAAATGCATGCTTTAAATGTTCTGAGTCAATATATGCATAACGGATTGTTTCATACCACACTAAAAACAACACAAAATACTACCGAATTTGCAGCTGAAAACGTACTATATCCCTTAAATTTGGATACGTACCCCATTTGCACAAACTATGATAACTACAGTCTCTCAAAACCTATTAAAAGCTTGCTTTAAACAATTTAATAAGCTTCGAATATTACATATTTTACTAAGACATTCCTATTAACTATATAGATAATGTATGCCAACCTAAGTTTCCCAAATAGTTTACTCAACAAAACGTTAGTTAACAAAACGAAAAACCCATAATTCTTCGAGAAATTTAAATTTAAATAAAATATACTTAATAGATTTATTCCAGGACTTTACTTATTTCCTTAATTAAAAGTTATTGTTAAAATAGTTTCTGCTTAATTGAAAGTTACAGGTTCAATTAAACAAAAGGCAGCAATAAAAACTTCGAAATATATTAATATTCTTTAAAATTAGTTGTAATTGGGCGTGAAATTGATTGCAGCAAACTTTCAATGCTGCATGAAAACTCCAAATTCTTCTTGCAAAGTAAACTTGCACTATAGATACATAATTGAAAGAAAACTATATAAAGGAATTTGAAGTAATTAATCAAAAATATCTTTCTCTCTGTATATATATTCTTTCATGAATGGATGAGCTGGGTCCATAAGAATGATGTACAAAGATTGGTCGCATCATATGGAAAGTGAGCCTATTTGATAATATTTAATGCTTTTTACTTTCCCTACATAGTATAATCCATACCGAAAGAGCTGTGATGTGATCGAAAATTTAAATTCGAACGTTCGATGAAAGAATCACCTCTAAGCTCGAATCAAATGTTTTGAAGTGATGCCTGTGCGCATATGCCAATATGCCATATATATATATATATATATATATATATATATATATATATATATATATATATATATATATATATATATATATATATAATAGTTCATTTTTATGTAGCTGGTTATTTTTTTTTTTGTGTACATTCTAAAGTTTAAGTCAATAAAAATAAAAGCCATGAAAAATAATAAAATAAATAAAAGGCACACATACACGCTCATCTCTAGATAATGAACTTAAATATATAAATTAGGTAAACGATTTGCTAATCGTATACCTAATTTTTGCATTTAAGCTATATTTATGATTTGATAGAATATATATACATTTAAAAATATGCAGTTCTAATTCTGTACTTATAACAAAATACATTTAATGTTTACAAACTTAAATAAAAAATAAAAAAACATTAAATATAGGTTATTAATAAAAGAATAATATAAAAGCTGCAGTGTTTCCAATTTCGAACCCAGAGGAATAAATGCCGTATTTTCCTATCGGAACAAAAGCCAGAAATATATAAATGACTGCAATAATATTTAATTCTTACTTTTCCTTCAAAGATAGTAGCGATAAAAAAATGAAGCGATATCAACATTGTGAGAATGTATATGTTTCAATGGCGACACTGAATGGGATGTGTTACTATTTTTTATTTCTTCTGACGTGGAATTTTGAAAGACAGTTGCCAGAATGTATTGTATTTTCCCTGACTATAAAATGTTGCTGTTTATTGAGTTTTTTTACAGATTTCATGTGTTAAAAATATCTGGAGGAGTTTACACACAAATTTTTTATACATTAATGTTGTACAGGATGATCGACAATTTATATAATGACTGAAAATTTAAAATAGTAGAATATATTTCAGTTAGGTGCAACTAAGACACTCTAAATAATCTGACGTGGGATAGCACATGACGAAAGAATTTGGGAGTTTTTATGAAATATTTCCAAACTTTTCCAGAAGCAGTTAAAGATGAGCATCAGTAAATCTTCTGCCCTATCCGTTCTTTGTTAACTTTCGCAGAACGCGTTTTCCGCCGAAATTCTGCTCAAACAGTTGCGGAATATTTTCTGAAAAATAAAATGCAATTCTTAGATTATATTAAAACTAAATTTAATACTTAATAAAATATAGAATATATTTTTTATTGCAATCAACAATATATTTGGTGCTGCCATCTGTTGTCGTAATTTAATTCATACCCACTATTTTTATTTTTAATGAAAATTTCTAAATGTCTATTCCTACTAATACGGTATTAAATACAACAGATCATATATAATAATGCCACAATCACGAAAAGGTAATTGAACTTGGACATGAAGACAATGGAACTTGAAGACAAGGCTGCAGTCCTCAGTGATATACATTCAGATCCTCTTATCAAATTTATAGAATGAGAAATTACCTTTCCTTGATTGCTGCATTATTATATATGATCGGTTGTTGTATTTAATACTGTTTTAGAAGGAATAGACATTTAAAAATCTTCATTAAGAAATAAAAATAGTCGGTATGAATTAAATTACGACAACAGATGGCAGCACTAAAATATTTAGGATTAAAATAAAAAATATATTCTATATTTTATAGAGTATGAAATTTGGTTTTAATATAAACTAAGCATTGCATTTTATTTTTCAGAAAATATTTCGCAATTGTTTGAACAGAATTTCGGCGAAAAATGTGTGCGCGAAAGTTAACAAAGCGCGGATAGGGCAGAAAATTTACTGACGCTCACCCTTAAGTGATCCAGACGGCGCTTGAGCGCTTTTGGGTCAAGGAAGTAGAAGCGCTCTGGAGCGCGCTTATGATATTGTTAACAGTCTATAATGCTTCTCAAAGATTTATAGACTGCAACCAATACTATTACGTTTTTCACACGTATGATATTTTTCACGTATCAAATCCTAACGGAATCGAATTATCAGAAAAAACGTTTTATTCCGAAAATCATTCAACTCCCCCCCCCCCCCCCGACACACACACACACACCTTGAAGACGTACAATTTGCACACTTATAGTAGTTCACGTGACTGAACCTAACTGAGCTATTCCAGACGACGCTAATCGCGAAGACTTTGACAACAATAAGCGTCATAATTAGCGCAATTTAGCAATAATCACTGTCTTGTGTTAAACAAAGTTACGCTTATTAGAAAAAGTTTGAATTTAGTTTTTAGAAGTACTAATTTCGCTGGCTTTTTATAGGCTTAAACACTAGTAGTTTCATTAGGAATATTTAAATTCATTGTCTACAAAATTCAAACTATCAGTATATATAATTAAAACATAATCAAATGCATATGTAGTCGAAAGAATTAAATAAAATTTTCAATAACTGCAATAATAATATTTAATACTTTCTTTTCATTTTTGAAAGATATTAACCGTACAAAAAAAAGATATTTTATCCACTTTGTGAGCGTATAAGTGTTTCGCATGTGACATTGAATGAAAAGCATTAATTTTTTTTTCTCTGCTCCCGAATTAGAAGTCTAAATGACAGTTGCCAGTGGAAATTTATTTTTTATGAAATATAAAATAGTGTTCTTTGTGCGTTATTTGCTTTGCAAAAAATATTTTGTGGACACCACATACCTTACCCTACATAATGGGATGACTAAATTCTTTGACATCAAAATTTTATCCACTGTGTGAGCGTATAAATGTTTTACATGTAACGTTTAATGAAAAGCATTGATTATTTTCTATGCTGCTGAATTAGAAGTTTTAATGACTGTTGCCTGTGGAAATTTACTTTTTACAAAATATAAAACAGTGTCCTGTCCTTTGTGCGTTATTCGCTTTTTAATAACTTTTATTATTAAAAAATACATTGTGGACACTACATACCTTACCCTACATAATGGGATGACTAATATTCTTTAACATCAAAATTTTATCCATTTTGTGAGCGTATAAATGTTTTGCATGTGACATTTAATGAAAAGCATTGATTTTTTTCTTTCCGAATTAGAAGTTTTAATGACAGTTGAAAGTGGAAATTTATTTTTTACAAAATATGAAATTGTGTCCTTTGTGAGTTATTTGCTTTTTAATAATTTTTATTATTAAGAAATACATTGTGGACACCACATGCCCTACCCAACATAATGGGATGACTAATATTCTTTGACATCAAAACTTTATCAATTTTGTGAGCATATAAATGTTTTACATGTGACATTTAATAAAAAGCATTATTTTTTCTTCATTTGTTCCTGAATTAAAAGTTTAAATGGTAGTTGCCAAGATCCATACATCAGGCACGACAGCCCAGTGGTAAGCGACGGGAATTGCACACAGTCGACCCGAGTACGATTCCAGCCTCGGCCCGTAAGTCCTTCTGCGAGGTTGGTGGTAGGAGAAAGAGGGTACTGTCTCCTCCGACTGGGTTCCGGTATAAATTTCGTGGCACTTTCCGGCCGTCTAAGCAGATATTTTTCACCTTCGGGTAGATCGGACGGTCTGTGTCGAAGAGGAAGAAGATCCTTACAATGAACTTTCTTTTGACCGGTTACTTTCTTAATTTTTGTTTGTATTCTTATTTTCAGTATCATGTACTGGGTAGTTTGTTCGTTGGTTACTTAAAGTAGTTTGTTCTTTGGTTACTTAAAGTAGTTTTGTTCGTTGGTTGGTTGATTATGTTGAAGATGTTACTATTGCAGCTCCCAATAACCGGTTCTTTCTCCAAACTATTTCTGTACAAGTTTTTTATCTAGTAGTTATAGAATTTATTCGAACTCTGATAATCGTGTTAATGATAAATAAACAAGCAGTTTCTCACATCTTCATAAACAGAGAAGTATTTTTATACACATCTTTGACATAAAAAGCTAGCTCATATAGCATCCAGAACCGATTGTTTATCGTTCTATTTCTTTACATCCTTTTCTATTCTATTCTCAATAATGGATATTTTTGAGTAGATTAATTTATTGTTATTTTTTTTAGCTGTTGAAATTAGTTGATATAGCTTCTAAAAGTGGTTCCCCATTTTTTCTGTGTTATATCCTTTTTTGACCTAGTAGTCTCAACCACTATTAATTGTATAACATTTTGATTCATAAATCTAACTATTGAAACCGGTCATTTCATTTCGTTATTTCCTTCTTAATTACTGCCTCATTCCTTTGGTCTACCTTTCTTTCTTTACAAGGGTTACCAGTTTTCCTTCCTCTGAATACTTTCAAATTTTACCAATACTTTAATGGTTCATATATATTTCTTATTTGTTTTTAACACTTTACAACATAGTTGAAAAGTGTTTACAGCTTTGTTCATTCCGTCTGTCTGTACATTCACACGATAATTGTCTTAAAAATGACATTGTCAAATTGAAATTTTAGTGTGTTACTGAGACGGTCTATGGGACACATGGGCATGTAAGTGAATAACATCACACAATTAGTTAATATCACACAATTAGTGAAGTTAAAATTCACAAATTACTTAGTAAATTTGGGGGCATATTAAAATTGCCCAATTATACATAAAAAAATTCAGCAAAATATATTCGACAGTTTTTTTTAAAATAAAAATTAAAATAATAATTGCACCCATATGATATGAAGAGATCACGTGACCCACTTCAAAATAAAATATGGCATCCATCTTTTATTCCAGGTGTAAAAATAGTGATTTTTAAAGTTTTTTTTTTAATTTATGTTTAGTGTTGCATCCTTCCTAATACCGCTTTATTTTTGCGTATTGTCTGTGCACCTATATTCTGTGCCAACGCAATTACAATATTTTTTAGTTTAAATGATCATGAAACTTTGATTACTTCCACAACGAAGCCTAATTTTAATGGATGCAGAATGTAAGCAATTGATTGTAAGATGAGTTGTATAAGAATTGCTGAATTTTTTCCACGCAAAATTATTTAACTCTGGAGTCTGGAATAGAAATGTATGAATGAAATATTCGCTGCTTTTACTTAGAGAGCCAGACGATTTATTTTTCGATGACGTCATTTGAATAAAGTTCATTTTTTTCAATGAAGTTTAAAATTTTCAAATATAATAAATTACTGAAGTACTGTGATAATTTAAAACATAACAGCGCTGAATGTATCACATTTTAAAGATGCTAAAATACAATTTCATTTCAGTTGAAAAGTATTTCGTAATCAATGCTTTATGCATGATTGAACTTTCTTATGTATATCTCATATTAGTGCTCAAGATTTCATCCTTAGTGCCAACTCCTCTAACCTTCGTGAGCGGGAGAAGGCCTCTATCGTACTGTGATGGTATATTTAATATTTATGGGTGTTTCTCAATGCCGACATCACCCGTTTGCATATTTTTTGCTGTATGTCTTATCTTTTTTAAATTGCTCGTGATTAGCCTCTTTGCAGTTAGTTCTCCGTTTTTGTTAAGGGTGCATATTGTTTTAACTTTTCCGTTTTGGTATGATAAAGGGGACTTATAAAGCCATCGAAACAATTGTAGTCACATAACTGACTTATGTCTGTGTTCTACAAGGAAGTTGTGTAAGTTCTTGTCTTACAAGCAGCAGTATGAGGCGAAACAGTCTAGTGATTAGAGCACGGGTATTGCATGCGGACTACTCAAGTTCGATTCCCACCTCTGCTCAAACTGCCGCCGTATTCAAGAGGAGTACGATCACGTTAAACATGTGGGTCAGTAAGTCCTTCCGACAGTATGGTGGTAAGTGAAGGAGGTCCCTGTGTATGCCCCACTCATTGGGTTCCGGACTAAATTGGGTGACAATTTAGCAAATCTGGCAACCGTCCAAACAGATACTTTACACCTTTGAGTAGGTCGGACGGTCTAGGTCGAAGAAGCAGCAGCAATGTATTTTTAGTGCACTATGTAATTCTTATAAAAACAATTAATTCCAAAAACCTTACTATCCCCCCCCCCTACTAATACAACATTCTTGTCCCCACAAACAGTGAACGTACTATATTTCAAATTCAGAATATTAATTGCCCTAAAGGGACAGGGAAAATTGATCTTCATTTTCAAGGATATTGAATTTTTATCAATGACATTTCTGTTAATTAAGCGGCATTTTTGCCTCGACCTTTTCAACAATATCGTTCATTTTGTAACATTTTTAAAAAAGACCAAATTGGCAATAATTCGCCAAATTTATCACCCAAATCAAACTATTTATGGATTCTAATTGCTTATTTTAATAGTGTGAAACTTTTTTGAAAAATGTATCCGAAAATGCGCACTACAGTACTGTGGCAATTAATTGAGAAATGTCATTTTTTTCGTTTTATCACACGTAAGCTTAGAAAGAAGCACTCCAAATTAGCCCAGAGTTCAAATCGCAGTTATTATTAAAGTAGCAGGTGTTCGTATGCACCTGGTAAGTAGCAGGTGTTCAAATTCCTCCGCCAGGTGACAGGTGTTCCGCACTGGTAGTTTCTCAGTTGTTGCGGGGGTCATTAGCGTCATGGATATCAGCTTGGAAACACGTGCTAAAGTGATTGCGCTTAGAGAGCAAGCACACTTCTAAGACGTTCGAGGAAATAGGTAAAATATGTGGAGTTAGTACAGCAAGTGTAGGGAGGATCTGGAAGCGGCTGTTAGAACGCGGGCGGAGAGTACGTCGATCGTACAAGAAGCAGCTTCTGACGCTTCGCATGAAGAAAAAAAGGTTGGAATGGGCACGGAAATACAAAGCATGGACTGAGAAGGACAGGGAGAAGGTTCTCTTTTCTGACGAAACACATTTTGTGGTTTAGGGATTTAGATCCATGTTCGTGAGAAGGAGCCAAGGAGAACCTCTCAATCAGCACCACATCAATCAAGCATCCACCCAAAAAGATGTTTCGGGGTTGTTTCAGCGTTTTGGGGACAGAATCTCTTGTTTCCGTAGAGGGATTGATGAACAGTGCCAGTTACGAAGTCATATTGACCCGCAAAGTGCATCCAACCATGGCTAAACTATGGCCGAAAGGAGATTGCGTTTTCCAACAAGACAGTGCGCCATGTCGCACTTCGAAGTGAATCAAAAATGTATGCTCAAAAAAAAATATTACCGTATTAGATTGGACCGGGAATTCACCAGACTTGAATCCCATAGAAAATTTGTGGGCTATTGTCAAAAAACGGCTTCACAAATTTGACTGTACGACGATGAACAAGCTAATTTTAGACGTTATTGACATATGGTTCAGAGACGTTGAAATTAAAACTGCATGTGCGTGGGCTACATGCCAAAACGTGTCTGTGATGTTATAAAGTCTTGGGGAGGTCATATCACTTATTAGTTTTAAATGTATCCATAGAAAATTTTAATAAAACTGAATTTTATAAAAAAAATGCATTTCTCAATTAATTGCCACAGTACTGTATCTTGAGAACGGTTCATGTTAGCGTAATAAAGTGCTTGTCATTTATTTTCTAATGATATATTTCATAATAAATGATTAGCTAGTTAATATTATTAAATGTAATGATATACTAGTTTTTAATTATTTTTTCAAAAACTAATTTTTAAATTTGCAGGCCATTCAAACATTCGATCACGTTTAAATTTAATAGAGTTCCAGTATTGTACGATTGTAAAATCGCACTTTTCAAGATAGTTGAAAAGTGTTTTGGGCTTTGGTCATTCTGTCCGTCCGTCCATTCGCACGGAAATTGCCGTAAAAACGACTTTATCGAAATGGAATTTTAATATAGGATTGAGACAGTCTGTGGGATGTTTGGGAATGAAAATTAATAACATCACCCCATCAGTTCCGGATTTAACCCGGGTTGAAAAAATTAAATACATTGAACCCCATGGGACTTAATTTTTCAAACATTTTTCAAGCGAAAAGAAAATTCACAAAAATGCCAGTAAAATATGTTTTTGACATATAAATTGAAATAATAACTGCATCCATGATATATGAAGAAATATAAGTCAATATAAGTTATATGATTGGAATAGTCATTGATTTTGCATACTTTCATGCTGCTTCCGCCTACAAATATTAACTTTCATCTAATTTTAAATTAAAATATTTATTTATTAACAATAATAACATCACGTTATAAATACATATAAATTGATTATTTATTAATTACCTTAAAACATATTATTCAAATTTAAATATCACTGATTATAAAAAGTATACCCCCAGCTAATGTTTAAATTTTAAACATCTTTTGAGCTAACATACACAGTAGTAGTTTAATTTTTCATTTCTGTCATAAGTTAATTCTCATTATATTTATTTAAATCATCTTATTTGGTAAGAGATTTGTTTCATAAGGTTTTTACAACCCCCTTAATCGCCATAATTAACATCATTTAGTCTTAAGTACTACCTAATGTTAAACAAAACCATACTTGAAGTTCCCTGGATTTGACAGACCGAAATAGTAGTAGCTTAATTAGAAATATTTAATTTCATTATCTACAACCAGCATTGTTTCGAAATTTGCTTTCAAATCCAATCTATCACCACATTTTACACACGTAGCAAAATGTATACGAAGTTGTATAAATCGAATACAATTATCAAATAACTGTAGTAGCAATGTTTAGTACTGGATTTCCTTTCATTTTTGAAAGATATTAACGGTGCAAAAAATACAGTTTATTCACTTTATGAGAGAATAAATGTTTCACAAGTGACATTGAATATAGAATATTAATTTTCTTTTCCCTGCTTCTGAAGTTTAAATGACAGTTGCCAGGAAAAGATATTTTTTACGAAATAAATAATACTGTCCTTTGTGCGGTATCTACATTTCAATAGTTTTTATTATTTAAAAAATATTCGTTGGCATCACATGACTTACCATATATAATACAATTAATTTCTTTCTTTCTCAGCAATATAATGGTGTTCCACAGAATTTTTGGTACTGAATTATTTCACGAAAATAGAAATTGACCTCTTTTGGCAGCTTATTTGAACAAACACTTACTTATTAATATCCACGTGCAAACTCTTTATCAAAATGCATTTCACATTTAATTAATATACAGTGAAATAAATAATAATTGACAACTCCAAATTCTTTTACGTCAAAATACAAAACTATCACAGAAAGTAACTTATTTCGTGAATGGAACAAACTAGATTCACGATATTAGCAGATATGTTACATAATATTATACTGCACAATGAAAGCAATAATGCTTGCTACCTTTTTAATTTTATGTAATTTTTTTATATATATTTAAAAAAAAAAACATTCAATACTTCATTAATGGTTCATGCTAGCATTTGAGGCATTCGTTTTCTAAAGAAACATTATTATTAAAACATTACGCATGAAATGATTACTTATTTAACAGTAATAAAAGTCCGGTCATATTTTGACCGGACATTATACCGGAGTCATATTTTAATGATTTTTTATTCAAAAATTGGCCATTATCTCGAAAACGGTTTATGCCAGTGTAGAAAAATTTATGGCATTGAATTCAAAACCTAAGTTTGAAATAATTATTTACCGTTGTTGAATTTATTGATTTCTTCAAAAATTCATCAGAAAATTGAAGAGGTTTTCTGCACATTCTATAGTGTTTAAATTCAAAAGGGTTTCAATGCTTGCTTATTGAAATATGCGTATCTAATTACATTCTTAACTCCCTATTACTTTGTAAAATATCGTATCCGTAACCTATCGTATCCATAGCACACTCAGGGCCCAATTGAGCCAAAGAGGGACCCAGGGCATGGTTTTATTTCGGGACCCTTATACAGCACGCAAAACACCATTATATACCGAAATTGGGGCCCAGTTATCGCATGGTTGCATTGTACATGTAGACTGCCATATAATTTAAAAAAATATATATTGACAAATGTGTCAGGAGGTAAAATCGTTATATTCTGAAGTTTTAGGCAATAAATATTTTTCAATGAATTATTTTCATAATTTTAGCTTCATGTTTTAATTTTAGGAAGATTTACTTTATGAATATTATTTTTTTTTAAAAAGTAAAAATTATTTCTTCATAAAATTTATAACATACAAAATTTAGGGGTCTAGGATTTTGAGACCCGTGAGTTAATCAGGCACTGCTTACACGAACATACTCACAGCATACGTGTGCATGTACAAAAACATGCTACATACACTAATACACACACACACTAACATACATACGCACACAATATACAGGGTCTTTATAATTAAAGTTCCACATTGAAATGACCATAAAAGGAAAACTACTGGACAGAATGTTATCAAACTTGGCAGTAGTTTACAGGAAGTCATGGGATTTTATTTTCCGAAGAAAAAAAAAAGTTCATAAACTCACCGTCAGTGGGGAATGGCGCTTTATGCAATATTGTTAAACGAAATAAGACATCAAGACATCGGTTTAAAAAATTTTAATCGTTTCTAAAACGTGTTACAAATCATGTTCAATGTGGCTTCCACTATTTTCTGAAAGTAAGTTAAATCGTATTACTGCGTTCTCAACAGTAGCTCTTAGCATATCAGAAGGAATGTTACGGAGGTGTCGGTGTATCACATTTTTCAATTCCGCCAAATTGTTTATGTTATCACCATAAACAGTGGCTTAGATACCACGATTTTTATGCCGGACGGGGTTCCACCTCAGATTGGTGTATTTGTCAAACTGTTACTTAAGCAACATTTCACGGATGTCCGGATTGTAAGCCGACACTTCCCCATTTCTTGGCCACCCCGGTCATCAAACCTCAACCCCTGTGACCTCCGGCTATGAGGTTACCTCAAAGACACTGTTTATGGTGATAACATAAAGTTTGATAACATTCAACACAAGTAATTATAACACAAGTTTGATAACATTCTGTCCAGTAGTTTCCCTTTTATAGCCATTTCAAAGTGGAACTTTAATTATAAAAACTCTATATACATGTACATTTGTATATACATATATATATATATTATGTATATTAAAAAATGTAATAATAAACAATTCAAGTAATATTGACATCACCATAAAAGCAAAACCACGGCCATAATGCCGATAAGAAAAAAGAACAGCCCCGTCCTAAATTCGATGATTAATCAGAATTCTTCTTCTTCAGGTCTGAGTATTTGATTCAATTAACCCAAACAAATACCTATTTCAGATTGAGCAACAGTGCATTACTATAAATGCTCAAACTTATATTGCAGGCATCAAGAGATGAAAAAATGAATATAAGAAAATTTGTATTACCATATGGCATGAACCCTTCTTCTTTGACCACTTGTATACACGATCAACCTCAACAACTTAAATTATCTTGAAGCACCGAAATGAACAAGTCGAAATATAACCAGGGAGGCAGTTACATATATATTAGTGTACAAATTCATTATATATCTAAATACTTCAAAATGTCATTAAATGTATGGGACCATTGATTAAATATACGGATCATTACCGTATATTTAATCAATACATTATGAAATCATTCATTCCATACATGTAGTTGTGGTATTTGGAGTATATTCATTTATAAGGTGTTGCACAGTTTTTATAAAAGTCATTACAAGTTTTATTCTGCGAAATAAAAATGATAAATTTTTAATCCTTGGTGTTAGTGAATTTTAAAATAAAAGTGTGATTCCTAAAATTTCTGCTCCTGTATTTTTTATTTCGAACCTCCCCCATTCCAATGAGCAGTTATTTTTCAAAGAACATCATATTCTGTGTTGTTTCATATGCTCTCATGCAGAAAGACCGAGTGCAACAGCTCGCAAAGCCTGCTTACTCAGTTTTCCCAATTGCATAATAAAGATCAATGATGTTGAGCCAAACACATGGAAATGTTTAAAGTCATTATCTACAGGTTACACTCTCTTGTAAATGGCGCCGAAAGGCTAGAAATATCATCACATTTTTCTTTTGTAACAAAAACTCGACGCAGTCGTCAGAATCGAATAAAATTTTCAAATGACTGTAATAACTTTATTTAATTCTAAACTTCCTTTCCTTTTTGAAGATACTAACGATGAAATATGAAACGTTTTCCATTTTGGGAGTGCATATGAGAGATCGTATTTTTCATGTACTTCTACTGGAATGGAATTTTCAGTGACATTTACTAAGAATTTTTTTGCTTTAAGTAAATAATATGAATTTGCGTACAGTCAAAAATAAATAGGATTTCAACGTAAAATGTAGCGCAAATAAAGATAAAAAATCATACGTACGTCCCTTTCTGGAATGGATTTAGTGAAACAAGTTAGGATAAATGAGATAAGCATCTGGGGAGATGAATCTATACACAATGTTAACGGACTTGGGAATTTTCCTTTGAATCTCCAAACTAGAGTGCGCATGCGCGTAGTGATAAAACAGGGAAAAAGTTAAACAAATATGGTTTTTCAAAGCACTCTAAACATATCTATTCAATCTTTTTTTTCTAAAATTAGCTAAAAGCTAAAATAAACATTTTATAGTATACATATGGAACGGAGAGGAGATTTATTAGATGAACACATTGCAAAGCAAAATGAAAATATGTGTCAATGTAAAATTCCATTATAAAAAGATTCTACCTTGATGATTTTGGTGTCGCCATCTAGTGTTTTTCTACCAAAGTTATATAAAAAAGCTCCTGGTTTCTTTTTCTTCACAAAAATTATATGATAATTAAACGGAGTTCCAATAGCATTATTTGCCTAGTAATATTTTAAGAAATAAGATCTCCTAAAAGCAAATATTTGTTTTGTCAGTAATTGAGAAATTTTATAGAATACAGCTTAAGTATTAAGGAAAATTTTGATCGAATTCCAGAACTATGCATAGGAGTAACAAGATGGGAGCCCAGAATTGGGTTAAAATTTAATAAAATCTTTTTGCAAAAGAAGAGCAAAAAAAAATAAAAATAAAGGATTTTTCTGTAAAAATGGCTAAAAAAATAAATCTTTGCTAAAATCAAGGAACAAAATAAATACATTTTTTAAGACATGTTATTAACCAATATTTTACTTTTTAGCTTTTTTCATACTTTTGCTTTGTTGTTGGATAATCGCACCTGATTGTTAACTGTAAATGTTGTCGGATGGATGGTTCAAATTTAAAAAAATTGTTGTAATCCTTTGTCACCAGTGCCATGAACACAATTTTTCGCCACCCCAACCACTACATCATAATTTATATTATATTTAACTTTCTCTTACACTATTTATATGGACCAAGCCCTATGCCATACATCCTTTTGCCACCTCCACCAATTAGCGACCCTGGGTGTTACAGGTGTACAAAAGCCATCGTCACTGGGGGGTGAGGGGTGTCTAGTTTTGACTATAGAACACTAAAATTAGATTTATCTTGTGCTTTCCTTCATTACTTTTTTTTAATTTTCTCTCGACTTGCATACGAGGAATTAAATTGTTACAAGTAATGAGAAAAAATAGTATATATCTGAATAAAATTAATTACACAAACTATTGTTATTATTTTACTGGATATGATTTTCTACATGCAAGTGTATTGAAGGGGGGGGGGGGCACCAATTTTACACCTTGCCTCCAGTCGCTATTCACTATAGCTACGCGTCTTAAAATATGAATCGAACAAGACAGGGAAAATAAAAAATTGTACTGTACATTTTAACAATATTTAAATGAATTTTCAAGTTACAATAAACAAACTAGTTTTGAACTTCCCCTACTTTTTCAAATAAATCTCCATATATTTCTCAGTAATACTTACAGCAAACTCACGTTATAATATTAAAATTTATATTGTCGAAGCAAGTAAAATAATTCATAAAAAATGAATAAATAAATTTGGGCTTGCACATATGCGTAGCAGGTCAAATGAAGAACCTATCATATTCTACTAATGTGAAAACACAATAAACATCGTGTTCTGAGCATATTATAAATTAAATTGCTAAAAATAATGTTTTAGGCATTCACTTGCCCCCCCCCCCCCCCCCCAAAAAAAAATAATAATATATATATATTTTACATTTACTTAAATAAGAGGGCAACTATTTAGTTATTCAACATACAATAAATTAATTCGAATTTAACGCTGAAATAAGCTAATAATGTTAAGTACTTATTGAATAAAAAGACGAATAAATTCAACATTTAGAAAACACAATTCAGTCACCCTGATCTTTCTTTAATTTTTCCCTGCGCCATTCCCTGTCATAAGTTGTCCTTATCAAAATTACTATACTAGGACTTACCTTTGATGCCCTCACTAAGGGTGTAGCATGTAAACTCCCCGTTCTCAAGCCGAAGAGACAAATACACAATATATAAATAAACACACTTATCTAAATTGACCAATTTATTTAATATTTGAGTTCATAGATATCCATTTATATCTTGATTATTATTACTATTCATAAATCCAATATTATAATACATCAAGCGCTACCAATATTTCATTAATAAACATATTTACACACATAATATAATGGGCACATATATTTAGACACATAGTTCTTTTAGTTTAGTTTCTTTTAGTTTAGATAACCGTTAAATGTGTGCCTTCCGTGATAATTAGTGACAAGTGAAATACATAAATACCTATGCTTTCTTGCATTTCAACACTTATTCGCGCAATCACTATGCTGTAAGATTCTATTGCACATCACACTTCTGAGCCACGCTTTTTTTAGCGCTCACAGTAGATATTTTTTGCACAAACTCAAGAGACATGTTGCAAAGTCGTTGTCGAAAATTCAAATTTCTCGAACTTTCTGGAACAAACTTTTGGGGCACTTTTTTATTTCCCTTTTGGTTTCATACAACCTCTCCCATTTGTCGTTGATGCAGAATTGGATGAAGGTGTTTTTCTATGATTACGTTCCAATTGGTTTCCTCTGCTGCATTTAAATTGCTCATTATCTTTCTTGGCATTCGTAATTGCAAGTGCAACATGTCGTACAAGTATTGTACTACATTTCCCAATGCTGATTTTATCGTCATAATTTCCCCTACATACATGAAAGGAAAATTGTCAAAGTCCCTATAGAGCATGGGCACGTGACATCACATGTAAACTCAACTGGCATGTTTGAAATATGTAAAGGCAAAACATTCGGATTCTCCTATTGCGAATCTGTAGATTTCTGTGTTTTAACCTGCTTTATACTTGCTGTTTTAATAAATTATTCATTATTTGACATCTATTACTGGTCAAGTATAGTGTAAATTATCCCATTTCATTCGTTCTTTTGTTTTATGCTGCATATTTTAAGTTTATTAACCTATTTCTTGCTTTGATGCGATAGACACAGCAGATTTAAATGACCACTACCCTAATTTCAATATTTTTATACTTTTTTAAAAACACCAAATTGTTTAAATTAAAAAATATATAGCTATTGAATGCTAACGAATTGAGCCCATTATTATTTATAGGTTAATTTTTTTTTCATGTGAATAGCTTTGATTGGCAATTTAGTAATTAAAATTTATAAATTGTATCTAAGAAGGTAAATCGTTGCTTATAAAAATCTTTTAAGTGTAATAGGGTTTTCATTTGTCACTGGCTGTTTTAAGAAAACTTCACATTTGACATATATTGGTTAAATATTATTGTGAAAATTATTACATTTCATTCTTCTATTTATTTAATGGTGCATAAATCTTATTAACTTGTTTCTTGTATTGATGTGATAAAATAAATTACAATATGTGAATAATAAAGTAAATATAAATATCAGTTGTCCAAATTGAATAATATTTTTATAAAATCATGACATGATAATTGTTTGCATTTTTAAAAGTAATATAATTTTAAATAAGTAAGTGTATTATTATATATGTAAAGATTCATTCATGTGCATAGTTTTGATTGACACCATAGTAATAAAATTTGATTAATTGAATCTTAAAGTAAATTTAAGTATATTTTCTTTTCGGGGGGGGGGGGAGGCACTTGTTAAATAGATGTAACTAATCTCCCCATAACGAGTAAAATACATTCAAGTAAAAGTTGTACTGTTTTGCACATCAACTTTCCAAATTTGGTCGGTCGGTGCTTTTCAAATTATATAAGTATATATTTTTTTTTTGGGGGGAGGGGCATTTTTTAAATAGATGTAATAGATGTAACTAATCTCCCCAAAACTAGTAAAAGACATTCAAGTAAAAGTTATACTGTTTTGCACATCAACTTTCTAAATTTGGTCGGTCGGTGCTTTTCAAAATTTACAAGTATATTTTTTTTGGGGGGGGAGAGGGGTATTTGTTAAATAGATGTAACTAATCTCCCCAAAACTAGTAAAAGACATTCAAGTAAAAGTTATACTGTTCTGCACATCAACTTTCTAAATTTGGTCGGTCGGTGCTTTTCAAATCATACAAGTATATTTTTTTAGTGAGGGGGGCATTTGTTAAATAGATGTAACTAATCCCCCCAAAACTAGTAAAAGACATTCAAGTAAAAGTTATACTGTTTTGCACATCAATTTTCTAAATTTGGTCGGTCGGTGCTTTTCAAATTTTACAAGTATATTTTTTTTTTGGGGGGAGGGGTATTTGTTAAATAGATGTAATTAATCTTCCCAAAACTAGTAAAAGACATTCAAGTAAAAGCTACACTGTTTTGCACATCAACTTTCGAAATTTGGTCGGTCGGTGCTTTTCAAATCATACAAGTATATTTTCTTAGGAGGGGGGGGGGCAATTTGTTAAATAAATGTAAATAATCTCCTCAAAACTAGTAAAAGACATTCAAGTAAAAGTTATACTGTTTTGCACATCAACTTTCTAAATTTGGTTGGTCGGTGCTTTTTAAACTATACAAGTATATATTTTGGGGGGGGGGGGGACATTTGTTAAATAGATGTAACTAATCTCCCCAAAACTAGTAAAAGACATTCAAGTAAAAATTATACTGTTTTGCACATCAACTTTCTAAATTTGGTCGGTCGGTGCTTTTCAAACTATACAAGTTCTATGTAACCATTTTAACTCAGCAGTTTTAAGAAATACTACAATGCTTTAGTCAGTGGGAGATCATTTCCCATATCATGTATACTATAAAATGTATCATAAGGTTCCGTGAATCATATTTGAAGTTGATAAGCATCATGTAATATTAATATATTTTGTATAAGAGTATTATACCTATCTCAAATGTTTACAGCCCAAACAAATGTTTGCTCTTTTATTCTAATATATATTGCGCTGTGCTTTATTTGATTACCTTTTACATACCCTACAAATATTTCAAAATTTGAAAAAAATAATTTTAAAATTTGATAATATGACGAGACAGAGAGAAATCGCTAGACGTGCCGATACGAAAAAATATGTTCACTTAAAAGTAGTGCATAAGAAGTAAAATATCTCAAAAACTACATCGAAATTAAAAAAAAGGGCTCCGTCCTGCAAAAATTCACCCATGTACGTACCTGCCTGCAAAAATTCGTGATCTTGCTATTGTTAGTCTATCCAGGACGCGAATTCGCAGCTCAAATTTTTTGCCTTTGATTTTGATATTAAATATTTCTTAAACTACAATATATATAAAAAAAAACGGCTTATTTCAGCGTATTCCCCAAAACTTTGTCTACAAGTGTACCAAATTTAATATTTTTATATGCAATAGTTTTTACGGTACGAAGCAATTCTTCAGACATCGTAGAAAATTTGCATAGAGCTCAATGGGAAAGAAAGAGCCCTTTTGTCCTTACAATCCTGCGCATTCTACTACGCAGGCTGTTTATTTACATTCATGCCCATGCTCTATAAGGTGTGGATAGATTCCCCTCCCCAGACGCTAGTATAAATGAGCTCAAACGAGTAGAAATTGCTTAAACAACAAATACAATATAGTGGCGCCACCTAGTGGGGTAAAAGGGAAGTTAAGGGTGAGCGTCAGTAAATTTTCTGCCCTATCCGCCCTTTGTTAACTTTCGCGGCACACATATTTCGCCAAAATTCTGTTCAAACAGTTGCGAAATACTTTCTGAAAGATAAAATGCAATGCTTAGATTATATTAAAACTAAATTTAATGTCCCAAAAAACATAGAATATATTTTTTATTTTAATCCAAAATATTTTTGGTGCTGCCATCTGTTGTCGTAATTTAATTCATACCGATTATTTTTATTTTTTAATGAACATTTTTAAATATCTATTCCTTCTAATACAGTGTTAAATACAACAACAGATCATATATAATAATGCCACAATCACGGAAAGGTAATTTATCATTCTATAAATTTGATAAGGGATCTGAATGTACATCACTGAGGACTGCAGTTTTGTCTTCAAGTTCCTTTGTCTTCAAGTCCAAGTTCAATTACGTTTCCTTGATTATGGCATTATATATGATCTGTTGTTGTATTTAATAGCGTATTAGAAGTGTAGTGCTCCGGCCGTAGTGGCACTACTGTCGCGGTTCCCGCAGGTCAAGGGAATCACAACCGACGATGATCGAAATACGTATGGTCGCTGGGTGGTGGTGAAACATGGTTGATCTTCTTTTGCGTTGTGTATTATGTACTTGAATCTAAAACTGAAAGGAGAATTCGGTCGCTTCGGGATGGGTGATCACTCTGGAGGTAGAAGTAGACGATGAGAAAGCTCACTTGAGGAATGCCTCGGGCTGCATGGATGCGAAGACTCACGAGTATGGATCCTGGAGAAACGGAAGTAGTGGATGTATGCCTGGACGAATTTGGAGAAAGAGGAAACTAACCACGGTTTTTAACTTAAATATATTTATTAGTTTCCAGCATAATTTATTCCAGAATCAGGATTACCTTCATTCATCAATTTATTACATGGAGTCAGAATGGAACAGAAGATCTGACTACGGAATCCAAACTCATTGACAAAATCCTTAATAATCAAATTACAATAAAACATTCCGAAATCATCATCTCATCACTGAAGTGACTCAGCTCGCTAAAAATCTTTAATTACATATTTTAGAATATCTTAGAATTTTACTAATAGAATTTTCATTTCGTTGCCCCCATAGGCAAAGCGCGACCTACCCCGTCCGCGTCACATCGCCAATTAAATTATTCACCGAAAAAAGACTTAAGCATCATTTGTATAATTGCGAACATTCATGACGAGATGAAAAATAACACCGGTATATTTCTATATAAAAATATTTCGCGGGAAGAGCGAAAATACGTCATATGTATAAATGCGCGAGGGGTTGTCGTTACAGACCGAACGGCTCCAAAACGAAGGAGTGAAATATTTGGCTTTTTATCAAAATGTATAAATTTATTCTTAAGAACAAAGTTCGAAATAGAAAGTAGAATTTAGAATTTCCGAAGCGATGGAACAAACTAGATTTTTGAAACAGCGTTTCCGAAACATGAATTTTGAAGAATTTAATTTAATAAAAGAGGGGGGGAGTATTTCACTACAGAAGGAATAGACATTTTAAAATGTTCATTAAAAATAAAAATAGGCGGTATGAATTAAATTACGACGACAGATGGCAGCACCAAAAATATTTTTATTTAAAATAAAACATATATTCTATGTTTTATAGGGTATTAAATTTAGTTTTAATATAATCTAAGCATGGCATTTTATCTATAAGAAAATATTTCGCAACTGTTTGAGCAGAATTTCGGCGAAATATGTGTGCCGCGAAAGTTAACAAAACGCGGATAGGGCAGAAAATTTACTGACGCTCACCCTTAAACGAGAAGGAAATAGAAAATTAAGGGGAAAAACACACGAGAAGAAGCAAAAACACATAAATTAAATAAAAGTCTGGGTATATGAACTGAAAGTACCAAAGAAAAAGCGTACAGAGAAAATTTATACCGGAACCCAGTCGGAGGAGACTGTACCCTCTTTCTCCTACCACCAACCTCGCAGAAGGACTTACGAACCCACATGTTTAAGGGTGAGCGTCAGTAAATCTTCTGCCCTATCCGCGCTTTGTTAACTTTCGCGGCACACATTTTTCGCCGAAATTCTGCTCAAACAGTTGCGAAATGTTTTCGGATAAATAAAATGAAATGCTTAGATTATATTAAAACTAAATTTAATACCCAATAATACGTAGAATATATGTTTTATTTTAATTCAAAATATTTTTGGTGCTGCCATCTGTTGTCGTAATTTAATTCACACCGACTATTTTTATTTTTTTATTTTTTAATGAACATTTTTAAATGTTTATTCTTTCTAATACCGTATTAAATACAACAACTGATCATATATAATAATACCACAATCACGGAAAGGTAATTTCTTATTCTATAAATTTGATAAGGGGATCTGAATGTACATCACTGAGGACTGCAGCCTTGTCCTCAAGTTCCTTTGTCTTCAAGTCCAAGTTCAATTACGTTTCCGTGATTGTGGTATTATTATATATGATGTGTTATATTTAATAGTGTATTAGAAGGAATAGACATTTAAAAATGTTCATTAAAAATAAAAATAGGCGGTATGAATTAAATTACGACAACAGATGGCAGGACCAAAAATATTTTAAATTAAAATAAAACATATATTCTATGTTTTATTGGGTATTAAATTTAGTTTTAATATAATCTAAGCATAGCATTTTATCTATAAGAAAATATTTCGCAACTGTTTGAGCAGAAATTCGGCCAAATATGGTTGCCGCGAAAGTTAACAAAGCGCGGATAGGGTAGAAAATTTACTGACGCTCACCCTTAAACAAGAAGAAAATAGAAAATTAAGGGGGAAAACACACGAGAAGAAGCAAAAACACATGAATTAAATAAAAGTCTGAGTATATGAACTGAAAGTACCAAAGAAAAAGCGTACAGAGGAAAAAATAGATACATTCATTCCAAACCTTGGAAGAAATGGGTCTCATTAACAAATCAGTAATGAGCATAAACATTTTTAATTGATATTATAATATTTAAAGAAATTCAAATCAGAAACTAAAAAGGAATCTCGAATAATGGAGGCAGGATAAAAATCAAACTAGTGACAATCTATCCACTATAACTTTCTCTACATGTATGTATACGGAAAGTACTGGAATATTGTAGAAAATCGAAAATCGAGTTTTCAGCGGATCTGCACGTTCCGTGCACTATAGAACAAGATTTCACTATTTTAGCATGGGTCGATCGGGAGATTTGCCCACACCCCAGATTTCAAAGTACAAAAGCGCGCCAATTTGGCGTGATGCACCGGGTTACAATTTCCGGGTTCGGCTTTCTTCGCCAATCTGGTAGCCGCTTTCCGGACATCCAATCAGCACGCGGAATATTATTAGTATAGTAATCTGTGTATTTCATCACATCTTTTTGCATAGATCATTTTGCAAACTTTATTCGAACGTGTTTTGTGGATCTTTGTGGAAACTTTGTGGAAAGTTCGTTTTGTGGATCTTGTTCAATCGGTCTCGCTGATTTGTTTTGCAGCATTTATTTATTTCCACGTAATTGACGTGCATAAGGAGTTTATTAGTTTTTCATTATTTTGGATTTTGATTGCAGATAAAGTTTCTAAATGGCATCTATGTCCTCTGTCTGTGTGCATTTATAAGCATAATACAATTTTTAGCGAAATTTCATGCCCATCACTTTGCCCTATTAATTAATGTTAATACTAGGCCATTTGCTGTTCTAAAATTTTCCAATTCAGAGATTTTTTCACTTAAGTTACAATACATTAGTTACACACACTATGATACTAAAAGTTGGTGAATGATGATGTTCTTTGCTAGTGAGAGAAGTCGGTTTGGTTAAGTAACTGCATTTAAACTTTACCAAATGTTTATGCGATGTAAGCTCAAAAACTATTTCACGATATTTTACAAAATTTGATAAGCAAATTACTCGTATTTTACCCTGCTGGTAATTATTAGGTACGAAATCGGAAGAAATGAATTTTTTTTCGAAAAGTTACGCAAAAATCAGAAACATTCGAAATAAAAAATTAAATATGCTGAAATGCATTAATTGTTTTTCATATGCAATATTTGACGGCAAAGTTAATAAGATCAACTGCATTACTCTAGGCTGCTCAGCGACCGGAAATATATCACAGCGTTTCCATCTTGACACCATTGAAAAGATAGGAAAACATTTTTTTTGCAAGCAAATTTTGAACGAAATCCATACTATGAATAGACGAACTTTTCTGACTTTAAAAAATATATATATTGTTGGGAACGTGTAATAATAGCCTGTCGGGCGTCTCCTGTCCTGTCTTTCGTCTTTTTCGCAGCCCAACTGTCTCTATCGAGGAGTTTCTATTTGAGGGAGTCATAACTGCTTGCCGAGTTTCAAAACCCCCAATCCTGATACCAGTTTGTTATGAACGTATCTCTAGAATCATGGTTGTATACGCACGAGTCCAAGTTTATGGATAATAAACGTTTATTCACATGCACAAAGTAAACAGAAACAATATACAATCAACAGCAATGCTCCACTAATTTCACAGAAAAAGCGATATTATTCTCAAAATACTGACAAAAATAATTCCAAAAAACAGTCCAATGTAGTTCGTGTCACATCAATTCGTCAATTGAACTATCCCACACAGTGATGACTCCTATTTATAATCTCTCCATAGAAACTTCTGGAAATTTCTATATCTCGAAGAATAATCTTTCGATCAAGATTTTTATAGAACATTTCCCAAATGTCGCCAAATTTGAGATAAATCGCCAAATCTGGAAACCCTTCCCTGAATTCGAAATTCTAGAAAGCACAGAATTACATCATAGGGAAAGAATACTCGTACCGTTGTCTTCTTTAGTAAACTCCTCGATGGAATCAGTTGGTTTGCTAAAAAACTAAAGACAGAACAGGAGAAAGCCGGTCAGGGTAGTACACATTCGCAACAATATACGTTACGTTTAATGATTGTAACCTATCTTCTATCTTTAAAATTAAGGGAAATGCTGTGAGTTTATCTATTTGGCTGTGTATTCATGTGTGTCGTCTGTAGAGCAAACAGAAGCGTCCAAAAGCAACGAAATTTGTACAGGTACTTCAGGACAAATTATAATTTAAATTCAAATTAGTTTTGAAGTTATTTTATGTTTTAGCAAGATTTATACATAAATAGGTTATTTAGCGATAGAAAGTATTATCACAGAGTTCCCAGGTTGACACCATCGACAAATAAAACAAATAATTAATTTTCATACGAATTTTGAACTTAATCCATACTATTAATAAATTAAAGTTAAAAAAATAACATTTACTTTCCGTGCGTTAAAGATAAAATATATCTTTAATAAAAGTCCCCCCTCCCCCCACCTCCCTGAGATATTTTGGCAAATGTTCCATCTTAACACTATCGTAGAAGCGTTTTCTTTACATTCTTGTTCTGGTTGTTATACGCCTGCGTATCGTTAAAGCGTTCTTTGGTTTTTGAGAGTTCGGCAAGGGTTTTTGTAGGGTGTAATCAAAATTTTGAATCTTATGTCACATACAACGCCGAGTATATTTTCTAGTTAATGAATAAAATATAAAATTTATTAGGATTTTTGCAATAATGCAAATTCCTCACTCCATGGAATGTTGCTACTATGAGTTTACAGCCACGCCCACTTGATGATATCGCCAAAAATCTGAAGCTTTCATTTATCTTTTATGATTCATTTTAAACCCAAAACAGACAAAAATGTTATCCTCTTGAAATAAATCATTATTACTTTCCTTATATACATAATGTATAAGGAAAGTATTGTGACGGGGTCGAAAATTCGTATTCGAGTTTTCGACGGGAGAGCACACGTTTCAAGCATCCCTGATCACGAATCAAACATTTTTGAGGCGATGTCTGTGTGTGTGTGTCAGTTAGCCTGTGGAGACGATATCTCACGAACGAATGGAGCGATTTGAATGAAATTTTGTACAAAAATCACAATCCGTGAATACTGGAAGACTATTGTTTTTATAAGTAATCAGATGTTCAGAAGCCCCCTAAATTTACGAGTGAAATTTTGAAAAAAACATCAAAAAATCAATGCCTTTAATAAAGTTACGCAAGTAGACATTTCTTATGTAATTTTTCCTTAGAAAACGATTGATATAAACGTTAGATTGCTAGCATGAACCGTTCTCGAGATATTGCACATTTTTAAAATAAATTTATCAAAAAATCCCATAAATTAAATAAAATCTATTAACTGTTGAGAAACATGTTCACTTTTCATATGTAATATCATGCGATATATTGTGTGACATCATTCTCGTGGATCTATGATTCTCGTAGATCCATTCATGAGAAAAGGTACTTTGAGTAATACTTTTTTTTTGCATTTGAACGCCAATAGTCATTTATATGCTATAAGAATAACCTTATTCATCCGTCCATAATGTTGGGCGATATTTTGGCGACGAATTTGGCGGAATGTCGCCAACATAGCGACTTTTAAAAATGTTGCCAAATTAACGAAAATCTCTCCAAATGGATGAAAATGACGCTAAATCAATGAAAATGACAACTGATTGACGAAAATTCAAAAGTATCTATTAGAAGAAAAACCTATTTTTTTTTACTGTAAAATAGTACATTCATTGCATTATATAAGGATAGTCATGTGGTGCCCACATCAGATTTTTTTTTAAATACGACTGTATTTGTTTCTTATTTTATTATTGCATAGTTGAATTTTGTTTCAGATATTTATGAATTTGATAGCCACGCCAAATCTAAATGTTAATCAATGAAACAACTATTGTGTTAGGACTCCTGACATTTTTTCTTAGTAATTTAAAAATATAATTGTTAACTATTACACCACCAGAATTTAAAACTCAATCAGAACTAATCAAGATTTACAACAATATAACCAGTACATTAATAATTGCAAGAAACTTTATGCCAGGTAGCGCCATCTAGATATTTTGCTTTGATGTTTAATGAATATGCTTAAAAATTTCCGGTAAACCACACAATAGGTATTCTAGGAACTGTACTCTTTGATATTAAATGTCACATTCATGGAAATATGCTGGCTTTTTTCCAGAAGGGTGCTGAAATTGATTGCATTAAAATTTTAGAGACTGCTAT
The DNA here is from genome assembly GCA_951213105.1 of Amaurobius ferox. Taxonomy (NCBI): domain Eukaryota; kingdom Metazoa; phylum Arthropoda; class Arachnida; order Araneae; family Amaurobiidae; genus Amaurobius; species Amaurobius ferox. Next base: position 44,958,323 of record OX578153.1, on the reverse strand, counting down.
CAACCTCGAAATACGTATTGTTACAAAGTAAATTTGAATAGATGGTATGAACATCACATTTTAAAAATTAGAGCGCTATAGTAAAAATTAGCATGCACCAATTTTTAAAAATTAGTGTGTACCACCTTCAAAAAATATTCCCCTTACATAAAGAATTCTAACCTAACAAATTGGATATCCAAAAACATACCAAATCTAATAATCCTAAGTTTTCCGTTTAGGTATAGGTTCAAATTGTTGTATACACATAGAAGAAAATACAATGTTTTGGTTGAATTATCTGATTCCAAAAATATGTTTCTTAATTTTGTTTCTCTCATATTGGCTTTTAATTAAATTAACGATATTTTAGGGAGGTGCTATGGTGCCCCCTGATTCACCTGATCCATGATCACACTGATTAAATTTAAATTGAATCTTTCTAAACTTAGATCCATTGAACCATTTTAAGTAGTGACTTAACCATGGTGGTTAAGGAGAAGGAAATAAAACTCCTATGGATGAAACGCTTGAAAATACCATGAGCTTTGAAAATTATATCTGGGTGTCGCTAGTCTTAGTAAAGTAGTCGCTAGTCTTAGTAAAATAGTCACTGGTCTTAGTAAAGTAGTCGCTAGTCATAGTAAAGTAGTCGTTAATCTTAGTAAAGTAGTCGATAGTCTTAGTTAATTAATCGCTAGTCTTAGTAAAGTAGTCGCTACCCTAACAGCATTCTTTTTCACATTGACGTAGGATTTACGTCACACTGTGATTTTGGGACGTCACAGAACGTCGCAATACGTCTCGGCAATACCATATTGAGGTCACAGCGAAGACATTTTGGTCATTTTCATGATCGTTTGTGACGTCGCATATTAACTTGTTTGTGACGTCACATTGTAATTGCCATTGTAATGTCGTCACATTGTTACGTGTTAATTAAATTGTGGAAACCTCGCAGAATATAGTCACAATGTAGTTACAAAGTTACCAATACTTAACGTTGCATAGAAGTCACAAATATGGTGTCACATTGTGACCCAGGTGTCACGTGACTACAACGTCACTGTCAGACATGTGACGATCTTTGCTGTGAGGGTAGTCTTAGTAAAGTAGTCGCTAGTCTTAGTAAAGTATTCACTAGTGTTAGTAAAGTAGTCTCTAGTTTTAGTTGATACAACAAAAAGGCGCAGTATTTAGTATATATATTTTTGACTATTTTCAAATAAAGAGTTCCCGAATTATGAGTATAATTAATCGGTATGTTTTCGTAGTTGTAGGACAGAGTGCAGACTATATGGAGATAAAAATACATTGAAAGGTAAAATAATTTTAAATATGTAGGAATATTCTTTATTGTTTCTTCAGTCATGATTTGCACTAAGATAACAATTTATTTTTAAAAAATTGACATATAAAATAAATGTTTTAGGCTTTTCGCTATAGAAATACCCACGGTGCAGGACTACTTATCTCACCCTAACGCCACCTGAATTATTGTCTCAAACGACAAGGGCGCTTACTTAATATGAAGTTTAATCTCCTTTCCTTTACCTCCATGAACGGAGCATTTAATTGCTCACATAAATTAAATCAATTGTAAGACTCTAATAAAAGTTAAAGCAATCAATAATCTCTTAGATATGTAGCTCCCATTTACACATTATATTGCATTTTTATTATATACATTGTTATAAATTTAAATGAGGTAGATGAGTCCAATGCCATTTCCTATTGTCTTAATGTCCAGATTAAATAAACACTTATTTAAATTCGTTAAAACATATTTGTCAATTTTAGTTGTACTTGGTGGGTCTATACATACAAGGAAATTCAATTGTTCTATAATAATAGCACATTAATGTTACAGTTTTTTCAATATAAACCCTTAACGCTCGAAAGGCTCCACTGTGGAGACATGTATTAATGCTATAGAAATCGGAAGGCTCCCCTATTCATAAGAGACATTTCTCTTATCTCTTATATATATATAGATAAATGAATCATTTTTATAATGTAAAATTAGTACGTACGTAAGTTTACGACCCCAGAGGTAAAACGCCAATGACAAATAGAAAAGGTTTGCCTGTACAAATAAAGAAAACATTTACCGCAACTAAACAGACAATTTTTTACCGTAAAAATAGCATTTTTCTATCTGCATCGAAAGACAAGAGAATTGCATCATCAATGCTATCATCATGTATCATAATGCTATCATCATAATGCTATCATCAATGTATCTATTCTCAATATCAGTTAATGCTATCATCAATGTATCATAATTTATATGGTAAGCATCAATAGCACGGCCAAGAGAGTGCCAACGAACAGTAGTAATCTGTTTTAAGCTAATGCAATAATAATTAAATTCATGCAATATTTCTTGAGTTGCTTTTAGTTTTCCCGACCTTATTGTATGTGGAAATAAACATACAGTGAACGCATAGTTCTTTGTAAGTTCTGAAATAGGTCAATACCTTCTCCAGCTTTCGATATGGCAAGTGCTAATAAGTGTGCAATGCAATGACAGTGCAGAAGAGTTGGTGCCAGATCTTGTAGTTTTTCTTGCCCATCATTACTACTGCACCATCTGTGGTAAGAAAAATTAATTTGGACATCTGCATATTTTTCTCTTTAATACACATTTTCATGCATCAGAATTGCATTCTCCACTGAGTTTAAAATTTGTATAAAAACTAGTACGTGGTTCATTATTACTTAGACATTTTACATAGATTATGAGTTTATGATTCACAGCAATATCTGTAGACTCATCAATTAAAATGATGTTCAGATATTCTTACCATCCGCGAACTCCATGTGCACATCAATTTGATGTACGTCTACCTTCCGGAAGAAAGTTCGTTCCGCAGAAGGATAAAAATCAACTTTTATTATGGTGAATTTGTAACGATATACGTGATGCCGGATAAAATAAGAAATGTCTTATTTTTAAGTCAACTTTGTTTAATTTTCGATTCTAAAAGGGATTTTTTTCAAATCTGTTTACAAAATCAGTGCGTAAAATACGCATTATTTAATGTATAAAACGCATTTGCTTATTTTATAGAGTGAAATACGCATATAATGGCGTTATCTCGATCTCTGATTCAATGCATCCTGCCGATAAACAGCGAAACGCTCTTTAAAATAATATTCATTCTCCAAACAAAGTTACTTATGTTCCTAAATTTGTATTTATTAATATTATTACTTTGAGAAAAAAGTGGTAAATAATTTTCTTGTAATTTTTTTATCCCTATATTTTAAATAAATATAATAAGTATATTTGAAATCATTAGGATAAATATTTTGTTAGATATTAATAAACTACATATGGTTTTAATCTGAAGAAACTATGCGCAAAAAATGTCCTGTGATCAGAACAGTACTTCACCTACATACTCGAATTGTATGTTTTTCTTTCCTAACACATATTCACCGATACAGTAACAATAATCCAAAATTTAAACAATTTCCAATTTTTTAACAATTTTCTTGTATTAAGCATCACCTGTCTTCTAAATATTTATTCGTGACATTGTGTGTGATCATATTAGGCAAGTTTCGTATTAGGTTATACGTATGTGGTCTTATTAGGCATGTGAGGTAGTTTATGACCTCTCTTTTGCAGCACTTGTATCTCTAAGCTACAGCTTAGTGACTCACATCAGGTGAGGTCTTGCGTCGGCGTAAGCTAAACAGAAAACTTGGTGGATAAGAACTTTGATATTCATAACTACAAAACCGGTCTGTAAGGGGCCAGTGTTTTGATTATAAATATTTTATTATTACAAAAATTTTAATAAACAAACTAATTTGCTTGTGGCTTAATGCAACAAACTTTCTATGAGCCACAATTAAATAAAAAGTAGCTTATAGTATGTTTTTTGCTGTCATTGCATATATCGGCTATTTGTGATTATGAACTTTGCCTATACAGCTTAGTGTACCTGAGTTAAATTGTATATGACTTTGATGAAGACTAGGAGAATGGACTGAACTTATTAGTTCTCATAGAAGTTCTCAAAAATTGTGGCTCGTTTCAAGATTATTACCATCACTGCTTATACCAGTTATCCCCAACGAGCTTATATACATGGAGATATTACACGCAATCTGTCAACATTATCCACTATAAGTCACCATTTGCGCTGCCGATGGCGTAGAAAGTCGTCTATCCCACCAACAAGGAGAATTTTAACATGAAAATACATATGAACACAGGCGCTTTGTATGTTGTTGTTGTTGTTACCCAGACCGTCCGACCTACCAGAAAGGTGTAAGGTAACTGTTTGGACGGCCGGGAAGTGCCACCCAATTTAAACCGGAACCCAGTGGGGGAGGCATCCACAGGGACCGCACCCTCCCTCCCCCACTACCAACCCCTCGGAAGGACCCACGGACCCACACGCCCAACGTGCTCGTACTCCGCGCGAACACGGCGGCAGTCCTGGCAGTGGCTGGAATCGAACCCGGGCCCACCGAGCGCAACTCCAGCGCGCCAACCAATGGGCTACCGCACCCCAGGACAAATTAATGTAATAAATGTAGTTGGTATTATGATTAAATGGTAAAATGGTTAACAACTATGTTCAGTAAAATACAAGTACAGCATATACAGAGATGTACAACCAATATGTACAACTAATATGTACAAAAACAAGCAGCGGGAAACCCAGGGAGCATTAAACCTCACTGATCGAGAAGTTGAAAGCAGAGGGGTGCTCACGGGCAGGTTAAGTAATTTTATTAGAGATTTCTCTCGCAATGAGAACACAGTTTTTTAATTTATTTAAAAGAATGGGGTTTTTGCTAACACCGGAGAACCAGGTCGCACAATGAGCAGGAGAAGGTTTGACCAGATGAAAAGAGGAAGTGTGTGGACACGAAAAGACATAGTGGTCCACATCACCATAAGCACCACAAGTACAGCATGACGTTCTTTTATGTTTAAAATGGTGGAGGTAATCTAGGAATGGACCATGACCAGTAAGAAAATAAATGAGATATTTGTTATAAATTTGGATGTTTAAGTTAACTTTGGGGAGAAAGGTTAGGATCCTAGCAGGGTCATGGGTCCGGGGAGAAATATAATTGTTTAAGAGGGATTGCCAAATATTAAGAAGGTAATTTTAACAAAGGTTTTTCAAAAAGGAATAAGGGAAGGGAACTGCAATAAGGGAACCAGTAGAAGTGGCTAATTTAGCGTTAACATCGGCGACCTCGTTTCCCCGAATGTTAGCGTGGGCCTTGACCCACGAAAGGTTAAAAAGGGATTTAAAGGGTAAAATTTTTGATTTAATATCGTTTAGGTATCTTGATTTAATATTGGGGGAATTAAGAGCCAGAATGGCTGAAAGACTGTCAGAATAGATATTGACATTGATATTTTTAGATATGGCCCAGGAAAAGGCCGCACTCAGAGCAGCCAGTTCAGCCTGAAAGACTGTGTTCTCATCGTTTAATTTGTATACAAGCGTCTCGACCAACGAGTCCCCCTCAAAAACGCAAACTGCAGAACCAACTTTATCCTCGAGCTTAGAGCCGTCGGTATAAATGTTAAAGTTGGAGAAAATATTGGGTTGACAGGGAGGAAAATTTATGGAGCGGAGACAAGGGGGAAGGCCGGAGAGAGCAATATTAGAGCCGAAAAGTGCAGGGGCGGGAAAAGAAGGATCGGGAAAAAGGTTGTTTTTATGCTTCCAGAAATGATATTTAAAATATTGAGTTTTAATGACACAATGTAGGGGAGGAATTCCAGTGATTGAAAAAAGAGAAATGTTTGAAGATGTTCTAAATCCGGAAGAAATTTTAAGTAGAAAGATTCTTTGTAACGAAGTAAGTTTAGACATTTGATCCCCAGTAAGGTTCCCACCCCAGATACCCGAGCCATAAGTAATTATTTTTTCGATGACAGATTGATACCAAATTTTAAGAAAAGCTTTGTTTACACCCCAGTTATTGCCCGAAATCTTTCCAAAGGTAGAAAAGAGCTTGAAACATCTCTCTTTTAAATACAGTATATGAGGGCCCCATTTAAGATTATCATCAATGATGATACCTAAAAATTTAAGGGACCTTGAGATTTTGAGGGTTTTATTGAGGAATTTAATAGGGGGGTAATATTTACGTTTTTTAAGAGATCTATTAAATATAATGCATGAGGATTTTTCTACAGAGGCCGAAAGGTTTAAGGAAGCAAGGGAGGTTTCAATAAGGGAAAGGACAGTATTAGTGTTTTTGACAACAGTGTGGCGCTTTGTATGTGTATTAAGTAATAGGAAATGAATAGCAGGATGTGTTACAATATACAGGGTGAGTCGGAATTGTTCTTACAAAATCAGAAGGGTGATAGTACCCCACCAGACGAGCAATAATTACCATGTGACATAGAGTCGCATTGCACTCTGAGAGGCAGAAAAGAGGCACTTCGAACCGCGTCGGGCATGAAGCTGTCAGCGCCTCGGACGTCATTGTGTACCTGCCTATATAGTATATCCAACGCCAGACACGAACGCAGTTACCGTATGGAAATGTCCAGGGAGTAGAATCAGCATAACTGGCTCCTAGTAGGTTCCGGCGATAGCCAATCAGAGCACACGTTGCCCTTTAAAAACCGACACAACTTAACAGCAGGCCGTTCTGCTCCCCATCGAAAGCGACATGTGATTTATGCATGATGGAGGCCCGGCACACTTTTCCATCACGGTCCGGAACATCTTGAATGCCACATATCCCGCACGCTGGATCGGACGTGGCGGACCTGTGGCATGTCCTCCTCGCTCACCAGACCTCAGCCCACTGGAATTTTTCTTCTGGGGCCACATGAAATCTTAAGTGTACGAGACGCCTGTGGATTCGGCGGAAGATCTTGTCGCGCGCATCGTTGTTGCCGCAGACCACATTAACACAACACTCGGAATCTTCGAGAGGGTGCGTCAGTCATTCCTTCGCCGATGTGAACGGTACAACGACACGCGTGGTCGCCACTTTGAGCACGTGCTGTGAGTTTGTCGCTGCACAATAAATCTGTTTGTGCAACGTTTGGTATCGTTCATTCGCTTTCCCAACACTGGTGTACGTGCAGGTTCGTATTCTAATTTTACTCTTTTCAGCCTCTCTGAGTGCAATGTGATCCTATGTTCCATGGTAATTATTGCTCGTCTGGTGGGCTACTATCACCCCTCTACTTTTGTAAAAACAATTCCGACTCACCCTGTATTTTTATTTTAATAAGATTATGCCAACATGTTTTTACACTAATAAAGAGATGATATTTTTTTTATTTATAATTTACTTCACTTCATTATTAAAATTTTGCTTATTTTATGAAAATTTCAGTTATTCAAATGTTTTGGAGTATTGTAGACAAAATTAAATATAATATTAATAATTTAATTTTGCACCTACCTTTTGATCCCTTGGAATAAATTAAACATTGAGTACAGAGGTAATTTTTTTGTCATTCAAAATGGATGAGCATAAATACCAACTATAAAAATTTTAATACAATGTATGCCCAAATTATATAAAAACTAATAAAAAAAACATAATCAAAACACGTGCATCATGAATATGCACATGCAGGACTTTTTCAAGGGTATACTGATACCGATTGCATTTAAAATTTGGATATTGCTATCAATCTCTCAGTTTTAAAATTCCATATTATAAAAAAAGGAATCCTGTGTAAAGATGTCTGTGTTAAGATGTACCCCCCATCCCCTATACATTTAAATGTAACCTGTTAATTGAATAAGTTTGAAAATTGGCATGCAGATGTAGATTTAGAGGTCCAATAACAACAAGCTGATAACAATTCGAAACATTTAAATTTCGGGGTGGTGGGGTGGAAAACCCAGGCCGTCCGACTCATCCAGAGGACTTGAGCAACTATTTGGACGACCGCGGGGAGGGAGGGTGTAGAAATCTATCAAAAAAATATATATATAAATAAATATATAGTAGGATAGTAAAGATAAGGGCATATGAAAACATTTTAAAAAATACCTATTTCGTATTTTTTGACTGAACAGGGGGGGGGGAGGGTTGTTGTTGTTGTTGTTGAGACCCAGACCGTCCGACCTACCAGAAAGGTGTAAGATAACCATGTGGAAGGCCGGGAAGTGCTACCCAATTTTGACCGAAACCCAGTGGGGAAGGCATCCACAGGGACCGTACCCTCCTTTCCCGACCATTAACCTCTCGGAAGGACTTACGGACCCACATGTTTAACGTGATCGTACTCCGCATGAACACGGCGGCAGTTGTGGCAACGTGCAAATCCAGCGCGCAAACCACAGGGCTACCGCGTCCGAAATGTGCCAACAGCTCGCCGTGTTCCCAGGTGGTCACCCACCCAAGTACTAACCGCGCCCGATGCTGCTTGACTTCGGTGATCTAACTAGAACCGGTGTTTTCAGCACGGTAGGGCCGTTGGCTAGGGGTGAGGGAGGGTTGTAAAAGTTTAGATTATTCATTTTCATGAAATAATGAACGAAAACTGCTGAAACAGCTTTTAGGAATCCAACCTAGACAGCAAAAACAACAGGTGCGCTTTAAGTCGATTAATAAAAGAAGAGAGTGAGAGTATATTGGAGTTTAGAAGTAAAAAAAAATAATAAAAAATATCGAATCGAGTGTGGGGGGGTATCAAAATATCGATCTTACAGACATAGAGAAAAACAATATTTTTTTAATTTCTTCGCGATTATCCTTTTACATCGCGATTGCTACAACCATACGCACAAGCATAAATCATATTGTGAAAATTGCCGACGCGGTCTTCGAGCGGTCAAGGTGAGCGTTTCCAAGCAATCTTTTGACCGCCGCGTTGTGGTTTCGAGTCCCACGTAAGACATGGATGTTGTGTTGTGGGCGCAGTGTGTTCCGAGCCCCTCTGGTAGGCCTGGGGAAACGTCCTAGTACGGCTAAATGGCTCACGTTCTGGCCGATGTATGGGCGAATGATGATGAGAGTCAAAGTGCCTGACCATTTGATAAAAAAATATATATATATTGTGAAAATTGAAATCAAAATATATGAAATTAAACAAGATATGCGAAATAAAATTAAAATATCAGCAGATTTTTCTTGCAACAGATCCATTCAAAAGTAAATAGCAAATTCATAGAGTTGAGGTGTTAATGCTGATATCTGTCTACTCGTAACGTCATGTCAAGGAGGCACTTTAGCTTATGTCCCCGGTACAAGTAGTGTCTCCATGCTGTTGTTGTTGAGACCCAGACCGTCCGACCTACCAGAAAGGTGTAAGGTAACTGTATGGACGGCCGGGAAGTGCCACCCAATTTAGACCGGAACCCAGTGGGGGAGGCATCCACAGGGACCGTACCCTCCTTCCCCTACCACCAACCTCTCGGAAGGACTTACGGACCCACATGTTTAACGTGATCGTACTCCGCATGAACACGGCGGCATTTGTGGTAGCGTGCAAATCTAGCGCGCAAACCACGGGGATAAATAGTAGTGTCTCCATGTATATAAGCTGGTTGGTTATCCCTGCCGATGATCACTTAACAAGCACGAAATTTGTCCATTGATTCTGTTTTCTACAGTGGGAGTTTCTTCTAAACTTTGATATTGTTGCCGTTTTTAAACTGGTATCTTTTTCCTAGCTTCTAAAGTTTTCAGATGGGAAAATATTTTACATTGGTTTTAAAGGTTCATTTCGGTGATAGAAACTCCCACTCAAGTATAGTTGGTTGTGTTAAGAGAAGACTTGGTGACAGATTTGGTAACATATGGCCAATTTAGGGACTTTAATTGATAACGTAATATACAAATATTTAAAAATGCATTCCACTAATTAAGTAAATATCATCACAAAATTCGATAAAAGGTATAAAACCGTATGCCATTTAATTAAAAGAAAGAATGCTCTACAAAGTGGATTACGTTTCTAAAATAAAGAAACTGAAATAAAGTAGATATTGTTAAGACGCTTCCTCTAAAATCGTGGGTGTGGATAACTAACACGTTTATTTATAAGCACAAAGGAAACAGGAATAATATATAGAAAATAGCTTGACAAATATCTGACATGATCACTAAACAATCTGGTACGGTAAACCAGGAATTAATTTCCCCACCAATGTTACAAAACAGCAGATACTGTTTTCAAGAGGTTGACGTATCACTATTCAATGTAGCTCGTATCATGTCAACTGCTCTCCAATAAGCCGCGACTCAGTTTATATACTGTCTGTAGAAACTTCCAAAAGAGGCCGGTATCTCCGAGATTATTCGTTATTCTCAAAACGTTCTAGCATTCTTGAAAAGTCGTCCAACGGCGGCAATAAATCGCAAATCTAGCAACCTTGCTCGGAGTGTTCAAATACAGAGGCAACCTTACATTGACATTATGAGAATGGTTGCCTGCAAAGTTATATTTTCTTTCTGATTCTCAAGAGAGAGTCCAGTTAAAACATTTTACCAGTTTGTAAAGATAGTCATTAAATATATCCAGAAACATATAATAGGCTAATGTAAATATATGGCGTATCCTTAATAATTGACTAGCAGTCAGTGTAATGCTAAAGGTGCTCAATGAGAAAATTTTCAACATTTTATGTTTTAGGGTTCGTCTTATTATTTTTGAATAGAAATATTATTTAATTATATTTTTGTTTCTTTTAGCAGATAATTATATTATAATTTCTCTGAGCAACGAAGTCACACTGAACCAAAAATGAACTTCATACCACTTATAGGATATCAACAGAGTAGTTAATAAAACAAATTTCAAATTTTAAGTTTTCTCTTTTCCAAGATGTTTGACCTTGAAATATGCAATTTTTTAATTTTTGACAAGTTTAGTGTTAAAAAAATATAGAGAAAAGGGTTTTAAAAATGAATTTTTTTTTCTCGATAAGCTAAAATCTGTCTTCCTCTAGTTCATGAGGGAAAAAAATATTAGTTTTTAATATTTAGATTTTCTGGAGTTACAGGCCTCTGCAAATGGCGATTTTGCAATTTTTTTTGCTGAATTGAGTACATTTTGATCGTGTTAAACTAAAAATTAACTGTAACTTAAATACCTATTCCGAAAGCTCAAATGTCTACTTTCAGGGGAAAGAAGTTTATTCACTTATCTTGGATAGTTATAGAGTTACAGTCATTTCCGCGAACACCAGAAAACCCGAATTATGGACCGCCGCGGCAAGTAAAAAAAATCTGATGTGGGCAGCACATGACTTTCCTTATATAATGCAAATAATTTAGTACTTTTACAGTAAAACAATAGATTATTCTTAGATATTTATATGCTTTTCAAGATATAGAATTTTCGTCAATTAGTCGTCATTTTCATTGATTTAGCGTCATTTTTATCCATTTGGAGAATTTTTCGTTAAATTAGCAACATTTAAAAAAGTCGTCAACTTAGCTACGTTCCATTAAATTCGTTGCCAAAATCTCGCAAAGTGTTAGGGGCGGAGATATAAGTTATTCTTACAGCAGATAAATGACTATTGGCGTTCAAATGCAAAAGTATTACTCAAAGTATCTTTTCTCATGAAAGCTAGATCCACGAGAATGATATCACCAAATTTATCGCATGATATTACATATGAAACGTGAACATGTTTCTCAATAGGAAATATTTTTTTTTCTATTTTACATGATTTTTGGAAAAAATTTTTTAAATGTGCAATATCTCCAGAACGGTTCATGCTAGCGTTCTAAAATTTATGTCAATAGTTTTCTAATGAAAAATTACATAAGAAACTTCTATTTCCGTAACTTTATTAGAGATTTTGATTCTTTGATTATTTTTTCAAAATTTCACTCGAAAATTTATGGGGGTTCTGAACATTCGATTGCGTATAAAAACAATAGGCTTCCAGTATTCACGGATTGTAATTATTATACCAAATTTCATTCGAATCAGTCTATTCGTTCGTCAGTTATTGTCTCTATAGACTTACACACACACACAAACACACACACACACACACATTATTTCATACGCATATACACACACACACATTATTTCATACGCACATACACACACACACACACACACAGACATCACCTAAAAATGTTCGATTTATGATCAGGGATGCTTGAAACCTTCTCTCCCGTCGAATTTTCGACCCCGTCAAAATACTTTCCTCATATAATATTGTATATAAGGAAAGTAATAGGCCCAGATTAAAAATGGCGGTAAATACTGAAAATAAAAATTGATTTGATGTACACACAAATGATGCTCACTATGGTAGGAATATAAAATATAATAAAATGGTCGAGAAACCCGCTGTGCTCAATATCTCTTTAGCAGATAATTATATTGCATTTTCTCTGAAATTATTACCTCTTGATTATTTAATACATTAACGAAATTTAAATTACTAATTTTCAAAGTTAAGTTTATGACTTGAATGATCTTAAAATTTCTGAAAAAATTATTAGATACTACATATGTTTCTAACGAATAATGAATTCATTACATTCCTTATATGCATAGAATAATGTATAAGGAAAGTATTGTGACGGGGTCGAAAATTTGAATTCGAGTTTTCGACGGGAGAGCATATTTTAAGCTTCCTTGAACACGAATCGACCATTTTTGAGGTTGTGAGACCAGAAATAGATCTCAGTGTTTTGGTGAGACAGTTTTATTCCATTTTATTTATTGATCTGAATCATCGAACAATACTTGTAGTCTGGATGGCGCCAAGGTTTACAGCAAACCATAAATTTAGGAGCGTCAAGACAGGGGGGGTCGAGTGGGCCCTTAAGAGGATGCCAAGTAGCGACATTGGTCCAATGATTAACCAATGGAGAATTTTCTTGTTACGTCGCACTGAATGCCGCAAATGAAAGCAAAGGGGGAGTTACACCGTCAAGGGAAAAGAGAGCCACAGCCTGTGACAGAAGAAGGAAACTAGGAGCAGACATATACAGATAACTTCGACATTATGACTTGGTAGACTTGTGCTTATACTCGGGCGATATTATGACTTGTGCAGATACTACAGAGATGACTAGATATACTAAGAGAATGAGATAAGTGCGAGTGTTGGAGTCAGCAGTACAATATGATCGACGAAGTTACGAGTGGATGCATTACACTACCAGTTAATGCTAGTAACAAAGACGACATCAAACACGTGCTGCTAACAAAGTCCAAGACAGATTTGAAGGTATGTGTTCCTCAAATAACTTTTGGTCGAGAAACGCTTAGGCAAATTAAGTGGTCTGACATGTTCCCCCGCCCAAACTAATAATTAATTGTGTAATGAATTAATACGTGTTTATGTTGTTAATAAATGTTTTATTGTTAAAGTTTAAATGGTGTGAGCCATTGAGTATTATTTTAATTAATAATTCCTTTACAGAACTCGCGCGAAAGTTAAATAATTGGAGAGTTATTGCGAATACAACGTAGTAGTAGTAATAATAAATGTCAATTATAACTTTAACTTTAAAGTTCCCTACCTAACCTTTCAGTGTCCCACAGAGGTGTTGTCTGTGTGTGTGTGTATGTGTCTGCGAGTGTGTGTGTCAGTGAGTCTGTGGAAACGATATCTCACGAACGAATGAAGCGATTCGAATGATATTTGGTACAAAATTACAATCCGTGAGTACTGGAAGTCTACTGTTTTTAAATACAATCGAATGTTCAGAACTACTCTAAATTTTCGAGTGAAATTTTGAAAAAATCATAAAAAAAATCAGAACATTTATTAAAGTTACGCAAATAGGCATTCCTTATGTAATGTTTTCTTAAAACGATTGACATAAACTTTAGAACACTATCGTGAACCGTTCTCGAGATGTTGCACATTTTTCAAATAAATTTATTAAAAAATCTCCAAAAATTATAAAAACGTATTAACTGTTGAGAAACATGTTCACTTTTCATATGTAATATGATGCGATAAATTTGGTGACACCATTCTCGTGGATCTAGATCGCTCCATTCATGAGAAAAGACACTTTGAGTAATACTTTTGTATTTGAACGCCAGTAGTCATTTATATGCTATTTGAATAACTTATTTCTCCGTCCATAACGGTTGACAAGATTTTGGCGAGATTTTGACGACGAATTTGGCGGAATGTCGCCAACTTGGCGACTTTTTTAAGTGTTGTCAAACTAGCGAAAATCTCGCCAAATGGATAAAAATTACTCTAAATCAATGAAAGGGCCACTAATTGACAAAAATTATTTATCTTGGAAAGAATATTAGCATCAACTATAAGAATAACCTATTTTGTTTTTACTGTAAAAGTAGTAAATTCATTGTATTATATAAGGGAAGTCATGTGCTGCCCACATCAGATGTTTTTAATCCAGTAATGCTTTTTTCTGTCAATAAACTAAATGTTATAATGTGCTAATAAATATTCTAAATATAAAATTTTCTTCCTTGTGCGAAGAAGTAAATTAATATTACTTTTGTAACTATTAAAAAGTCGCTTGTGTTAGTTCACACAATGTGAAGGCGTAGAATTTGGTATATGTATTTTTGAATACTTTAAAATTAAGTTTTCCCTAATTATGGGTATAATCGGCTTATTTTTCAGAGTTATAGGATAGATTACATAATATATGGAGATAAAAATAAATGGAAACTGATGAAAAAGTAATTTTGAACATGCAGGAATATTCGTTATTGTGTCTGTTCTATGTTGCTTTGCGCTAATCCTGCGATATAGTCTCAAACGATATTGACGTTTTCTTAATATGAAGTTTTAGCTCCTTACCATTGACTCCATGGATGGGGCAATTAATTGCTCACAGAAATTATATGAGTTATAAGACTCTTGTGGTGAAAGTTTAAGACATACAATAATTTATTTGATATGTAGTATACTTTTATAAATTATATTGCATTTTTATTATATACACTGATTTAAAGGTAAATGAGGTCAATGTCTTTTTCTATCGGTTTCATATCCAGAATATATAAATACATATTTAAATTCTTTAAACTATATTTGATAATTTTAGTGGTACTTCGTTTATAATATTCATACATGAGCATTACATTATTCTAAAATAATAGCACATTTATTTTACAGTTTTCTTAAGATTCCTACTCATTTATAGCCCATGTATCTTGGTTTGCTGTTGTTCGATGACTTGTTTTGAATTATTTTATTGCTCCTGCAAGAAAAGTGTTAATAAAGTCTGTCAGATGATAGTTTACTTGGCATCAAACTAGCGCAAAAGAAAATATTTCTATACTTTATCATTTGCATCAGCAGTTTCCACGGAATTTTCATGTAGAAACCCAAAATAAATTCCCACAAAATTATCTGTTGTTATAAATAATTCGACAATTGGTATATAAATTCGATATCTATGCAGAAATACCTGTTCATTATTCATTAATATCTCTACAACCCCTAGTCTTAGATACTCGAAACTTGGGATAAATTTATGGGGTCTATTTCAAGGGTATCCACAAAATTTCATCAAATTCGGTTCAGCCGTGCTCCCGTGATGATGAGACAAACGAAAATTTCGTTTTTTACTAATATCACGAGAACCATTGATCGTAGAAACTCCAAATATGGACTAAATTTTAAGTAGGATTATTTCCAAGCTACCTACACAATTTCATCAAATTCGGTTCAGCCGTTCTTTCGTGATAACGGGACAGCCAGACAGACAGACAAATTTTCAATTTTAGTTATATAGATTACTTTAGGGGAAAAAAGTGGTAAGTAATTTTCTTGTTAATTTTTTATTTCTTACAAACATGATACCTGTATTTGAAAAAACAATAGGATGAATATTTTGTTAGATACTTGTATACTACATATGACTTTAATATGAAGAAACTATGCGCAGAAAAATGTCCTGTGATCACAGCAGTACTTTCTCCACATGCTCAAATTAAATGTTCCTTCTTAATACATGTTCGCCGATACAGTAGCCCCAATCCAATATGTAAACAATTTTCCAATTTTTAACAACTTACATTCATTAGTCCCCAACTGTCTTGTAAACTATTTATTCGTGGCACCGCCTGTAGTCAGTCATATTAGTCGAGTTTTAGTGCATGATGTGAAATAGTTTATGACCTCGTTGTCTCTGCCTTGTATTTCCCATGCTACTAGTTTACTGATACACATCAGATGAGGTCGTCGGCGCAAGAGAAAAAGAAGAGTCCTGGATAAGAACTTTAATATTCATAATTACAAAACCCGGTGATTATGAATATTTGCTTATTGCAAGAATGTTAATAAACAACCATATTTTATTATAGCTTATTGCAAGAAACTTGCATAATTATATGAAAAAAGAGGCTCATAGTGATATTTCTTGCTGCCATTGCAGTTATTAGCTATTCAATGCTAATGCGTCTATAGAAATAGTGAAGGTCCATAGATGCTGATATCTGCATTAGGACTTTCTCCCAAATCATAGGAGCATCCTTACACCCGGGATTCGTCATTATGAACATATGGAGCTTGGTGTAGCCTGTGCTAAATTGTATACGAATTTGATGAAGGATACGGAATGACTAAAATTGTGAGTTCCCATTGAAGTTATCAAAAATTGTGACTGGTTTCAAGTTTCTCGATGCCATTGCATATATCGATTATTACATGCAAATGAGGGTTTATCATGCACGAAACCGGTTCATGGATGCTTTTATCGGCAACGGATGCTTCTTATAAACATTGCAGTTTCTTTAAACTTGCTATTGCAGTTATCAATCAGCCATCTCTACATTTTGGCCTTTATTGTTTTCCAGAACGAAAAATATCTTTCACAGGTTATAAACGTAATCTCATTTCGGAAGAACCCAGAGTCAAATATTGCTAGTTGTGTTAAGAGAAGACTTGGTCACAGATTTGGCGACATATGGCCAACTTAGGGACTTTTATATATACCGTAAAATATAAATAATTAAAAATGCATTCAACAAAACAAATTAAATAATATAACAAAACTCTATCAAAAGCACGTAACATTATGTCACTTGATGAAAAGAAAATTTGCTCTACAAAAATAGATTATGTGTGAAGGCTGAAGAAACTAAAATAAAGTGGAGATGTTAATAATGTTGATAATGTTAAGACGCATCCTCTAAAATTTAGTAATAAAAATAAATTAATAATTTTACAATTAACCATTTTACAATTGACGCTTGAAATGGTCATTAACAGTTATTTTCAAGACCACATTGCTGTTTTTAATGAAAGTAACATATAAGAAATATAACTGTCAATAGAATGAGCAATTATAATTAATGGTTATTACTAATTAGTAATTATAATTAATTTTGCCTGAGTGTGGTACAAACCAATCGCTGCATTAATCAATTAAAATCTTTGAATCTTTACGTCGTGTAGAATTTTTAGAAAAGTGCATTTCCCAAAATAAACAAAGTAAATTTTAACACAATCTAATTAAGGATATATGACCTTAGGTTATTTAATCTAATGAAAGCAGGACCTGAAAAGTGGATTACGCGTCAAAGAGAAACAGAAGAAAGAAAAATAGAAGTATTAAATTTTAATTACAGCAGAGTACAAGCTACATTTATTCAATTATTATGTATATCCTTGAAAAGCAATAGTAAGAAATTTAATATAGAGGTTCTTATTATACTATTTTTTTTATTTTGTTTCAGAGTTTCTGCTGCAATTATTTTTGATTAACAATGTGATATAATTAGATTTTTGCTTTCTGAACACCTAATTATTTTACTTTCCAGTAAATTTCTCAGTTGTTGGTCTTTTAACACGTTAATGAAATTTAAATTAACCGTAGTTTTCCATCTTTCCACAATGGTGAGTTTTCAACTTCGATGATCTTAAAATACCCATTAAAAAACTGTTCAGATAGTTTACTTTGTGTAAATACATTTGCCACTTAATTATTTAAATTTAGTCAAATTGTTACATGATTAAACAAGAAAATAAATCATGCATAAAGCATTGGTTATGAAGCACTTTCCAACTGAAATGTAATTTTATTTAAACATCTCTAAAATGCGATACATTCAGCGCTGATATATAATAAAGTATAGCAGTACTACAATAATTTATTATATTTGAAAACTTAAAACTTCATCGAAAGAAATGAACTTTATTCAATTACGTCATCGAAATATAAATCGTCTGGCTCTCTATGTAATATCAATGAATATTTCATTCATGTCACTTTTATTCCAGACTCCAGAATTAAATAATTAATTTGCGTGAAAGAAATTCAACAATTCTAAAACAACTCATCTTACAAACACTTCTGTAGATTCTGAATCCATTAAAATTAGGCTTCGTTGTATAAATAATCAAAGTTTGATGATCATTTAAACTAAAACATATTGTAATTGCGTAGGCACAGAATATAAGTGCACAGACAATATGCAAAATTAAAACGGTTTTAGGACGGATGCAACACTAAATATAAATTTTAAAGAACGTTAAAAATTACGATTTTTAAACTAGGAAAGAAAGGCCATATTTTATTTTGAAGTGGGTCACGTGATTTTTTCATGTAATATGGGTGAAATAAATATTTAAGCTTTTATTTAAAAGACTAACGAACATATTTTGCTGAATTTTTGTTATATCCTTTATGTGATAATTTGAATTTTTCCTAAAAGTGTTCAAGCAATTTTTGAATTTTAACGTCTCTTAAGAAATGTTTGAAAAATTAGGTCCCATAGGGTTCAATGTATTTTAACTTTTCAACACGGTTTCAATCCAACACTAATTGGGTGATATTATTCATTTACATTCCTATATGTCCCATATACCGTCTCAAATCATACTAAAATTTTATTTCGATAAAGTTATTTTTACAGTAGCTAGCGTGCGAACCGACAGACAGACAGACAGGATGAACAAAGTCATAAACACTTTTAACGATGTTGGAAAATATAGTAGGTTTTTTTAAATAAAAAATTAAAAATTGAAATAATGATTACACCCATATTATACGAAGAGATCATATGAGTAATTTAAAAAATTATACTACCCGGGTTTTTTTTGTGAAACTGGAGAGGTTCGAAGATATTTTAAATTTATATTTAGTGTTGCACCCGTCCTTGAAACGCTTTAGTTTTGCATATTATCGGTGTATCTAAGTTCTGTGCCTATGCAATTACAATATATTTGAATACAATATTTTGATTCACTAAACTTTGAATATTCCTTCAACTAAGCCTATAATTTCTAAGCCTATAATTTCTAATTCAGAATGTAAACAAATCAAGCGATTTGAAGATGAGTTGTATAAAAATTGCAGAATTTTTTCATGCAAAATTATTTAGCTCTAATTAGCTCTGGAGTCTAAAATACAAGCGTTTTGAATGAAATATTCATTGATTCTACATAGAGAAATAGACGATTTATAGCATACTTTTATATGATGAAATTTTAAGTTTCCAAGTTTAATAAATTATTGTAGTACTGTGATAATTTATAAAATATCTGTCCTGAATATATCGCATTTTAGAGCTGTTTACATAAAATAGCATTTCAGTTGAAACGTGCTTCATAATCAATGCTTTATGCATGATTATCATTTTTGCTAGTCATTATTCTACGCATGTGTATGGTTAAAGCGCTCCTTGGTTTACAAAAATTCGCTGTAAGTTAGCGTTGTTGTTATTGAAACCCAGACCGTCCGACCTATCAGAAAGGTGTAAGGTAACAGTTTGGACGGTCGGGAACTGCCTCCCAATTTGGACCGAAACCCAGTGGGGGAGGCATCCACAGGGACCGCACCCTCCTTCCCCTACCACCAACCTCTCGGAAGGACTTTCGGACCCACATGTTTAACGTGATCGTACTCCGCATGAACACGGCGGAAGTTTTGGCAGTGGCTGGAATCGAACCCGGGCCTACCGAGTGCAACTCCAGCGCGCTAACCAATGGGCTACCGCGCCCCGCTGTAAGTTAGCGTGTAATTTTTATCAATTACCCGCTGTAAGTTAGCGTTGTTGAAACCCAGACCGTCCGACCTACCAGAAAGGTGTAAGGTAACTGTTTGGACGGTCGGGCTGTAAGTTAGCGTGTAATTTTTATCAAAAGGTTTCATCTTAACACCTGTACACATTGTATTCTATAAAATTAATATTCTTAAAAATATATTTTATAAAATCAATGATGTAATTCTTTTAAGTTTTAATTTTATTGCCGAACCTCTTTTTCATTACATGAGTTTTGTAAATTTTTTTTTAGAGACATGAAAAAATACCTATCCTATATTCGGTTGGAACTCGAACATCCTGAACCTCAGAAACAAAGCTTTTAATAGGCTTATTCCATTTATGACCAATCTGCAGTTTGAAGATAATATGAAATGTCACTGAAAGCGCAATTATATCCTTCCCAAAAGAATTTCGTTTTTCTAGCATTCACAATTTTAGGAACATAATCGGATTACACACTTAGATCATAAAAAATGCATTATGTGTGAAAAATTGTGAAAGTCATTTTGACGATAGATGTTGCTATTTTTAGAAACCGTATTTAAATCAAAAAGAATAATTTTTTTGATGTTTGGAATAAAAAAATTCTTTGATGTCCCCTTTAAACAGTTCTGAGATCATTGTGTGTTAATTAACATAATATTCCGATTGTAATATTAGTTGCAGAATTAATTTTGAATTGATGGTTTAAATTACTGTTATTAAATAAATTATTCTCTAAATGAAATTACATTCATGTTTTCAAACATCAAAGTCGTTGAAATTAAAAAAATGCCAAAATATATACCTTAGAAATATTAGACTGCACACTTGTTCTATTCCATATACCCAGAATTCCAAAATTGAGTACACGACGTAGCACTGCAAGGAGTTGTTTTTCGTATTTAGAATGAATCATATTTTTAGGTCAACCTGTTTCAGTGAATGTAGCAGTGGCCAAAAAAAGCATATTCTGGCCAAAAACATATTTTTGAACACGTATTTTCTTGACCACACGTGTATGCATTTACTACTTATATATAGTGTGTCAAGAAAAGCCATGGACTAGAACAATAACCTAAATGTATTAGGATTATTGTATTTAAAATATAATTTTTGAATATTTATATGCAAATTATATCATATATTTTTTTCTAACTGTGTACAGGAAACCCCTATGGCGGCACAATAAGAGATATCGTTAGGTGGATTCAGTCAAAATCTCCACTGCAGTCTGTTGGTTAACGCCGATAGAAAAATGAGGCAGAAAGGATTTTACCCCTCCCAGCTATGTCACAAACAGGGGAACGAGATCGTCCGAATCACCCAAGCCACGGGTCTGGAAAGACATTCCGTCCAGTCTCGATTCCAGTTTTCGATGGGTTTGGAAACCGGCCACAACGACATATACACTCCGCCACCACGAAGAGTCGGTTCTCGAACTCTCCTGATGTTACACCTTGGGGACAATTCCACGATTTGTATATAGCCCCTTAGAGGAGGCGAGTCAGAAGCTTTAGCAATAACCTAGGGGAACAACAAGATACATCTTACAGTAATAGGTTTATGAAAAACAGCAATACAATATAAGATAAGGAATACAATATAAGGTCTATGTAAAACAACATTAGTGGGGGAGATGATCCTATTCAATTTGATACGCTGGACATCACGCTTTCTGTTAGAAATATTGTAAGAATTCAATTACATATTCATGCAGATCATTGCCAAATTAATACAAAGTACTCCCACAAAAGATGTAGAGGATCCCTATAATTCCTATAAACCTTTGTTTGAAATCTATCCCCCCCCTACACACACATCGAAAAAAAACTTGAACATTTAGACAGTGTGGCGCAATAAAATTTCCTTTATTATAAACGAACGAAATGTAATCCATTCTCCATTCGCAATGACACGAAATTGGCATGAATTTTGTTATCCCTTTTACTCAAAAACTACAATAGCTAGATAGGTGAAATTTTGCCCACATAATTGAAATTGCGAGCAGATTTGCAGAATCACAATATCAATTATTCCATAAAATTAATTGAAACAGGGCGAACGTACATTTCTTATTTATTAGAATGAATTGAAACATTGCAAAACGCTCATTTTACAATTATTAAAATGAATTGAAACAGGGCGAAATGCTTATTTTTCATTTGCGCAATCTCACTACGTAAGTAACGAGTCAACAACAGTTTTTAAATAATTTATTAAAGCGTGTTCACGATTTAAACTTGCTCCTGTATAATAAATAGTTTGTTCGCGATTTAAATATGATATTTTGATGTTACTGTTTTCCTATATTCATATTTATTGTTTTATTTATAATTCAAATTTTAACAACTTATATATTATTTTGTGTTAGGATTCTCAAATAATGAAATTAAATTTTTTTACTTCTAATGCCAGAATGAATTGTTAAATTAAGTTTCAATTGAAAAAATTTCACAGATCATATACTTCAAATGCTCAAGTCCATTTAAGGTTCAGCTTTTTACTAGTTATACACACGTTGCAAAATATTCACAATTAGTAACGATGCATGCATGGAGGTAAAAGTAAGGAGTTAAAACTTTATATTAAGAAAACGTTGGGGACAATAACTCAAGTGGGGCTAGGATAAGATAAAAAGCCCTACGTTGTATGCATTTCTATGGCAAATGGCTTAAAATATTTATTTAACCTGTCAATTTTGGAAAAATAAATTATTAGCCAATGTAAAGTAGAACCTACATGTAGCAAATATCCCTACGTATTCAATATTATTTTACCTTTCATTTTATTTTTATCTCTATACTCATACTTCGGGAATCCTTAATTTTAAAATAAACAAAAATACATATTCGAAGTACTACACCTTTCTTTTGTGTCAACTAATAACATCAGCTACTTTCTAACACTAGCGATACCTAGATATAATTCTCAAAGCATTATAAGAATTTTCAAGTATTTCATCCGTAGGACTTTTATCTCCTTCTTTTTAACTCTATGGATGCATGTTTGCACATGTGTGATAAATTGTTTCAGCGTGTTTTTCAATGTCTGGTCACTGCTCCATTTATTGATGTGAACAACATCTATGAGTGAAATCGGAGGGTTACCAAGACTGGAAACACTTTGGATGGTTATATTTCCAAAACTAATAGTGAAAAATCTGATGTAGGTAACACATGACTTTCCTTATATAATGCAATGAATTTACTACTTTTAGAGTAAAAAAACAGGTTTTTCTTATAGTAGATACTTATATTCTTTCCAAGATTTTGAATTTTCGATAATTTGTCGTCATTTTCATCCATTTGGCGACATTTTCGTTAATTTAGCAACATTTAAAAAAAGTCGCCAAGTAGGCGACATGCCGCCAAATACGTCGCCAAACTCTCGCCTAGCGTTATGGACGGAGAAATAAGTTATTCTTATAGTAAATAAATGACTATTGGAGTTCAAATACAAAAGTATTACTCAAACTATCTTTTCTCACGAATGGAACGAACTAGATCCAAGAGAATGATGTCACCAAAGTTATCGCATGGTATTACATATTAAAAGTGAACATGTTTCTCAATAGGAAATATTTTTGTTTTATTTTATATGACTTTTTGATAATTTTTGTGAAAAATGTGCAATATCTCGAGAACGATTCATGTTAGCGTTATAAAATTTATGTCAATCGTTTTCTAATGAAAAAATACATAAGAAATGTCTATTTGCGTAACTATTAGCGGTTTTGATTTTTTGACGATTTTTTCAAAATTTCACTCGAAAATTTAGGAGGGTTCTGAACATTCGATTGCGCATAAAAACAATTGGCTTCCAATGTCTACAGATTTGGATTTTTGTATCAAATTTCGTTCGAATCGGTCTATTCGTTCGTCAGTTATCGTCTCCACAGTCTCACTGACACACACACACACACACACACATACTTTCACACAAACACACACACACACACACACAAATATCACTTAAAAAATGTTTGATTCGTGATCAAGGATGCTTGAAACGTGCTCTCCCTTCGAAAACTCGAATTCAAATTTTCGACCCCGTCACAATATTTTCCTTATACATTATGTATATAAGGAAAGTAAAAATCTACACAATGCATACTTGTTTCATAAGTGAATTTCCATTCTATTTTTGTGATATATAAAATTACTCTAAATATTTCAATATTTTAAACATTTTTTTAGAAAATAACAACACGCCTTTTTTTACACGAGTTTTTTCGCCACTTTTCTTACTTCCGTTCGAAATTTCTTTAAAAATATAAGAGACAGATATAAACAGTAACCAACAAAAATGTTCATATGTTCAGCAGAAAATCCATTTTCCATGTTTATAAATTATTTTCCCAAAGCTATTATAGCTTTAGTTGTTAGAGTATTTTTCTATATCATTTTTTATTAGAAAACGTTTGACACAAATTTTAGAATATTAACATAAACCGTTCTTGATTGTATTTTTGAAATTACATTAACAAAAAATTACATAAAAAATTCAAAAGTAATAACTATTGTGAAATCTGTTCACATTTTATATATAATATCAAGCGATAAACTTGTTAATATCATTCATGAGGACCCAGTTCGTTCCATTCATGACAGTAGATACTTTATGCAATAGTTTTGCATTTTAATGGCTAAAGATTCGCCAACAGTCATTTATATATAAGACATGTTCTTATCTCCATTTGTCTGTAAGACTTGGCGATAAATATGGCGAAATTGATTACTAATTTAGCGAAATATCGCCTTCTTCACTAAAACTTTGCCACCGATTGACAAAATTATCTTGAAAATTGCAAAAATGACACTAAGTGAATGAAATTGTTGCCAAATTATTTATAAAATATTTTAATGTACGGTATATATTGCTTATTACGAATGCTATCAGAATTGATAATTGTCAATTTTGAATTGCATAAAAGGCGATTTTTTAGCACTTTACAATGTAGTTGAAAAAGTGTTTATGACTTTGTTTATTCTGTCTGTCTGCCTGTCTTTTCTCACGATAACTACCGTAAAAAGGACTTTATCAAAAATAAATGTTAGTATGTTGTTGAGACAATCCGTGGTATATATGGGAATGTCAATGAATAATATTACCCTATTAGTTTTGGATTGAACTCGGATTGAAAAAGTGGAATACATGGAAGCCTATGAGAACGAATTTTACAAGCATTTTCTAACCAACGTTAAAATTCACAAATTGCTTCGACAATTTCAGGACATATTCAAATTATCCCTAAATACAAATAAAACAAAAGTCAGCAAAATATGTTTGATAGTTTTTTAAATAAAAATTAAAATAATAATTACACCCATATAATATGAAGAGGTCTCTTGACCTCACTAGGTAAAAATAAAATATGGCATCCATGTGTTTTTCTTCTTTCAGAGTAAAAATTGTGATTTTAAGGTTCTTTTAAATTTACAATTAGTGTTGCATCCGTCCTAAAACCAAATTTATTTTTGCGTATTTTTTGTGCATTTATATTCTGCCTCAACTCAATTACAATATTTTTGAGTTTAAGTGATCATTAAACTTTGATTATTTCTACAACGATGCCTAATTTTAATAGATGCAGAGTGTAAAGTGATTGTTAGATGAGTTGTATAAGAATTGCTAAATTTTTTCAAGCAAAATTTTTTAACTCTGGAGTCTGGAATAAAAGTGAATGAATGATATATTCACTGCTTTCACACAGAGAGTCTGAAGATTTATATTTCGATGACGTCATTTGAATAAAGATCATTTTTTTCGATGAAGTTTAAAGTTTTCAAAAATAATAAATTATTGTAGTTCTGTGATATTTAAACGAATATCAGCGCTGAATGTATTGCATTTTCGAGATGTTTAAATGCAATTGCATTTCTGTTGGAAAGTGTTTCATAATCAATGCTTTATACATGATTGATTTTTCTTGTTTTAATATTGCCAAAGTGAAGAAAACGTAGCCAAATTAATTAAAAGGACGTCAAATAAGCTGTAATGTTTCACAAATCTTAATTCCCTTCATATATCTTGCATAGTATATTAGAAATGCCCTTCTCTTCGTTTGTGTGTAGTACATGGCAATACATGAAGTATCGCCAAATTATCGATAATTCTCTCCAGATTAAAAAAAAAAAAACTTTTAATGATAATATAAACAATCCGAAGTGGGCAACACATGACTTTCCTTATATAATGTAATGAATTTTATACTTTTACAGTAAAAAAATAGGTTTTTCTTATAGTAGATACAAATATTCTTTCCAAGATATTGAATTTTCGACAATTAGTAGTCATTTTCATTGATTTAACGTCATATTTATCCATTTGGCGAGATTTTCGTTAATTTGGCAACGTTTCAAAAAAGTCGCCAAGTTGGCGACATTCCGCTAAATTCGTCGACAAAATCTCGCCAAGCCTTATGCACTAAGAAATAAGTTATTCTCACAGCAGATACATGACTATTGGCGTTCAAATACAAAAGTATTATTCAAAGTATCTTTTTTCATGAATGGAACGAGCTAGATCCACGAGAATGATGTCACTCAATTTATCGCATGGTATTACATATGAAAAGTGAACATGCTTCTCAATAGGAAATATATATTTTTTTTATTTTATATGACTTTTTGATAATTTTTTTGAAAAATGTACAATATCTCGAGAACAGCTCATGTTAGCGTTCTAAAATTTATTTCAATCGTTTTCTAATAAAAAATTACGTAAGAAATGTCTATTTGCGTAACTTTATTAGTGGTTTTGATTTTTTAACGATTTTTTCAAAATTTCATTCGAAAATTTAGGGGGGTTCTGAACATTCGATTGCGTATAAAAACAATAGGCTTCCAGTGTTTATAGATTGTGATTTTTGTACCAAATTTGATTCGAATCTCATTCTATATCTTTTGCTGTTTACATTTTACATAGGTGAAAAATAGGCTTAGTTGTAGAAATAATCAAATTTAGATGAGCATTTAAACACAATTATATAGTCATTGAGTTGTTTCAGTATGTAGATGCACAGAATTTAAGCAAAAATAAAGTAGTTTTAGGACGGATACAACACTCAATATGAATTAAAAAGAACTTAAAAAAATCACGATTTTGAAACAAGATGGATGCCATATATCATTTTGAAGTGTGGCACGTGATCGTTTCATATAAGAGGTGTAATTATTATTTTAATTTTTATTTAAAAAACTGCTTACTATATTTCGCTGAATTTCTTTTTATATATTTTATGGAATAATTTGAATATTACCTAAAATTTTCGAAGCAATTTGTGTATTTTAAATCCGCTTAAAAAATGTTTGAAAAATTAGGTCCCATAGGGCTCAATGTATTTCATTTTTTCGACCAGGGTTCAATCCAAAACTAATTGGGTAATATTATTCATTTATATTCCCATAGGTTCTACAGACCGTCTGAACAACATACTAAAATTTCATTTTGATTAAGTCATTTTTACGGCAGTTATCGTGCTAACGGACAGACAGACAGACAGACAGATAGACAGAATGAACAAAGTCATAAACACTTTTCAACTTTGTTGTAAAGTGTTAAAAAAATGATTATAGAATATGAAAGAAAGAAAATGAATGAAGGACAATGCTTAGAATTCTTCCTTTTTTTTTTGGTTATAAAATGTGGTAAGTATTATTTCGATATTATTACAGTAATTTTATGAAATAATTGAATTCTGTCCTTTGTTCATGAGGAAATTTAATTGTATATTTTTTCTGCACAATAGAATGGGTTAATCTGAAAGATTAGTGCTATAGAAAAATTAAATTTAATTTTGTGGTTTTTTTAAATGATGTTCTAAAATCGCTTCTTATTATAGTATTGTTGAATATTTGCCGAATATATAATTAAGATCGATTTTAACTTTTCATATATACTTATAATGTATAAGAAGAGTTTTGTGACGGGGCGAATATTCGAATTTGAGTGTTCAACTCGCGAGCACGTTTCTAGCATGCGTGATCACGAATCGGCAATTTTTGGGGCGTCTGTGTGTGTCATTGAATCTGTGGAGACGATATCTCACGGACGAATGGAGCGATTCAAATGAAATTTGGTACAAAAATTACAATCCGTGAATATTGGAAGCCTATTTTCTTAAACACAATCGAATCTTCAGAACCACCCTAATTTATCGAGTGAAATTTTGAAAAAATCATTAGAAAATCATAAACTTTAATAAAGTTAGACAAATAGGAATTTCTTATATAATGTTTTTTTAACAATCGATTTGCATAAACTTTAGAACTCTAGCATGAACCGATCTCGAGATATTGCACATTTTTCAAATAAAGTTATCAAAAAATCCCCAAAAAATAAAATAAAAATATTAACTGATGAGAAACATGTTAACTACTCATGTGTAATATCATGCGATAAATTTGGTAACATCATTCCCGTGCATCTAGCTTGTTCGATTCAGAAGAATTTCTTTTTTACTGTAAAAGTTGTAAATTTATTGTATTATATAAGGAGAAAATTATGTGCTGACTACATCGGATTTTTTAATCCAATAATGCTTTTAAAATTAACATTTCTGTTAATAAAATATTAAATTTACTTCCTTGTGCGAATAAGTAAATTAATGTTATTTTTGTAACTATTAAAAAAGCCGGTAGTGTTAGTTGACACAGCGGGAGGGCTTAGTATTTGGTATATGTATTTTTGAATACTTTAAAATTAAGGATTCCCTATTATGAGTATAATTTATCGGCATATTTTTCAGAGTTATAGGGTAGATTATAGAATATATGGAGATAAAAATAAATGAAAGCTGATGGAAAACTAATTTTGAATATGTTGGAATATTCTTTATTGTGTCTGTTCTAATTTGCTTTGAGCTGATCCTGAATTATTGTCTCAAACGATATTGACGTTTTCTTAATATGAAGTTTTAGTTCCTTACCTTTGCCTCCATGGATGGGGCATTTTTAATTGTTCACAGAAATTATATTAGTTATAGGACTCGTGTGGTGAATGTTTAAAAGAATCAATATTTTATTTGATATGTAGCATGAATTATGTTGCATTTTTATTATATACATTGATTTAAAGGTATATGAGGTCGATGTCTTTTTCAATCGGTTTCATGTCCAGAATAAATAAATACAAATTTACATTCGTAAAAACTTATACGAAAATTTTAGTTGTACTTTCTTTATTGTATTCATACATGAGCATTCTATTATTACTTTCCTTATATACATAATGTATAAGGAAAGTATTGTGACGGGATCGAAAATTCGAATTCGAGTTTTCGACGGGAGAGCACGTTTCAAGCATCCCTGATCACGAATCAAACATTTTTGAAGTGATATCTGCGTGTGTGTGTATGTGTGTGTGAAAGTATGTGTGTGTGTGTGTGTGTATGTGTGTGTGTGTGTGTGTGTGTATGTGTGTGTGTGTTTGTGTCAGTGAGTCTGTGGAGACGATAACTAACGAACGAATATACCGATTCGAATCAAATTTGGTACAAAAATCACAATCTGTAAACACTGGAAGCCTATTGTTTTTATACGCAATCGAATGTTCAGAACCCCCCCTAAATTTTCGAATGAAATTTTGAAAAAATCGTCAAAAAATCTAAACCACTAATAAAGATATGCAAATAGACATTTCTTATGAAATTATTTTATATTAGAAAACGATTGACATAAATTTTAGAACGTTAATATGAACCGTTCTCGAGATATTGTACATTTTAAAAAAAAATTGTCAAAAAGTCATAAAATAAAAAAAAAATATTTCGTATTGAGAAACATGTTCACTTTTCATATGTAATACCATGCGATAAATTGGGTGACATCATTCTCGTGGATCTAGCTCGTTCCATTCATGAAAAAATATACTTTGAGTAATACTTTTGTATTTGAACGCCAATAGTCATTTATCTGCTGTAAAAATAACTTATTTCTTAGTGCATAACGCTT
This sequence comes from Amaurobius ferox, assembly GCA_951213105.1. Lineage (NCBI taxonomy): Eukaryota > Metazoa > Arthropoda > Arachnida > Araneae > Amaurobiidae > Amaurobius > Amaurobius ferox. The sequence goes on along the minus strand of OX578153.1, from coordinate 44,928,476 downwards.
GGCGAGATTTTGGCGACGGATTTGGCGGAATATCGCCAACTTGGCGACTTTTTAAATGTTTCCAAATTAACGAAAATCTCGCCAAATGGATAAAAATGGCGCTAAATCAATGAAAATGACGACTATTGTCGAAAATTCAATATCTTGGAAAGAATATTAGTATCTACTATAAGAAAAACCTATTTTTTTACTGTAAAAGTAGTAAATTCATTACAGTATATAAGGATAGTCATGTGTTGCCCACATCAGACTTTTTTAATATAAGATGACGGTCATTTTACAGTTTTGTTAATATTGATACTCATTTACAGCCAATGAATCTTGGTTTGCAGTTGTTCGATGACTGGTTTTGAATTTTTTATTGCTCCTGCAAGAAAAGTATTAATATAGTCTGTCAGATGACTGTTTGCGTGGTATCAAACTAGCGAAATAGGAAATATTTCTATACTTTATCATTTTAATGAAATGCCAATTGCATCAGCATTTCCCACGGAAATTTCATGTAGAAAACGCAAATACATTCCCACAAAAATATCTGCTGTTTTGAATAATTCGAAAATTGATATATAAATTCGATATCTATGCAAAAATATATATTAAATTTGTCTTTAGGAAATAAGAACATTTTGAAGAATACAATATAAATTTACTGAAGTAGTAGATAAAAATGTTAAAATTCCATTTGTTTTGTATTGATTATATTGTCGCCTAGTCTTTTCATTATAAATATACTTTAAATAAGTTTTTATTTTAAATAGCATGTAAAAAAGATATATAAACAAGTTTTCCATGTCCAAATTTACATATCCTTGTAAAGTAAATTAAAAAAAACCCAAGCGCTCCGAATATTTTCATAGAATGAAAATTTCTGCAGATCTCGAAATGCTTACCTCAATTACGTAATTTTGGTATCGGAGTCAGTTAACGGTTTAATAAAGTTGAATAGTACTAGCTGAAAAATTTAATTAATGCATCCCGCAGATAAATAATGTGATATTCTTAAAAGGCACATCTATTTAAGTTTGTATTTATTAAAATTATTACTTTGGTGGAAAAAGTGATAAATAATTTTCTTGTACACTTTTATTTCTATATTTCATGAACATAATACATATATTTGAAAATATGAGGATGAATGTTCTGCTAGATACTGGTATAATACAAATTCTTTTAATCTGAAGAAACAATGCGCAGAAAAAAATGTCCTGTTATCAGAGCAGTACTTTCTCTACCTAACACATGGATATTCTTATTACCAAACACATGTTCACCCATGAATGATATGAAGGTGGGTGGCTCCAAAAGAGCCTAGCACATCGACCAGAGGTCTATTGTACTACCCCAAAAAGAGAAAGATTTCTAAGGAAAGAGGCCGGTAGCCGATGCGAAAATAAGCAGGCACTTGACAGGAATGTCGTTCAGCTCCCAGGGTTCAATCACATGACGACCAATGTGTTCAAATTTGTGAGCAGAGTAAACCTCACATTGACAGATAATGTTAGCAGCGGTTTCTTTGCTGTAATTGCAGCCTCTGCAAAGCGAATCTTTAGTGACACGTATAATGTTGAGGTGGCTCTTGAGGGTGCAGTACCCAGTAAGGAGCCCAACAGCCCTCCTGATGTTCACCCATACAGTAGCGTCAAGCCAAAATTTAAATCTGATTTTAATCTGAAGAAACAATGCGCAGAAAAAATGTCCTGTTATCAGAGCAGTACATTCTCTACCTAACACATGGATATTCTTATTACTTAACACATGTTCACCCATGAATGATATCAAGGTGGGTGGCTCCAGAAGAGCCCAGCACATCGACCAGAGGTCTATTGTACTACCCCAAAAAGAGAAAGATTTCTAAGGAAAGAGGCCGGTAGCCGATGCGAAAATAAGCAGGCACTTGACAGGAATGTCGTTCAGCTCCCAGGGTTCAATCACATGACGACCAATGTGTTCAAATCTGTGAGCAGAGTAAACCTCACATTGACAGAGAATGTTAGCAGCGGTTTCTTTGCTGTAATTGCAGCCTCTGCAAAGCGAATCTTTAGTGACACGCATAATGTTGAGGTGTCTCTTGAGGGTGCAGTGCCCAGTAAGGAGCCCAACAGCCCTCCTGATGTTCACCCATACAGTAGCGTCAAGCCAAAATTTAAATCTGATTTTAATCTGAAGAAACAATGCGCAGAAAAAATGTCCTGTTTTCAGAGCAGTACTTTCTCTACCTAACACATGGATATTCTTATTACCTAACACATGTTTACCAATACAGTAGCGTCAAGCCAAAATTTAAACAATTTTCCTCTTTTTTAAAAATTTATTTCCATTAAGCATCACATGTCTTAAAAACTATTCGTTCGTGCTACCATGTGTGGTCATATTAGCCAAGTTTCAGCAAACATATTTTCTTGTGGCTTATTGCAGCAAATTTGCTATGAGCCATAATTAAATAAAAAATAAAGTGATTTCTAGCATGTTTTTTTCTGCCATTGCAGATATCGACTATTGAATGCTGATGAGCGTATTATAATCGAGAAAGTTCATGGATACGTGAAAGACTATGGATGCTAAACTATGCAATGGTAATGTTTTCAAAATTTTAGGAGCGGTTATTACAGGCGGGATTTGTGATTATGAACACTGTTTATGCAACTTAATGTAACCCGAGATAAATTGTAAATGAATTTGATGAAGACTACGTGAAATAATTGAAATTATCAGTTTTCAGATAAGTTTGCAAAGAGATGCTTGCCGGCATTGCATATATCGGTTATCTCATACTAATGAGCACTTTATAAGCAAGAAACTGATACATCGATTATGTTATCTGCAGTGGGAGTTTCTTCTAAACTTTGATATTGTTGCAGTTTTCAACCTGGTATTTTTATTTCTAGCTTTTAAAGTTTCCAGAAGGAAAAATATTTTTTATGGGCTTTAACGGCATTCTCATTTCTGTGATAGAAACTCCCATTCGAGTATGGCTAGTTGTGTTAAGAGAAGACTTGGTGACGGATGTGGCCAAATTAGGGATTTTTATTGATAACATTAAATTTAAATGTGCGTTCAAAACTCAAAGGAAATATCATAACGAAATTCGATCAAATGTATATAACCGTATGCCATTTTATTAAAAAAAATTAAGCTTAAATATTCTCTACAAATATGGATTACGTTTCTAAGATAAATAAATTAAAATGAAGTGGATATTGTTAAGAAGCATCCCCTTAAATTCATGGATGTACCCTCAGGATTCAAGTATGACTTCAAATTTCTGTATAACTAACATGTATATTTACAAACACAGCGTGAACAGGAACAACATATAGCAAATAGTTCGATATATGTCTAACAGAATTAAGAAACAACAATCTGGTACATTAAACTCGGAATTAAATGCTCCACTAATGTCACAAAGCAGCAGATACAGTTCTCAACAGATTGACGTATATCACCATTCAATGTAGGTCATGTCATGTCAACTGCTCTCCAATGAGCGGCGTCTCCTTTTATATACTGCCCTTAAAAACTCTCAAAATGAGCTGGTATCTTCCAGATTGTTCATTATGTCGAAAATTTATAACAATATTAAAATGTTGTCCATAGGCGCCGTGTTGGCGATAAATCGCAAATCGGGCAACCCTGCTTCGATCGTTCAAATACAGTTGAAACCCTGTTTTGACATATTGGGAATTGCTGCCTGTAAAGTTGTTTTTCTTTCTTCTTCTCAAAAGATTGTCCAATGAACCCATTTTACATGTTTGTAATGATAGTCATTTTTAACTATATCCGGAATATGTAATAGATTTCTATAACTATAAGTCCCTGAAAACTGGCTGGCTTGACAGTCTTGAAAACAGACTAGCAGTCAGTTTAATGTTAAAACTGCCTAATGAGATAATTTTTAATGTTTTAACATTTTAAGTTTTATGGTTCGTCTTATTAACTTTGATTAACCATATAATGTAATTAGAATTTTGTTCTCCTTAGCAGATAATTATATTATATTTTCTTTGAATTTATTATTTGTTAAGTATTTAATGTATTAACGAAATTTAAATTACTATTTTTCACATTTAATGTTCTTGTTGTGGTTGTTGTTATATGCTGGCGTATAGCTAAAGCGTTCTTTTGTTTTCGAGAATTCGCCATGGGTTCCGGTAGGATTTTATTCAAAATTTTGCATCTCAAATTGAGGCAACGGCGGGTACATTTTCTTGTAAATTAATAATATATAAATTTATTATGGTTTTTCACAATCATGCACATTTCCAATCATTCAAATTTTAATATTTGATGATTTGTTTCAAATTCACAATAGTCAAAAGTTTTATCCTCATGAGATAAAATATTATTTAAAAGCAAAACTGTATATTTATTTTATTAACTCTATTGAATAGCTGAGTTTTGTTTAGATAATTATGAATTTGATAGCCACGCCAATCTAAATGTCAAGCAAAAAAACAACCATTACGTTAGGACTCCTGACACTTTTGTTGAGTAATCTTAAAATATAATTATTAATTATTACACCATCAGAATGGAAAACTCATACAAGCCATAATGAATTAAACAGAACATAATAATTGTAAGAAACCTTACGCCTGTAGCGCCATCTAGATATTTCCCTTTGATGTTTAATGAGTTTCCTTAGAAAGTTCCGGTAAAGAGCACATTAGACATTCTAGGAATTGTAGTCTTTGATATTAAATGTCACAATGATTAAATTTAAATTGAATCTGTTGATACTTAGATCTAGTGAACAATTCTACGTTGTGACTAACCATAGAGTTAGAAAGAAGCAGATGAAACTCCTGGGAATGAAACGCACAAAAGTGCCATAATGTTTAATGAATTATATCTAGGTCTCGCTAATGTTTGTAAAGTAGTCACAACTGTTAGTAAACACAACAGGAATGCGTAGTATTTAGTATATATATTTTTGAATATTTTTAAATCGAGGGTTCCTTTATTATGAGTAAAATTAATCCGTATATTTTTCATAGTTGTAAGATAGAGTACATAATATATGGAAACAAAAATAAATTATGAATTGAAAAGTAATATAATTTTGAATATGTAGGAATTTTTTTATTCTGTCATTTCTAATTAACAGTACGATAATAATATATTTTTACGAAATTGACAGATTACATAACTTTTTTAGGCATTTCGCCATTGAAATACATACAATGCAGGACTACTTATCTTACCCTAGCTCCACCTGAATTATTGTCTTAAACGATATTGGCGTTTTCTTAATATGGAGGTTTAGGTCCTTACCTTAACTTCTATGGACAGAACATTTAATTGCTCACAAATATTAAATCAGCTATACTACTCTTGTAAAAGTTTAAAACAATCAATAATCTCTTAGATATGCAGCACCCATTTATAAATTATATTGCATTTTTATTATGTATATTGTTTTTAAAGTTAAATGGGGTAGATTAGGCCAATGCCTTTTTATATAGGCTTCATGTCTAGTACAAATAAATACATATGTAGATTCATTAAATCGTATTTGCCAATGTTAGTTGTACTTTGTTTATAATATGTATACACGGGAATTAAATTATTCTAAAATAATAGCGCATTAATTTTACATTTGTTTTAATATAATTGCTCATTTATAAGTCATTAGATCTTGGATTGTAGTTGTTCGACGAAATTCTTATATTGCATTTGCAAGAAATTTGTTAATAAAGTCTTTCAAATGGTATTTTACTTGGCATCAAAACAGAGTAAAAGAAAATATTGCTTTGCTATATCTTTGTAATGAAATGTTATGGAATTTTATAAAATGAAATGTCATTTGAAGTAGGCAAATTTCATTTAGAGAGCAAAAAATAAATTCCGACAAAATTAACTGTTGTTAAATAATACGGAAATTGAAATATAAATTCCTTTTATATATGCCAATGCCTTTTTATATAGGCTTCATGTCTAGTTCAAATAAATACATATGTAGATTCATTACATCGTATTTGCCAATGTTAGTTGTACTTTGTTTATAATATGTATACACGGGAATTCAATTATTCTAAAATAATAGCGCATTAATTTTACATTTGTTTTAATATAATTGCTCATTTATAAGCCATTAGATCTTGGTTTGTAGTTGTTCGACGACTTGTTGAAAATTTGTATATTGCACTTGCAAGAAATTTGTTAATAAAGTCTATCAAATGGTATTTTGCTTGGCATCAAACCACAGTAAAAAAAATATTGTTTTGCTACATTTTTGTAATGAAATGTTAAGGAATCTTATAAAATGAATTGTTATTTGAAGTAGGCAAATTTCATTTAGAGAGCAAAAAATAAATTCTAACAAAATTAACTGTTGTTAAATAATACGGAAATTGCAATATATATATATATATATATGCAGAAATATATATTAATTCTCCTTAGAATATAAAAACAATTTGGACATGAATAAATAGTACAGTCCAAATTTAATGAACTAGCAGTTACAGATGGAAATATCCATTTATTTTCTACTACTTGTGTTATCTACATAGTCCATTCGATCGAAATATGCCCTAAATAAGTATTTATTTAAAATTGCATGTCGAAAGGAAATATAAACACGTATTTCATGTTCGAATTAACAGAACTTTTTTATAAAATTAACAGAACCTTTTTCAGAATTTTTTTGTAAAATGAAAATTTCTGCAGATCTCAAACGATATGGGCGTTTTCTTAAAATGAAGGTTTAGATCCTTACCTTAACCTCCATGGACTGGGTATTTAATTGGTTACAGATATTAAATCAGTTATACACCTCAATTACGTGTTTTGCTATCGGAGTCAGTTTCGATTCAAATCTATTGAATAGTGTAGGCTTTAATTAATGAATGCATCATGCCTATTAAAAAGCGCGATGTTCATTAAAGGAATAATATTTTATGCATATACTTCCACTCCACAGAATACTATATTCAGAAGGTTTACTCCCATAGGAACCTATGGCAACATCGTTAACATAGGATTTCGCATAGACACTAGCGTTCGATGAGCCAACAATCCTCGACTGCTAGATTTGGCGACTATCGCTCAATTGGCAACAAGATACGGAACTGTACTTTTATAATGTTTTAAACTATAAACATGATCAGCATTTAAAAATACTTTTATCTGTAATATGTTTAACTTTAAATATATAAACACAGATATATATTTAATTCTTGCAATCATAAACTAAAAAAAAAATTGACGCATTGCATCACTGTAAATCATTATACACCAAAAATTACAAGCTAACATACCCAAAAGACTAAAATATTATATAATATTTTCAGCCTAAAAAGTATACTAGCGTGTAGATAGTTAAATTGCTTAGTTCTTAATTTATTCTGGAATGCTGTTATTATATATATATATATATATTTTATTTAAATACACTAATATTTTTATACTAAATAACAAATTTTCATAAATGCATTATCAAAGGTGTCGAACTTAATCGTTAATTAGAAGGTGGGGGGGATTATTTTCCACATTACGTCAGTTAGTAAAAAGCATATAAAATATATACACATCCAAAATTATATTCAACTTTCTCTAGAAAAAGCTATCTAAATATCAATTTTTATACATTTTATATAAATGCGGAAAAGTTTTTTTAACTAATAATGCCATTGTTTCTTAGAATTAATCCAGGCGGAAGTGATAATACTGCACCAATTTCTTATGATGAACACGTGCATAGGATGAAATATGGGATAGATAACGCATAATGTTTTATTTAAATAAAAATAAATTACATACCTTTTAAACGTAATTCCTTTTCTTTTAGCAATCCATAAAATAGCTGCGAAAGTATGTTTAAAACGTGTAAACAACATGCGATGTGCATGCGATGATAGAACAAAGCAACAAAGTTCTAAGTTCCAAGTGTTTCGTTCAGTTCCATATAGGGTTATATTAGCAGAACGTCTTGGCGAAAACCGTCACAGACCATCGCCAATCTTGCCAACCTTGATATTTTTGTTGGCGGTTGAGGGCGCTGAGGTCGAGTGAAATATCTGTAATGTTAATCTGTGTTCCACTCTTAAATTTGAATTTATTAAAACTATTACTTTGGGGAAAAAGGTGGTAAATAATTTTCTTGTAAATTTTCTATTTCGTACAAACATAATGCTTATATTTGAAGAAAAAAATAGGTGGAATATTTAGTTAGATACTGGTATACTACATATGACTTTAATCTGAAGAAACTACGCACAGAAAAATGTCCTGTGATCAGTGCAGTACTTTCCCTACATACTCGAATTAATTGTTCCTTCTTAATACATGTTCGCCGATACAGTAGCGCCAGTCCAAAATTAAAATTTGTTTCCAATTTTTAACAATTTACTTTCATTAGTCCCCACCTGTCGTAAAAACTATTTACACATGGCACCGTATGTAGTCATATTAGTCAATTTTTATTGCGTGATGTGATGTAGTTTATGACCTCGCTGTCGCTGCCTTGAACTTACTAAGCTACTAGCTTACTGATTCACATCAGATGAGGTCTTCGGCGCAAGAGAAAAAGAAAAGTGCTGGATAAGAACTTTAATATTCATAATTACAAAACCCGGTGATTATGAATATTTGCTTATTGCAAGAATGTTAACAAACAACCATATTTTCTTATAGCTTATTGCAAGAAATTTGCACAATTAAATGAAAAAAGTGGCTCATAGTGATGTTTCTTGCTGCCATTGCAGTTATCAGCTATTCAATTCTAATGAGTCTATAGTAATAGTTAAGGTCCATAGATGCTGTTATCTGCATTAGGACTTTCTCCCAAATCATAGGAGCGCTCTTTACACGTAGGATTCGTCATTATGAACTTATGGAGCTTGGTGTAACTTGTGCTAAATTGTATAAGAATTTCATGAAGGATACGAGATGACTGAAATTGTGAGTTCCCATAGAAGATCTCAAAAATTGTGGCTGGTTTCAAGATTCTCGATGCCATTGCATATATCGATTATTCAATGCAGATGAGGACTTATCAAGCACGAAACCGGGCCAAGAATGCTTTTATCGGCAACGAATGTTTCTTTTAAACTTTGCAGTATCTTTTAAACTTATTATTGCAGTTATCAACCTGCAATCTCTACATTTTAGCTTTTATAGTTTTACAGAAGGAAAAATATCTTTCACTGGTTATAAACGTATTCTCATTTCGGAAGAACTCCCAGTCAAGTATTGCTAGTTGTGTTAAAAGAAGACTTGGACACAGATTTGGCGACATATGGCCAACTTAGGGACTTTTATTGATAACGTAAAATGCAAATATTCAAAAGTGCATTTCACAAAACAAATTAAATTTTATAACAAAATTCGATCAAATGTATGCAACATTATGTCATTTGATGAAAAGTGAATTTGCTCTACAAAAATGAATTATGTGTTAATTCTAAAGAAACTAAAATAAAGTGGAGATGTTAATAAAGTGGATAATGTTAAAAAGCATCCTCTAAAATCGTGGAAGCATTCTCTAGATTCAAAAATGAATTTCTGTATAACTAAACTGTATAACCAAATTTATGTATAACTAAATTTCTGTATAACTGTATAACCAAATTTCTGTATAACTAAAATATTTCTTTACAGATACATCGTAAACAAGAACAATGTGTAGCAAATAGCTCGATAGCTATCTGACAGGATCGCCAAATAACAGGCAGATGCTTTAAAACAGGAATTAAATATTTCACTAATTTCACAAAACAGCAGATACTGTTTTCAAAAGATTGATGCATCTCAGCATTCAATGTAGCTTGTATCGTGTAAACTGCTGTCCAATAAGTGGCGACTCCTTTTATATACACTCTGTAGAAACTTTCATTAGGGGCTGGTATCTCCCAGAATATAAATTATTTCAAAAACTTCTACCACTTCTGAAATGTCTTTCAAAAGTTACCAAGTTGGGGATTTATCTCAAATCTGGCAACCTTGCTCCGATTGTTCATATACAGTGGCAACCTACATGGACATTATGAGAATAGCTGCCTGTAAAGTGTTTTTCCCTTCTAGTTCTCATAAGAGAGTCATTGAATACATTTTACATGCTCGTAATGATATTTATTTTTAATTATATCTGAATATATAAACTTATCTAATAATAAGGCGTGCATTTGAAATCTGTTTATCAGTCAGTTAAATGCTAAATGAAAGATATTTTAACTAATGAAAGATATTATAATTGCTTAATGAAAGATATTTTAACATTTTAGGTTTAAGAGTTCATCTTATTATCTTTTAATAACGATATTATTTAATTAGATTTTTGTTAGCTTTGGTAGATAAATATGTTATATTCTCCCTGAATTTATTATATATTGATAATTTAATACATTAATGAAATTTAAATGACTACTTTTCAAAGTTAAGTTCATGACTTGAATGATCTTAAAACTGCTGTAAAATTTTTTAGAAATTTCATTTAGGTATTTTATATTCTTCTAACACTTAATTATTTTATTTTATTCCGATAATAATTTAAGAGTTAACACGGCCGTCAATAAAATGTTGTAATTTCTTCCTTCTGAAAAAAGCGTAAATTAATATTAATTTAGTAACTAGAAAATGAACTCAACGTTGGACGAGATAGATATATTGAATTTATTAATTTAAAATTATGACAAAAAATATTTATTAGGAACATTTAATCCATGACAGACGGTGCAGCGATTTCATCCCCAAAAACTATCCCATATCGCCTGTGCCGATTGTTTGTTGTGCCGTATTGATTTCGTTAATTACTTATCTTAAAAATGGGGTAACTCTACATCATTTAACTTATTAACTACAGCCATTAGTAGTTTGGGTTAGTACATTGCTTTGGTGGCAGCAAAACCCACCTAAATTTTTCAGAACGGGAAATTTCAAAGGGATATATATATATATATATATATATATATATATATATATATATATATATATATATATATATATATATATATATATATATATAATATATATATATATATATATATATATATATATATATATATATATATAATATATATATATATAATATATATATATATATATATATATATATGTATATATATATATATATATATATATATATATATATATATATATATATATATATATATATATATATATATATATATATATATATATATATATATATATATATATATATATCTTATAGACATTCAAAAGTAAGATATAAGGGTAAATAAAACAGTCTTCAATTTATTTAACACACATCATCAATGTTACATCCTTAATTTTAATATTACAAATTCTATCATTCTTCTTCAGACACTTAAATTATTAACTAGCGAGATGTAATGCCAGACTTAGTAATATTCGGTTGGAACACTGGGTGGGACGCATTAATTAGCCTTTTTTTAATAAAACACAATATTGATATTATCCTCATATAATTAAAAAGGTACCTGATAATAATCTTTCACATCTTGGGAGAATCCTCGGGTTTTTCACCATCTCAACATCAGATGAATCTGAGAGCTCATCACACACAATTTACAAAACTATTATACTGCCTTGCTCTACACAAATGTCCAACTTCACAGACTGACTGGACTCCAACTGCTGCCTAACTCCGAGAAACAAGCAACTATCTTGACCCCCAACTGGACCTCATATCCTGGACCTTCCTTCCGTTGGACAGTCTACGTGCTGGTATATAAACATGAGGGTTGATCCGTAGACATGGGGCGTGGTATGTAAGACATGGGACCACCTGTATGTTACCACCACTGTGCTTAGCGTGGGGATAATCATTCCCGACGAATTCCTTGATCCCTCATTTCTTAATCCTTGCAAATCTTTAATATTTTACATTTCTGGCAACCGTTAAAATGGGACCGATCTGAAAAATACATTATCTGACGAAAAAAAATATATATATAAAAATTAAATAAATAAAATAATTAAAAAAAATCACGACAAAATGTGAAGTCAGTTTGGTTACCAACAAAACTTATTGAATGTGTTTGGTAATAGAAGGCGTTATTGCTTCAGAGAGGTAGGGCTCTAAACTTCACTGTTGTACGCTACGATGAGTAAAACATTTTAAGATTTTGCTGGCATAAAATTATTATAATTAATGAGTGTATGGCTTTATGAAATTTTTTTTTTGTTTGGGACACTTTGTAATATTTGAAGGGGCTGTGGTTAAATTATAAATTTTGAATCATTTATCGTCAATTATCTTACATCGTAGTAGAAAAATTGAGTCGCAAGAAAAAATGAGAGAAAAGTATATATTTTTTTAAAAAAATCATTAAATTCGGTATATTATTTGTATGGAATCGGATCAACATTTTTTGAAATAGCAATTTTCGACCTTCTAAATAGTGTCAAGATGGAAAATTCAATTTGATATATTTGATCGCTAAGGAATCGATTTGTTTGAATATCCGCCAAAATGTGTTGTAAATCGGTTAAAACATAAAATAACTAAAAAATAATTCGACATTTTAAAAAATAACGCCGAAGTGCACCTTTTCATATCCTAAAGCACTTGTGTACCTAAATTTAGTGGCAGTACGCCGCTTAGGTTTCCCGCTACGGACCACACAGACGCACAGGCATCTTACATTGTTATCTACTAAAGCGACTGATGAGAATTGCGGGATTCTAAATAAGGGAACGAACGGTACGTTAATAATGCAAATACAGGTAACACCGAACTGCAATTCCAAATCAGCTAATCCTTAAATAATTAATTACTAATCGATTTAAATAATTCTGACAATACAAATAACATCTCCACATCACAAAATGAGAAACACAATTGACATATCTTCCGCAAATAACGTAACTTTTATATTTCAATATTCCATTTTGTACACTTATAAAATGGCAAATATAACTAAATTCGCTATAGCCTCGATCGATGGTAATCAGACATATTGACGTTTCCTATTGCATAAAGCAATAAAAAATATATATAAAAAAATTAAAATTAAAACCTTCCGCTCATTTTTTAAGTGAATCCGATCCCTAGATGTGTAACATTGCCTCCGTTGAAGTGCAGACGGTCCATTATAATGACATTTTTACTTAAAAAACTTGCAAAATATTAAAATTTCAGCGATTTTTTTTTGTTGGAATGAACATATATATTCGGATATTTTAGATAAATTATAGAATTGAGATAATATGGATGCGACGATATGTATATCAAATCACAAAAAAAATTTACATTTCGATGTATTTTTTTAATAAATAAATAAATATAAAGGAATTAACTTACGGACTCGGGTCAAAAAGTGCTCGAAAAAAAAACGTTTATCGTTCTTTCCGATGATCAGGATGGAAACTCTGTGGTGATATTTCAGCTTGTTAAGGTCTCGTGATAATTGAGCCATAACTCACTATAAATTCTTGTGATCAATGAGCCAAAAATAATCTCTTTTTTTCATAATTGTGTAAAATTTTGTCCTATTCAGCCATGTTAAATAAATATAAAATTTCGAATACGTTTAGAAATTTTCACTTGAATTATCTGGTTTTAGACTTTTTATAACAATTCCAGATATAAAGTTTCGTGAAAATGTTTGGGGCTGCAATGGTGTACCCAAGAAATCGATCACAGACATCAGACAAACAGACATCCTTCCAAAAAGAGTTAAAACGTGTGCAGGAAGTCTTACAACATATATTGGTATCAAAATCTCGAATCCGAAAATTTTCGCGAAAACCGTACTTTCTCTATGCAATATTACATAGTATGAAAAAGCAAACATTTTCAAATTCTGAAGTTATGACAATCGTTGTCGATCAAATAAATTTACAATTAACAATTTTACAGTTAATATAACCATTTTACAATTAACAATTGAAATTGCCATGCACAGTAACTTTTTAAAATCACTTCGTTGATTTTAATGAAAGTAACAGATAAGAAATATAATTGTCATCAGAGTGAACAAATATAATTAATGATTATTACTAATTAGTAATTAGAATTAATTTTGTCTGAGGGTGGTACAAACCAATCGTTGCATTAATCAATTAAAATCTTTGAATCTTTACGCCGTGTAGAATTATCAGAAAAGTGCATTTCCCAAAATAAACAAAGTAATTTTTAATGCAATCTAATTAAGGATATATGACCTTAGGTTATTTAATCTAATGAAAGCAAGACCTGAAAAGTGGATTACGCGTCAAAGATAAACAGATGAAAGAAAAATAGAAGTATTAAATTTTAATTACATCAGAGTACACGATACATTTACTCAATTATTATGTATATCTTTGAAAAGCAATAGTAAGAAATTTAATATAGAGGGCTCTTAATATACTATTTTTTTTATCTTGTTTCTGAGTTTCTGCTACAATTATTTTTGATTAACAATGTGATATAATTAGATTTTTGCTTTCTGAACACCTAATTATTTTACTTCGAAGCGAATTTTTTATTTGTTGAACTTTTAATACATTAATGAAATTTAAATTAACCGTAGTTTTCCATATTTCCGCATTGGTGGTTTTTCAACTTCGATGAACTTAAAATACCCATGAAAAAACTGTTCAGATATTTTACTTTGTGTAAATACTTTTGCCACTTAATTATTTAAATTTAGTCAAATGGTTACATAATTATACAAGAAAGATAAATCATGCATAAACATTGGTTATGAAACACTTTCCAACTGAAATGTAATTTTATTTAAACACCTCTAAAATGCGATACATTCAGCGCTGATATCTATGACGGTACTACAATAATTTATTATATTTGAAAACTTAAAACTTCATCGAAATAATGAACTTTATTCAAATGACGTCATCGAAATATAAATCATCTGTCTCTCTAAGTAAAATCATTGAATATTTATTCATATCACTTTTATTCCAGACTCCAGAGCTAAATAATTTTGCGTGAAAATAATTTGGCATTTCTAAAACAACTCATATTACAAACACTTGTGTACGTTCTGAATCCATTAAAATCAGGCTTCGTTGTAGAAATAATCAATGTTTGAGTATATCTACAACGAAGCCAAATTTCTATAGCACGCAAAATGTAAACAAATCAAGCGATTTGAAGATGAGTTGCATAAGAATTGCAGATTTTTTTTCATTCAAAATTATTTAGCTCTGGAGTCTTAAATGTGATTTGAATGAAACATTCATTGATTCTACATAGAGAAGCAGACGATTTATAGCATTCTTTTATTTGATGAAATTTTAAATTTCCAAGTTTAATGAATTGTTGTAGTACTGTGATAATTTAAAAAAATATCAGTGCTGAATATAATGCATTTAAAGCTGTTTACATAAAATTCCATTTCAGTTGGAAAGTGTTTCATAATCAATGCTTTATGCATGATTATTCTTTCTTGCTAGACATTATTCCACGAATGTGTGTGGTTAAAGCGCTTCTTGGTTTACAAAAATTCGCTGTAAGTTACCGAGTAATTTTAGTCAGAAAGTTTCATCTTAACACCTGTACACGTTCTATTCTATAAAATTAATATCCTTAAAAATATATTTTATGAAATCAATGATTTATTTCTTTTAACTTTTAATTTTATTGCCAAACCTTTTTTTCCATCACATGAGTTTTGTAAATATTTTCTTTAGAGACATGAAAAATACCTATCCTATATTCGGTTTGAACTCGAACACCCTGAACCTCAGAAACAAAGCTTTTAATAGGCTTATTTCATTTATGACCAATCTGCAGTTTGAAGATTATATGAATTGTCACTGAAAGCGTAATTATATCCTTCCCAAAAGAACGTTTTTCTAGCATTCACAATTTTTGGAACATAATCGGATTACAGTCTTAGATCATAAAAAAACCATTATGTGTGAAGAATTGTGAACGTCATATTGACAATAGATGTTGCTATTTTTAGAAACCGTATTTAAATTTAAAAGAATATTTTTTTTTATGTTTGGAATTAAAAAATTGTTTGATGTCCCCTTTAAACAGTTCTGAGATCATTGTGTTAATTAACATAATATGCCGATTGCAATATTAGATGCAGAATTAATTCTGAATTGATGTTTTAAATTACTGTTATTAAATAAATTATTCTCTAAATGAAATTAGATTCATGTTTTGAAAAATAAAAGTCATTGAATTTTATAAAAATGCCAAAAAATATACCTTAGAAATATTAGAATGCACACTGGTTCTATTCCATACACCCAGATTTCCAGAATAGAATACAAGACGTAGCACTGCAAGGAGTTGGGTCAACCTGTTTCAGTGAATGTAAAATCAAATTATTTTATTTAAATGGCAACGAAAGTGAGTGTACTCCTTACGATGTATGGCGCCTGAATGTTTTAGAGTTAATCGGTATTTTTTAATAATTCTTAAATTCCCGATAATTAATAAATTTTATTTATAAGAATTGAATCTCTGTTTGATAGAGATTAACAATTTTAAACCTTCTTTGCTAAACTTTTGTAGTGGACATTTAGAGATTATTTAAAGGTATTTTAAATAAATCTGAAATGCATGATAATTAATAAATCTTATTTATAGGAATTGAATCTTTGTTCGGTAAATTTGGTTAACAATTTTATAATTACTTTGTTATGATTCTGTAGTATGGTTTTAGAAAGGGTTAAAAGCAATTTTTTATAATCCAGAAATTCATGAAAATTTATATATTTTACTTATATGAATTGAACCTTTGTTTGATAGATTAAGAATTTCCTACTTACTTTACTTTGACAGTGGGGTTTTCTATTTGTCGTATAATCTTCTGTTGTGCAGATACAGGATTGCAAATTACTCTTAGCAGTGACTGCAGTAAAGAAATTGAAATTTCAGATGAAGAGTTTAGTTAATTCGTTCTTTCTTTTCCGAGAATTACCTGTATATTCCGGTGTAATTTTAATCAAAATATTTCATTTAAACACCTGGTACACGTACTATTCTATAGAATAAACTTAATATACTTGGAAAATTAAATTTATAGAAATTCAATGATTTTATCCTTTTAGCTATTAATTTTATTACGAATATATTTTTCCATCAATCGAGTTTTATAAATGTGTTCTTCAGAAGCATTAATAACTCCGGTCCTAAATTCGGTTGGAAGACAACACCCCTGAACCTCAAAAAAAGCTTCTATTAAGCTTATTTCAGTAATGATTAACCTGTCGGTTGAAGATAATATGAAATGTCACTGAAAATGTAATTATCTCCTTCCAAAATAACTTCGTTTTCCTGGCATTCACAATTTTAGGAACATAATCGGATTACACACATGGATTATAAAAAACCATTATTTGTGAAGCACTGTGAACCTAATATTGACGGCCGGTGTTGCTATTCTTGGAAATCCGTATTTAAATTTAAAAGGAATGTTTTTTTGAAATTCAGATTAAATAATTATTTAGATTTTCCCATTCAACAGGTCTGAGATGATTTTGTTAATTAACGTGTTATGTCGATAGCATTATTAGTTATACAGTTAATTTGAAATTAACGGTTTGAATTAGTCTTATTAAATAAAGTGTCAGTACATTGTGTGGGCAGCCAGAATTCGAAATGCCTGAGATTCGAATTTGCCCATTTACACCACAGACGGTTTGCGTAGTAATCAATGTCAAACTGTGAAAAAATCTGATGTGTGCAGAACACGACATTCCCTGCATACTACAATGAATTTAATTTTTACACGGTGAAGAAAAATATATAAGATCCACAGCACAATGATTTTAACTTTGAATTGTACATTTGGTGCGATTCCATGACAAGAGGCAAAATTATTTTGAAGTATTCAATTAAGTTATTTTTCTTGTAGCTCTAACGTGACAATTACCAATATTACTAGCATCCGCAATAAGCAATATAGTCCATAAATTAAAATATTTTTATAATTAATGTATCAAGTTGGCGTCACTTTCGTTAATTTACAGTCATTTTTGCAATTTTAACGATATTTTTGTAAATTTGGCACCATTATAAAAAATCATCATGTTTTCGATATGTCGCCAATTTTCTCACTAGATTCGCGAAATATATCACTAAGCACTACAGGCAGGTAGAGAGAAGAGCTTTTCTCATCTATAAATAAATGATTACTGCCTAATTATTCAGAGTTGAAATACAACTGTATTGCACAATATATCTTCTTTCACGAATGGAACAAAGGTTCACAAGGACGATTTTAACAAATTTGTCGTATAATTTTGTATATTAAAAGTGCACATATTTCACGATAGTTCATACATCTTTAATTTTTATGCATTGTTTTTATATATTTGTGTGAAAAATGTACAATATCTCAAATACGGTTCATGCTACCATTCTAAAATTTTGTCATTAGTTTTTTAATGGAAATTGCATAGAATTTATAATTTATGTAACATTATGGTAAGTTCTGATTTTTAATGATTTTTTTTAACATTTTATTCGAAAATTTTTAAATCTTCTGAACTTTCGATTGCGTTTAAGATTAACAGGGTTCCAGTATTCATCAACTATAATATTTGGACTAAACATTGTCCCAAACGATCTATTCATTTGTGAGATATTGTGTCCATGGACTAACGAACACACATACATAGTCAACGTTCGATTTGAATTCAGAGATGCTTTAAACGTATTCTCCAATCGAGCACTTGAATTCAAGTGTTCGACCCCGTCGCAATACTTTCCTTGTACAATACTCTACGTATATAGGGAAAGTAATAATTGCATCTCTTTATGAGATTTCGTTCACAAGTTGTTCTATCTTATAAATATTTTTTGCCAAAAAAATTCTTGAATATTTTCTGGAACATACGTGTATGTATTAACTAATTATATATAGTGCTGTTGTTGAGACCCAGACCGTCCGACCTACCAGAAAGGTGTAAGTTAACTGTTTGGGCGACCGGGAAGTGCCATCCAATTTAGACCAGAACCCAATGGTGGAGGCATCCACAGGGACTGTACCCTCCTTCCCCTACCACCAACCTGTCGGAAGGACTTACGAATCCACATGTTTAACGTGATCGTTCTCCGCATGAACACGGCGGCAGTTGTTGTAGCGTGCAAATCCAGCACTCAAACCACTGGGCTACCGCACCCAAAATGTGTCAACAGCACGCGGTGTTCCCAGGTGGTCACCCATCCAAGTACTAACCGATCCCGATGCTTCTTGACTTCTATGATCTAACGAGAACCGGTGTTTTCAGCACGGTAGGGCCGTTGGCATAATTTTATAGAGTGTGTCATGCTTGGTCTGGAACAATAACTTGAAAAGTTTTAGGATTATTATATATAAAATACAATATTTAAATATTTATTTGCAACTTATATCGTATATTTTTTCTGACGGTGTACAGAAAAACCCTATGGCGGCACAATAAGAGATATCGTTAGGTGGATTCATTCCAAATTTCCACGGCTGACTATTGGTTAATGCCGATGGAAAAATGAGACAGAAATGGTTTTATCGCTCCCAGCCATGTTACAAACGGGGAAAAGAGGTCGTTTGAATAACCCACGGCACGGGTCTGAAAAGACCATCCACTGAGTCACGACCCCAGTCTCCGATGGGTTTGGAAACCTTTCTCAAAGACACAGATCCACTCCGCAACCTGGAAGAGTCGGTTCTTGAACCCTTCTGATATTACACTTTAAGGAGAATTTCACGATTTATATATATCCCCTTAGAGGAGGCGAGTAAGAGGCTATAGGGCCAATAACCATACGCTGAGGCACCCTCCCTCCTAGGGGAAGAACAATATATATCTTACAATAATAGGTCTATAAAAAACAGCAATACAATATAAGATAAGGACTATAATAATAGGTCTATAAAAAACAGCAATACAATATAAGATAAGGACTACAATATAAGGTCTATGAAACAATGTTATTGGGAGTAAGATGACCCACTTTAAATGGATACTGTTAGCATCACGCTTTCTGTTAGAAATATGGTAAGAATTCAATTACAAAGTCATGTAGATAATTGCTAAATTACTACAAAGCACCCCCCCCCACACACACACCCACCCACACACACACAATTTTTCAAGTAAAAATTGTGATTTTTAATGTTCTTTTAAATTTACATTTTGTGTTTCATCCGTCCTAAAACCATTAATTTTTGCGTATTTTCTGTGCATATTTTTTCTGCGCCAACGCAATTACAATATTTTGAAGTTTAAATGATTATCAGACCTTGATTATTTCTACAACGAAGACAAATTTTAATAGATGCAGAATGCAAACAAGTGATTTTTAGATGAGTTTTATAAGAATTGCTGAATTCTTTTCATGCAACATAACTTAACTCTGGAGTCTGGAATAAAAGTGTATTAATGAAATAATCACTGCTTTTACATAGAAGGCCTGAAGATTTATATTTTGATGACGTCATTTGAAGAAAGATCATTTTTTGTCGATGAAGTTTAAAGATTTCAAATATAATAAATTATTGTAGTTCTGTGATAATTAAACGAATATCAGAGCTGAATATATTGCATGTTTGAGATGTTTAAATAAAATTGCATTTCAGTTGAAAAGTGTTTCGTAATCAATGCTTTATGCATAATTGATCTTTCTTGTCTTACTGTTGCCAAAGTGACGAAAACTTCACCAAATTAATAAAAATGACGTCAAATAGGTTGTAATTTTTCACAACTATTTATTTCCTTCACATAACTGGCATGGTATATAAGAAATCCCATCTCTTCGTTTGTGTGTAGCACTTGGTAGAACATTTGGCGAGTAATCATCTAGCAAAGTATCGCCAACTTTACGATATTTCGCTCTAGATTAAGAAAAATTCGTCAAAATTGCAAAAACGACGACTAGTTAATAAAAATGACGCCTAAGTGATGAATTGATTATTAAAATATTTTAATATATGGATTATATTGCTTACTGAGAAAGCTATAAATATTGACAGTCATTCAGAATTGCTCGAAATATAAGTTAATTGTGTAGTTTTACAAATGATCATCCTGAAAATCGCTAAATGAACAATTCAACATTAAAAACATTGTGCCGTAGATCTTATACATCACTTTTCACTGCGAAATAAGTGAATTTATTGCAATATATGGGGAAAGTCGTGTGCGTTTTACATCAGATATTTTTCACTGTGAAAGAAGTATATTCATTAGATTATACAGGGAAAGGGGTGACCTGCCCACATAAGATTTTTTCGTTTCACAGCCATGGAATTTTGACAGGGTATTGATGTGCTGCGGCACGCCCCTTTTCAGATCCATTCTCTTATATAGTATGTATTGCTGGAAAAGTAAATGTATTTACTTTTAAAGATGATATAAATAATTGCAAATTAGATTACATTTATGAGTCAAAGGATTATGAGAAACATAACAAACAAAGGATTAATTTCTATTTTTTGAGCAAAGAAACATGCCTGTTTTAATTATCTTGCGTTTATGTTAAATTAAAAAAGATAGTTATAGAATATGAAAGAAAGAATATAAATGAATGACATTGGTTTTAACTCCTACTTTCCTTCAGGTTTTTTTTTATTTTTCACCTTTTTTGTTATAAAAAGTGGTAAATATTATTTTTATTTTATTAGATTAATTTTATGAAATAATTGAGTTTCGTCTTTTGCTCATGTAGAAATTTAATTGTATTTTTTTCTACACAATAGATTGGATTAATCTGAAAGATTAGTGGCATCGAAAAATTTAATTTTGTGGTTTTTTTAGTTGATGTTCAAAAATGGCTTATTACGAAAGTATTGTTGCGTATTTGACGAATATATTATTAAGATTGATTTTTAAAAAAAAATAAATATGAATTCTGTGGATAGCAAAAGCTTGCAACATCATCTACGTTAAAATTGTGCAACTTGTTTATTCCAAAAAGTAACTGAATATTTAAAAATTCATGTTCTGTGACATTATTGACTTTATAAAGCTGCATCTTTAGTGCACACATTTTTTAAAACCCGGTTTTAGTTCGTAAGACAGAAACCAACAAATTCAGCTGGGATTCCCCTGTGAATACGTAAATCGCAGTTTAAAAGACATTATATAGTTAAGAATAATTGCAGTAAGTGAACATTGTAAAATATATTTGCTTTCTCGTGCTATGTAATATCTAGTGTAGAGAAATTATTGTTTTCTCGAAAAATTTCGAATTCAAAATGTTGATGCCTATATATGTTTTAAGACCTTCTGAACATCTGTTGACTATTTTCGAAGTCTGTCTGTATGGTGTTTGTGATCGATTTCTCGTATACACGACAACAGCCGCAAATATTAATGGATTTGCTGCACTAAACTTTATATTTGGCACGGTTATCTAAAACTCTAGAGCTAGATAGAATTATTTTAATTCGAGCGTAAACTTCGGATGTTATTCAAAATTCTACATTTTTTAATATGGCAGCATAGAACAAAATTTGACATAATTATATGTAAAGGTGTTTATTAATGCCTCAATGA
The DNA here is from genome assembly GCA_951213105.1 of Amaurobius ferox. NCBI lineage: Eukaryota > Metazoa > Arthropoda > Arachnida > Araneae > Amaurobiidae > Amaurobius > Amaurobius ferox. The sequence goes on along the minus strand of OX578153.1, from coordinate 44,906,081 downwards.
TAACAAGACATAGTTTCAATTATTGTTGTGAAAATTAATCGCGATATAATTTTTTTTTTGCTCGTGACATCAGTAGATTAGTATGTCATTATATGTTTTAGGACCTCCTGAACACGTTTTGACTCTTATTGAAGGGATAATCGTCTGTCTGTCTGCCCCTTTTTTGTCTGTATGTCTGTGGTTCGTACACGATTGCAGCCATAAATATTAAGGGACTTTTACGAAACTTTGTCCAGCCTTCTTATCAAAAAATCTAGAACTAGGTATATTTTTTTTAAATTCTAGCTAAAACTTTGATATGTTATATTTTTTACCATGGCAGCATAGGACAAAATTTGACATTATCTTGCAAAAAAAGGGTCTATTTGGGGGTGTATTTCTTGTTTTTCGACCATATTCTCCTCCCCCCCCCTCCTCGTCGTTTCGCGACATCTGGCTCCCTAGTACATCATACAAAGTAAAGCGCCGCAATCGAGCGCACTCCTTCTTCTAAATTCTCTACACCTATCCGATTTTGGATACCTGCACCCCTTTAACTTTATAAACTTTAAATTTTATAAAATTTTTACACTCTTTACTAAGACTCGAAAGTTCTTAAAACTTCCGAGCAAACTTAATGCTTTTTAAACTTTCTTTTCGCAGCATTCCATTCTTTCGATTTTTTCCTTTTTAGACAGAGGATAAAAGTCCGAAATTTTAACCTGGATAAGACACCCCTTTAAAACTCAAATACCTTGTAGGGTTTATTTGGTGTTCAAATTCCATAGTCCAGATACTATATTTTTGGTTTCTGACGTCATTAACCCGCCTATGGGGGATCAAATTATCCCCCCAGGGGGTTACATTGTCACGTATTTTACCAATCGAAGGATTTTTTAAAGTCATTTAAAGTGAAGGGTTATATGCTATAGTTGTAATCTTTGGAACCCAAGATACCGATTTTCAAATTTTCTTGCAAATTTTGAGAAAAAAAAATCATTTTCGTATGAGAAAGACAAATTGAGCCACATTCTATTTATTTTTACCTATGTTTCTAAAGCTGAAAAGTATTATATTAAATAAATGAACCTTTTTTGGTTTAAGTGAAATCAATTGAGAAAGAAACGTATCAGTGCTCCCAGAGGCGAATTTTGTGAAGCTTCTCAAGATAACATCACTACAGAGGCAATTAACAGACGATTGGGACCAGATGGGAAATGAACAGTTAACTATTACTCTTTTAGAAGACTGCAATAACTTATTGGTGGCAAAAATTTGCTATAGTACAGTTTTTACTCAATGTTCTTCTTTGCAATATCTATTTTACAGGATCTGCTATAGATAGAACTAATATGATGGCTTATATGATGGCTGTACCGAATTAAAGAATTACGAGGAATTATGCAATAATGATTTCCACCTCCAATTCTTCTCCCATTTCCAGTTCAAAAATTTCCATTTTCCTTGAAATATATATTTTCTCAAAATTGAGTATAGATAGCGTTTATATGATTGCTGATATTAATTTAGAATAAAATTTTAGAGGAGACAAGCTGGTTCACTAAGAATTATCACTTCCTGTTCCTTAGGGCGCGGTAGCCCAGTGTTTAGCGAGCGGGAATTGCACTCGGTAGGGGCCCGGGTTCGAGTCCCACCACTGTCAAAACTACCGCCGTGTTCACGCGCAGTACGATCACGTTAAACATGTGGGTCCGTAAGTTCTTCCGAGAAGTTGGTGGTAGGGGAAGGAGGGTATAGTCCCTGAGAATGCCCCCCCCCCCCCACTGGATTCCGGTCTAAAATGGGTGGCACTTCTCGGCCGTCCAAATAATTACCTTACACCTTTCTGGTAGGTCGGACGGTCTGGGTCTCAACAGAAACTTCCCGTTCCTTTTTTGACTTCGGGTTCAAAAATTTTCTTTGAAACATCCATTTCTCAGGATTGAATATATAGCGTAGATAATGACTGATATGGATTTAGCATTAAATTAAATTACGACGGGTCTTATGAGATTCACTAAGAATTTCCATTTCCAGTTCTTGAGATATCACGTCCGATTAAAAAATTCACATTTTTTAAACATCTATTTTTTAGTATTTGCAATAAATGGAGTTTAGAAGACGACATTTTCGCATCGAATTTCAGATGATGTTACAAGGTTCACTAAGGATATCTACTTCTTTCTTGCATTTTCAATTTTTCTGAAAATTTGTATGGGGTACAAAAGAGTATACCAATATTTAATTGTTCTGCTGAAAATGGAGTGCACATACCACTTGCGACCACATAAAGATTTTTTCATAAATTTCTTGTGGCTGCATAATATCATTAAAATCCCATGTAATTAATGCATAAATGTTTAATTTATTCAGCACTCTACAGTACTAAACAGTAATCAACATGGTAGTCCGTGCTAGGAATATGTTTAGGTATGCATTGTTTGTTTGTGTCTGCATTATGTATTTTATATTTTACTCTTTTACTTTTTTAAAGAGTTTTTAAATACTAATAAAATTATCAATAATTGGTATCACGTCTAAATTCAATTGGATAAAATTAAAATTAAATACATAATGTCGTTTGATGAAAAGTCATTTATTAAAACATCCTAGAAGACGTGCAATGTATTTAAAATTGCCAGAGAGCTTTCGATCATTAATACGCTCTTTATCAGTGGCTACAGGAAAAGTGAACACGGAATGTTCATATATAGAGACCAGATATACAGCAAATTTGCATAAAGTTATACAATTGGTGATTGAACAGACTATTAATTAATACAAAATTAATCCAAGAAACATACACGGAAAATGCAAAAGATGCACACTTTTAACGGATTCAAATTGCAAGAATATTACAAGAAAAGTACTGTCATAAATATATTATTCTATTACAGGAAAAGAACGGAATTCAAATTGTAAAAATATTACAAGAAAAGTACTATCATAAATATAACATTTTATTACAGAAAAAGCGCAATTTCGAAAGAACAGTAATGCCCAATAATCATGTGAATGACGTAATAACGAGACAAATAGGTAGAGTCGATAATGAGTTTCCAAACATAACTTAAAATATGAACGGGATCAAAATTGCAAATCGACTCGCGGTAAATATAAATAAAAAGGGATTCCTGAAGGAGAATATTACGGGGGTTATTACAACGAATTAAAAGGAAAGGGGATGAATTTATCATTAATCACATATTGAGCAAGAGCCGTAGAAAGTTTGCCACATTTGACACAGCGAGCGTGTTCCGCTAAACAGATGCTAACATTGCGCTTTGTACTACCAATTTAAACTGTATAGTCACCATCTGGAGACAACAGGGGAACTACATACACCCCGGCAAAGCTTTTAAGGTCATCAATACCCCCAAGTTTATTAGAACGAATACGATTCAATAACGTTATCTCTTCATTTAATCGTAATCGTTCCGATAAATTTTCTCTCCCTTTTTGAAAAAACTCTCCTTTTAATTCGTTGTAATAACCCCGTAATATTCTCCTTTATGAATCCCTCTTTATTAACACTTTACAACATAGCTGAAAAGTATTCATACCTTTGTTCATTCTGTCTGTCTGTCTGTCCGTCCATTAGCACGATAACTCCAGTAATAATGTCTTTATCAAAATTCAATTTTAGTATGTTGTTTAGACGGTCTGTGGGACCATGGGAATATAAATAAATAACATCACCCAATTAGTTTTGGATTGAACCCGGATTGAAAAATGAAATACATTGAGCCCTATGGGACCTAATAGTTCAAACATTTTTAAGCAAATTTAAAATTCACAAACTGCTTCGAAAATTTTAAGAAATATTCAAATTATCACATAAAATATACAAAAAAAATTCAGAAAAATATATTAAGTAGTTTTTGAAATAAAAATTTAAATAATAATTACACCCATTATATGAAGAGACCACGTGACCATTATATGAAGAGATCATGAGACCGACTTCAAAATAAAATACGGCATCCATCTTGTGTCAAAATCGTGATTTTAAAAGTTCTTTTTAATTTATATTTGGTGTTGTATCCGTCCTAAAACCGTTTTATTTTTGCTTAATTTCTGTGCATCATTGTTCTGAAACAACGCAATCACAATATCACATAAAATATACAAAAAAAATTTCAGAAAAATATATTCAGTACTTTTTGAAATAAAAATTAAAATAATAATTACACCCATTATATGAAGAGATCACGTGACTATTATATGAAGAGATCATGAGACCGACTTCAAAATAAAATACGGCATCCCTCTTGTGTCAAAATCGTGATTTTAAAAGTTCTTTTTAATTTATATTTGGTGTTGTATCCGTCCTAAAACCGTTTTATTTTTGCTTAATTTCTGTGCATCATTGTTCTGAAACAACGCAATCACAATATATTTGAGTTAAAATGATCATCAAACTTTGATTATTTCTACTACGAAGCCTAATTTCCACTTATGGAGATTGTAAACACATCAAGTTGTAAGATGAGTTGTATAAGAATTCCTGAATTTCTTTAACGCAAAATTATTTAGCACTAGAGTCTGCAATATAGTTGATATGAATGAAACAGTCATTGATTTTATATAGAGAACAGACGATTTAATAAATTTCGGTGAAATTTTAAGCACAGAGTTAAATTACTTTTACCTCCATGGTTAAGTTTTAAAGTAAAATAAATTATTGCAGTATTATGATGAATGAAAGGAATAGAATAAATATTTATGAATGAAATTTTCACTGCTTTTTCATACAGAGCCAGGCAATTTAAATCTCAATGGTGTCATTAGAATAAAGTTCATTTTTTTATGAAGTTTTCAAATATAATAAATTATTGTAGTATTGTGATAATTTTAAAAATATTACCGCTGAATGAATCGCATTTTAGATATGTTTAGATAAATTCATTTCAATTGGAAAGCGTTTCATAATCAATGTTTTGCATGATTGATCTTTCTTGCTTATATTTACCGCGAGTCGATTTCTAATTTTGATTTCTTTCATATTTTAAGTTACGCTTGGCGACTCATTCTTGACTCTATGCAATTCAAGTCTCTTTAGTTATTTAAGACGTCATTCTCATGAAAATCAGGCTTGTCTGTTTTTCCGAAATTGAGCCTTTCCTGTAATAAAAGGTTATATTTATGATTGCACTTTTCGTGTAATATTCTTACAATTTGAGTTACGTGTTTTTCTTGTAATAGAATAATATATTTATGACAGAACATTTCTTGTAATATTCTTACAATTTGAATCCATTTAAAGTCCATATTTTTGTATTTTCCGTGTAAGTTTCTTGGATTAATTTTGTATTAATTAATAGTCTATTCATTCACCAATTTTATAATTTTATGCAAATTTGCTGTGTATCTTTTCTATATACGAACATTCCCTGTTCACTTTTTCTGTAGCCACTGATGAAGAGCGTATTAACGCTCGAAAGCGCTCTGGCAATTTTGAATAATTTGTACGTTTTTTACGTTGTTTTGATAAATGACTTTTCGTCTAACTAGGTTGTGTCCTTAATTTTAATTTTACTAATAAAATTACTTGCCTAACTAGAAAATTACGTTTATGAGAAATGTCAGTCAAACTGCAGTTTGGTGTCGATTGAAGGTCTGAATGAGGTCGAAAGTTAAATTTCGTATAAATAAACCAAACTTTTGATTTGGGTAATGCTCGAAAACGTCAAAATAAAAATGGAGCGATGCAATGGATTAATGGAGTGATAAAGGGGGTTCAACCCTTACTTTTATTATCTACGAAAAAGAAAATTCCCCACTTTCCCTTGCAGATTAAGGGAGTGATGAAGGGGGTTCAACCAACCCCTACTTTTATTATCTACGAAACAGAAAATTCCCCACTTTCCCTTGCAGATATTGAGCGCAATCTTCTGTAGCGGCATGCTTTTCAAAATGTTATTTAAGTAAACCTTTTAAAATATTTTACATATTTGAATTTTAAATTTCAAGGTGTAAATGAATATTATGCTTGAATTTCCTATCAAATGATATTAAATGTATAAAAATGCCTCCTTATGTAGATTGACAAAGCAACCACACTAACAATGTTAAGATAACATCTGTGAAGGCAATTCCTCTGTGAAGACTTTTCACTTTAATGGCAAGGTGGTTTTGTGTTATTGCCCTAAATAAGGCGGGTGCTCTTTATCGCAGTAAACAGTTGATACTTTTAATCAAATATTTAGGATGCAACTGGCGAAGTTATCTATTTTACCCTGAAATCAGTTTGAGAAATTGTATTTTCATCCGCAATTTTTATTAATAAATAATAAGTTTCATTTACTAATATTTTTATTAATTATTAGTAAGTTTTTATTTGTTAAATTTTTTATTAATAATTAGCAAATTTTTATTAATAATTCCTGACTATTTTCATTTCTAATAGTAAAGGAATAATTACTGGGTTAAAAGCAACAATAAAAAGTGAACGATACAAAGAAAATAATCTAGTAAAATGGGGCCATTACTTTGAGATGATGTAAAAACAAATTGCAAGAAAAAGTCAAACAATATTATCAAATTAATAATTTAAACTACTGGAATTGAATGTCAAACATTTTTCGGAAGAAATCCGATTGCACGGCAAATAACAAAATGACTATAAACATTAGTAGGTCGAATTAAGGGGAATTACGAAAAATTTTAGAAAATGTATTTTATTTACAATCACTATACAACAGAATGATTTGCGGCAATAGTTCTAATTCAGTAGTCTTTAAACTATCGTCCCGTCGAGTGATTTTCTGTGGCACGCTAAACAAATTTTACAAATTTATCTCTATAATTTATTTTCTATAAATTATCTTCTTTGTATGAAGATCTAGAAAATAGTACCGTGATAGTGATTGTAACTCGTACCACTTTCTTTATTAGTAAATCTCATAACGAGGTCAAATGGTCATTGTATGTTTGAATTGGGAATTATATCACTTTCTTGATATCCTTGGAAATAGATTAAACACACTTGTTGCTTTAACCGATGTAGCTTAAGGAGAGTATGGGGATCGGGATTTAATCACCAATCGAGCTTTCATCGTGAAATTATTTGAGTGTGGGACGATAGCTATATACTAGAAATCACCTTTGTCTCTCTATGGGTGTATGGGTATATGCATGTGGGGGGAGGGGCTAGGTGTATGCGTGTGTGCGTGTGTAAGTCAAAACGGTATTTTATAATATGGAAAACAACTCAAGCAATTTGGTCCAATCTTATAATCCGCTGCAGCCATCTGAACCGAATTTTAGTAGTATATTGCGTATATTATCTTGATGTAAAAGCAGAATAAAAATCATCTGGAAAATATGTATAATTTAGATATAAAATGCGATTTCCTCAAAATCATTTACCCCCTTTAAAGTCTCAAAAGCCGCAGCTATTAAGATCAAATTTGAATGTTAAATGTGCACTTGATCTGAATAGATCTGTATATGGGTATATAGATATGACTGTAGAATTAAATTTTCAAAAATGTATATAATTTGCTTCGGAGTTTGAATATACACTTGTTTTGCATGGAAAGTCTTGGAATTGCCCCGATCTTCCAGGTGTACATAACCTGGAATGTGGCTTAACGCTATTTTCTCACACCGAAATCAATTTTTAGTAGCCTTTCTGTTCAAATTTTACAAGAAAAAAAATTAAAAAATCGGTATCATGAGTTCAAATTATTACAATTATAGCGTATTGCCCTTCTTTTTTAAGGGCTTGGAAAAATATTTCAATTGATACCATACTTGACAATGTACATCCTGGGGACGGTTAAATTGCACCTTAAGGGGGGGGGGGGCTAATGATGTCACAAACAAAAAAAATTGTATCGCAGAAATTATTCATAACATTCATTGAAACTGTAAAGTCTCGTGATCATTGACCTATAAATAAAACCTTTTATGCATGTTTAAGTCACATTTTATCCTATGCTGCCATGACAAAAAATATGTAAAATTTCAAATAAATTGCGAAGTGTTCGTTTGTACTCGAAACAAATAATATCTAGTTCTAGATCTTTCGATAATAAAGTCAGATATAAAGTTTCGTGAAAATCTATTAATTATGTGGCCACTATCACTTACACAAGAGGTCGAGCACACACATTCATATACAGACAGACAGGCAGACGGACACCACTCCAAAGTAGTCAATATGTGTTCAAGAGGTCTTGAAATATATATTGGCGTTAAAATTGGCATTATCGCTAATCAAAAACTTTCGGGAAAACAATACTGTCTAAATATTATGTATCAGAAAGTAAAAATTAATATTTCTCATACTGCCATATTTCGATTTTTAACACTTTACAAAATAGTTGAAAAGTGTTTATGACTGTGTTAATTCTGTCTATCTGCCTGTCTGTGTGTCCGACAGCACGATAACTGCCGTAAAAATGACTTTATCAAAATGAAATTTTAGTATGTTTTTCAGACAGTTTGTGGGACCTATGGGAATATAAAAGAATGTAATCACCCAATTAGTTTTGGATTGAACCCGGATTGAAAAAATGAAATGCATTGAACCCTATGGAACCTAATTTTTCCAACATTTTTTAAGCGGATTTAAAATTCAAAAATTGATTTGAAAGTTTAAGGAAATAGTCAAATTATCCCATAAAATATATAAAAAAAATCAGCAAAATATATTCAGTAGTTTTTAAATAAAAATTGAAATAATAATTACATCCTTTATATGAAGAGATCACGTGATAATTATATGAAGAGATCACGTGATAATTATATGAAGAGATCACGTGACCCACTTCAAAATAAAATGCGGCATCCATCTTGTGTCACAATCTTGATTTTTAAAGTTCTTTTTAATTCATATTTTGTGTTGGATCCGCCCTAAACCCGCTTTTTTTTGCTTAAATTCTGTGCATCTACATGCTGAAATAACTCGATTACAATATAATTGAGTTTAAATAATCATCCAAATTTGACTATTTCTACAACGAAGCCTACTTTTCACCTATTGAGGATGTAAATACCAAAAGATGTAGAATGAGTTGTATAAGAATAGTTGCATTTCTTTAACGCAGAATTATTTAGCCCATGGAGTCTGCAATATTGCTGATATGAATGAAACAATCATTGATTTTGCAGAGAAGCAAATGATTTTAAATGAAATTTTGAGCATAGTGTTAAATTACTTGTATCTCCATGGTTTTAAGTTTTAAATGAAATTAATTGTTGTATTGTGATGAATGAAATGAATGGAAACATGTTTATGAATAAAATGCTGCTTTTATTTAAAGAGCCAGCAGATTTATATATCGATGGCGTCATTTGAAAAAGTTCATTTGTTTTCGATGAAGTTTGAAATATAATAAATTATTGTAGCATTTTGATAATTTAAAAAAATATTACCGAAGAATGTATCGCATTTTAGAGATGTTTAAACCAGACAATTTATATTTCAATGCCGTCATTTGAATGAAGTTCATTTTTTCCGATGAAGTTTTAAGTTTTCAAATATAATACATTAATGTAGTATTGTAATAATTTTAAAAATATTACCGAGGAATGTATCGCATTTTAGAGATGTTTAAATAAAATTGCATTGAAGTTGGAAAGTGTTTCATAATCAATTTTTAATGCAGGATTGATCTTTCTTGTTTTAGATATTGCGTTGTTGCTGTATTTGGTAAATTTCTATAACAAAGAATACGAGAACATAAACAAAGCGTTTTCAAATGGCGAATGCTAAAGATTTTAAAATATCTTTTTTTTTGTTTATTCGTCTGTAAACTAAAACTCGACTACTTTGTAAATACCAAATTATATCTGATTTCGAAACATTAGATTTAAAAAATATGCAAAGTCAGAATATTCAAATCCCGCCATTGAATGCCCCAAAACCAGCTTAACACTCTATCACTTCCAACTGCTTTCGGGTAAGAAAATCATTAACATGTCAAGAACGGCATATTTATGAATTTGTATGCCACCTGAGTACCTTTATTCAATACTCAAATTTTGTTTTTCTCTTCACGTTCGAGCACTAAAACCTGAAATATACGATCTTCAGATTTTAAGAAAAGAAGGATATTCTCCTCCAACGCAGTTACCTCAGCTTAACCTTCATTTTTAGTTCTTAAAACTGAAATTTATTCAGATCCAACGTCCGCGGGGAAAGGGGGACACTGCACATAAAATAATTTATACACTGAATGTAAAGTAACCAAACACTAGGCAGTTTTATGCTGCGAAGGCAAAAACCACAGTTGGTTTGCCGCTTTGTACTTGAATTTCAATATCTGTGGAGGAATACAAATCTGTAATTTCGGTTGAATTTTATTTACTGAATTCGTCGTTTTTGAAGATGTTTAAGATGGCTTAAAGAGAGTGAGTTTGAAATGGAGTCCTCTTTCGCTACTATACATGGTAATGTATCATATATATGTATATATATATATATATATATATATATAAAGATATATATGTATAATAAATATATATTAATATATATAAATATATATATATATATATATATATATATATATATATATATATATATATATATATATATATATATATATATATATATATATATATATATATATATATATATATATATATATATATATATATATATATATACATATATGTAGAGAGAGATAATTTGTAACACAAATATAAAACCATAACATAAAATATAAGATAGCCACATACAAGTCCAAATTTAAATACTTTCCAACAAACTATTACTACGGAAAAGGAAAACTGGATATGTTAGTAAAATGACATTCTAATTCGTAAAATATAAAGATTCAGCAATTTAGGACAGAATAAAGCTAATACAAACTAATATAATGCAAAATATCATCCATCAAACAATGAATAATAAACAGATATAAATGTTTGGGGATTCGAAAATAGAAAAACATAGAAAGGCAAAGCATCAATGCCAATTAATGGGAAAAGATCTAGGCTAAAAGTGATGATTCTTTTGGTATAAATTATTTATTTGGACTAGTATCTATCTAAAATAACCAAGTATAAAAGCTTGTTTCTGAATAAGGAGATAAATAATATACAGGGTCTTTATAATTAAAGTTCCACTTTGAAATGGCCATAAAAGGAAAACTACTGGACAGAATGTTACCAAACTTGGTAATAGTTTACAGGAGGTCATGCGATTTTATTTTCTGCAAAAAAAAAAAAGTTCAAAAACTCAGCAGGGAATGGCGCTGTATGCAATATTGTTAAACGAAATACGACATGAAGACATCGGTTTAAAAAGTTTTTAATCGTTTCTAAAACGTGTTACAAATCATACTCAATGTGGCATCTACTATTTTCTGAAAGCAAGTTAAATCGCATTACTGCGTTCTCAACAGTAGCTCCTAGCATATCAGGGGGAAAGTTACGGACATGCCTGTGTATCACATTTTTCAATTCCGCCAAATTGTTTATGTTATCACCATAAACAGTGGCTCAGATGCCACGATTTTTATGCAGGACGGGGTTCCACCTCACATTGGTACATGTCTCAAGCAGTTACTTAAGCAACATTTCACGGATTTCACGGATGACCGGATTGTAAGCCGACAGAAACTTCCCCATTTCTTAGCCACCCCGGTCACCAAACTTCAACCCCTGTGACCTCTGGCTATGGGGTTACCTCAAAGCCACTGTTTATGGTGATAATATAAACGATTTGACGCAATTGAAAAATGTGATACACTGACATGTCCGTAACATTTCTCCTGATATGCTAAGAGCTACCCTTGAGAACGCAGTAATGTGATTTAGCTTGCTTTCAGAAAATGGTGGAAGCCACATTGAACATGATTTGTAGCACGTTTTAGAAACGATTTAAAACTTTTTACACCGATGTTTTCATGTCTTATTTCGTTTAACGATATTGCATACAGCGCCATTTCCCGCTGACGGTGAGTTTTTTTTTTGTGTGTGTGTGTGGGAAATAAAATCCCATGATCTCCTGTAAACTATTACCAAGTTTGATAACATTCTGTCCAGTAGTTTTCCTCTTATAGCCATTTCAAAGTGGAACTTTAATTATAAATCACCTGTATATAAACTCCTTAACTTGGCCAGCAAGCTTAAAAATTGAAAGATATAAAAAGGAATCAAATAATTTGTACCTGAGTAAGAACTCCACGTGGCGACACTCAAAGTGAAGATTAACAAGTTGCGAGTCAACTGTTGCCACTCGCAGGAAATAAAAGTGGAAATCAGTTGATGCCAATAGTGAGATATAAATAACAAGGTTGCCAATACGTATAAAATATTATAAATACATCTATAAATACTATGTGAAAAAAGTTAAGCCCAGGAGGTAAAAATCTAAGTAGAAGTGAATACAATATAATGCAAATACAAGAGAGTGATAATAATAAGCTAATAAATAGTAAGAAGAATGTATATAATAATATTCAGCTAATTTAAACTTTTAACTATACCATTAGCTAAATATACCGGATAATTATATAATTTACTAGTATTTTTAAGGTTATTAATGTGCAAGGCATGAAATTTTTTATCAGATATTCTAAAAATTCTGAAAAGTTGACTAAGTATTTAAGATTACTAAACAATTGAATAGAGTTACCGGAATTAAATGGTATTATTTTATTAGTATTAAAATAAAAATTGTCTTTTTTGTCATATGAATTATTATTATCATATAAAATGGTTCAATGTTATATTTAAATCCGAAAAGCAAGCATACTTACAAATAGATGATTCATTAGGTAATAATTCCTAATTATCCGGATAGAAATCAGCATCAATGGCACAATCGTCAGTAAAATCTAAACAAATCCGATCATCAACATATCTGTCAATTTTATTACCATTGATGCAAAAGAATTTTCATAATGATAAAGATATAAATTACCTAATATGCTTCTACTACAGTCTTATTTCAGGACCCCCAGATACTTGTAAGTATACTTTATTACCTTGAAAATATGATTGTTGAATGGAGAGGTTTGGGAAAATTTTGAAATTTAATAAAATTAGAATGATTTGTAATAAATGCATTATAAAGGGCTAAAATTACATCACAAATGTCAGTAATAATAATATTATTAAAAATATCGAAATCAAAAGTTTGAAACCTATAATATTACTAATAGTTACTACAATATTTTTTATTCTTTACAATTATCTAGAATAAGGTAATTATTACTAGAGTAACGTAAGCTATCATTTAGTACTTTTAAAATGTAAAGTATTAATTTGCTAAAAGTAGTAGAATAATGACCACAAGTGACAGTTCTAAATTCAACAGAATATATATATATATATATATATATATATATATATATATATATATTTATATATATATATATATATATATATATATATTATATATATATATATAAAATATATATATATATATATATATGTATATATATATATATATATATATATATATATATATATATATATATATATATATATATATATATATATATATATATATATATATATATATACGAGATATATATATATTAATAAACAAAATGTGGAACACTTCCTTTATTCGGGCTCTGTAAGTATAACAAGAAAGATCAATCATGCTTAAAGCATTGATTAAGAAACACTTTCCAACTTCAATGCAATTTTACTTAAACATGTCTAAAATGTAATACATTCCTCGGTAATATTTTAAAACTTCTCACAATAATACATTGATTTATTATAGTTAAAAACTTAAACATTCATCCAAAAAAATGAACTTCATTCAAATGACGGCATTGAAATATAAATTGCCTGGTTTAAAAATGTCTAAAATGTGATATATTACTCGGTAACAATTTTAGAATTATCATAATACCACGATAATTTATTATATTTAAAAACTTCTTCGAAAACAACTGAAATTCATTCAAATGACGTCATAGAAAAAATAACACGCCTGGCTCTCTCTAAAAAAGCAGCATTTCATTCATAAATAATTTCCCATTCATGTCATTCATCACAATACTATAATAATTTATTTTATTTAAAAATTAAGACCATGGAGCTATAAGTAATTTAACTCTATGCTTAAAACTTCATCGCAAAAAATCGTCCTTCTCTCGGTAAAGTCAATGAATATTTCTTTCATATCAGCTATGCAGACTCCATGAGCTAAATTCTTTTGCATTAAAAAAATACAGCAATTCCTATACAACTCATCCTACATATTTTGCTGTTTACATTTCACATAAGTGAAAAATAGGCTTCGTTAGAGAAATAATCAAAGTTGGATGCTCATTTAAACTCAAATACATTGCGTTGTTTCAGTATGTTGATGCACAGAATTTAAGCGAAAATAAAGAGGTTTTACGACGAATACAACACTCAATATGAATTAAAAAGAACTTTAAAAATGACGATTTTGAGACAAGATGGATGCCGTATTATATTTTGAAGTTGGTCACGTGATCGTTTCATGTAAGAGGTGTAATTATTATTTTAATTTTTATTTAAAAAACTACTGAATATATTTCGCTGAATTTTTCTTTATATATTTTATGGAACAATTTGAATATTACCTAAAATTTTCGAAGCAATTTGTGAAATTTAAATCCGCTTAAAAAATGTTTGAAAAATTTGGTCCCATTGGATTCAATGTATTTCATTTTTTCAACCCGGGTTCAATCCAAAACTAATTGGGTGATATTATTTTTTATATTTCCATAGGTCCTACTGACCGTCTGAACAACATACTAAAATTTCATTTTGATTAAGTCATTTTTACGGCAGTTATCGTGCTAACGGACAGTCAGACAGACAGAATGAACAAAGTCATAAACACTTTTCAACTTTGTTGTAAAGTGTTAAAAATGACTATTGCCGCCACGTTAACACTGATTTGCATCTTTACAATGAAAAACAATAAAACAATTACGGTGGGAGGGGGGCTGCAATGTATAGTTCTCAATTTCTTCGAATATTATTCCCCTTCGAACTCCACTTATGACGAAATTTTAAAACTCTTAAATTGTATTGTAAACATTAAATACTTTTTCGAAGTATAACATTTCTAAATATGCAGTTACAATATTTTTGGATATTTATATATGCTGCAGAATGTTTATCAGCTGTGAAAAATTGTGATTTATGATTTCATTAGACGAGCATGCTGCATAAAACGTTTATGACAGGTTATTATATTTCAGGACAGCATTCAGGCTCCTATTGATCCTTTAAACCTATCGATCATTTTACAGTAATTTAAAATTCTTTCGTAATCATTCTTCAATTAAATGGTGTGAAAATTACCTATAGTTGAATTACCTCTGGCTAATATCATAGCCTTACGAGAAATATAAAAACTTTGGATGTTCTTATTTTCGAACCTAATAGAAGAAAAAGAGAAAAAAATATACTCATTTTGTCGGTAATTTGGTACCTTTCCTGCATACACAAAAAAAAAATTTAAATATATAATATTTTGAACTTGGTTTTGAAAAATTAAAACGTTTTTGTTTTTCTGGAATAAAATGTGAGCCGCTGTTTTCTCTATGCGTTTCATGATGTTTTTAGCGATCGCAAAGGGCCTATGAACTAACTATAAAACTAATTCAAAATCGAAAAAATTGACACCGAGGTGCACCTTCCAGGGTTCTTGAGTACCTGCGAACCAAGTTTCATGGCCCTTACAACACTTAAATTTCCCGCTATAGACAAACAGACATATTCTTTTATTAAGACTAGAACGAAATACCAGTTGTTGCCCGAATTCAAATAGGCGTCCACAATAAATAAGCTCACTTTTCTTAAATTAAAAATTTGAACACCATTTTAACTCGCTTCAATCCGAAAATTGCATTAATCAAATCGCACGCGCTTTCCTAAAGGCAAAAAAAAAAAAATGAGAATCGCAACAGACCGTATATTCAACACACTGCTCATGAAACAGGCGATAAGGTGACTGTACGGAATTCCGCATGCACCCTTCTATCAAGCCATCCCATCCACTCCCCAACGGCAAAATTAGCGAGTGATTCCTCTGTTTTGACCTTGGCAGATCCGAGCGCTCCCAGTACCTGCGTGATTCCCTCAATAAGTCAAAGACGTGACTCCGATAAGACTATAATAATTAATTAATGGGTGGGATTAAAAAATTATATTTTTCTAGAGTAATCTGTAACATTGTATGCAAATGCTGAAAAAAAAATGAATGATGAATGGCAAGTAAATTTCTGTATGTCGTAATATAAAAATCGATTAGGTTTAAAAGGTATGTATTTAAAAAAAATCACTAAATTTGTGTGATAATAATCATATGGACTCTATTAATAGTTCGTTTAAAAAAAAATCGATTTTCCCGATGATGCCAAGATGGAATCTCTGTGATATTACTTTAGGTCGCTAAAGATTCGATGTGTACGAATGTCGGCCAGAATCGTTGTGATAAGGGCTAAAACATAAAATAACTGAAAAGCTAATTTAAAATGTGTCACGAACCTCTGTCTGTCAATGCCAAAAGGTCTGAGAAGAAGGTTAATTTCGGTCCGCCATCTTTCGTCTTCGAGGGTTGTACAGCTGGTCCCGCAATTTGATACTACGAGGGTCAGGTAGCAGAAACTGGAGGTGAAGAGATAGCGGCTGAAGAACCATGGACTTGCTTTCTGGACTCTCATCAGAAAAGACGATGGGGCTCGCTGAGTCCGATGCTCTAGTTGAATAATCCAGAATCTGTATATTTATTTGTAAATATTTAGGTATAATAAATGGTGTCTTGTGATTGTAAGATATAGTTGAATAATGATAGAGGAAATAACCATAGAGTTGGCTCAAAACGATAAGCATTTAAAAAAAAAAGCCAGTTCGTTATAAAATGTAAAAAAAAATATTTTCTGGTCCTAAAGTACATGTGTACCAAATTTTATGGTCGTACGATCAGTGAAGTCAATCATTTTGCCGTATGCGAGTGGATGGGAAGGCTGATAGAAGGGTGTTTGAGAATTTCCGTGCAATTATCTTATCGTATATTTCATGAGTGGTGTGTGTCATGAGCCGATCCGGTGGCCGAGCGGTCAGGGGCATGCGTTTCCGTCTGATCGCTGATTTGCTGGATTGTGGGTTCGAATCTCGCCAGAGGGCATGGATGTTGTGTAATCGAGGCAAAGTCAGACTTCTGCCCTTTGGGAGCCTCAATAAAAGTGAAGCTGCCAGGGGTCTGGTGGACGTGGTTCTAGGCGCTCCTCACCATGGGGGATAAGTCACAACACACACACACACACACGAGGGGTGTGAATGCACGGTCTATTGCGATTCTCATATATTTTTTTTTGCTGTTTTCCCGCTACACGCTACCCACACATGCATACACAGATACCCTCAGACACACAGAGATCTTCGTTTTTTAAATAAGAAGATTAAATAAATGGTCATAGATCAAATACTGAATGGCTTTTCACTATAGGAAACAATTCGGACTAACACGCTATTTAAGAAGCTTCTTTAAAAATATATGAATTTCGATATTGTGAATTTTGAGAGCAGATTGGGATATATTTATTCAACACGTAATAGATCGCAAAATGTGAACGCACTTGCATTTTACATTTAGTCAAAACTATTGGGCAACTACCATTCGATTAAAATTAAAATCATAAGAATGGGATAAGATCAATATACACTCTGCGGACAGCTATAAATGCAACAAATGGTCATAATTCAAATCTCAATGCCTTCTCCATGTATTCAAAAATATAGAACTCATCTGCAAATCAATGCCCATTGTAAGAAAATGAAAACATGGAACATTGCCCCGTGAACTTAAGTATGTTGTTAGTAGGACTTGCAGTATGAACTTTTTACGACTTGCAGTATCCGACTCTAGAGAGGCTAAAATATTGCGGGGCATAGCAACTTCTCTTGCTGCCATTGAAAGCATGTGCTATCCAATGCTATTAAAAGCATTACAAGGGCCAAACAGATCCATAGATGCCATCATCTGCAATGAGAGCAACTTTGGGAGTACAGATTTGTTAAGGTATGCTCCACGATAACCGTCTTAAGACGTCTAAGGACTTGACGTATGGACAGCAGAAATTGCAGTATGAACTTGTCGGACTCCAGTGAGGCTCGAAAAATTGCAGAACATAGCAAGTTATCTTGCTGCCAGTGCAAGCATGTGCTATTCAATGCTATCAAAAGCTTTATAAGGGCCAAATAGATCCATGGATGCTATCATCTGCAATGAGAGTAATCTTAGAAACACAGATTGGGCTAGGTATACCCCACGACAACCTTGAGGTTTACTCAGATATAAAGGAGAGCCCTAGGCTCAAATTTCTGTAATAACAAGCCCCCAGCCACGAGAAAATAGTCACGAAAACCATTCACCGAAAAGGGTCCGAAGATTATCTGCCAGCCAGTAACCCCCAGTAGCCAACGATTATAGACGTCGATTACAAAATTTCTGGTCCTTACTGTCCCCTAGAAAAGCTTAGAATTGCAGAGGGGAATCCTCACAATAAATTCGAAAGGTAATAATTCTCCTCAAAGCTCATAAACACTGAGCCAATGTTCTCTTAAGGGAATCATGGCTACAGAGTGTAAGACACGCATATGCTTCACAAAGAGAAAGCTTCTACTGATGGATAACTTTGGGAACGCACTTATCGGCGGGTTTAATGAATACTGTTTTCAGTCGTTAAAATTTTTTTGCATAGAAGTGGAATTACACTTTGGGTGGATAGCCGTCAAGCGTGTTGCTTCCAACATCATTCTGGACATATAATAACTAGATTGCCCTTAATATTTCCTTACTTTTGCCGTATCACAAAATGGTGTTTGTGTTGAATTTTTGTTTTAATATGAATCACTTAAATCAGACTAATTATCTAAATGTAATAAATTATTTTCTGTAAAATTAAAAAGTTAATTAATATATTTATTATAACTACTCGTATATTTATAATTAATATAATTAATATATTTATTAAACTAAAAGCTAAAATCCCACAGACAAGTATTACATACATAAAGTTGATTGTATTCTAATGTCTTACATAGCTGAATATATGCATATCATAAATATGAGCATTCATACTTTAAATGACATTCATAGTTCTACAAATTCATATACGAGTATTCACATTTACGAATATGAAACTGAATGTATTTCGCCCGTAACGAAACATATGTCTGTCTAGACTCCATAAATTCAGAGTTTTGAATGAACTTTAGTTTCTAGTTTCATTTCAGTCAACATTGAAGATAGTTCAAGCGTAAGTTAAAACGGATTCTTCTACTGTTGACACTGTGAAAGATTTTACATCAGATAATATAGAACACTCTATTGAACTGAAATAATGAAAGTACGCCGTTTGAGTTTTATCTTAAACGGACTTTTGTCTTAATTTTCCTAAACTTTAGTTTGAGCTTTTAAATAGACATTATCACATTTTATCACTATTTGCATTGCATATATCATTTTAATTTGGTAATTGCGTTTTGTTTTTGACAGGAGGAGCTTTGAGGAGGAAATAAGTGTTGAACAATACAACAAGTTAACGTAGCAAATTGGCTCTTCAACTTTGGATCTGCAAACTTTC
The DNA here is from genome assembly GCA_951213105.1 of Amaurobius ferox. Taxonomy (NCBI): domain Eukaryota; kingdom Metazoa; phylum Arthropoda; class Arachnida; order Araneae; family Amaurobiidae; genus Amaurobius; species Amaurobius ferox. The sequence continues at coordinate 44,886,555 of OX578153.1, read as the reverse complement.
ATTTTACACAGGGGGATTTTGTAAAGAACTTTGCTGCTCCAGCAGCGAAATGAACCCCGGATCTCTGAACTGGCCAGCCGAAGCTCTACCGTTGAGCTACTGGGACGAAATTGCAATCTCTTATCATTAAAGTGGACTCTGCATTCTCCACTCTCTAATATCAGATGGGCTGGCAACTAACAGTCTGACTGACCACCTCCTGCCATTATTACCCCATGTTAGCCTCCTGCTACTACTATTCTTACCAAGGCAAGTATACTGCTTGGTACCAAGGTAAGTATACTGTAAGTATGTTCACCTAAATTTGAAATCGGCGCTCAATCTTCCAAAGTTCACTGAATCCATATTATTTATACTATGGTCACTTTCTGACCTTCGACATATTTGCACTAACTTACAGAGATGATTTGTTCGGGCACCACTGTAAAAAGCCTTGCTGCCCGAAACGGGCATCGAACCCTGGATTTTTGGCCAGCCGATGTTCTACGGTTGAAGTACTGGAACGAAATTGTAAGCTCTCATCGTAGAAGCTGACTCTGCAATTTATAGAACGAACTAATTTCCCAGTCTTTAACAATTGTTCAATTTTCATGGTTAAACATGATATCATTATGGTTCAAGGTTCACCATCTTCAGTATTTATTTTAATTGCTTATTATTGTCGAGATCAGAAGTCCAACATCTGTTGCTCGTGAGCAACGCAGTGCTCATGCATGCTAATAATCTTGGTGCTATTTTAAGTCATGAAGTCGTTTCTGAGAACATTTAAGGATTCTAAAAGCCAAAGGGTATAAGTGACATTAAAAATGAGTTGCATTAAAAATGAGCGCATTGGGGTTATGGAAATACCCTGTATTATGTGGTAAAGGGCTATGGATAGTTTCGGTCCCTATGTTGGTATACGATGGCAGCTCTCTAAACCACGAACCATATTTAGCTTGAGTTTGGAGTGTAAGCTCATTTGTTACCAAACAACTGTGCGTCTTTATTTGAACAGCCTGACGGTGTAACATATTTTTAACACTTTCCAGCATTGTTGAAAACTGTTTATGACTTTGGTTATTCTGTCTGTCTGTCAATCCATTCGCACGATAACTGCCGTAAAAATGACTTTATCAAAATGAAATTTTAGTATGCTGTTGAGACGATTTGTGAGATGTGTACACAGTAAATTACAGTGTTGATCACGTCTATCAGATGATATATAGAGAGGAAACATCTTCTTATCATCATGACCAGAGACATTGAAGCTCATATTGTTATTTCGTTCAAACAATTTAACTTGGTGTAAAGGAGTAGAAAACTCAATTCCATTCATATTTAGCTTACTTTCATATTCGGTATATTTACCGACACTGGGAGCATTCTCATTAACTGGATAAATATCTGCTAATATGGACCACGTAAAGCATTTTTAATCACTAATTTGCACATTAATAACAGCTGTCTTAGCTGCTAGTTCTTCGGGTAGTGCGGGATATTGCTAGAAGCTGCTACACGTTCATACATGCCAACATCAATCATTAGCTCATCAATCCTTTATAAGACCCAACCACTGTCACAGCCTTCATAGGTTTCGAATGATGTTAATACTTTTCCAAAAGCAGAACCCATATTATCATTCAAATCTTATTCAGTGATATTCCTCATACAGGAACTATTGAAATAGGGTGTACAATATTCCTGCTCTTTTTCAGATCGGAAGCGAGTAAAACGACAACACAGATTTATGTACCATACAATATTACGTTTCAAGGTAATCTCCTCTAACAACACCTGTGTTAAACCAATTCTGTTACAATTTAAAAAGGTAAGGATATATTTTTCACTATTTCCGCCAATTTCATGAACGGTCAAAGTACAGTTTAAAGCTTGTTAACAGGGATTTGTAGTCACGTTTCTCTTCTTATTCATGCCAGAAACTCCTAAAGTTTTTCTTTTACCGCCTTACGCAGGACAAGCACTGGAAGTTTTACTTTTTATTTACAACATAGGCTTATCAACATGAGCTGTACGCTCATGATGTAGCATATCTCTAATTCGAGTAAATGTAGCAGGACATTGTGGACAAGAAACTTTATTTGAAGAGTCATGAAACTTCATATGTCATACTAAATTCCTCTTCTTTGTGAAGCTCTTCATGCAGGTAAGGCAAACCTGTGAAAGATAAAAATACAAGATTTCAGTATAAACATGTTATAAATTTTCTTTATTATTGTAAAACAGTGCTCAAAAACTAATAATAGATTCTTTATACAACCTTAATAAAAGTCATTCAAATAAAGCAATGATAAATCCACCAAGTTCAAGAAAATTTATAGATATGAAAACACTAATCAACTACATTAAATTCATAAAAGTTCTAATTAAATAAAAAGAATATTTATCACATATTATAAAAATAATATGTTTAATAAAATCACAAAATAAAATCATATTAAAACAAGTACTTACATGAACATTTATGCGTAAAGTCATAACATCAAGCATATGAACATCGCTAAGGTTAGAGGTAGTATCTCCAATATCACTACTTAAAGAAAACATCTCGATTTAAGAATATGAGTTAGCACCGTAAGTAGAACCTACCACTATGAAGTATTCATAGTGGTAGTTTGGTCACGTAAAATGACCAAATTACAGTTTGAAAGCCATCCGCACCAATCTCTAAAGAAAAAAATAGTTCTTAGAATATCCCTACGCCATGGTTGTAATAAAGCCATTCCCCTTAAACGCATCCATCTCTAAAGAAAAAAATAGTTCTTGGTGTATCCCTCCGTCAAGGTCATATCACGGTTACCGCTAAATTGAGTACAAATTATCATAATTACACACAATTAACCCATTTAAATAGACGGTCCATTCATAATCATAATCAATAGTATATTTTTTTTAATAATTGTAATCAATGCATTAAATAGATTCTCATAGGATTAAAACTAATTAAGATATAGTAAAACTCTAATATGTATACTATAATTACAAGATTTTAATGAAAATATTCTCTCCAAACCCTTTAAAAATAACTAAGTATAGCACAAAAATCCCTTTTTACAAGTAAAGAATACACAAGGCCATCCTTTCACCCTTCCTCTCCCTACCATCGAGAAACCAATAATTATCATCATTGCTCCCCCAATATATTGTTTATACACACTAAACATTACCCTCAACACCTAGAATCCATAATAAAAACCCGCATTTCCATTTCAAAGTCCAAAAATACATGAAAACCTACATGAAAGCATACTTTAACGAGATTTCTTAAAATGGGTATAAGATATCATAAAATTCACCTAGGGTCTAGTTAACACCCCCAAATTACGCAAAATTATCCTTTACATATACTCTATAACCATGTCAATCCATTAACTCTACCGAAAAACATTCCTCCATTTAAATTCATACTAAAGACAACATTCATTCCTAACATCTTGCCAACTCGTCATGGTGTAGTCGATAGCGCGTTCACCCACCACACTATATCCTCCAGATCGCATCCCAGTCAGTTCCAAACGCGAATATATCCTTTAAATTCAGAACATAAAAAACGCCCGATAGATAGAGCCACTCTTCATAACCCACGCAAATTTTTCACTAGGGGGCGACACCTCACTTTAAGTACATCACAACTGATAAAGATGATCAATCAGTACGTCACAAACCGTCAAGGAAGAAGGTCGCATCGCTCCTGTTATCAGTTGTCTCATCGGTTCATGGTTGCCTCATTGCTCAATCAGTTCAAATTTCAACTCACTCGGCCAGATTATCTATCGCGTTCTCAGTCCACAATCAGTGTCTAGATATTTACCATTACTTCCCCCTCATTACGTCATCTGTTCAAACAACAGCAGTAGCTATAAATGGTCGGTTCTGCGGTGCGGATGACGTCATGAGGAGGGAGTATGACTCTTTGAGGCATTGCTTTGTGGCAGTACCGACCAATTATCATGACTTTATTTGAATGACTTTTATTGAGGTTGTACAGAGAATCTATGATTATCTTACATAAGTTTTTGAGTATTACAATACTAAAGAATATTTATAACATGCTTATACTAAAATCTTTTATTTTTATCTTTCACAGGTTTGTCTTACCTGCATGAAGAGCTTCACAAAGAAGTGGAATTTAGTACGACTTATGAAGACTCATGACACTTCAAGTAAAGTTTCTTGTCCACAATTTCCTGCTACATTTACTCGAATGAGTGATACATTATGACCATACAGTTCATGGTGATAAGCCTATGTTGGACATGAAAAGTAAAACTTCCAGTGCTTGTCCTACGTAAGGAGGTAAAAAAAAAAATTAGGTGTTTCTGGCATGAATAAGAAGAGGAAAGTGACTACATATTCCTGTCAACAAGCTTTAAACAGTACTGTGACCGTTCAAAAAATTGTCGGAGATGGCAAAAAAGATATCATTACCTTTTAAAATTCTAACAGAATTGGCATAACACAGGTGTTGTTAGAGGAGATTGCCTTAAAACGTTATATTGTACGGTACTTATATCTGTGTTGTCGTTTTACTCGCTTCCGATCTGAAAAAGAGCAGGAATATTATACAACCTATTTCAGAAGTTCCTGTATGAGGAATATCACTGAAGAAGATTAGAATGCTAATATGGATTTTGCTTCTGGAAAAGTGTTAACGTTATTCAAAACCTATGAAGGTTATGGCAGTGGTTGGGTCTTAAAGAGAACTGATAAGCTAATGATTGATGTTGGGATATGTGAACCTCTTATTTTGCTCCTAGCTATATCGGTCAACCCAAAGAACTATCAGCTAAGAACGCTGTTATTAATGTGCAAAATAGTGATCCAAAATGCTTAATGTGGTCCGTCTTAGCAGGTATTTATCCAGTTAATAAGAATGCATCCCGTGTAGGTAAATATACCGATCACGAATGTAAGCAAAATATGAACGGAATTGAGTTTCTTATTCCTTTACACCAAGTTAAATTGTTTGAGTGAAATAACAACATGAGTTTGAATGTCGTTGGGTATGAAGATAAGAAGGTGTTTCCGCTCTATATGTCATCTGATAGACGTGATCAGCACTGTAAGTTACTGCTTATCAGTAATGATGAGCATTATCATTACTGCTGTATTAACAGTATGAGTAAACTTCCACACAGTTTAAGAAAGCATAAAGAGAAGCAACATTTTTTCAGTCACTGCTTACAGCGGTTTTCATCTGAAACTCGTTTAATGAGTCGTATTGAATTATTCAAATAGTATGGTTTGCTACATTTTTACATGTATCAATATGGGGGAATTACCCAGTAATGATGATATAAATTTGTAATTTAAAAGTGTGTATATGCAAATTCGTGCGCCATTTGTGGTATATACGGATTTTGAATCTTTTACAGTGAAAACGGATATGTGTGAGAATTCCCCTTCAATTTCACATGAGAACATCTTCTCTCATCACGTTCTTTGTGGCTTTGCATACGTATTGGTACTGATGGTAAAACCTTTAAATGTCCTGTTATCCATATGGGTGACGATGTTATTACTTATTTTTGAAGGCCCTTATTCATGAAGAAGAGGAGATTCAAAGAATATTGAAAGAAAATATGAAAATGAGTTTCACTGCTGAAGATCGTGAAAACTTTGAAAATGCTGCTATCTGTTAAATCTGTAACAAGTCGTTAGGAGGAGAATATGTAAGAGACCACTGTCACTAATCTTCTAAGTTCAGAGGTGCAGCTCAACCTAATTGCAATCTGAATTACAAGATACGATGGCCCATACCTGTTATGTTTCACAGTTTAAAAGGGTATGATGGACATTTAATTATGCAGTGAATCGGCCAATTTAAAGAAAAGAGAATTGAGTTTATTTCCAGTAATATGCAGAATTACATAACTGTTGGAACATTCACTGTTGGAAGTCTACAGTTTATAGACCAGTTTCGCATCATCAAAGAACATTTTACAAATGATCAAGTGAATTTGCTGAATAGAAAGGGTGTTTACCCCTATTCTTATATAGACTGTGCTAAAAAGATTCAAGAAACATGTCTACCCTCTAAACAGGCCTTCTTCGTTGTTTTAAATCTGTAGTAGGTCTCTGTTGAGGCCTATTCCTATGCCCAACATGTTTAGTCATCTTTAAAGATAAAGAATATGGGAGAATATCATGACTTGTACATAAAAATTGATATTGTTCTGCTGGCGGACATTTTTGAAAATTTTCGTGATTTGTCACTGAAATATTACGGAATAGATGCTGCTCACTGTATAACATTACCATCTCTTGCTTGTAATGCTGCCTTAAAGACTAGCGATGTACCACTAGAACTGATTACAGATCCTGATATGTACCTATTTTTAGAAGAAGGTATTAGAGGGGGTATTTGTGTTATTAGTAAACGTCTAAGCCAGGCTAGTAATAAGTATTTGGAACATTATTATTCCGAAAAACCTAGCAAGTATATAATGTGTCCGGATGCTAATTATTTATATGGATGGGCTCTAAGTCAAGTACTCCTTGTATCAGATTTTAGATGGCTTGATTCTGAAGAAATCCTGTATTTTGATCCACTTGTAGTAGAAGATGACTCACCTGTGGGGTATAATATCGAGGCGGGTTTGGACTATCCTCATTATTTGAACGATGAACATGATGACTATCCTCTAGCCACTGAAAGGGTTTATATCACCACGTCTCTGATTTCGGAGTATAGTCGGAATTTATCTAAAGAAATGGATTTAAAAATATGCAAGGATCAGATCAAATTAATGCTCAATTTGAATCACAAGCTTAAATATGTTCTGCATTATAGAAATTTAAAGCAAAATATGAAGCTGGGGATGAAACTTGTGAAAATCCATCGAGTATTAACTTTCAAACAAGAGCCCTGGTTGAAACTTTATGTGCAATTTAACATTGAGAAGATAACGCTGGCAAAAATTCTTTCGAAAAAGATATGTTCAAACTTATGAACAACGCAGTTTTTGCTAAGACCATAGAAAACTTGAGAAAAAGAATAGATGTTAAACTAGTACAGACTGAGAAGAGATTGAAGAAATGTCTTGCATCACCGACCACTCTTTCAAAGTATTTAATGAAGATCTGGCTGCAGTTAATATGCGGAAGACTAATTTAAAATTGAATAGACCTATCTATGCTGGTTTTTCGTTACTAGATTTGAGTAAAACACTCATGTATGAGTTTCATTACAATGTTATTAAAAAGGTGTATGGAAGTCGAGCTAAATTACTTTTCACATACAGGGATTTCCTGTATTGTGAAGTTGAAATAGAAGATATATATAAAGAGTTTGAAAGTCATCAATTCATTTTTCGACTTTTCGGATTAACCATGTGATCATCGACTTTATTCTAACAAAAATAAAAAAATGATTGGAAAAATGAAAGATGAGTTGAATGGTACTCCTGCACTGGAGTTTGTAGGGTTAAGATAAAAAATGTATAGTTTAGAAACATCCTTCATGGAAAAGAGAACTGCTAAAGGTGTTAATAAGAATGCCGTGAAAAGATTCATTCATCAACAAGATTACTATAATTGCCTAACAAGACGTAGATGTAATAGAGTTGAGCAAATTAACATTGCAAGTAAAGATCAGAAGATTTATACTGTGAAACAAATTAAAATAGGGTTATCACCCTATGATGAAGAAATATATATTTTAAATGATGGAATTAAAGAGTTTAGCATATGGTCATTATCAAATTTAAATGACTAATCCATGCTAAATTAAATTGTAGCTGTGTACTGTATACATCGATTGGATGTCCGACAACAATTTTATTTAAGTTAATTAATGAAATGAAGATTTTATTCTTTAGAGCAAGTTAATTCATTTACATACATTGCAAGAAGATGTCTATGATCAAGTAGAATCATGTTGAATTATATTAAGATACATTACCTTTTACATGTATCCTGACGGAATCCAATTTAAGTTGAAGGGATTCCAACATGGTAAAAATACCTACTGATGAAAAAACTGGAACGACTGAATATATATATATATATGTATATATATATATATATATATATATATATATATATATATATATATATATATATATATATATATATATATATATATATATATACATATATATATATGTATACAATATATATACATTTACTGTATATATATATATATACAGTAAATGTATATACGAAACGCTATGAAATAAGCAAGCAAAGATTAGATTTATACTGTGAAGAAAAACAACTATATACCTACTGATACTATACCTACTGATTAATAACATTCTTCTTACTCTTATCTGACTGATAAAATCTCCATTCATAGAAACATCACGGGCAAGATGAAGCTCTTCCCTGTAACCATCCGGAGCTATGTTTTAACATTGGGAAGTATAGCTCTGGAATTTGCCACATGTTGAAGTATAGCTCTGGATGAGCCAGAACCCACTTATATACACTACTATCACCTGAGATTACATATGAAAAGTGAACATATTTCACACTAGTTTATCTTTTTGATTTTATGTGACTTATTGATAAATTTATTTGAAAAGTATACAATATCTCGAGAATAGTTTATGTTAGCGTTTTAAAGTTTCTATCAATCGCTTTCTAATGAAAAATTGCATGAGAAATGACTATATGCATAACTCCATTAAAGGTTTTTATTTTTTGAGGTTTGTTTCAAAATTTCAATAGAAAATTTTGGGTGTTCTTGAAAAAAATATTTCAATTAATACCAAGTTTGATATTGGACCCCCCCCTCCGGGGGTTGTAGCTTCCCCGCCCCGAAGGGCTACTAATGTCACGAACAAAAAAAATTGTATCGCCGCTATTTTGTAACCACAATTACTGAAACTGTAATGTTTCGTGATAATTGAGTCATAAATAAACTCTTATATACTTGATTATGTAAAATTTTGTTCTATGCTGCCACGTTAAGGAAATATAACATTTCGAAGTTCTCGTCCCAATTTTAAATAATTCTATCTAGTTCTCAATTTTTCAATAGCAAACCCGGATGTAAAGTTTTATAAATATTTACTAATATTTGTGGCAGTTATCGTATACGCAAATAATCGACCACAGACCGACAGACGGACATCATTACAAAAATAATTAAAACGCGTTTAGGGGGTCCTAAAAATATATTGGATTTAATATCTCGAACTCGAAAATTGTCGTGAAAATAATATTTTCTCAATGCTACGAATGACAAATTACGAAGTTCAACTTCGATCTGCAAGTTAAAAATATATCGCACTTAAACTCTATTTTGTTATTTGTAAAGTTTCATCACCGTAAACCATAATTCCTTATGCTACAGACCAAAACCGTTTACAACTTAAAGTCCTGATGACATTGTCTCACTCAAGGGACATCCAACATGTCGGGATTATGAAGGAGTAACTGATTGCACGCGATATGACGTCCCCTGTGACATGGCCTAGAAAATGACGTCTGCATAGATTTGATACTTGCCTGACAAACTGTTTATGTCTCGAAAGATTTGGGTGAGGAAAGTGGTCGAAGTTGTGTAGACATTTTCACATTTTCAGCAACACGGTTCGTTGTTTAAGTTGAATACAAAGTTTGTTTCGACAAGCATTTTTAGCAGTGGGTTGTTATTCAATGTAGGACAAATTTTGAAATGTTAGTGGGATTTTATTAAGCTTTTTAGAATGTTTATAGGTGAGAAAAGTCATCAGAGTTGTATAGACATTTTCAGCAACAATGTTCGTCGTTTAATTTAAATAAACAGTTAATCTTGTTAGTAGTCTTGTTTTGATAAGTATTTTCAGGAGCGTTTTGTTATTCAATGTAGGACGAATTTTGATATTTTAATAGGATTTTATTTAGCTATGTAAAATGTTTATTGGTGGAAAATGTTTCCCATACTATTGTTTGTATTAAAATGTTTTTCTTTAATTATCAGTTTCTTAAGATTTACTATATGTAGTTACTAAATGATAAGTAGTAATCAGTATCGAGTTAAGATGGCTCACTATAATTTTATACTTCTGATTAATTTTAAATTTCTGGTTTACATAATATCATTGTATTTAAAATATGTATTTCAAGTTTGAATATAAATAGAACTGAGGTGATACCTATTATGAATTTAGCATCATATTTTAAAGGAGGTGAAGTGGTTAATTAAGGATTTCTTCTTCCAGTTCAATTATTTTCTATAAACATATATATTTCCAGGTTGGCCATAAACACGAGCTTCGATGATAACTGATATGAATTCAGCATTAAATTCTGGAGGAGGTAGGGTATTTACAAAGGATTTCCACTTTTTTTTCACTTCTGCTTAAGTCAATTTCTTTGAAACATGAAGATGTTGGCTGATATGAGTTCAGCATAGATTTTCGGAGGATGTATGTGTGTTTACTAAAAATGTCCTCTTCTGATTTTTTATTTTTCCATTTCTGGTTCTAATATTTTCATTTTACTTAAAATTTATATTTCTCAATATTGGATGTCGATAGAACTGAAATGATAACTGTTATGAATTTAAAATCAAATTCTGGAGGTGGTTTACAAAATATATATTTTTCCAGTTCAAATGTTTTTCTTGAACTATCTATTTCTCAAGATTAGCTATAGACATAGATTAAATAAGGAATGATATGATTTCAGAATCAAATTCTAGAGGAGGTAGTGGGTTCATTGAGGATTTTCACTTCCGTTTTCTTCACTTCCGGTTATAATAATAATATCCTTGAAGCATCTATTTCTCAGAATCTGCTATAGATAAAAATTAGATTATGACGATATAGATTCAGCATCAAATTTAGGAGGGGATAGGAAGTTCACTAGAGAATTACACTTCCGGTTCTGGAGATGTCACTCGAAGTTTTACCGAAAATTTGTGTGACTGGTCAAAATAAGTATGCAAATGAGAATAAAAATTTTCAATATTTCAATCAAAAATGAAATGTGTAGACCATTTGTAACCTATGAAAACGCCATAATTTTTCTGTTCTTCTACCGTTTTGAAATTTTTTAAAATATTATAATTTATTCATATCTTATATTGTCAACTAATTAGTGACAATTAATAACGATTGCACTAACAATTCATGTGATGTTAGTGTTGTTCATTCAGTTACATGAGAATTGTCACAAATTTAGAATGCAAAATATCGGTGCAGTTGGCTAATCATTAATCTATACTATTAAAAGTTAATTGTATAAGTTTGTATGTTTGGCTTTGTCCAAAGGAAACCTAGTCACAGCCGAAGCCTCAGTTGCCACTGGTAAATAAAGAATTTGTAAATATGATCTATAAAATTTTCTGTAAAGTGTATACTGCCAGTTCTATGGATTTAAAATATTAAATATTTCGCATAATATTTTACAAAACTTTTCAAGATAATTTTCTAATTTGGTTACAACAGGATTCAAATACCGATTTTTAGATATCGTTTTTGAATTTATGTTTGGCAACTCTTTTTTTCATGGTAGTTTTATACAAATATATTTGACAGACATATTTTCGCCTTTGTTGGAGCTGGCGGTTTGTTTTTCATGCGGAAGAAGAAAGCGTTAGTTAGCACCGAAACTGTTTGATATTTTTAATATCAACTTTTATGCTATAAAACTAACAAAATATTTATATTTTCAGATAGTTCAAGACAGAAGATTGAGTGGATTTTCATATAACCAAATGCTTTATAAATAAGCTCTATTAAAAAAATATATAAAGTAAGTTTTTTGAGTAAAGTTATTATCGAGTTTCATACAATTAAATAAGTTATAAGTGTTGTTGAATATATTAGTTTCCCATGGGCAATATGCAGAATAACTTCCTTGATTATATTTTTCTGGGATTTAGCACATTGTACTAAAAGACAAAAGACACTAATTTTGTATTCAATTTTTTATACAATTTTTATTGTTGTTATCGGCAATATCATCTGCTAAAAAATTTATAAAACTCATATGAGTTAAAAGAGCTTTGTGATTGTGTGAGACCAGAAAGTGTTCTCACATTTGATGAGACACTTTTATGTGAGCATTTATGGTGGCCAGAACGGCAAACAAAGCTTCTAGTCTGGTATAGCACCCCTAAATTTATAGTCTTTTGGCCTTTAGGTTCAAGTCCTAATAAACCTTGGTGCCAGCCATACAAGAAGCTGTGTTTGCCGTTCTGGCCACCATAAATACTCACATAAAATATCTCATTAAATGTGAGAACATTTTCTGGTCTCACATAGTAAAATGCCAATGTGAGAGTGGCAAGTGAATCGAACTTTGTTTCGAACTCTATTGGTGTTGAATTTTTTTTTTTGTCCGAGGGGAGATATGTGAGACCAGAAAGTGTTCTCACATTTGATGAGACACATTTGATGAGACACTTTTATGGTGGCCAGAACGGCAAACAAAGCTTCTAGTCTGGCTGTCACCAAGGCTTATTAGGACTTGAACCTAAAGGTCAAAATACTATAAATTTAGGTGTGCCATACCAGAGGGGCTGAGATGGGCCGTTCTAAATGTGCAATGGTGCCATTGGGTAAGGAGTAGCCAGTAAGCGCCAAAAATAAGTTAAGGCGGAGTTACTCCCCCCCCTCCACCGAGGAAGCCACAGCCAGTGACCAGAGAACGTGATCAGACATGGGAGAAGACAGTGGATTTCGACTTAGGAGACAAGAGTAGACCAGAAATAAGACAATCATGATTTGTGACTTAAAAATGCGATATACTAAAGTGACTTAAGGAAGATGCTGGTGAACAGTTGTTCAGAGTTGACCGGTGCAGATATGTTATATGACTTGTGGATAGAACCGCCCAATAGCATGAAATAAGTGGAGTGTTTGAGTTAGCAGTATTCAATGAAGTTACGAGTGGGCATTACACTCCGAGTTGATGCACGTAACTACAGACGAGATTGACCAAGTGCTGCTAACAAGGGCCAGATTGAAGGTATGTGTTCATCAATCATCCACAGGTTAATAAATACGTTAGGTATATGGTTCAGGGTCTCGCATGCTCTCCTCTTACATTCTATCGTAATAAATAATTAATAGGAGGAGTAGTTAATGTATTGGAATTGAATAGGTATTTTGTGTCTTTAATAAATGTTATTTTTAAGTTTAAATTGGTCTAATCCTTTTAATAATTAATAATATTTCTTTACAGGACTCACACGAAAGGAAAAATAATCGGAGGGTTAATAGCGGCACAACAAGCAATGTACATTAAATATAATTCCACTATATGAGAATAACGACCATGTCAAATTAATGAATTAAAATATAATGATAATAATTCTTTAATGAATTTATAATTAAAAATGTAAATTTAACTTTATATTTATTTCGGTTGCCACAGATTGGTTGAGTTTGCTTTATTTAAAATTAAACAATGTATTTAAAATTTAAATATTTAGTTTAATGAAAAGCAGTGAACGGGATTTGAAAGTTTGAAATGTGTCATATTTAAACAAAATATTTTTTAGATTAATATTTAATTATTGATAATTAAAGTGAAGATATTTCCTTGCGAAACTTCCGTTGACAAAGTAAAATCCAATTTAATTTAATAAAATTTTTGTTTATGGTTTAATCTAATCATGTTTTCATGTTTTAGGTCATGATGAAGTGCGAGTTACAAACTTTGATTTATGTACTTAAGGTCAAATGTCGAATAATGTTTAGTCTATGGAAAAAGAAGTAATTTAAAAATATTCTCGTTCGAAACAGTTTTCTATTCATTTGGTAGAATTTGTGCAAATGTACTAGTATCTTAATTATTTACATTTGTACATTACATATTATATAAATTTGTACAATAATTATTTAATTGTAGAACATCAATATATACGTAAAACATTATAACTTTATATTTTGATGGTTTTACTATTTTCATAAATAAACGTCTCAATCAATATAATTGATAATCAATATAATTCTCAATCAATAATCAATAATATTAATTATATGGACACTTACCTTGCTTAACTTCAGTTTTGGGTAGGAAGGGACAACAGCCTGGTTATATAAAAGTGTTATATAATGTAAATTGCTTCAAATTAGCCAAGATATTTCGATACATATGCATCTGTTAAAGAAATACATAAGAACATAAAAAGTTCAATATTAAAATCTATAAAACGTACAAGAGATACGTTTTGAGGTAATTAATTATAAGCACTATTATATCAACTTTTATATCAACGTTTATCAACAACATCATTGTATCAATTTTTATTCAATTTAACGAACTTTGTCAGTTATATGTTACATCTTTAAAGTAACCAATCACAAGAAACACATATAAACCATAATCCGTGGGTATTATATTCGTGAAAATACCTCGCTGTTAAGCAACAAAACCGTTTACCCATTTTGAGTTCTGATGACATTGTCTCGTCCAACATATCGGGGTGATGAAGAGCAATGTGATTGCAGTTGATAGGAAGTCCCCTGTGACATGGACCAGAAACTGCCGTTGGCGTTGATTTGAAACTTGACACGCTATATTTATGTTCAGAAAGGTTTGAGTGAGGTCAGAAGTATTAAGTGTGCAGAAAATTTGTCAAGAATAAAAATTTAGCTTAAGATTAAACATTATTTAATTGGGTTAAAGTTTTTGAAAAATATATTGAGAAGCATTATTGGTTATTGAAAGTGTATCTCAAACATCATATATCTGAATTTAATATGTTGTTTTCTTTACCTTTGTTAAAATGGGTAATGAATATTGTATAGATATAAACCGTTGGAAATATGTCATAAAATATTATTCACTTACTGAAAGACTTCAGAAATATTTTTAGTGGGGAAAATGCAGATGCATGTTATTTGTAATATCCAATAAAATTACCAAACAGAAAACATATAACCAAGATGTGCCTGACACCTAAATGGTGATATTTCGAAATTTGATGAGACGTTTTTCAAACATTCGGCGTTTTACAAATCATTAAAATAATGTTGTTCAAAGTGTGTTTGGCGGAACCCTTGAATTTTCGCGACGTGATAATTTAGTGTAAATGTTATTTAATAAAAAAAGCGTAACATTTTAATGCATAATGTGGACCACAATGGACTTTTCCTCATTTTGGGGTTCCGACATCAAATTGGATTTCAATACAGTCTCATTACCAAAAAACTTTGAAAACCACTGGATTAGATGATTACATCCATCACCGATTTAAGAGAATGCACTCTACACTTTAAATCATTAAAATATCAAAATTTTTCTTATAATCTAGTTGTAAAGTCTGGTCATTTATAAACATATCGGTAGCATTGGTATTTTCAAATGTTAATTGTTTGCGGAAATATTAAGAAAATACAATACATCAACAATACGATACCAAGTAAAAATGTATACTTTGACAGCAGTTTTCTCAAAACACTGGTTTTGGAACTTGTGTGCATGATATTTCAAGATTCATTTGATGAATTCTTATGAAATTGTGTATGCTTAATAATGACATCATCGTCAAAGAAGTATACTAGATTTGTATGTGTAACTTAAAAAATAAAAATTTCAGAGGTAAAAAAATTGGTAAAAATTCTGAAAAAATTAAATATAAAAAATATTAATTTACCCCATTAATTATTAAAATAATTAAAATTCCCGGAAATGTGTATTAACAAACCAGTAAGAACATTCCACTCTATTATCACCATATTCAAGTAATTTCACTCAGCAAATTTAAAGTTATAATCGGTTATAATAAAGAGACATAACATCTCTTTATTGTCATGATACCAAATTATTTATTATCATTGCTCTTTTTATTGTCATTATACCAAATTTAATATCATATTCTAAATTATGCTTTCAAGTTAAATATCTTCTAAAATATCTTTGCTGTAGGATTATATAACTTTTCTAACTATCAGACTTTTCTCCTTATTAAGATTCATCGTCTGAAAAAAAAAATCACCAAAATCCATCGCGTTTTTCAGAAGTCATAAGTAAAGTTTGTTTTAAGTTAGACATTTCAATTATTTAAAATCTGCTCCCTTTTATGCCTATAAATGTCAACCGCAATTCCACAGCCTTGTTTCGTTCAATATTTCAATCTTATGAGAATATGATATAAAGCAATACAAAGCTCCTCAAACGTGAACTTGGAACTGTATTTGGCAAGATTTGAAATATGACATACAATTCAGATCCTAGAAGATTAAGATGCATATATGGTCTATGACCGAGCAAGCTACTTGGAATAGGTCACTGTTAAATATGACCGAACGTGCTTAGATGTAGAATATGTTTACATGTATCAATATGCAATCAGAATTTGCATGGTAAATTTCAGTTCACAGTGTTTTACATTCTCTACATACGGAGTATAATCTACAGGAAATATATTGTGACGGGGTCGAAAATTTGAATTCAAGTTTTCGACGAAAGAGCAAATTTTAAGCATTCTTGAACTCTAATTGAGCATTTATAAGTTGAAGTCTGCGTATCAGTATGTATGTTAGAGTGTGTGTGCATGTATGCAAGTTTGAGTGTCTATGTAAGTGTGCGTATGTACGTATTTTAGTGCGATTATGCATTTTTAACACTTTACAACAAAGTTGAAAAGTGTTTATGACTTTGCTCATTCTGTCTGTCTGTCTGTCTGTCTGTCCGTTAGCACGATAACTGCTGTAAAAATGACTTAATCAAAATGAAATTTTAGTATGTTGTTCAGACGGTCTGTAGAACCTATGGGAATATAAATGAATAATATCACCCAATTAGTTTCGGATTGAACCCGGGTCGAAGAAATGAAATACACTGAGCCCTATGGGGACCTAATTTTTCAAACATTTTTTAAGCGGAATTAAAATTCACAAATTGCTTCGAAAATTTTAGGTAATATTCAAATTGTTCCATAAAATATATAAAAAAAATTCAGCGAAATATATTCAGTAGTTTTTTAAATAAAAATTAAAATAATAATTACACCTCTTATATGAAACGATCACGTGACCATGATATGAAACGATCACATGACCCACTTCAAAATGATATATGGCATCCATCTTGTTTCAAAATCGTGATTTTTTTAAGTTCTTTTTAATTCATATTGAGTGTTGTATCCGTCCCAAAACTACTTTATTTTTGCTTAAATTCTGTGCATCTACATACTGAAACAACGCAATGACAATATATTTGAGTTTAAATGCTCATCTAAATTTGATTATTTCTACAACTAAGCCTATTTTTCACCTATGTAAAATGTAAACAGCAAAATATATAGAATGAGTTGTATTAGAATTCCTATATTTTTTTAACACAAAATAATTTAGTCCATGGAGTCTGCATGGCTGATATGAATGAAATATTAATTGATTTCATAAAGAGAAGGACGATTTTTTTCGATGAAGTTTCAAGCATAGAGTTTAATTTTTTGTAGATCCATGGTCTTAAACAAAATGTTTAAATAAAATAAATTATCATAGTATTGTGATGAATGAAATGAATGGGAGAAAGTTATGAATGAAATCCTGTTTTTATAGAGAAATCCAGGCGTGTTATTTTTTCTATGACGTCATTTGAATTAATTTCAGTTGTTTTCGAGGAAGTTTTCAAATATAATAAATTATCGTAGTATCATGATAATTCTAAAATTATTACCGAGGAATGTATAACATTTTAGAGATGTTTAAACCAGGCAATTCATATGTCAATGCCGTCATTTGAATGAAGTTCATTTTTGTCGATGAAGGTTTAAGTTTTCAAATATAATAAATTAATGCAGTATTATGATAAGTTTCAAAATATTACCGAGGAATGTATTGCATTTTAGACTTGTTTAAATAAAATTGCATTGAAGTTGGAAAGTGTTTCTTTATCAATGCTTTAAGCATGATTGATCTTTCTTGTAATGTATGTATTTTAGTGTGTATATGTATTTCAGTGTGCGTGTGTGTATGTATGCATATTAATGGGCTCGTGAGTAGTGGACGCGATATCTCGCGAACAAATGGGGAATTAAGTAACCAAATTTGGTATGATTGTTACAATCAGTGAATATTGGAAACTTTTTGATTTTACACTCACTCAAATGCTTGGGAGACCCCCTCCAGTTCCAATTTCGAATACATTTAAAAGACATAATTAACAAGTCAGGACATAAAATTGATAAATACATTTTCATTTCAAACGTGATGTTTTCTTACAAAACAAATGCTATAAAATTTAGAACGCTAGTATGAACCTTTTTTGAACTGTTGCGCGAGTTTCGAAAACATTTTTGAAAAATCATTTAAAATCAGAACTTTGATTACTGTTATAAAAGTATTTATTTCAAATGTAATTTTAAATTAGAAAATGAATTACATAAATTTTATGAGGTTATCATAAACGGTTCTAAGGACATTGAACTTTTTCAAATAAATTTATCAAAAAGGTATACATAAAATTCAAAATTAGTAAGTTTTGTCAAATATGTTTATTTTTCACATGCAATATTTCGCAACTTCATACTCGGGCATCTGGGCATTGATGTGAGAAGATAATTTTGAAATAATTTTGTATTCTGACGTCTAAGAATTTTCCAATAGCCATTTATTTCATGCAGTTAATTTTAGACCTTACCTAAATTGTTATTGCATTTTGATGAGAATTTTGCATGTGGGTATGAATAAATAGCTCGTTTGTACTAGTAAGTTGCCCAAATCGAATTTCAATCTAAATGGTGATAATTTAGTACCAAAATCATTATTCCGTGGAACTTATATATCATTATTTCACTGTGAAAGAAGTAAGGCCAACGACCATACCGTGCTGAAAACACCGGTTCTCGTTAGATCACCGAAGTCAAGCAGCATCGGGCGCGGTTAGTACTTGGATGGGTGACCACCTGGGAAAACCGCGTACTGTTGGCACATTTCGGGCTCGGTAGCCCGGTGGTTTGCGCGCTGGATGTGCACTCTGCCACAACTGCCGCCGTGTTCATGCGGAGTACGATCATGTTAAACATGTGGATCCATAAGTCCTTCCGAGAGATTGGTGGTAGGGGAAGGAGGGTACGGTCCCTGTTAATGCCTCTCTCACTGGGTTCCGGTCTAAATTGGGTGACACTTCAAGGCCGTCCAATTCCTTACACCTTTCTGGTAGATCGGACGGTCTGGGTCTCAACAACAACAACTGTGGAAGAAGTAAATTGATTGCATTATGTAGAAAATGTCATGTGCTGTCCATATTTAATTTTTCAAGTATGAAGTTATTGGCGATATATTTGGCACACTTGGTTAATAATATCCTAGTAAAATATCGCCAATTTTAGCAATATTTCGCCTAAGATTGATGAAAATATCGCCAAAATTGCAAAAATGGCACTAAGTTAACGAAAATACGACCAAATTGATGAATAAATTATTTAAATAATTTAATATATGAATTATTTTGCTTATTGAGGATGCTATCAATGAGGATAAATGTTAGATTTGTGTGAAATATAAGTTAATTGGGTACTTCGAAATGGTTTTACCTACTGTTGTTTGGAAAAGCACCAAATGTACAATTCAACGTTAAAAGCAAAGTGCAGTGATATTATACATTACATTTTTACTGTGAAAGAAGTAAATTCACTGCATTACGTAGGGTAAG
The DNA here is from genome assembly GCA_951213105.1 of Amaurobius ferox. NCBI lineage: Eukaryota > Metazoa > Arthropoda > Arachnida > Araneae > Amaurobiidae > Amaurobius > Amaurobius ferox. Next base: position 44,867,007 of record OX578153.1, on the reverse strand, counting down.
TCATGTGCTGCCCACCTCAGATTTTAAGTTTGAAGTTAAGTTAATTTAAAGTTAGAATTTCCTTTTATTTAAGATGTACCACTCCCTTTGAATACACAGTAATTTAAACTCTGCCGCAATCCCATAGCCTTGCTTGGTTCAATATTTCAATCTTATGAGAATATGATATCAAGTAATATACACAACTTCTCAGACGTGAACTTGGAACTGTGTTTGGCAAGATTAGAATTGTGACATACAATTCAAAGTCCCAGAAGATTAAGATGCATATATGTGGTCTATAGGTGGACAACCTATTTGGAATAGATCATTCTTAAATGTGTATAGATGCATTTAGAAGATGATTGTGCTTACATTTATCAATATTCAATCTGAGTTTGAATGATATACTCTAGTTCTTAATTCATTGCTTTCCTTGCATATACAGTATACCGTATAGGATAAGCATTGTAACGTGATCAAAAATTTGAAATCGACTGTTCAATGGAAGAATAAGTATTTTAAGCATCTCTGAATGCGAATCGAAAGTTTTTGAGGTGATGTATGTGTGTGTGTGTCAGTTAACTCTGAAAGAGCAAGTTCTCATGAATGCATTGTGTATTTCAAACGTAATAAGAATATTACATTTGTTAAAATCTGAAATTTTGTTGATGTCAGATGTGATCAACATTAAAGACCCTTAATTTTTCAAATGAGTATTTAGTAAAGCATAGGAGTGTTAAGACTTACAATAAGGTTAAATAAATAATTATTTTATACGTAATTTTGAAACAGAATGGCGTACATTTTATAACGGTAACATGTTTTCAAGATATTAGACGTTTTTCAAAGAAATTTACTAAAAACATAAGTAAAATTTAAAATGTTGTAATTATCCTTCAATATGTTTAACTTTTTGATACAAACACAAATTTTGCAAAATATCGCAAATCTGGCATTTTTCTGAAAATTGCACTAAATTGACAAAACTTTCGCCAAATGGACAAAAATGACGCTAAATCAACAAAAATAATGCCAAATTGAAGACAATTCTATATAATAGAATATTAAGTTTAATTTCTCTGAGACGTTGTTCCTGAACAACATTATTTTGCTGTAAATAGAAATAAAGCCATTGTATAATGTTGGAAATGCTGTGTGCATTCAAAGCAGACTATTTTGTCCAGGAATATGCATATATGTTATAAACAATCGAACTGATATATTGACATAAAGCAACAGAGGTTGCTAGTTTTCCGAAAATGTCATATCAGTCAGTCTTAGGAGTCTTAGGAGTCAGTGTTCAATCATCAGTCTTAGGAGTCAGTGTTCAATCATCAGTCTTAGGAGTCAGTGGTCAATCACCTCTCTCAAAGCGAAGTGTCTGTACGTCAGAGCAACAAATGCAATCCCGAGGTCTTAAATACAAATGTATTTCAGCCATAGACCATGCTGAATCTGTATTGGACCATGCTGAATCTAAATTTGAAATTCGCTTTCCAGATAGCCCTTGGATCTGGAGAAATATCCATTCAAAGTTTGACTATTTTTTTCTATTGTGTTTATAATCTGAGGCTGAAGACCTATTTTATTTTCCATGGTATGATTAGAAAATGAAAACTCGATATAAAAAGTTAGAGGTATTAAACTTGATAAATTAGTTTGCTAGAGGGTCGAGAGGGGCTTAAATTCATTGCGATATATTAGGAGTTGATATGGTATGCATGTTTTGATAGGGAGTCGTATAAGAAATAGTTTTTTTTCTATCAAATGGCCAGGCACTTGACTTTCATCATTCGCCTATATATCGGCCAGAAACGTGAACCATTTAGCAGTCCTGGAACGTTGCCTCAGGCGCACCAGAGGGGGGCGGAACACATTTCGCCCAACAACACAACAACCATGCCTTACGTGGGACTCGAACCCACAACGCGGCGGCCGAACGATCGCTTGGAAACGCTCTCCTTAACCGTTTAACCACCGCGTCGGCTGTATCAGAAATAGTAATATTGAATGGGAGGGGTGTATGACTCGTATGTGTCTGAAGATATTAGGGGAGGATGGGAGGGTCGGTGGGAATTGATGACCGCCGGATTCTGTTTCCCATGCATCGACTTGGTGTACTTGGACGGGCGTAGCGTACGAAGGATGCGAACTTTTGTTGGCTATTTAATAATTCTGTTTCTAAATCTTCACAATTTGTTATTTAAAGTCAACTCATTATCCATTAAGTACAAAATGTCAAACCCTGCGCTTGATCTGTTGCATTACCTCATTTGCCATATGGAGAAAACGAAAATTCTGAAACAAGATAAAGCTCGCTTATAAGTAAATTAAAGGCAATTGTTGGCAAGAATTTTTCATTGTAAAACGCATATAACTGTAATGACGTATCTAAGTTACAAAACTTCTTGTATTGCAATGGACGAGATATAAATTTCATAAAATGATAGAGGTTGTGTGTATGACGAAAAAGTCATATTAGTCAGGTTATATTTCGGTTTTAAGGTGTTTAATAACTCTGCGTTTAAATTTTTGTAATTTATTTTTCAAGATTAATCAATTTCACATTTCAAGTACAAAAATTATTACACAATGCAAAACAAAGCTTTACCTCGCTTAATGTTTGGAATTGCCGAGAATACATATATATCATTTGATGCAAAGCTCGTTTAGACGTGAATTGAAGTTATCTGTAAGCAAAATTTATAATTTGACAATCCTTTCATATCCCTGAAGATTAAGATGCAGATATGGTTTAGAGGTAGAGAAACAGTATTTGGTATAGGTCGATGAGTTTTGTAAAACTAATCATATCTAGAAGGAGTTTGTGCTTTCATGAATTACTATTCAATTTTAGTAGAAATGCTAAATTGTCTTAAACAAATGCATTCATTATAAAGTCTGTATTATTTAAATTAAATTGGAATTTTAAATTCTTAAAATAATCATATATAATAAAAGATATCTGACTGTGTCTCTGTCGGTGTGTGTCATCTGTAGCGGTAAATCGAAGTTCCGGACAGAGGACAAAATTCAGTACATACGTACTTCAGGTTACAATACAATATGACTTGAAGATTGATTTCTTGATAAGAGATATAGTTGAAGATTAGAAATAGCTTAAGTTCTCAATTTTCATAGCCGAAAACAGCTCATTTTAAGCCATTTCGTTAAATTTAGTTATCCATCGTATTTGCAGACGGTATTTAATGCTCACGTTCCAGAAGCGGGCTCTAGATATGGACTGTAATGAATATTGAGGTTTTCCAATTTCGTAAATTCCAGAGATAGATTTTCAATTTTCGATACATTGAATTATTTTAATATTATACTTGTGCTCTGGAAATTGACAATTGTGCTCGACATTGCTGGTTTAAATGTTCACAATTAAAGGCATGTTATCCTTCATTTAGAGGTCTTGAAAAAATCGTTCTATTGTTACTAAGTTTGACGATAAACACCCTTCAGTGGGGGGGGGGGACGTGAGCCACTCCGATTAATACCAAATTTGAAAAAGTACCCCATCGGGGTCGGGGAGTAACAGCCCCCCCCCAGGGATCTATGACGTCATGAAAACAAAAATTGCATCATGGCTGTTTTCACTACAATGATTGAGACTGTTTAATTTTGTGATCATTGAACCATAAATAACCTCGTTAATGCATAATTATACCATATTTTGTCACACGTTAAGAAAATATAAAATATCGAAAAAAATCGCTCGAATTTCTAAAAATTATATCTAGTTCTGGAGGATTTGATAATAAATCAGGATATAAAGTTTCGTGCAAATACATTAATTTTTATAACAGCTAATGTGTACTCGTGAAATTGACTACAGAATGACGGACATCACTGTAAAATAGTCAAAACGTGTGCAGAAGTTTCCATAACATAAATTAGTATCAAAATCTCGAAATTAAAAATTTTCTTGAAATCAAAATTTTTACTATAGAGAAAGTAAAAATTTGATGTAGGTAGCTCATGATTTTTCCTGCGTAATGCTATAAATTTACTTAACTTTCAACACTAACTAATGATACTAACTAATGAAGTATAAGACCACACTAACATCTGGCGCTGTTCCAGATGAATATATATACAATTTCTTCAAAGTACCAAATTAATATATTTTTCTTGTATTTATATTTATCTAACTTGATAAGTGAATAAGTGCTCCTGATAAGCAATATAGACCATATATTGAAATGCGTAAATTGTTTCTTTTTTACTTTCCCTGCAATACATGGTAATGTATAGGGAAAGTATTGGAATCATGTCGAAAATTGCAACTCGAGTTTTCGACGGATCTACACGTTCCGAGACCTCTAGAATACGAAAAAGCAATTTTTAGCGTGACGTCTGTGTGTTTGTTTCTGTGTTTGTCTGTCTGTGTGTCTGTCTGTCTGTCTGTCTGTCTGTGCAGATTTTGCATCCACTCTAACTAAAAAACAAATTGATCGAATTTCATAAAATTTGGTAGGTAAGTCATTTGTGGGCGAATCTGGTGCTGACTAGTTTTGGGTACGATTCGGGATAAAAGGACCCGCCTTTTTTGTGAAATGGCCTGCAAGAGCTTTTATCCAGTCTAGCTGAAAATCTAATATACCTAATTTCACAAAATTTGGTAGATAAGTCGCTTGTGGGTCACCCTGGTGTTGATCAGATTTTAGTATGAATGTTGCCTTTTTTTGCAAAATGGCCCTCAAAAATCGACAAAATCTAAAATAAAAATCTATTTACGCTGAAATATACCCATTAATTTCTTATTTAATACGTAATGTTTAACGAAGAAAAGAATAAGACCAACCCCATTACACTAGGACTAGCCGTTCTCGAGATATTTTAGTTTTTTTCGTATTTTTTCTACGCCACCTTTGAAAATAAGTCCAGTTACCAAACGAGAACAAAAATTGAATTAAAAGTGAATTACATTTAATTGCAATAAAGAGAACGTGAATATAAGTCTGCAGGGAAAATCATGTGCTGCCCACATCAGATTTTTATTTCCAGTGGTAGGTTATAATAGTATAAATATCAATAAAACAAATACACAAAGAGAAAACTATAACATGGTGTGGAAGTCTAGGAACCCATCCGAGCCCTCTCCTCCCAGTAACGTTCATATATACTAGAATCGGAGAAAGATTTATGCTATCCATATTCTCCGTAGATATACTATAGAATAGATGGCTAATAGATGCTTCCTAAACGGTCCAAATATCTTTCTTAGGTAGGTTAGGCCTAAAATGTTGCCGAATGTCGGATGACCCCACTTACTTGAAGTAATGTAGAAAGGGTATCGGTACTTATGACCCACACGGGCGTTTAAATTCCATTAGCGTACGAGAAGAAGGCGTGGACTTAAAGTGATTAACAGATGTCGAGCAGAATGCCAAAAACAAGTCGGCAATCAGAGAAGATTTTGCCACTTTTTCGTCAAATCCATGAGGTGAGAGTTCAGAGTGAGATGTTACTCCCGGATTTATAGTATTGGAAAGGATAGAAAGTATCCATCCTACGATGTCCTCATGGAGGTCACAGACCAAGCAATGGAGATCAAGAAGAATGAAAATGTTTAAGAATGTGTCAAACAAGACAATCGTGTCCTGTGGCGAGTCAAAAAATCATTACTGTTTTTATTCTGCGTTTATTCACAATGTTGCAAGATGTTAATAATTAATGCATCAATTTGAGGTCCATTTTCGCAACTTTGACGTCAGTTTTGCACCATTTTTTTTAGCACCATTTTAAAAAAATAGACCATTTCTCATCAAATGTATCGCCAAATATCATATATTTGACAATAATTACTAGATTTCAATCTTATGTAATTATTTAAATTTGTTTTATTAATGAAATTAATAAATACTATTAAATATTATCTAAAGAACATACATTCATACACTTATGCAATCGCGAACATAGATACACTTTAACATCGATGCATACAAACATTAACATACACACATACATACAGACACCACTTCATAAATGTAAAATTTGAGTTAACAGATGCTTGAAATGTACCTATCCTTTGAATATTCGTATTCGAATTTTCGACCCCATCACAGCAATTTCCCTATACATTACGCTATGCATGTAGGGAAAGTAAAAAATCTGATGTGGGTAGCACATGACTTTCCCTGCACACTTATATCCACGTTCTTTTTATTTTAATTCACTTTAATTTTAATTTTCGTTCTCGTTTGATAACTGGACTTATTTTCACAGGTGGCGTAGAGAAAATACGAAAAACCTAAAATATCTCGAGAACGGCTAGTCATAGTGCAATGGGGAGGGTCTTATTATTTTCTTCATTAAAAATTACGTATCAAAAATAAGCATTTAATGGATATATTTAGGCATACGTAGTTTTTACTTTAGATTTTGACGATTTTTGCGGGTGGTAAAAGATGGTAACGATTTTTGCGGTTGGTGGTGCGGAATTTTTCCGAAGCGTGCCAAAATCTAATCAGCACGAGAGTAACCCATAAGCGACATATCTACCGAATTTTGTGAAATTCGGTCCATTAGTTTTTTAGCTAGAGGGGATACAGAATTTTGCTGGCCATTTCGCAGAAAAGGCTGGTTATTTTATCCCAAATCGTACCCAAAACTAAACAGCACCATATTCTTCCACAAGTGACTTACCTACCAAATTTTATGAAATTCGGTCAATCGGTTTTTTAGCACAGACACAGACACACAGAAGTCATACTAAATATCGGTTTTTCGTATTCTATAGGTTTTGAAACGTATAGATTCGTCGAAAACTCGAGTTGCGATTTTCGATATGATTCCTATACTTTCCTTATACATTACCATGTATTGCAGGGAAAGTAAAAATTACCGACCTTTGTTCTATTTGACCATCAGTAGAACTATTTTCAATAAATTTCGTAGACATTCTACACTGCAAAACACGCGTCATACCGTATTCTGAATAACAATGAAGTAAAAATGCATAAACAGATAAACTGGGTGAAACTGGAGTAGATGCCAACTTTGAGATAGATTTTTGTGTTGTGGATTCAAAAAACCAAATACCACAATGCTTCATCGTGCATGGAGTGGTTATTTATAAGCTTGTAAAGTGTTTCATGCGGAGATATAGCTCAAACTCAATATTGTGATTTTATTGATATATTTTTAAATTACACTCTTTTTTAACTTTCATTATATACGTAATGTATAAGGAAAGTATTGTGACAGGGTCTCAAATTCGAATTCGAGGTTTCGACGGGAGGGCACGTTTCAAGCATCCCTGATCACGAATCAAACATTTTTAAGGTGATGTCTATATTTGTGTGTGTTGTGTGTGTGCGTGAAAGTATGTGTGTGTGTGTATGTGTTTGTGTGTGTGTGTGTGTGTGTGTATGTGTCAGAGAGCCTGTGGAGACGATATCCCATGAACGAATGGAGCGATTCGAATGAAATTTGGTACAAAAATCACAATCTATGAATACTGGAGGCCTATTGTTTTTAAATGCAATCGAATGTTCCGAACCCTCCTAAATTTTCGAGTGAAATTTTGAAAAAATCATCAAAAAATTTAAACCTTTAACAAAGTTAAGCAAATAGGCATTTGTTATGTAATTTTTCTTTAGAAAACGATTGACATAAACTTTAGAAGGCTAGCATGGACCATTCTCGAGATATTGCACATTTTTTAAATAAATTTATCAAAAAATCCCATAAATTAAAAAAAATATATTAGCTGTTGAGAAAAATATATTAGCTGTTGAAAAAATATATTAGCTGTTGAATATATTAGCTGTGTTCACTTGAGATAAATTTGGTGACATCATTCTCGTGAATCTAGCTCGTTCCATTCATAAGAAAAGATACTTTGAGAAATAATTTTGTATTTGAACACCAATAGTCATTTATCCGCTATAAGAATAGCTTATTTCTCCGTTCATAACGCTTGGCGAGATTTTAACGACGAATTTGGCAGAATGTCGCCAACTTGGCGACTTTTTAAATGTTGCCAAATTAACGAAAATCTTACCAAATGGATAAGAATGACGCTAAATCAAAGAAAATGACGATTAATTGACGAAAATTCAATCTTGGAAAGAATATAAGGATCTACTAAAAGAATAACCTATTACTTTCCTTATATACATAATGTATAAGGAAAGTATTGTGACGGGGGTCGAAAATCCGAAATAGAGTTTTCGTCGGGAGAGCACGTTTCAAGCATCCCTGATCACGAATCAAACATTTTTGAAGTGATGTCTGTGTGTGTGTGTGTGTGTGTGAAAGTATGTGTGTGTGTGTGTGTGTCAGTGAGTCTGTGGAGACGATAACTGACGAACGAATGGACCGATTCGAACCAAATTTGGTACAAAAATCACAATCCGTAAACACTGGAAGCCTTTTGTTTCTATACGTAATCGAATGTTCAGAGCCCCCCTAAATTTTCGAATAAAATTTTGAAAAAATCAAAACAACTAATAAAGTTACGCAAGTAGACATTTCTTATGTAATTTTTTATTAGAAAACGATTGACATAAATTTTAGAACGCTAACATGAACCGTTCTCGAGATATTGCACATTTTTCAAAAAAATTATTAAAAAGTCATATAAAATAATAAAAAAATATTTCCTATTGAGAAACATGTTCATTTTTCATATGTAATACCATGCGATAAATTGGGTGACATCATTCTCGTGGATCTAGCTCGTTCCATTCATGAAAAAATATACTTTGAGTAATATTTTTGTATTTGAACGCCAATAGTCATTTATCTGCTGAAGAACAACTTATTTCTTCGTCCATAACGCTTGGCGAGATTTTGGCGACGAATTTAGCGGAATGTCGCAAACTTGGCGACTTTTTGAAATGTTGCCAAATTAACGAAAATCTCGCCAAATGGATGAAAATGACGCTAAATCAATGAAAATGACGACTAATTGTCGAAAATTCATTATCTTAGAAAGAATATTAGTATTTACTATAAGAAAAACCTATTTTTTTACTGTAAAAGTAGAAATTCATTACATTATATAAGGAAAGTAATGTGTTGCCCACATCAGATTTTTTTTTATTGTAAAAGTAGTAAATTCATTGAGTTATATAAGGAGAGTCATGTGCTGCCCACATCATATTTTTTTATAAAAGCACTGTTTCCTCTACATCAATACAGCTTTATTATTAGTCTCTCTACAATACATGCTAATGTATAGGGAAAGTATTGGAATCGTTTCTAAAATCGGAACTAGAGTTTTCGACGGATCTACGCGTTTTGAGACCTCTAGAATATGTAAAAACTATTTTTAGCTTGACGTATGTGTGTGTATCTATGTATCTCTCTGTGTGTCTGTCTGTCTGTACAATGTATGTATACCCTCTAACTCACAAACTAATGGCCTATTATAGGTAAGTCAATTGCGTGTGACCATGGTGCTGTTTAGATTTTGGTACGATTCGAGATAAAAGAATTTGCTTTTTTTTTTTTCGAAATAGCCTGCAAAAATCTCATGTACCCCCTCTAGCAAAGAAACTAATTGACAAAATTTCATAAAATTTGGTAAATACGTCTGTTGAGGATACCCTGGTGCTGATTTCAGCGCGATTTGGGAAAGAAGAACCAACCTTTTTTATGAAATGGCCAGCAAAAATCTCCAAAATCTATAATAAGAGACTTCGTCTGCTGAAATGTATCAAATGAATGCTTGTTTTATACGTAACTTTTGACGAAAAAAATAATAAGATGAACTCCATTGCTTTAGGACTAACCGTTCTCGAGATATTTTTGTTAAACCGCTTTTAAAATTATGCCCAGTTACTAAATAAAAACAAAAATTGAATTGAAAGTGTAAATTTATTGTTATTCTGTGCAATTAAACTCAATTTAATCAATTATTAACGAGTTAGAAGTCTCAAATATATTTACCAAAATGAAATAGATGACATAACAAATTGATAATATCACTAATCCCTGTAATTTTTAAAACCTGAATGCCGCAATTCAATCCAATATATGCCAAAAGGAAAGCGCTGAAATCGTATGAGAAGATATATATATATATACCCATACTAATATTATCTTAGATTAGAAGATATACCCGTGTATTAGAAGAATGTTATTTATACTGCAATATACGAGTTTTAAATATCTAGTAAAAATTAAACTGATAACGTAATAAAGTGAAAATATCAATAATTCCAAAAATCCTTAAACCCGAGGTTTGTAATAGATATAATCCAGTAAAGTATGGAATTTGGATAAAATTTGTTTTATATACATTTCTTCATTATTTAAATAGGAAACGATTTAAAAAAATCTGATGTGAGCAGCACATGACTTTCCCTGCAGACTCTCACGTTCTTTTTATTTTTCTTACATTTAATTCACTTTTAATTCAACATTCGTTCTCATTTGATAACTGGACTTCTTTTCAAAGGTGGCGTAGAGAAAATACAAAAAAACTAAAATATCTCGAGAACGGCTAGTCCTAGTGTAATGGAGTTGATCTTATTCTTTTCTTCGTTAAAAATTACGTATTAAACAAGCATTTTATAGATATATTTGAGCATACGTAGTTTTTTATTTTAGATTTTTGCGATTTCTGCGGGCCATTTTGCAAAAAAAGGCAGGTTATTTTTTTCCAAATCATACCAAAATCTAACCAGCACCAGAGTGTCCCACAAGTTACTTACCTACCGAATTTTGTGGAATTCTGTCCATTAGTTTTTCAGCTAGATTGGATACAAGCTTTTGCGGGCCATTTCACAAAAAAAAAGGTGGGTTCTTTTATCTCGAATCATACCCAAAACTAATCAGCACCAGATTCGCCCACAAGTGACTTACCTACCAAATTTTATGAAATTCGGTCAATTACGTTTTTAGTTAGAGTGGATTCAAAATCTGCACAGGCAGACAGACAGACACACAGACACACACACAGACGCACGCTAAAAATAGTTTTATCGTATTCTTGAGGTCTCGAAGCGTGTAGATCCGTCGAAAACTCGAGTTGCGATTTTCGACATGATTCAAATACTTTCCCTATACATTACCATGAATTGCAGGGAAAGTAAAAATTGTTTGCCGTATAAACGCTTTGGATTAAAACCGGTTCCTAATGAGATAATTTCTTCAAATAAATGTGTGAGAAAAAAATATCTCTATATGAGATTTAATTGTGGGATTTTATTAATACCGCGACAACACTTGGTCATAGAAACTCGAGACATGGACTGAATTTTAAACTGGCTATTGCACTGTTACCCACGAAATTTGATATAATTCAGTGCAGACGTTCTCCCGTGATAATGATAAAAACACACACACATATACATACAGACAGATAGAAAGACAGACATATTTTCAATTTTATTTATATAGATTTTAACTAATAATTGAGTTATGAAAATGCGAAGGAAAATATTAAAAATCTGATGTAGGCCGCATATGACTTTTCTTATATAATGCAATGAATTTAATACTTTTACAGTAAAAAAAATAGGTTATTCTTATAGTAGATACTTATATTCTTTCTAAGATATTGAATTTTCGTCAATTAGGCGTCATTTTCATTGATTTAGCGACATTTTTATCCATTTGGCGAGATTTTTTTCGTTAATTTGGCAACATTTAAAAAAGTCGCTAAGTTGGCAACATTCCACCAAATTCGTCGCCAAAATCACGCCAAGCGTTATGGGTGGAGAAATAAGTTACTCTTTTAGCAGATAAATGAATATTGACGTTTAAATACAAAATTGTAACTCAAAGTATCTTTTCTCATTAATGGAACGAACTAGATCCACGAGAATGATGTCACCAAATTTACCGCATGATATTACATATGAAAAGTGATCATGTTTCTCAACAGTTGTTTTTTTAATATATGGGATTTTTTATACATTTATTTGAAAAATGTGACAATATCTCAAGACTCTGATTTTTTCAAAATTTCACTCGAAAATTTAGGAGGGTTCTTAGCATTCGATTGTGTTTAAAAATGATAGGCGTCCAGTATCCATGGATTCTAATATTTGTACCAAATTTCATCCGAATCGTTCCATTCGTTCTTGAGTTATCATCTGCACAGTCTCACTGACACACACACACACATACTTTCACGCACACACACACACACACATACTTTCACGAGAGCGCACACACACACACAAACAAACACACACATATACACACAGACATCGGCCCAATAATGTTTGATTCATGATCAAGGATGCTTGAAACGTGCTCTCTCGTCGAAAACTCGAATTCGAATTTTCGACCCCGTCACTATACTTTCCTTATACATTATACTATGTATATAAAGTAATATATTAATGGTCATCTCAACGCAGTTAAATTCAAATCTATATGTTTCATGTAAAGGAAATGTACGTCCGTCGTCTTGTTCTGGGGCATGCCCTCATTTAAATTAGAAAAAAAAAATAATTATATAAACAATGTACTCATATTCTTGGTTGTTCGTCTGTTGTTTATCAATCAAACTCACTGGTAAAAGATAATTATCCCTTCATCTCTTCCGTTTGGAAATATCTGGTATACTTTTCCATTCCTGTTGGCTTTCTTAAATTTTTCTATTATTGTCGCCCTTCTCCGGATATGTGGGTTTTTTAACACTTTACAACAAAGTTGAAAAGTGTTTATGATCTTGTTCATTCTGTCTGTCTGTCCGTTAGCACGATAACTGCCGTAAAATGACTTAATCAAAATGAAATTTTAGTATGTTGTTCAGATGGTCTGTAGACCCTATGGGAATATAAATGAATAATATCACTCAATTAGTTTTGGATTGAACCCGGGTTGAAAAAATGAAATACATTGAGCAATATGGGACCTAGTTTTTCAAACATTTTTTAAGCGGATTTAAAATTCACAAATTGCTTCGAAAATTTTAGGTAATTTTCAAATTGTTCCATAAAATATATAAAAAAAATTCAGCGAAATATATTCAGTAGTTTTTTAAATAAAAATTAAAATAATAATAACACATCTTATATGAAGCGAACACGTGACCATGATATGAAACGATCACGTGACCCACTTCAAAATGATGTATGGCATCCATTTTGTCTAAAAATCGTGATTTTTAAAGTTCTTTTTAATTCTTATTGAGCGTTGTATCCGTTCTAAAACCACTTTATTTTTGGTTAAATTCTGCGTATCGACATACTGAAACAACGCAATTACAATAAATTTGAGTTTAAATGCTCATCCAAATTTGATTATTTCTACAACGAAGCCTATTTTTCACCTATGTAAAATGTAAACAGCAAAATATGTAGAATGAGTTGTATTAGAATTGCTGTATTTCTTTAACACAAAATCATTTAGTTCATGGAGTCTGCATGGCTGATATGAATGAAATAGTCATTGATTTTTCAAAGAGAAGGACGATTTTTTTCGATGAAGATTTACGCATAGTGTTTAATTACTTGTAGCTTCTTGGTCTTAATTTTTAAATAAAAAGATATTATTATAGTAGTGTGATGAATGACATGAATGGGAAATTATTTAGGAGTGAAACGTTGCTTTTATAGCGAGAGCCAGGCGTGTTATTTTTTCTACGACGTCATTTGAATGAATTTCAGTTGTTTTCGTTGAAGTTTTCAAATATAATAAAATAACGTAGTGTTATGATAATTCTAAAATTATTACCGAGAAATGTATCACATTTTAGAGATGTTTAAAATAGGCAATTTATATTTCAATGCCGTCATTTGAATGAAGTTCATTTTTTTCGATGAAGGTTTAAGTTTTCAAATAAAATAAATTAATGTAGTATTGTGATAAGTTTTAAAATATTACCGAGGAATGTATTGCATTTTAGACATGTTTAAATAAAATCGCATTGAATTTGGAAAGTGTTTCATAATCAATGCTTTGAGCATGATTGATCTTTCTTGTTTTAATTTTATTTAACGCAGTCAGGTTATATAACTTCCGTAACCAGTTTGTTCCCCAATATTTGTTATTAAGTTTTATTTCTGTTTTATTTGCAAGTACTTTCCCGTTATATGCAATTATTTTCTATATATATTTTTAAATTTTTTATATCTGCCTTAAAACTGTCATGTACGTAGTTATCGTTTTGTATATTTACTCATTTAGTTGTTTCTAATTTTCTGCCATCCGTTCTCCTACCGAATTGGTTTTTTGCCGTTCTACATTTTGATTTCTTTCTGTACATTCTTTATTTTCTGCAATTATTTGTCCCGTGTTTTAGCCGTTCATTCCTATATTCCTGTCTGTCCCTTTTATGTCTCCATGGATTTAACTTTTTCATTCCTCGTCGTGGCAATGGCAACTTTGCTTCCAGTCACGTGTGTCATTCTACCGCAGATATCTAACTTGAATAAGTTAAGTTGTGCCTGTTCCCCAGATATTACATATTACTAGTATTTCAGATATTCAAAATCAGGGAAACTAGCATATGTTTTTAGTATTTTTAATTTATTTTATCTTGTTTAATATTGCATGTTTATTAGTATCGAAAATAGTAGTTATCTAGATCGAAAATGTGTTTAATTAGATTATTTCTCCTACTCAATACTATGAGTGCAAAATCTCCTTGGTAAGACAATACTATGAGTGCAAAGCATTCTTGGTATGTCAATATTATCAGTGCAAAACCTTCTTGGTAAGTCAATACTATGAGTGCAAAACCTTTTTGGTAAGTCAATACTATAAGTGCACAGTATTCTTGGTAACCAAGGAGGTGAGTTGCTTTTCGAATCTCCTGTAATTTGTCTATTTTTTCTCCCTCGTTGGAGAAATTGAAATTCCAGTTTTTTAGGTTCTTTCCTGCGGTTGATCCTATAAGTATTGAATGATTTATTTTTTTGGGTCTTCCGGAGGACTTTTGGAGAATATGTCGCTTCGAAATCTCCATTGTCTAGAGGGTTCAAAAACTTTTAGAAAGTTCCTATTTTCTTTGCCCCCCCCCCCCCCCCACAAAGGGGAATTAAAATTACGGATTCGTTTTGATCAGTCGAATTTCTAATTAAATATTCAGCCTTCTGTATCACCGCAAGGGTGGGGGCCTGTAGAGCTTGAAATCACTTTTTGAAAAATAAACCGTTTTCTCCGCCTCCAGCAGGTGATCGAATATCCAGATCCGTCAGGTTTGTAGAGTTCTGAGCCGCGATCGGGTTCCATTGTAACTTAATGAACCTTGGTTAGAACTCTATTGTACGGAGTTATTGACTTTGGTTGCGGGATTCCGAATCCGCACTTACTTAGATCTGTCAAACAAAAGTTACATAATGTTAAACTTGCTTTTACAGCATACCCCGGACTTTGTGGGTAGGGGTAATAGCACACATACGCGATAAGTTAAATCAAACACATTTATTGTCTATTCACTCAAATTACAGCAGCTGGATGCTATAATAGAGACATATACCGAACAGCCAGTATTGCGCGTGCCCATTATGTAACACAAATATATCCTGAAAGGCACTTTGAAGGGCCTGGCAATATTTTATATTTCAGTAAACAGTGGACTAGTTATAAAGCTCTGATGCTTACCCAACTATTTCATAGTATCTCTAAAACTTGTCTTGGCTGACCAGGGATACTAGACACTTCTGGTTATAGTAGCATCCATTAATGCGGGTTATACGAACTTGCACTATCTCTCTCGCAAACCCAGAGACTTTAATCCTCGCGACTCACCCAACTTAACTAGCTCAACTAAATTTCAATTCACAGCCTTTTTCCTACTGGCCAACCTTCTCTCTGACCCTCCAACTCACTCATTCGCGAAACTTATCCTGCCTCCTTTACATTTTCGCAAATGTTACATGGCTCCTTGATTGGTCTATTTAACCGAACCAGTCAGAAATTGTTAATTTAATGTAAACATGAATAATGATGTAACTGTGGAAAATAATAACAAAAGGTTATTTAGACCTCACAGATTTCGTTCCGTTGTTCATACTAAGTGTTGAAGACCCAGACCGACCGACTCGTCAACAAGGACATGAGCAGCATTAGACAATTATTGGGTAGAAAGACAAAAAATTTGATACTAAGAATGTACAGGTAATTTTTATAATGAAAATATAGATAATAGACTGTATATAAAAAATAAACTGTGTATATATCACTAGATCACCATTCTATTTGCAGAGTGTAGTCACATTACCACCATTCTATCTAATAGCCATCGACCCGGACGAAATGAAGTCAGCAGCACAATTTATATATCAACATTCTAGATCATAAAAATCTGATGTGGTCAACATATGACTTTCCTTATATAATCCAATGAATTTACTACTTTTACAGTTCAAGAAATGTTATTCTTATAGTAGATATTTATATTCTTTCAAAGATATTGAATTTTCTTGAATTAATCGCCATTTTCATTGATTTAGAGTCATTTTTATCCATTTGGCGAGATTTTCGCTAATTTGGCAACATTTAAAAATGTCGCCAAGTTGGCGATATTCCGCTAAATTGGTCGCCAAATTCTCGCCAGGCGTCATGAACGAAGAAATAAGTTATTCTTACAGCAGATAAATGACTATTGGAGTTCAAATACAAAAGTATTATTCAAAGGATCTTTTCTCGTGAATGGAACGAGTTAGATCTACGAGAAAGATGTCACCCATTTTATCGCATGTTATTACATATGAAAAGTGAACATGTTTCCCAACAGTTAATATATTTTTTTTTATTTATGGGACTTTTTGATAAATTTATTTGAAAAATGTGTATATCTCAAGAGCGGGTCATGCTAGCGTTCTAAAATTTATGTCAATTGTTTTCTAAGGAAAAATTACATAAGAAATGTCTATTTGCATAACTTTATAAAAGGTTATGATTTTTTGATGATTTTTCAAAACTTACTCGAACATTACTCGAAAATTTAGGAGGGTTCTGAACATTCGATTGTGTTTTATAACATTAGGCTTCCAGTATTTATGGATTGTGATTTTTGTACCAAATTTCATTCGAATCGCTTCATTCGTTCGTAAGATATCGTCTCCACAGGCTCACTGACGCACACAGACACACACACAGACATCACCTCAAAAATGATCGATTTGTGATCAGGGATGCTTGAAACGTGCTCTTCCGTCGAAAACTCGAATTTGAATTTTCGACCCCTTCACAATACTTTTCTTATGCATTATGTACATAAGGAAAGTAATAATACTGACGTTAACACGATGCAGCTCGATACAGTAAGGAACAATATTGGCATAATATTGATACATCAGTTGACGATATGTAGTTATGCATCGTGTAGATGCACTATATGTTTCCCCATCACTATTTTAGTACACGATCCATATATGAACCGTTGTTGTTGTTGAGACCCAGACCGTCCGACCTACCAGAAAGGTGTAAGGTAACTGATTGGACGGCCGGGAAGTGCCACCCAATTAAGACCGGAATCCAGTAGGGAGACATCCAATGGAACTGTACCCTTCTTCCCCTACCGCCAACCTCTCGGAAGGACTTACGGACCCACATGTTTAACGTGATCGTACTCCGCATGAACACGGCGTCAGATGTGGCAGCGTGCAAATCCAGCGCACAAACCACCGGGCTACCGCGCCCGAAATGTGCCAACAACACGTGGTGTCCCCAGGTGGTCACCCACCCAAGTACTAACCGCGCCCGATGCTGCTTGACTTCGGTGATCTAAGGGGAACCGGTGTTTTCAGCACGGTAGAGCCGTTGGCCCTTATATGAACTGTGACCTTTATGTGCATATTAGTCTGTGTACTGTACCAACCGTACGATTTTCACTAACTCAGCAATTAATTGACTTGTCTAACGGACATCCTAGTTTTGATTAGATGTTATCGAAGATTTTAAGAATAGAACTTGTCTTTTCAAACTACTCAAAAAATTCAGATAATAAAAATAAGACAGCAGTGTACTTATCAATGTTATTGATTTACATATAATAGAGATGATATAAGAGGATTTTTCTATAGGGCATATCTTGCAGTCTATGCCCATCTTCTTGAAATATGGAACGGGTTTCATGATATAACTGAATTTATGAGTCTCATAGAAGTTTGAAAAATTATAGAAAACAAGTGGAGAGATTTGAAAAATTATAGAAAACTGTGTTGAGTATAACAACAAGTTTTTACTCAACACAGTTTCGTAAGGAAACAACACATTTTTTTACGAAAGAGTGAAGAAGGTAAATGTAAGTTTCAGCATAATTGCTTTTATTGGCCATGAGTAAAGCTTTCAAAGTAATTATAATCCACTATTGTTGAATAGTGTATATTATTAAATATTTGTCTAGTATTAGTCACTATGTGAAATAATCAAACAAAGTGAGTTTTTGGATTTACCCATTAGTGCCTAGCGTTCCATCCATTATAATGGGACGCCAGTCACTAATGGGTTAACTAGTAAGCTGTTGCTTGCGATCAGAAATTGAAGCGAAGAAAAGTATCTAGTTACAGATTGCGATGTTTATTTCTTGAAATTGAAAAACATGCAACATATTAAATATAAAATAATTTATGTACAAGGCAGTTTAGCGACTTTTACAAGTGTGCTAGTTACACCTTACAAATAGAACATTCTGTTTGGCGCTCGAATTTATTGTTCATTAATTTTTCTCCATAGACTTAACATTATCTGACGTTCGACCTCAGATATATCAATACATAGATTGAAATTTAAAATTCAGACTTCGTCTAGACTTAAACCACGATTATTTCAAACTACAAACTGTTATTCGAATCAGTTGAGTTTTACAGTGTCAGTATAATTTTCGCACGTAATCAAATCTGAAAGGGATTTAAAGAAGTTATTTTCGAAACTCTCTTCGCTTTAAAAACGAATGTAATACTAGTTTTACTATCTTAAAAATGGAGTTTAATATGACATTTTTAAGCTGTTATAATAAAACGGCTAATTAGTAATTATGTTTAAAGTATTTTTTTATCAGAGACCACAAATACATTGTAATATGTTTTCATTCATAATCCCCATCAATGACGTACATCAACATTTTATATATTATTGTGCCAGCGGACGTCGTAACTTCCATCATCAGTGGCAATATTAACAAGAAAGATCAATCATGTTTAAAGCATTGATTATGAAACACTTTCCAACTTCAATACAATTTTATTTAAAAAAGTCGAAAATGCGATACATTCCTCGGTAATATTTTAAAACTTATCACAATACTACATTAATTTATTATATTTGAAAACTTAAATCTTCAGTGAAAAAAATGAACTTCATTCAAATGACGGCATTGAAATATAAATTGCCGGATTTAAATATCTCTAAAATGCGATAAATTCCACGGTAATATTTTTAAAAATTTCATAATACTACGATAATTTATTATATTTGAAAACTTCATCGAAAACAACTGAAATTCATTCAAATGACGTCATAGAAAAAATAACACTCCTGGATCTCTCTATAAAAACAGCATTTCATTCATAACATTTTCCAATTCATCATAATACTATAATAATTTATTTGATTTAAAAATTAAGACCATGGAGCTACAAGTAATTAAAATCTATGCTTAAAACTTCATCGAAAAAAATCGTCATTCACTTTATAAAATCAATTAATATTTCATTCATATCAGCCATGCAGACTCCATGAACTAAATTATTTTGTGTTAAAGAAATACAGCATTTCTAATACAACTCATTCTACATATTTTGCTGTTTACATTTTACATAGGTGAAAAATAGGCTTCGTTGTAGAAATAATCAAATTTGGATAATCAATTAAACTCAAATATATTGTATTTGCGTTGTTTCAGTATGTAGATGCAC
Organism: Amaurobius ferox; assembly: GCA_951213105.1. Lineage (NCBI taxonomy): Eukaryota > Metazoa > Arthropoda > Arachnida > Araneae > Amaurobiidae > Amaurobius > Amaurobius ferox. Next base: position 44,847,244 of record OX578153.1, on the reverse strand, counting down.
AGAATTTAAGCAAAATTAAAGTAGTTTTAGGACGAATACAACACTCAATATGAATTACAAAGAACTTAAAAAATCATGATTTTCAAACAAGATGGATGCCATATATCATTTTGAAGTGGGTCATGTGATATTTTCATATCATGGTCACGTGATCGCTTCATATAAGAGGTGTAAATATTATTTTAATTTTTATTTAAAAAACTACTGAATATATTTGGCTGAATTTTTTTTTATATATTTTATGGAACAATTTGAATATTACCTAAAATTTTCGAAGCAATTTGTGAATTTTAAATCCGCTTTAAAAATGTTTGAATAATTAGTCCAAAATGGCTCAATGTATTTCATTTTTTCACCCCGGGTTCAATCCAAAACTAATTGGGTGAAATTATTCATTTATATTCCCAAAGGTCCTACTGACAGTCTGAACAACATACTAAAATTTCATTTTGATTAAGTCATTTTTACGGCAGTTATCGTGCTAACGGACAGACAGACAGACAGACAGGATGAACAAAGTCATAAAATCTTTTCAACTTTGTTGTAAAGTGTTAATAAAATGACAGACATGTATCTTCAATGAGACTCATTCTTACGTTATGACGTCCAATAGCGCTCTGTTTTTCTAATATGTACAAAATAATTGTTGTACGGCGTCAATCGTGATTTCTAATAACGTGCACAATATACAGGGTGTATCTAAATTCATCATCAATACTTGGTGGGGAGGTATGGAATAGGATACGAAAAACTATTTCACATAGGAAAGCATAGGCGCAAAAGAACGCATGACGATGTAGAGGGCGCTTTGTGTCCACAACTCCCATTCACTTGCAAAGCTGTCTGACGAGTGGTTCCAGCATGATGACGCTTCAGTACCTCTTGCAAATGATGTGAGTGGTTACCTGACCAGAAAATGTGGAGTTCAATGGATTGGTCGCGGCGAACCGGTTTGTTGGCCACCACGGTCACCGGAATTATCTCCGATCGACTTCTTTGTATGGGGTGTGATGAAAAACATAGTGTACGAGACCACTGTTGCCAGTGCTATGGGCCTTGTAGCAATCATATTGGTTGCCGACGCAAACATCCGGGAAATGCAGGGCATATTCCAGAAAGTCCGGTTGTTCATGTAACGTCGTTGTGAGGCATGTACTCCAGCAAATGATCTTCATTTCGAGCACCTCCTGTAAGCCTGTACAAACGATGCACAAATAAATGTTTTTTTTTTCTTACAGCTTTCTTGTTATATTTTCTTTCCATCATTTAAGCGGGCTCATGTTGCCCTACTACCTGACGCCTGCGTCCATGCTTTCCTATGTGAAATAGTCTTCTTTTTCTATTCCCTACCTCCCCACCAAATATTGATGATGAATTCAGATACACCCTGTATGTTTGGTCATTGATAAAATATTCAAAAATATTTGAAAATATTTTTAGGACGTGTTGTCCATACCTATAATTACTTATAATAATCGCGTTATAATAAATGCAAATTTATTGTTTCAATCGGTATCACAATGACTTTTCTAAATTATAATAATAATTATTATTATTATTAAATTTTTCTGAAACACACCGTGTTAAGCAAAATTAGAAATAACTTTGAAATCTGCCATTCCATATACAAATATTCTTTTCAAATTTATTCCACGTGCGATGGAAATTTGCATACAATATCAACCTAACTCTTTGTTTTGTGGATGTGCCAGATAAAAGTGTTTAGTTTCATGTTATTTTGTATTCAGAGTATGGATCCACTATTTGATATACAGTCGGTAATGCTGAATTTCGAGTATAAATATAAATGCAGTTTTTGGAATTGGAAATGAACTTAAAGTTCTTGGAAGCACACCCGCGGATAAAACATCCTCTATATCAGATTTCAGGATACCATTTTTTTTATTTTATGGAAACAGGAGAAGAATATCAAAATCGAAGTAATATTTTGCTGAATATGCGAGAATTAAATCATACGTCGTGTTCTTTTGTTTTAAAGAAGTAATTTTGTGATATTCAAATGTTTCTCCAAAATTGAATGAGCCAGATTTAAGCATTTCATTCTTTTCATTCTTTCATGTTTCTGAAAATAATTTACCTTCCTTGTTTCTGAAGCCCAGAACAAATCCCTGGCCAGCCAGGCTGCGACACAGGACATATTTACAAAGGAATAAAAAAATCAATATTCATAATTTACAACTGACATCTGGTTTTTACTTTCTCATACGTACTATTGAGAAAGTATTGTTTTCGCAAAATTTTTCGATTTTAAAATTTTGGTGACAAAATGTTTTTAGGACGTCTCAAACACGTTTTGATTATTTTTGGAATGATATCCGTCTATCTGTCTGTGTGTGGTCTGTTTCTTGTATACATGATAGCTGTCACAAATATTGGTGAATTATCAAGAAACTTTATGTTCTGCTTTGAAAAATATTAGAACTGGATAGAATAATTCTTAAATTCGAGCGAAAGTTTCAAAATTTGTTTGAAATGATATATTTTATTAACATAGCAGCATAAGACAATAATTGAAATAATCATGCATAAATGGGGTTATTTGTGGTTCAGTGGTCAAGAAATTGCTCTCTATGTTTAATAATTGTAGGGGGAAATAGCTGCGATACAGGTTTTGCGCTAGTGACACACATTATCAAAATTGGTGTCAAAGGAAATATTTTTCAAGTATTTTAAAATGAATGGTAACATGCTATAATTGTGATCATTTTGAACAACAACACACATTTTTCAAAATTTTTCTTGTAAAATTTGAAAAAAAAATGCAAAGGAAAAGAAAGAAGAAAAAGAAAAAAGAGGGAAACAATCACAAGCTGCTTAGAAAGGGATTCTGATATAAGAAAGTCGAGTTGAACAAAACTGCAGTTAATTTTCTGTTGTGCTAATAAGTAATTTGATTTCGACGTCATAGGAATTCGAGTCGGGATAGCCCAGTGGTTAAGCGCGGGGGTTGTTCTCGGAGGACCCAATATCGGTTCCCGGATGTGCTCAAACTATCCTTATGTTTAAATGGAGTATGAGCACATTAAATATGTGGATTTGAATGTCCTTTCGAGAGGTTGGGGGCAGAGGAAAGAGGGTACACGCCCAATGGATGTTGCCCCCAATGTGTTCTTGAATAAATTGGGTGGTACTATCCCGGATTTAAAAACTGATACCTTACATCAGTGTTTTTCAAAGTGTTCCATGAACCCTCGTGGTTCCGCGACTGTGTTCCAGGGGTTCCGCAACGTGATAGTGTCGTGCAAATTTTTATAAAATTTAAAAGAAAAAATGCGTAAATATAAATGCATAATTTTAACCAAAATAGATTTTTTCTCATTTTGGGATTCCGCTGTCAAATTTAAATTCCTTAAGGGTTCCGCCATTAAAAAAGTTTGAAAACCACTACCTTATACCTTCGAGAAGGTCGGACGGTCTGAATCAAAAGAAAACAAGAAAGATCAATCATGATGATTATGAAACACTTTTCAACTTCAATGCAATTTTAGTTAAACAAGTCTAAAATGCAATAAATTCCTCGGAAATATTTTAAAACTTATCACAATACAACATCAATTTATTGTATTTGAAAACTTAAACCTTCATCGAAAAAAATTAACTTCATTCAAATGACGGCATTGAAATACAAATTGCCTGGTTTAAACATCTCTAAAATGCGATAAATTCATCGGTAATATTTTTAAAACTATCATAATACTACGATAATTTATTATATTTGAAAACTTCATCGAGAACAACTGAAATTCATTCAAATGACGTCATACAAAAAATAACACGCCTGGATCTCTCTATAAAAACATCATTTCATTCATAACATTTTCCAATTCATTTCATTCATCATAATACTATAATAATTTATTTGATTTAAAAATTAAGACCATGGAGCTACAAGTAATTAAACTCTATGTTAAAACTTCATCGAAAAAAATCATCGTCCTTCTCTTTGTAAAATCAATGAATATTTCATTCATATCAGCTATGCAGACTCCATGAACTCAATGGTTTTGAGTTAAAGAAATACAGCAATTCTAATACAACTCATTCTACATATTTTGCTGTTGTCACGGGGAAATAGGGCACCAAGCACCAAGCATATAATATGCAATACGAAATTAATTGGTAGACGCAAATATGCTAAACCGTGAATGTGTTAAACAGTGAAGTTCGTTGGCACAACCCAGGATCATTTAGAAAGACTCTCATCCAGGTATATCCTGAATGACCTGCTGCACAAATAAAGTACGCTTGGAAATAAACCAAAACCCTTACCTGGTAAGGCGCCATCTCCTGAAAACACAGATGCACTATTTCAAGAGACGAAAAGGTAAATGAACACATGGGTGTTTGGATATAAAATAATCTCTTTTATTTTGCACGTAATTAAGAAGGCAGAAAATAAGATGATAAGCAGAATAGTTTTCAGCTCAACATTAGATATCTGTAACACTGTACAGTACACTGGACTCTGGATCGAACCAATTTAACTGCTGCCACGAAATTAACCAATGATAATAAGTTAATCAAAAATATAAAATAAATGGCACAGCAACATCTAAGTATATAATAAACAACATGATTTAGAGGTATGGTCTCAACAACGGGAGAAAACTCGGACTCAGAGATACTCCGTTAAATATAAATTTAGAGGTCAGGATGTAATAACTTAGACCATATTTAATTCAACTGATATTAATTCAATTCAGGAAGTCTAATTAAGGTCTTTCAGTCTGTACTAATCAACGCGGTTGACTTCCTTCCGAGATTCGAACAATCGAAGGAAATTCTCCCTTACCTCCTGAGTCGGAGATGCAGAAGGGTCGGAACATTATACCATACCCACATCTCGACTCGGCACATAGACCTCGGGCCCCATCGTACATCATCGTCGTAGCTCTCTCAGCTAGGCGTCGGGCTCTTCATCGATGTTCTTCGGCGATGATGGCATCATCGGCTCTCCTTCCCATGCCCACGTGAGGTCAGGATTCGACTTGGGCCGAATCCCGCACTCCGTGGTGGGCAACATTAAAAATGGTCCAGGCCGACCTGAGAGTGTCGACAACTAGACAGGAAGAAAAAGCCACGAATATTCTTTGCAACAGCTTTTATGTAACCAGGCTGATTCAGGCCCCAGAATTTTTCGAACCTGCCAGTAAGCTTATTTACAGTTTTTGACCAATCAAAAACCTCCAAAACATAGCCTCGCCAGCCCAGAGCGGAGTCCCGAAAAAAGGCAACATACCCTCTACGCGAGGTCTCAAATTCATCCAGAAGTTTCTCTCCAAAATCTATTGTGCAGAAAGGAGCATGCCTTGCACTAACATTACCAGGCTGCAAGCAAAGTCAGACATCCGTTCTGCCCGGGAATAAAGATCTTGACTTTAACGGTCAAATAATAACGAAACTTCTCTCTGAATGCGGTTTTCATAGAATAATAAAATGGCTAAAAAGCTTTCCTTTTAGTACAGAACATTTTGTATAATAATGAATTTCAAAGACAAGAGGGATAATTAAAACAGGGTTTAGAATGATGTAAAAATATAGAATCTTGATAATTAATATATAAATTACGATTTTTACAAGGGTTTGACGAGATTATGAAATCTCGTCACAACACTGTTTACATTTTACATAAGTGAAAAATAGGTTTTGTTGTGGAAATAATCAAATTTGGATGATCATATTAAACTCAAATATATTGTAATTGCATTGTTTCAGTACGTAGATGCACAGAATTTAAGCAAAAATAAAGTAGTTTTAGGACGAATACAACACTCAATATGGATTATAAAGAACTTAAAAAATCACGATTTTGAGACAAGATGGACGCCATATATCATTTTGAAGTGGGTCATATGATCTTTTCATATCATGGTCACGTGATCGCTTCCTATAAAAGGTGTAATTATTATTTTAATTTTTATTTAAAAAACTACTGAATATATTTCGCTGCATTTTTTTATATATTTTATGAAACAATTTGAACATTACCTAAAATTTTCAAAGCAATTTGTGAATTTTAAATCCGCCTAAAAAGTGTTTAAAAAATTAGGTCCCGTAGGGCTCAATGTATTATATTTTTTCAACCCGGATTCAATCCAAAACTTATTGGGTGATATTATTCATTTATATTCCCATAGGTCCTACAGACTGTCTGAACAACATACTAAAATTTCATTTTGATTGAGTCATTTTTATGGCAGTTATCGTGTTAACGGACAGCCAGCCAGACAGAATGAACAAAGTCATAAACACTTTTCAACTTTGTTGCGAAGTGTTAAAAAGGCATCGGTGATTTGTATTCTTCGATTGATATGACCGAAAATTTGTATAATTGTATGAAATAAATGTGCAAAAGTGTATATAAAAACTTAATAGTTCCCTAGAAAATGGAGGGTATATATCACTTACCGCCATATGAAGGTTTCATCATAATTTCCATGTTCTACCAAGTTATCTCTCTTGCGTTGGAAAATTTGGAGTTAAAATTATAACTTCCCAAAGTCATCTCAACCCGTTCAGAGTGAGGATATCCAGCTAGTATAAAATGTAAAGAAACATTTGAGAAATAAATATAATTCGGAAAATATGTGTTTAAATTCGATTTGAATTCAATAAAATGCTAGTATTTGCATAGAATATCTTCGGTTTCTTCATATACCAGGCAAAAGTGTCTAGTTATCAAATATTTTACATTCTCCGTACGGGTTTCTAACTTGATATATGGTTGCAGTAAAGTCGAATTTCGAATGTGAATAAAGATTCGGTGATCGGAATAAGAAATGAACTTAAAGCACCGAGAAGCACATTCAGGAATAAACCCCTTCTTTGTTAGAACCAAGTTATGTATTTTAGGATATATGGAAAGGAAAGAAAGCAAAATTGAATTATGATGTTTCAGCTTAAGTTCTTGTATACAGTGCTGGTTCATTAAGAAAACGGGAACGCCCCGCAATTTTGCAGTAATATTGGTATACTTTATGGCAACGGTTCCCATTTTTTTTTAATTTTGCATTTTTACTACTATGGGATTCTATTTTATTTCACATTTTTACACTGTTAGTGTGGTATATTTTTACTTTCCTTATATACATAATGTATAAGGAAAGTATTGTTTTTGTTGTTGAGACCCAGACAGTCCGACCTATCAGAAAGGTGTAAGATAACCGTTTGGACGGCCGGGAAGTGCCACCTAATTTAGACCAGAACCCAGTGGGGGAGGCATCCACAGGGACCGGGACCGTGCCCTCCTTCCCCTTCCACCAACCTCTCAGAAGGACTTACTGACCAACGTCATCGTACTCCGCATGAGCACGGCGGCAGTGGTGGCAGCGTGCAAATAAAGTGCGCAAACCACCGGGCTTCCGCGCCCGAAATGCGCCAACAGCACGCGGTGCTTTCCCAGGCGGTCACCCACCCAAGTACTAACCGCGCTCGCTGCTGCTTGACTTCGGCGATTTAACGAGAACCGGTGTTTTCAGTAGGGTAGGACCGTTGGCGGTAAGGAAAGTATTATGACGAGGTCGAAAATTTGAATTCGAGTTTTCGACGGGAGAGCACGTTTCAAGCATCCCTGATCACGAACCGAACATTTTTGAAGTGATGTCTGTGTGTGTGTGTGTGTGTCAGTGAGTCTTTGGAGACGATAACTGACGGACGAATGGATCGATTTGAACGAAATTTAGTGCACAAATTACAATCCGTAAACACTGGAAGCCTATTGTTTTTATACGCAATTGAATGTACAGAACCCACCTAAATTTTCGAGCAAAATTTTGAAAAAATCGTGAAAAAATCAAAACCTCTAATAAAGGTACGCAAATAGACATTTCGTATGTAATTTTTCATTAGAAAACGTTTGACATACATTTTAGAACGCTAACATGAACCATTCTCGAGATATTGCACATTTTTAAAAAAGTTATATAAAAATCATATAATATACAATAAATGTTTCCTATTGAGAAACATGTGCATTTTTTTTTGTAATACCATGCGATGAATTTTTGGCATCATTCTCGTAGATCTAGCTCGTTCCATTCACGAGAAAAGATACTTTGAGTAATACTTTTATATTTGAACGCCAATTGTCATTTATCTGCTGTAAGAATAACTTATTTCTCCGTTCATAAAAATTGGCGAGATTTTGACGACGGATTGGTGGAATGTCACGAATTTGCCGACTTATTTAAATGCTGCTAAATTAACGAAAAACTCGCCAAATGGATAAAAATGACTCTAAATCAATGAAAATGAAGACTTATTGACGAAAATTCAATATCTTGGAAAGAATATAAATATCTATTAGAAAAATAATATATTTTTTCCTACTGTAAAAGTAGTAAATTCATTGCATTATATAAGGAAAGTCATGTGCTGTCCACATCAGATTTTTTTCTCATACTGTGTAGTATAGTATAAAGTATTGTTTTCACGAACATTTTTGAATTCGAGATTTTAATGTCAATATATATGTTAAGACCTCCGGAACACATTTTGACTATTTTGAAATGATTACCCTTTGAATGTATGTCTATCTGTTTGTCTGTATGTCTGTGGTGGATTTCTTGTGTAAACGATAGCGGCCACAAACATTAGTGGATTTTCACGAAATTTTATATCCGACTTAGTTATAAAAAAATTTAGAACTGGATATATTATTTTTTTCTAAATCTGAGAGAAAACTTTGAAATTTCTTTGAAATTTTATATTTCTTAGCATGAAAGCATAGGACTAACGTTGACATAGTAATTCATAAAATTGTTTATTTATGGTTCAGTGGTCACGTGACTTATTAGTTTCAATCAATATAGTGAAAAGTAGCCGAAATACAATTGTTTCTCGTTCATGACGTCATTACCCACATTCGGGGGGCAAGTCACTCCCCAGGGGTACCTTGCCAACTACGGTATCAATCGAAATATTTTATCAAGCCCTTTTAAGTGAATTTTAACAAGCTATAATTGTAATCATTTGGACACATGATGCCTATTTTTCACTTAAAATTTGGCGAAAATATCAAAAGCAGCCCCAAAATTGATTCCTGCATGAGATAGTCGAACTGTAATACAATTCTGTTAATTTATTGTACATCTTTATTACGAAAAATTCACCTTCTGTAAATACAAATCATTCCTTTGTTAACAAATATTAAATATTAATACTATGCCGCCTATTGCTGCAGAAATAATCTGGGAAAAGCGTGGGTTGTTTCGATAGTACTTAGTTTCACTTCGTCAGTGTGAACAACCATAATTTTGAACTTCAAAACTGAGTTTAACCACTCACCATGCATAGTTTCCTATAACTCATAACACCATAGATTCAGGCGTTTTATCACAAGTGAGCATTGTATCTCATGGAAAATATCCTATGAAAATAGTGTAGAGGATGGGTGGCTAAAGTGGCCAAGTGCTATTTTTGAATCTTCAATGTACTGCCACGTACAGTAAATGAGGTAAACCAGTTTGTTTGAGGTTAAGTTTTTAGGCTTTATTTCGAACCGCTTAGAATTTAATACAATTTTTACAAATAAAAAATTGTTTATCATGTAAAGGAATTGTAGATTTTATGTTTTTTATTGATTTAACAATAAATTTTATTAATTTTTAATACTTGTACTGATGGAGTTTGCTATAATGTACGTAAAAAGACATGGATTGCCTATGAAACTGTTGATGAAGATATTGAATGAGAAACTACACTGATAGACTTCGTTCGAAAGAAGATATTGAAATGAGCCAAAGCAGAAATTCACAACCTAGAGCTAATCATTTTTTTTCCATCGTTAAAAACTCTCAAATACCTGGAGTGCAGATACTGTGCTTGAATTCAGATAGTATACTTATAATAAAGAACATTTATAACTCTTAATTACTTTAGTATTTAAAAAATTGTGTTAAAACATATGTTATGTGTGACGTATATTTGAAAAACATTTGGTTGGAGTTTATTTCCTTTATAAATAATAAATGCTTCTTTTGGGTTGAATTATTACTCTTAATTATTAATGATCGTGAATCGAATATTCGTACATTGCATCGTGGCTGCATTCTAATCATGCAAGAGTTCCTAAAATATAATCATATACTACACATTCAATTCCCCATTTTTAAATGTTAAAATAATCATTATTTATCAATACAAATTTCTGTTATGATTAAACTTACATTAATTTTTATATACACTCTAAAGGAGGAGAAAATACGCGTCTGAGGCCAGATTGTTATATTGTTTCCAAAATCATATATTTGACCTAATATATATGCATATTTGCACATACCTCTGTTAATTATTCTGTTGCTTACCATGTTTGGAATATTGTCCGATTCTGTTTCTGACATCTTGAAGTCAGCTTTTTCTATTCTAACACATACTTAAATTTCAACATTACCAGTACACTATCTTATATCTAAACGCTTCTGCACCCTCATTGCTTACGAACGCGCTTTTGGTCATTCATTGACCTGAATATTATTTACTCTACATGACAGTCATTGCTTTTACAACACACTCTTAGACATTCTGGACTCCAATTGACTCAATATATTTTGAATTCTCTACTTGTTGCCACATCATTTCGACTGTGGTCCAGACACGCCCTCAGTATCTTCATTTGTCGCTTCTCAGTGCGATGTAGCAACACTGCTTGATTGGCTATTTTATAATTCACTGATGCTTGATCCCTAAGGAGATTTTTGCCGTAACCACAATTGCGATTTATGTGAACTATATGACCTCCCGAGCCAAAGCCATGCCATAAAATGGCGCCTACAAGTCTGCTCTTTGTATCGTTGTACATATCATATAAATCTCAAAACTGCATAAATGCCTCCTGGTCTCACATTAGGAGTTATTCTTTCTTATATTTTATATAGTGGTTTCTCCGCTTTACTATGTGGTTAAAGTGGCCATTTGATGGGACTGTATAAATTTACATTTTATACAACACTATAAATAAATGAATACAATCCATGCAAAAATATAAATCTACAATAATATTAGTTAAAAATTTTGTTTTAATTTTTTAACTGCTTGGTTTTAAAAATTAGTTTTGTCTTTGAGTTACCAATTTAACCACCTTTCCCTAAGTGTTTAAGATTTTAGAAATTATCTTCTAAAGAGCTTGACTCTGATATCATTATATTTCTTAAGATAAATAAAACGACTGATTTTTAACTTCATGTGTCAGTAAGAAATTTGATGGAAATATTTTGCAGGGCAACTCTCAAAATTTTATTGCATTTCTGCATATGTCACTCAAATTTTTCATTTCTTCATTTTGCAGTGAAGCTTAGTTTTTCCATATTGGCACAAATCCAAGGCAAAGCCATCGGAGTGTTATAGATTTTTCAAGAAACGTAATTTGGTGCTTAGAGTTGGCCTGTCATATCAGTGATGGTATGTCTAAGCGACTTGATATCTAACTCGGTTTGTTAGATATGGATGAGACATATAAGTTTTTTGGCATCTGGTATTTTCGTTTATGAAACTAAGCGCATAAAATATGCTTTGAACATCGACTCTGTAAAATGCACTTGGATCAAAATAAAGTTTAATAAAAATTAGTTGTGGATCTGTAAGGTATAGACGTAGCTTCTTTGCCATCGACTCAAGTACCTTTCTGTTCTTGACGCTGTTTTTAAGGACTATTGGACGGGAGTGCGGGAAATTTGGAGCATTTTTAGAATCCACTGATGCTATAACGTAGGTTTGATAAACTTCAAATTTTAAAAGACAATTGAAACTGTGTTCTTCCACACAGCAGTATATTTATTTATTTAGATATTTATTTATTTTGTTATAAGCTAACGTATTGAGGTAGGGTAGCCCAGTAGTTAAGGCATGAGTATCGCACTAGGAGGACCCGAGTTCGATTCCTGGCTTAGACTAAGCTATTTTCCTGTTAAATCGGAACACTGGTACGTTAAATCTGTGGGCTCCAAAGTTCTTACGAAATGTTGGTTGTTGCAGAAGGAAGGTAGGTCCCTGTGGCTGCCGCCCCCACTGGGTCCCGGTATAACTTGCGTGGCACTGTCCTAAACATAGAAAACCCTATACAAGCTGGCATATTCGTAAAACGTTCTATGTTTTTCTGAAATTCATCCCGGTGAATGAAATTTAAAGAACGCTTAAGTAATACGATCGTTTATAACAACTACAATGCAGTGGTGGCTCGTGACTTCAGGAAAGGGTGAGGCAGATTCACAGACGGGAGTCCCTCTCCTATTCGACAACGAACACCATCAAATCACATCGCACTACTGGTACCAGTGTTGCCAAATATTAGTCAAAAATAGATAAACGATTCTAAAATATTCGGTAAATAAAAACAATAATAATATTCCATTCAACTAATAACTTTAAGTGAAGCAGTTCTTATCCTGCTTCACCGTAGGAGTCACCATTGTTGCAATAACAACAAACAAAAACTAATTTCACCGAGGCGCATCGTCTAGTGTTTTGAAGCACCTGTGTACCAAATTTTACGGCCGTTCGACGCTTAGATTGTCCACTACATACTGCAAATATACACATGCAGCAAATATTCTTACTCTCTTTAGATACATAGTATAATGTATAAGGAAATTATTGTGCCGGTTTCGAAAATTCGAATTTAAGTTTTCGTATTATTGTATTCGTATTTGTCTATGACAAATTTGCATCTTAATTATCCTTTAGAAATATACAGAAAATCTGTAAATGCATGTCTTATCGTAAATACATAAGAAAGTGCAGTTCAATTGCTTACAAAAAAATCTGATGTGAGCAGAACATGACTTTCCTTATATAATGCAAATAATTTATTACTTTTACTGTAAAAAAATAGGTTATTCTTATAGTAGATATTTAAATTATTTCCAAGATATTGAATTTTCGTCAATTAGTCGTCATTTTAATTGATTTAGCATCATTTTTATCTATTTTGCGAGATATTTGTTAATTCGTCAACATTTACAAAAATCGCCAAGTTGGCGACATTCTGCTAACTTCGCCGCCAAAATCTCGCCAAGCGTTATGAACTGAGAAATTAGTTATTCTTACAGCAGATAAATGACTATTGACGTTCAAATACAAAAGTATTACTCAAAGTATCTTTTCTCATGAATGGAATGAACTAGATCCAGGAGAATGATGTCATCTAATTTATCACATGATATTACATATGAAAAGTGAACATGTTTCTCAACAGTTGATATATTGTTTTAATTTATTGGATTTTTTGATAAATTTATTTGAAAAATATGAAAATATCTCGAGAACGGTTCATGCTAGCGTTCTAAATCGTTTACTAAGGAAAGATTACATAAGAAATGTCTATTTGCATAACTTTAAAGATTTTGATTTTTTGTTGATTTTTTCTAAATTTCACTCAAAACTTTAGGGGGATTCTGAACATTAGATTGTGTGTAAAAACAATAGTCTTCCAGTACGCACGGACTGTAATTTTTGTTCCAAATTTCATTGGAATCGCTCCATTCGTTCGTGAGATATCGTTTCCACAGACTCACTGACACACACACACACACACACACACACACACACACACACACATCACATACTTTCACACACATACATGCATCACCTCAAAAATCTTCGATTCGTGGTCAGGGATACTTGAAACGTGATCTTCCGTCGAAAACTCGATTTTTCGACGGAATCGAATTTGGGTTTTCTCTCTTCCGTCGAAAACAAACGCACACACACATATATACATACATACATACATACAGAAATCACCTCAAAAACGTTCGATTCATGTTTGGAGATTTTGGAAACGGGATCAGCTCTCAGGAACTGTAATTCGATTTTTCAGCCCCGCCACAATACTCTCCTTATACATTATACTATGTATATAAAGAAAGTAATAATTCTAAATTGTACTGAATATAATCATACTTCATGTGTTTCTGCAGGATATGTGCAGAATTTTTATAGCTAGCGATTGTTGAATTGAAAATATTAAATTAATAATTCCCAATAAACGACAGGGAATGTCAAAGAAATTTCATTTTTAAATATATTTAATTATAGCCAACTTATCAATGTTTCCCTAAATTGCGCTAAATTTATCCTCAAACGTAACGGACAGTGACAAAAATTCATATTTTCCTGTTTAAGATTGTTTCTTTTTTTTTTGCCCCCTGAAGTTTGTTACTGATTGCATTACTTCTTTTCGATATTTTGTACGTTTCCTACAATCACTGTATCCATATTTACCGCAAATTTCTTAGAATTTCGAGAAATGGGATTCAACAATCCACTTTCGAAAAATGCATATTTTTTAAAGTAAATAAACATTACGTCTGAGTTTTACTCAATCGAATATCTGATGTTTATGTAAGTAAATTTGCATTTCAGATAAAAAGTCTATATTGCCAAAAAACATTCTATCATAAGATACATTTTTCCTTTCACATAGCAAATCAAATCATCTCGATATCAAAGTAGTTTTGCGCTTTTGTAAAAATAAGTTTATATTCAGTAGTGTTCATGTATAGAACTCAATTTTGTTTTTTATATAATTTATTTTTTATATATTATCACTATAACCAACGAAAATTATGAGGCTTTGAAAGAAATAATTATTATTTTTTTTATTTTATAATTTAGGTGAATATAATTTGAATTATTCCTTCATTCCATCATCTTATAAATTAAAATTATTTTTATTTTTATGACAAAGATCTCTAACAAATTAGATAAAATAAATTTAGAAATTTGGCAAATTGGATAAACGTAAAACTAAAAATATGGTGCAAAAACGCTTGTGTAACTAAATAATATATACTAGTTGAAATTGATCAATGTGAATTGTTTTCTGAGTTATAACTTATACATTACATACATTTATTATTTCGGAATATATAATATAGAGAAACTTAAAATTCACAATCATGTGCGAATTCCTATAGTATATTAAATGACATTGTTAATCAAAATATTCTATTAAAATATTTAATTTAATGCTTCTTAAAACAGTTTCTGAATATCTGTTCTTTCTACACAAAATTAATCTTCGGTGACAGATCTGAAGAATAAAACATCCTGGTCCAGTTTGTAAGCACATTTACAAACAATATGAAATTAAATCAATATATGCAACATAAATGCGTTAAAATTGTATGGGACCTGTACTACTTATACACGCGGATATTAGAAGATATGACCTGTATTAGTAGGTTACATGTATAAATTGAAATTATCAATAAATCCGTAATCTTTATAGGAAATCAGTATAGACAAAATAAAAACGCTAAAATTGTATAGGACCCGTACTACGGTATACCCGTACACGGGTATATCTACTAATATTCGCGAATATCAGAAGATATACCCGTGTATTAGTAGAAGATTACACATACTACAATATATGAGTTTCTGATATGTTTGTCAAAATATCACAGGTAATGTAATACATTGAAAATATCAATAATCCGCTAATATTTAAACCTGAAGGCCGTAATTGATTCCAAAACATTCTAAAATAAAAGCGCTAAAATTGTATGGAAATATATACCCGTAGTACTTATGCTGTCGTAGATTAGAAGATCTGTCCGTGTGTTAGTAGAAGATTACCTGTATTACAATGTAAATTCTGTGAGACCAGGAATCAAGTAGACAGTTTTATATGTGGATTTATGATATCTAGCAAGCCAAAAAATGGCATCAGACAGCAAGACGCCAATGTATTGCAGACCTGACCCGAGAGATCACCAAGAGTTATAAATAAGAGGGCTTCAAGTACAGGTTGGGTCGAACCAGAGCAGTTACCGGAGGCTATAGGAAAAACCATGAGATTGGTTCAAATTTAAATCAATATGGAGGATGTGTTGTCGCATCGCCCTAAGGTCAGCCAATGGTAACCGAAGAGGCGTCGAAAACCCAGACCATCCGACTCACCATAGGGCACGAGCAGCAATTTGAGTGGCCGTGAGTCGAAGAGGCATATCAGGCCTACAGTGTAGAACTTTATATCAGACCTACAGTGTAGAACTTTATATCAGACTTACAGTGTAGAACTTTATACAGTGTAGAACTTTCTCTCGTTACCTATTTTTGCCTGCTACCTATGTTTGCCTGCGGTCTGATAAGTCGAAGAGGTGTTGAAGACCCAGACCGTCCGACTCGTCACCAAGGACTTGAGCATCTATTTGGACGGCCGGAAGTCGAAGAGGTGTATCAGACTTCAGGCAAAGATAAATAGCAACCGAGAGAAAGTTTTACACAGATTCAGTTGTAAGCATTGAGAGTCAGAGATGTAAGATACATTTGGGGAAAATAGTTGAAGATAACAACCCTAACAGCATTTTGTTTCACAGTGACGTAAGATTTATGTCACACTGTGACTTTGGGACGTCACAGGACGTCGCAGTACGTCTCGGCAATGTCATATTGAGGTCACAGTGAAGTCATTTTGGTCATTTTCATGGTCGTTTGCGACGTCGCATATTAACTTGCTTGTGACGTCACATTGTAATTGCCATTGTAATGTCGTCACATTGTTACGTGTTAATTAAATTGTGGAAACGTTGCAGAATATAGTCACAATGAAGTTACAAAGTTACTAATACGTAATGTCGCATAGAAGTCGCAAATATGATGTCACATTGTGACCCAGGTGTCACGTGACTACAACGTCACTGTCACACATGTGACAATATTTGCTGTGAGGGCACCAGGGTTGGTAATAGACATGCAAAACGTTCGGCAGAGATGAACGACAGGTGCAACAGGCGAGATGCAGATATGCAGCAATAGGAGGCCGTCGTCACAGAGATGATGAATCAAACCAGCTTCGAGTATCCATTCAATGCAGGCCAAACGTCTAAAGACAACCAGTTAGCATATAGAAGATCATAACAATTTTGATAATAATAACTTATCTGGTCTCACATGTCCAAATATTCTCCTTAATTATATGTGGTAATTGTTGTAATTAATTTAGTTATGAATAGAATGTTCTTAATAAATAATACTATTTTAAAGTTAAAATGGGTGCAGTTAGTTATGAGTAGTATTGTGTTAATAGATTTTATTTCAGGAACTCATACTAAAGATAAATGTGGTGAGTTATTAGCGGCACAGTGCAATGTTATATGAATTACGATCAATGGCCATGTTTAAGAGTTCAATTTAAGATATGCTTAGCCATCTTTTTCATTTGTACACCAAAAGTGCAAATAAAGATAACGTAATAAATTGAAAATATCAATTACCCCGTAAAGATTACCGGTTTTACAACATATGAATTTCTATAATCCTTGTTAAAATGAAACAGATGATAAATAAACTGGAAATATCAATAATCCTCGTAATCTTTAAAACCAGAGGCAGTAATTGATACCAATACATGCCAATATATGTCAGCATATATGGCAATTTACCTGTACTACGCATATTCTCGTAGATTAAAAGATATTTCCCTGTATTTGTAGAAGAGTACCCGTACTATGTACAATATGAGTTTCAGCAATTTTTTGTCTAAATGCAAATTATGACGTAATAAATTAAAAAAATCAATAATCCCCAAAAATATCAATAAAATTAATATTTAAACTTGAAGACCGTAATAAATATAATCCAGTCAAAAATTCAATAGCGATGAAATTTATTTTATATGCATGTCTTTAGTATTTAAATCGGAAAAGATGTAATTACAATCGTTTGTCGCATAAACACGTTGGATTTAAATCCGTTGCGAAGCGATATGATATAATTTTCTTTCAATAAACTGGTAAAAAAATATTAAAATACGCATAATGCTATTTCTATGGAAGCTTTAATTGTGCGTTTGTAATTGTTATCTATTCAGCCCTTTGTCCTAGAAACTCGAAACATGAATTGAATGTTAAGTGGGGCTATTCCAAATCGACCCCGAAAATTTCATAAATAAATTGTAGCCGTTCTCCCGTGATGAGACAAATAACCACACACATTAACACAGAAAAGAATTCATAGACATATTTAAAAATTCATTTACATAGCTTACTAGTAATGTACCCGTTATTCGTACTTAAAATACAATATGAAGAAACTTAACATTCACAATTACGTGTAAATTTCTATAGTATTCTAAATGAATTTTTCAAAATATTATAATAAAATATTTAATTCAATTCTTCTAAACAATATAAAAGAATCTCTGTACTCGATATACAAAATTATTTTCACAGGCAGATCTGATGAATAAAATATCCTGGTCCGATTAGTAAACACATTTTTATAACAAATACTTTTTAATAATATAACAAATACTTTACCCACAAAACGACAGATATTATCTAGAAAATCATACTTAATTATGCAAAACATGGTATTATATGTTTTCAGCGATTCTGTGTTATTTTGATAAATTTAGCGTCATTTAATCAATTTGGCAACATTTTCGTCAATTTAGCAAAATTTTCAAAAACTCCTAATTTATCGAAAAATGGGGCTGTAAAACTAACTCACAGTCCCACGTGACAACAAATTGACGAAACATCATCACAATACTATCCCCTAACAAAATACAATTAATTGCAATAATTTATCAATTTTTCAATTTCAAGATATTTTTATGGATCTACAAGAATTTTTATTAGTTTGGCGACATTTTAAAAATTCGCTAAATGTGTTATTAAGTAGGATGGTTGGACTTACACACAAATGCTACAGAGACATCATTTCATTACTTTCTTCTAGCAAAACAAATGTGATTTCGTCGATTTAGGGTCGTTTTACATTAACAAACACATTTGATATAACTGCGTTGCTGGGAAACATGAATTAAGAAAAAATTATCCTCTTAAAATGCTGATAATTAAATAACCATTTTGATTTTTTAATACTTTTGATTGTTGACTAAGAGCCTTTTAAAAATAAACCACGGTGATAGTGCTTGCATCAAAATATAAAATGAAAATCCAATGATAGAACAGAGAGAAGTTGTAACTCAAAATACCCTAACTTAGATTATTTCTACAAATTAGAAAGAAATATTAAAAAGTTAATCATCAATCATGAGGAGAATAAAATGCATATAAAATGCATTCTAATCATCAAGCAATAATGTTGATAATCAACAATTATCATCAAATATCTATGGTGCGGATTCGAAAATAGAAAAACAAAAAATCCCAGCATTAAAGCTGTACACGTGGATAAGCACTGGACCTAAAAATGTTCATTTCGAAGAAATTATTTTTCAAGTCCATGTATTTAATCAAAATGAACACAAATATGCTTGCTTCTGAATTGAGAGATAGATTATATTTATAAACTCTCAATACTTGGTCGATAAGCATAAAGATTGAATAATTATATAGGAAACAAGAATACCTGAAATACACTGCAAATGTCCAATCCAATCGTGCAATAAATGAAGAGACCAATGTTGTCAATCGGAAAAGGTATAAAAGTAGAGATCTACTGTTGCCAATCTTGAGAAATAAATAACATTATTGCTAAAATGCAATAAAATATGATATATTCTACTGTAAAAGCTACAAAATAAAGGGCTGTGTAATAATATATATAAAGAAGAAAAGTATGTATGTATGTATGATCCAACATCACGGAAGAACAGCTACACCGCATTTAATGAAATTTTGTGGGTGGCTTTAAAATAGCCTCTCATAAATTTAGTCTAAGTTTCAAGTTTCTACGACTAGGGATTGTCGAGATATTAATGGAAAACGAAACTTTTTCCTAGAAGTTCTACTCTCTAACGTCATGATTCCCAACGAAAAAGTTGGAAATCGTTGTTTTAAAACTTAAAAGTCAATTAAATCTCGGAGTTTTGTGAGCGTTTATTAAACGTATTAATCACTTTTGAAAATCGCAGGTTTGAAAAATATGAATTTAAATGGAAACTCTATCATCATGGTTTATTAATTAAATACCGTAATAATGCATAACAAGTAACATGACCATTAATTATTCCATGAGCAACGTCGGGAAATCGCTACTAGATACACAGTTACCATGTATCTATGTATCTATGTACTATGTATGTAGATTGACTATATAATGCAATGAATTGTTTTCTTACATAATGCAATGGATTTATTTCTTTCACAGTGAAACAACAATGTATTAGATTTACGGCCCTATATGTTCCCCTGTAATTTTTATCGGAGTTTTGCATCGTAAATCCGGAGCAACGCCAGTAATCACTGTAGTATAATATAAAACAAAGTGGTTAAAGTGTAAGGGGATGTAAATACATTGTAATGCTCATTCAAGAGAATGTGGATGTTTGGCTAATATAAGGTACTAGGGAGAGAATTTTAAAAATATTTAGCTAATCCAAACTTTTTAACTATGCCATTTACTAAATATTCTGGATATTCTTATAATGTACTGGTATTTTTTAGGTTATTAATGTGCATAGCATGACATTTTTTTATCTGATAATACATGAATTCTAAAAAGTTGATGAAGTACAATATTTTTAAAAAATTGAATCGTGTTGCAGGAATTAAATGGCAATATTTTATTAATGTTAAATTTTAAAAGTCTTTTTTATCATATAAATTAGTAACTATCCCATTAGTAGGTTCAATAATAAGATTTAAATCCAAAAAATTAATATTATTTCTAATGGTAGCTTCATTGGGAATTAATTCCAAATTATCCGGATAGAAATCTATATCTATGATATAGTTATCAGTATTTACTAAACAAATGAGATCATCCACATATTTGTAAATTTTATAATCTGTTGAAGCAAAAGATTTTTCGTAATGATAAAAGTATAAATTGGCTAACACATACTGCTACTGCAGCCACCTTGTGTAACCCCTAAGATTGTAAGTATAATTTATTAATTTATTACCTTGAAATATAAAATTATCGAAAAGAACACACACACACACACATATATATATATATATATATATATATATATATATATATATATATATATATATATATATATATATATATATATATATATATATATATATATATATATATATATATATATATATATATATATATATATATATATTCGCGAAATTCTACTGGAATAAAATGTACCTCTGGACTAAGCTGAGCACTAAATTTCCGACCTGAAGGGAAGTATGTGAAAATGACATCAAAGAAGTTGACGAGCATTTCTGTATGACCCTTGCTAATGGAAACTCAAAGCGGTGGTCAAATTGATAGCAATGTTATGCATTTGGAGATTCGTTAAATTCCTCTTTTTTTGACATTGTTTTCATGTTCTTTAATACGAAATATTAAAGCGCTTATAGTTTGGAAATACTATATATGCCTTCAATATTAGGAATTTCTTAAAATTTTAGATTAGAAGACGAAATATTCAATTTGTTTTTTTTAAGGATTTTAGCAATCTGATGCCTGATATTTGTAAGAAATGGTAAAATAATATTATTGTTGAAATCTTATTCAGAAATAAAGATGAAGGAATGTTTAGAAATTATTTGAATTGCACAATTAACAAATCTGGTGGGGGAATTACGATCGACAGCATCAGCTTTAAACAAAATACGTCTAATAAATATTTACTAGTGTTATGCCATTTTATTTTAAAGGAAATCTGAATATAAAATATTTAATGACAGCATAATTAGTTAATTTAAAGTATAAACTATTTCAGAAGTAGGAAGCTGCATTTTACTTTTCCTGCAATACATGGTAATGTATAGGGAAAGTATTGGAATTATGTCGAAAATCGCAACTCGAGTTTTCGAAGGATCTACACGTTTCGAGACCTCTAGAATAGGAAAAAACTATTTTTAGAGTGAAGTCTGTGTGTGTGTGTGTCTGTGTGTCTATGTATATGTGTGTCTGTGCAATGAATGTATCCACTCTAACTCAAAAACTAATGGACCGAATTTCATAAAATTTGGTAGGAAAATCACTTAGATATGGCCCTGGTGCTGATTAGTTTTTGGTATGATTCGTAAAAACAGAATTTGCCTTATTTTGCAAAATGGCCCGCAAAAATTTCATTTATCAGCTCTAGCTAAAATACAAAATGAACAAATTTTACAGAATTTCGTAGATAAGTTACTTGTAGCATGCACTGTTACTGATTAGATTTTGGTACGATCCGGAAAAGAACAACCTGCCTTTTTTTACGAAATGGCCCGCAAAATCTAAAAAAAAATAAGACTACGTATGCTGAAATGTATCAATTAAATTCTTGTTTCATTCGAAATTTTTGACGAGGAAAAGAAAATAACACACTCCATTATACTTTAGGACTAACCGTTCAAGATATTTGAGATTTCTTGCATTTTTGTTACGACGCTATCGGAAAAATGTCCAATTACCAAATAAAAACAAGAATTGAATTAAAAATGCAAATTTAGTGTTATTTGGTGCAATTAAACTCAGTCTAATGAATTATTAAAGAAATAGAGAAAATATGAATTTGAGTCTGCTGGGAAACGCATGTGCTGCTCACATCAGATTTTTTGTTTCTCGAAACAAGTTGACACTTTGAATCTATTGTACATGTTTTATCTATATATATATAGAAATGTATATAAATTTCAGTTTATTATTGATAGTTAGAATAAATTTTTATGTTCATTTAATGTGTTTAAATCCTGAATAAAAACCTAATGTTTAGCAAATTTCGAAAATTATATTATCCGTCAGATTATTATTAAATATGCTATACTAAAATTTTTAAAATGTGAAGTTAAATTTGCAAGTTAGGAGACATAAAAATGGATCATTTATATCTACGGAGAGAATATAAATGCGAATCCATTACGTAATAGAAACTTTAAAAAATCTGATGTGGGCAACACATGATTTTCCTTATATAATGCAATGAATTTACTACTTTTACAGTAAAAAAAAATAGGTTTTTCTTATAGTAGATACTAATATTCTTTCCACGATATTGAATTTTCGACAATTAGTCGTCATTTTCATTGATTTAGCGTCATTTTTATCCATTTGGCGAGATTTCCGTTAATTTGGCAACATTTCAAAAAAGCCGCCAAGTTGGCGACATTCCGCCAAAATCGTCGCCAAAATCTCGCCAAGCGTTATGCACTAAGAAATAAGTTATTCTTACAGCAGATAAATGACTATTGGCGTTCAAATACAAAAGTATTATTCAAAGTATCTTTTTTCATGAATGGAACGAGCTAGATCTACGAGAATGATGTCACTCAATTTATCGTATGGTATTACGTAAGAAAAGTGAACATGTTTCTCAATAGGAAATATATTTTATTTTTATTTTATATGAGTTTTAGATAATTTTTTTGAAAAATGCACAATATCTCGAGAGCGATTCATGTTAGCGTTCTAGAATTTATGTCAATCGTTTTTTAGTGACAAATTACATAAGAAATGTCTATTTGCGTAACTTTATCAGTGGTTTTGACTTTTTGACGATTTTTTCAAAATTTCATTCGAAAATTTAGGGAAGTTCTGAACATTCTATTGCTTATAAAAACAATAGGCTTCCAGTGTTTATGGATTGTGATTTTTGTACCAAATTTGGTTCGAATCGGTCCATTCGTTCGTCAGTTTCCGTCTCCACAGACTCACTGACGCACACACACACACACACATACTTTCACACACACACACACACACACACACACACACACAGACATCACTTCAAAAATGTTTGATTCGTGATCAGGGATGCTTGAAACGTGCTCTACCGTCGAAAACTCGAATTCGAATTTTCGACCCCGTCACAATACTTTCCTTATACATTATGTATATAAGGAAAGTAAAAAGTGAGAAAATCAAATCAGTTTTACCATATTATTTTAGATTACGTGGTATTGCTCATTCATATTTTTTAAATTCTTATTTCTTATACAACACTTTAAATTACACAAACTGCTGAGAAGACAGATAAACTTATAAGTTAAAAATGTAACATAAAAGAAACTAATAAATGCAGCAAGCAGTCTCAGAAACAAAATATTGTATCTTGCTTCAGGATGCGAAGACAGAGAATCCACATCAACAAAAGTAAAATGTGATCCTCAACCAAGTTCTAAACAGCCTTTGCCTGTGTGGTTGTTCAGTCTTCGTTTTCTGATACTCAAAGCTGCTACTAGTTTTATTACTTTCCTTATATACATAATGTAAAAGGAAAGTATTGTGACGGGGTCGAAAATTCGAATTCGAATTTTCGACGGGAGAGCACTTTCAAGCATTCCTGATCACGAATCAAACATTTTTAAGGTGATGTCTGTCTGTGTGTGTGTGTGTGTGTGTGTGTACGTGTGTCAGTGAGTCTGTGGAGACGATATCTCCCGAACGAATAGAGCGATTCGAATGAAATTTGGTGCAAAAATCACAATCCGTGAATACTAGAAGCCTGTTGTTTTTAAACGTAATCGAAGGTTCAGAACCTCCCTAAATTTTCGAGTGAAATATTGAAAAAATCATCAAAAAATCAAAACCTTTAATAAAATTCAGCAAATAGACATTTCTTATGTAATTTTTCCTTACAAAACGATTGACATAAACTTTAGAACGCTAACATGAACCGTTCTCGAGCTATTGCGCATTTTTCAAATAAATTTATCAGAAAATAGCATAAATTAAAAAAGAATATTAACTGTTGAAAAACATGTTCACTTTTCATATGCAATATCATGCGATAAATTTGGTGACATCATTCTCGTGGATCTAGCTCGTTCCATGCATGAGAATAGATACTTTGAGTAATTCTTTTGTATTTGAACGCCAATAGTCATTTATCGGCTGTAAGAATAACTTATTTCTCCGTCCATAACGCTTGGCGAGATTTTGGCGGAATGTCGCCAACTTGGCGACTTTTTCAATATTGCCATACTAACGAAAATCTCGCCAAATGAATAAAAAATATGCTAAATCAATGAAAATGACGACTAATTGTCGAAAATTCAATATCTTTGAAAGAATATAAGTATCTACTATAAAAAAAACCTATTTTTTACTGTAAAATAGTAGATTCATTGCATTATATAAGGAAAGTCATGTGTTGCCCACATCAGATTTTTTTTACTGTAAAAGTAGTAAATTATTGCATTATATAAGGAAAGTCATGTCTTGCTCACATCAGACTTTTTATACTTTGTATTTAACTTAAATTCTCATTTTTAATTACTCGCTCCACTTCATTCCTAATATTAAATATATTGCCCAGAATGTACATTGTAATTACAACAAATTCCTTTGAACCCTCTAAAAGATAATTTTCATCCACTTTCTTACACCGCATACTTTCCAAAATAAATAAATGTGTTCAAAGTTTTACGCAACTGAGTTTCTGATGGTTCCGTAAGTAAATTTATACTCAAAAGACTCTGTAGTTTCAAAAATATTGGATCATAAGATTATTTCGTACTTTTATATGACGAAATAAAATAAAGGCGATAACATCAAAATAATTCAGCTCTTCTGGAAAAAGAAATATGGTGGTGTTAGTGTTTGGCATTCAAAGCTGAAAAGAACTTACGAATTGCGCTTTATGCGAAACCCATTTTGAAAACAGACGATTTTGAAAATCTCTTAAATGTTATGAGAATATTATAATGATTTACAATTTTAAATCTCATGCGGACACGTGGTTTTAAACATTGTAAAGATAAAATTATGAATCATAAGTGAGGTTAGACCTGGAATTGTATTTTGTAAACCTCTGATGATGAGGAGGTACAATATTATTTTTAATATAACATATTATTTTGTTTAATTATAGCTCCTTTCTTGAAACTCCCAAATGCAATAGGGTGCAAACAAATTGACAAGTCGCAGATTCCTACATTTGTGACACATTCAAGTGTAATATTACAATTGACACTGTAATTACATAAATTGCAAGTAGATGTATCCCTCTAAGGTATTTTGAGTTACAAGTAATCAACTAGAACCAGCATTTGAACAACCAAACTCTTCAAGGTCACTCAGCTTAAGGGCTACTCAGCTTAAGGACCACTAAGCTTAAGGGTCACTCTCCATTGCAACTATATCTAGTCATGCATTATACTTGACGATGAAGCTTACCCTAAAACCAAACGCATGGTATTTAATTTACAAAATATCATTGCTTCAAAAATAGTGTTGGTATTTTGGCTTACAGGCAATCCATATACTTGAAGTCCATAAAACTGTGCAGATAATGATTTTCTAAACTCAATCTACAGAGAAATGACTGCTATATTTTAGTTTGTGTACCATCAAGTAAATAGATATTTACTGCAAAAAACGTCCAACAATATGTCTACTATAAAGGTAATTTGTGCGATGATTAAAAATCCTGAGTTCATTGATCATTTTACCCAGAAGCGAAGTCCAGAAAATGAGCACAAGTGAGATAATTAGGAGTTTTCTTACATTTTATGTGAAATACAAGTAATTTTACTACAATTTTATTAAACAGATTTACATTACTATTTCACGGTAACAGCTTTACATTACTATTTCATGGTAACATATTTACATTACTGTTTCATAGTGACAGATTTACATTACTATTTCATTGTAACAGATTTGCGTTACTATTTTAGTGCTGTGTGTTTCGGTCCAAACTTCTGCCCATTGACGAAGTGCTGAATCATGCTTTATCGTCAAATATAAATAATACCATTTGTTTTCTTGCCGAAAGCAGGAACTCAATTGAACATCGGAGTAATTGGCGGAGAACTATCAATAAAATTAATGTATATATTTCATTAAATTACTGAAGCAATTTGTCGTCTTAAAACTGTAAAATGCATATTTAGTGGATACCGTTCCACACTGATCTCAAAGAAACTGAGATTACCAATACGCTAGCAAAAGAGGGTTGCTTGAAACTATTGCCATCGAGTTTTTAGGAGTTATCTTTCAAGACATAAAGATCTTGGGCACCGGTGTTTGTAGGGATTCTTCTGCGCACGACGGGTATCTTGGATATCGACACTTTGCTGTCTTCGATTACTTTGGAGACAGATCGCCCTTACAAGATTCAGAAGCCTGAATTTGAGACCTATGAAAATTGTACTTGGCGAGAAGAAATTTCAATTTTGTATCAAATGCAAGTTTGCCCGGCCTAGCCTGGACATCTTGTTTCCTAGGTTCTACCAGAGAGGCTTTCTTCAGAGATCAAATGCTGGTTCCAAACGCTAATAATAACCATGAAACACTAACGCTCCATGTCTTTTGAACTTTTTCCAGCTCACCCTAGGCCAAGTAGGATAAGTAAGGGTATTACTATTATAAGTAAGGGTATTACAATTATAAAAAACGAACCTTTTTGCCAAACTTCTATTTTTACTCTTACTAATAAAAATACATTGCTATTTCCTTTAAATTAGTAGGCATTAAATTCTATTGAATTAATGAATAATTATGATTGGGTAAAGAAACTATCACTTATTACGCTAAACTGACTATTTATAATAAATATTATTTTTAAATCAATATACATAAAATTAAAATCTGCCTCTCTTTCTGTCTGTTTTACTCAACATCACTGGAGAACGGCTGAAACGAATTTGATGAAATTTTGTGAATAGACTTGAATTAGACTCAATTCAATATAAGTCCATGTTTCGAGTTTCTAAGACCAGATTTGTCAATATTGTAATGACAAAACAAAATCTTTCATAGGGGTTCTCCACTCTAACTCCCTGGTTAATCCAAACGAAAAAGGCTGGGAATCGCTGGTTTAAAACGTGAAAGTGCATTAAAACTCTATCTATGAGTTTGGTTGGAATTTATTGCATTAATCAGTCACGATAAAAATTGCAGGTTTGAAACATGAATTTAAATGGAAACTAAATCACCATGGTTTATTTTTCACTCAACAATGAAAAGAATTAGGAAATCAAAATGGTTATTTAATTATTAGCATTCTATGCGGAAGATTCTTTCTTATATCATCTTTTTCAGCAATGCAATTAAATCAAATATGTTTGTTAATTTTTATTATTAATTTTTCTATTTGAATAATAAACAAATGGATATAAAAATAAATCTTTTGACCGGTTTGATTTTTCTTTTAATTATATTAATTACGAACTGCATACATCCCTTTCAATTATTTTGCAAAGAGTTTCCAAACTTATATTTTGTGTTTAGCAAATAAACTCATATATTGTGTTTAACCAATAAACCCATTCAGCCGATTGTTGAAACAAAATAAGAGTAGAACTGGTATATCTCCAATACAATTTTACTGTTTTCATTTAGTATACACAAACGGGATCAGGATGTTTTATTTTTCAGATCTGCAGATTCAGGTCTACGAATTTGTCAGGATTTCACTAACCTGATGGAGTATCGCTAACTTGGAAACTTCTCTTAAACGTTCCCAAATTGACGGAAATGTCGCCAAAGTGACAAAACGACGCTAAATCAATGAAATGAATTTTGTTTTGTTAGAAGAAAGTACTGAAATAATGGTTCGGTAGCATTTGTCTGTCAGTCCAACCGTCCTATTTAGAAACCCATTTAGCTAATTTTTAAAATGTCATCAAATTGACAAAAATATTTGTAAATCCATTAAAATATCTTGAAATTGATAAAATTGCACTAAATCAAAAAAATTAATTGTGTTTTGCTAGGGGATAGTATTGTGATGATGTTTCGTGTTTGCCAAGGGGGACTATCAGTTCCACAATCCCACTTGTTGATAAATTTGGCGGTTTTTAAGAATTTCGCTAAATTGACGAAAATGTCTCCAGATTGATGAAATGATTCTAAATATATCAAAATGACACGGAATCGATGATGATAATTCAATATTTTCGATCATTAAGTACGATTTTCTAGATAATACCTGTCGTATTGTGAGAATTGAAAAATATTTTTTACTAAATTTGTTTACAAATTGGACCAGGATGCTTTAAATTTCAGATCTGCCTGTGAAGATAATTTTGTATATAGAGCCCAGAGATTCTTACATATTTTTTAGAAGGATTAAATTAAATATTTTTATAGAATATTTTAAAAACGTCATTTATAATACTATAATAATTTACACATATGTGTGAATGTGAAGTTTCTTTATAATATTTTTCGTACGAAGAACGGGTATACTGCTAATTCATAAATGTAATGGCTTAAAGAAGCTAATAGCTTAATACTAAATTTGTAAACTTATAAATTTTGACTTATATTCCCAATATTAGCAATAACTAAATAAATAAATGGATAACTTCATCTGAACTGTTCATTGTTTTATTTGTACAGATAATATTTGTTGGTTGAATGAAATAATGGTAAGAAAATATCCCCATATAGATGGGTTCTGTACGAAGTTCTGTTTCAAGTATTACAGCTGAATGGTTAAAAACCCTGTCTTCATATTATGATATATTTTAAAGTATAAGTTTTGAAATTTCTAATACCAATTTTATTGTCAACTTATTTCCTTTCGTTCTTAAAACTCATTCATGTCGTCAACAATTTAAATTCTTTAACCTGAAATCATATTTATATTTGCCACAAATTCCTGTGAGCATTCTAAGGAAGAATTTTCTACAATGCACTTTATAACACCAAATATTTTTTGAAGTAAATAAACGTGGTCTGAGTTTTACACATTTGAATTTCTGGTGATTGTGTAAGTGTATTCATACTCCGAAATAAAGTCTGTATTCTCAAAAATATTGAATCATAAGAATATTTCGTGCTTACATACGGCAAATCAAATGAAGGAGATACTATAAAAGGAGCTCAGTATTTTCAATAAAGGAAATTTATTCAATAGTAGTTCATATTTAAAGTTGATAGAATTTTGCAAATGCGTTGCATCCGGAGAGCATTTTGAAAATATTTAATAAAGAATAATTTAAAATGTTCTCGAATTTTATGACAACGTTATTCTCATTTCAATTTTATTCATTTATATCGTGCAGTAAAACATGTGAAAGACTACAAAGTCCAAATTAACTTTGTGATGCATTCATGTTTAAATTGCACTATTAATGCTTGCATTATTTGAGTTAGTATCATAATGTTACAAAACGTATCCTCTAGAATAGAGGGTGTATACTCAAGATACAAGAACGACTTCAAGTTTCTGGATAACTCGAGTTTATTCACAAACACAAAGTAACAGGATCAGTATATAATCAATCACTTAAATGCTAAAATAAATACATGAAATACGCGCTATTATTCTCAAAACATTGAGGAAAGTAATTTCCTCAAACAGCCACTAATATTCTCAAAACATTGACAAAAATCACAGTCCGATGAAGATATTTTTCCCGTAAATTCTTCAACTCCAACGGAGTGATGAGTCCTTTTACTTTCCCTGCAATACGTGTTAATGTATAGGGAAAGTATTGGAAACATGTTGAAAACGCAACTCGAGTTTTTGACGGTATTACACGTTTGGGGACCTCTAGAACGCGAAAACACTATTTCTACGTGACTTCTGTGCGTGTGTCTGTCTATCTGTCTATCTTTCTGTCCGTCTGTGCGTCTGTGTTCCTGTGCGTATGTCCGTGCAATGTGTGTATCCAATCTAATTCAAAAAACAATGGAACGAATTTCACAAAATTAGGTAGATAAGTCACTTGTAGGTCACCTTGGTGCTGATTAGATTATGGTACGATTCGGAAAAAAAATAACCTACCTTTTTCTGCAAAATCGCCCCGAAAATTCGCCAACATCTAAGAAAATCTGATGTGAGCAGCACATGACTTTCCCTGCAAACTTATAATAAAGTTATCTTTATTTTAATTAAATTTATTTCACTTATATTCAATTTTCGTTCTCATTCGGTAATCGGGCTTATTTTCAAAGTGGTGTAGGGAAAGTACGAAAAACTAAAATATCACGAGAACGGCAAGTCCTAGTGTAATGGGGTTGGTCTTATTCTTTTCTTCGTTAAAAATTACGCATTAAACAAGCTTTTAATGGATATATTTGAGCATACGTAGCTTTTTAGTTTAGATTTTGACAATTTTTGCGGGCCATTCTGCAAAAAAAGGCGGGTTGTTTTTTTCTGAATCGTACCAAAAATCTAATCAGCACCAGGGTGACCTATACGTGACTCATCTACCGAATTTTGTGAAATTCGGTCCATTAGTATCTCAGCTAGAGTGGATACAAGCTTTTGCGGGCCATTTCGCAAAAAAGGCGGGTTCTTTTATTCCGAATCGTACCCAAAACTAATCAGCACCAGCTCCGCCTACAAGTGACTTACCTACAAAATTTTGTGAAATTCGGTCCATTAGTTTTTTAGTTAGAGTGGATACAAAATCTGCACAGACAGACAGACACACAGACAGACACACAGACGTCACGCTAAAAATGATTTTTTCGTATTCTAGAGGTCTCGAAACGCGTAGATCCGTCGAAAACTCGAGTTGCGATTTTCGGCATGATTCCAATACTTTCCCTATACATTACCATGTATTGCAGGGAAAGTAATAAAAAATTACGTAAGCACAAAATGCTTGTTTTACACGTAATTTTTGACGATGAAAAGAATAAGATCAACCCCATTACAACGTTCTTGACATATTTTATTTTTTTTCGAGTTTTCGCTGCGCCACCGTTAAAAAAAGTCCACTTACCAAACGAGAACGAAATTTGAATTAAAAGTGCCAATTCAGTGTAATTTTACATATTTATGGGTGTTATTTTCTGCAAATAACTCAATAAAATGAATTATTGAAGAAATAGAAAGTCGGTGAATAGGAGTCTCTGAATATGAGTCTGAAAATCATGTTCTGCAAACATCTGATTTTTTATATAGTCTCTCTATAGAAATTTCTGGAAATCCCTCTATAGAAGCTTCTGGAAATCTCTCTATAGAAACTTCTTGAAATCCCTCTGTAGAAATTTCCAGAATTATCTAATATATCCTAAACTAATCGTTACTTCCTGAAGATTCTGTAACATTCCAGAAGTCTCCAAATACAGTCAAATTGGCGATAAATCGCCAAATTTGGCAACTCTTCTCTGACTCGAAATTCTAGAAACCATAGAGTGACGTCTGGGAAATAATGATACAACCGCTGTCTTCTGGACAAAACACTGTTTAGCCTGTGGTAGAGACGAAAGACAAGACGACGGACGCCTGTGAGAGAATATTACACATTCGTAACACTAGGGCGCGGTAGCCCTGTGGTTATCGCGCTGGAATTATACTCGTAGACCCAGGTTCGATTCCCTCCGCTGCCAAAACTGTCCCGCGTTCACTCGAAGTACGATCACGTTAAACATGTGGGCCCGTAAGTCCTTCCGAGAGGTTGGTGGTAGGGGAATGAGGGTAGGCTCCCTGTGGATGCCTCCTCCACTAGGTTCCGGTCTAAATTGGGTGGTTCTTCAAAATTATTCCGCGAAAATTGCCTTTATCCACTATAGCTGAAAAACTAATAGACCGAATTTTACAAAATTCGGTAGATATGTTGCTTGTGGATTATCCTGGTGCTGATTAGATGTTGGAACTATTGGGAAAAAAATAACCTTCCTTTTTGTACAAAATTTCCCGTCAAAAGTCGTCAAAATCTAAAATAAAAGACTGCGCACACTCAAATATATCCATTAAATGCTTGTTTCATACGTAATTTTTAACAAAGAAAAGAATAAGATCAACTCCATTCGAGTAGAACTAGCCGTTCTCGAGATATTTTCGTTTCTTCGTATTTTCTCTAAGCCACCTTTGAAAATAAGTCCAGTCACCAAATGAGAGCGAAAATTGAATAAGAAGTGAAGTAAATTTAGTTAAAATAAATAGAACGTGGATATAAGTCTTCAAGGAAAGTCATGTGCTGCCCACATTAGATTTTTACGTTCCATGCTATACATGGTATTATATAGGGAAAGTATTCGAATCATGCCGAAAATCGCAACTCGAGTTTTCGACGGATCTACATGTTTTGAAACCTCTATAATACGAAAAAAATTTCAGCGTGACGTCTGTGTGTCTGTCTGTGCAATGTATGTATCCACTCTAACTTAAAAACTAATGAACCGAATTTCATAAAATTTGGTAAGTCACTTGGGTGTGACCCTGGTTCTGATTGGGTTTTGGTACGATTCGGAAAAAACAGAACTCGCCTTTTTTGTGAAATGGCCTGTTAAAATTGTATGTATTCACTCTAGCTAAAATACTAATTGACGAAAATTCACAAAATTTGGTAGATAAGTTACTTGCCAGATATTCTGGTGCTGATTAGATTTTGGTACCATTCGGCAAAGAACAACTTGCTTTATTTACGAAATGGCCTGCAAAAGTCCCAAAATTTAAGAAAAAAGACAACGTATGCTCAATGTATTTATTAAATTCTTCTTTTATAAGAAATTTTTGACGAGGTAAAGAATATAACCAACTCCCTTACTTTACGACTACAATAAACTCCCGATTATCCGCGGAAAAGGGTGGCGCGATAACCACGGATAAGCGAATTTCGCGGATAATCCGCAAAATAGCTGGAAAAGGACAAAAATCCACACACAAATGCATTTAAACCATTTTTAAAAATCACCATATAGTAGCACATACTTACACACATATAGTTGTGACTTCATAAACGGTAACCTTAAGTTTTTACAAAAAAGTCGGTTAATTGTTTTTGTTCTTTCGTTTCGATACTCCTCTTATTTATTTGCGATTGAAGTTTTTTTAACAGCATCTTGTCGCAAAGTGATGAATCGTCCTGCTCCTCTATGTACTTAATGATTCCATCAATGTGAGTTAGTGCTTCATCATGGCTCATTTTCATCTGCATCCCTTCTCCCTCATCTTCTTCATCGTTCTCAGCCGAAATCACACCTTTTTCTCCGGCTATGATTTCTTCTACGGTAGGATTTTCGAAGCCTGGATCGTTTGCGTCACAATTGATCCTCTCAACGATGTTATCTTCATCCACGTTACTTCCTCCAGGAACATATTTTGCTAAATTTGCCAAATCAGATGCAGTAACTTCCTCGTCTTCTTCCTCCTGTGGAGACTCTAACGTTTATTCCCCATTTAGCAAAATTTTTCTCCAGGACTTTACTAAAGTCGTTATCTTGACCGTATTCCAAGCAGTGTTGATGTCATAAATGCTGTCAAGAATCGTGTATCCGTCCAGAAGCTCTGGAGATCACCCCCTTCTTCAATCCGTTTTTTCAATAAGTTGGTTCGATACCTTTTCTTCATAGAAGCAATAACTCCGTGGTCCATGGACTGGATAAGTGCCGTGACGTTAAGTGGTAAAAACTGGATGAAAAAATTTCCATCTTCTGATTTAGAACACTTTCTCCTGGGTGAGCCGAGGCGTTGTCAAGCAACAATATGGCTTTTTCGGGTAGGTTTTTAGACTTAAGATGCTCTCTCACTTGGGGAATGAATTTTTTTTCGAACCATTCCTGAAATATTTCTTGAATCATCCATGCTTTTTTTTGGTTAAAGTAATGAACTGGAAGGTTTTCAGCTCTTGTACCTTTAAAGGATCTAGGTTTTTTTACTTTCCCAATCACGAGTCTTAGTTTGTGTGTTCCCGTGACATTGCTGCAAGACATTATCGTCAACCGTTCCTTACTGGTTTATGTCCTGATGCTTGACGCTCTCTTTCAAACGCCAGTGTTCGCGTCGACAAACATTTCCAATACAGTCCAGATTCGTCAGCGTTGTATACTTGTTCATACGAAAGTTCTTCTGATTTCAAAAATTCCTGAAAATCATTTTTAAAGTCCTCTGCTGCCTGATTATCGTAACTTAATTTGTCACCGTGAAGTCCGATTTCTCCAATCTTCTTTGAATCTAGTTTTTCTTTGAATCTAGTTAACCAGCCTGATGACGCACCAAAAGCCCTTTCCATTCCAAGCTTTTCGAAAAATTGCTTAGCTTTTGCAGCAATAATCGCTCCTGAAATGGATGTATCCTCACTTCTTTCTGGACTCACCCATTTTAATAATGCCGTGTCCAATTCTTCATAGGTGCTGTTTTTCATGGTTTTCCTTTCCTTCATGGACGATGAGTTGTCCGATGCGGAAGCAAATTGCATTAGTTTATCTTTTTGCTTCATAATGCCTCTAACTGTAGACTCTCCAATGCCATACTTCAAGCTCATTTGTTTTTTCGATGAACCATTTTCAATTTTTTTATCAACTCTAACTTATCTTGGATGCATAAGACAATTTTTCAGACAGAACTTTTTTTCACTTTTCGCTCATCGCAAAATTACAAGTTTCAACAGACGCGAGCAGATCTTGCACACAGATTGACCGCAACGTACTAAAGTGGAGACTACCTTCATACAATCAACGGTTGCTTGTAAATGCGTCATAACTTTTTGGGAAAGCAAAACCCAGAAAATCATTTCACAAATTCGCAACAGTATACATATATAAGAAAGGTATTTTGACTCGTTCGAAAATTCGACTTCAAGTTTTCGACCGATAAGCACATTTAAAGAATCTTTAAACTCGAATCGAATGTTTTTGAGGATTATGTATTGAGGTGGTTGTGTATGTATGTTAGTTTGTATGTCAGATAGGCTATGGGTGCGACATCTCACGGACTAATGGGGCGTTTTGAAAATAATTTGATACGATTATTACAATCAGTAAATACTGGAATCCTATTGATTTTCAACGGATTAAATGTTTGAAATACTTCCAAATTTACGACTGAACGTATAATGAATGTATAATGCATGTATCATTAAAAAATCAGGACATATAATTACAAATAAATTATCATTTGATGCGTAAATTTTTATACTAAAACTAATGGCATAAATTCTGTAACTATTGATTGAACCGTTTTTGAAATATTGCACGTTTTTTTAAATAGATTCATTTAAAGTTATATAAATTAAAAGTAAAAAATATCGTCAAATATATTTTTTGCCATATGCGATGTTATGCAACAAATCTATTAACATTATTCTTGTGGATCTAGTTTATATATAAGAAAATTGTTACAATAAACATGAGTCAGATACTGATATTCGTCATCTATATAAATGAAATTAAAACTCTGCCTCTACGTTTGTTTGTTCCATCATCACGGGTGAACGGCTGAACCGAATTTAATGGAATTTTGTGGATAGCTTTGAAGTAGCCCCACCTAAATTTAGACCAAGATTAGACTTTTTAAGACAAGGGGTTGTCGAGATATTAATGAAAAATAAAACTTTTTTTCTAGGAGTTCTACTCTCTAAGTCCCTGGTTCCTCCAAACGAAAAGGTTAGAAATCGTTTGTTTAAAACGTGAAAGTGAATTAAAACTTTATGTCTGAGTTTGGTGGGAGATTTTTGCACTAATTAGTCACTTTCTGAAAACATGAGTTGTTTGAAGACATGAATGTTTTAAACATAAATTTCAATGGAATATCTATCCCCGTGGTTTATTTTTTACAAGCTTTTACTCAACAATGAAAAGTATTAAGAAATCAAAATGGTTATTTAATTATTTGCATTTTATCAGGAAAATTCTATCTTATTGCATGTTAATCGGCAACGCAATTAAATTAAATGTGTCTGTTAATGTTTATTATTGCATTTTCGATTTGAATAATAAATAAATGGATATACAAATATAAATAAATGGATATACAAATATATCTTATAAATGAACCGTTTGATTTTTTATTAATAATATTAATTGCGGACTGCGTACATCACTTTCATTTATTTTGGCAAATAGCTTTCAAGCTTATATATTGTGTTTAGCGCATAAACTCATGTATTGTGTTTAGACAATGAACTTATTTAGCCGATTGTTGAAACAGAAAAAGAGTAGAAAAGTTATATCTTCTAATAGAATTTTAGTGTTTTCATTTAGTGCATACGAACGGGATCAGGATGTTTCATTCAGATCTCCAAATTCTGAGCTACGAATACGGCGGGATATCGCTAACTTGGCAAATTTTCTCAAACGTTATCAAATTGAAGGAAATATAGCTAAATAGATAAAAACAACGCAAATCAACAAAATTTATTTTGTTTTGTTAGAAGAGAGTACTAAATTGATGTTTTGTTATCATTCGTCTGATCCTACTTAGTAACACATTAAGTGAATTTTTAAAAAATCACCAAATTGATAAAAATGTTTGTAAATCCATAAAAATATCTTGAAGTTGATAAAATTGCTCTAAATAAATTAAATTAATTGTGTTTTGTTAGGGGATAATATTGTAGTTTTGTGATGATGTTTCGTCAATTTGTCGTCAAGTGGGACTGTCAGTTTCACAGTCCCACTTCGCTATAAATTTGACGATTTCTTAAAATGTCGCTTATTGACGAAAATGTGGCCAAAAATTCCATAGAGATAGCATAATTCAGACGATATTTTTCTACCAATTTATTTAAAGAAAAGATATGTCGTTTAGCAACGGATTTAAATCCAATGTGTTTATGCGGCAAACTATTTTTATTAAATCTTTCCCAATTTGAATAATGAAGATATGTACAGAGTTAGCAAGAAATAAGTTTCCCACTTCAGAGGGCTCTAGAATGCGTTCTATTGGTCCAAATGATATAAAATTAGATATACAAATAATTCAAATGATGCACTTGACATTTATTAAATCAAAATTTTTAGTACAAAAATCCGCCGATAGGTGTCGCTGTAATACACATAGCAACATTTAATAGGCTTTATAAATGTTAAATAATATTTAAAAAGTATGTAGCATTACAACTTCTCAATAGGTTCCCCTTCATGTTCAACAATGTGCTCTAATCGCAGAACCATATTTTTCACAGCTGACCGGAATATCAAGAACATGGCGCCGAATGCTGTCCTTCAGATCTGTCACAGATGCTGGCCTTTTACGGTAGATATTGTTTTTGAGGAAACCCCACAACCAAAAGTCGCAGATGGTGATATCCGGCGAACGAGGAGGCCATGGTGTAGGAAAATGCCGGTTGATCACCCATTCAGCTGTGAAATACCGTGTTAGCAATTGCTTTACACTACGCTCAAGGTGAGGAGGTGCGCCATCCTGAATGAAAATGATGTCCTGAAGGCATCCACGCTATTGAAGTTGTGCGATTACAAAATCTCTCAGCATATCACGGTAACGTAGTCCTGTGACGGAACAGGTTTTGATTCCAGTTGCAGTTACCTCTTAAAAAATACGGTCTAATGATAAAGGTAGCCGTAAAACCACACCATACTGTCACTTTTTCAGGATGCAAGAGTTGTTCCTGGATAGTGTGAGGGTTTCCGCTGCCCAAAATCTAACAATTGTGAGTGTTAACTTGCCCATTGAGGCAAAAGTGGGATTCGTCAGTCCACAGGATGTTCTATGGCCAACTGACGTCAGGCTTGATTTTGTAGGGATAAAAATTCAAATTCCGCCGTAAGATTTTTCGTACAGTGGAATACGGCATATCCAATACACGGGAAACAACTGGCAGACTCACACTACCTTGCGGCGGATGCCTGCTGGCTTCAACGACCGCAGTAGCCACATTTTCGACGCTAAAAGGCAGGATTGGCTTTCGTCCTCTACCTGGAAGAATGCCAAGTTGCCCAGTTGTTTCAAATTCCTTTATCATCTTGCGTAGGGCACATGGAGATATTGAACCTCTTCGTAGTATCTGCTTCATACGACGGAATTCTTTTACACCTGCAACGGAGTTCTGCTGGTTCTGGTAGAACAATTTCACCAGTAGCGCTTTTTCTTGCAACGTTGGCATGATGTGCTGAGAAGTAACTAACGCTCGTGAAGAATCCGCTTTCTTTCTATGCAAATAATAATGCTGCCAGGCATGCGCTGTAACGCAAATAATGTTTCACATTTCCAATATATGCAAATAAATACCATTTGTGTTATAGCGCCATCTATAGGTGAATGTTGATACTAAAACTTTTGATTTAATAAATGTCAGGCACATCATTTGAATTATCTGTATTTCAAATTTTATCTCATTTGGACCAATAGAATGCATTCTAGAGCCCTCTGAATTGGGAAACTTATTTCTTGCTAACCCTGTATATAAAATAAATTTCATCCACATTGCATTTTTGACTGGATAATATCAATTACAGTCTTCAGGTTTAAACATTATTATTATTGATATTTTTTGGGTTTATTGATTCAGATATTATTGGTATTTTCAAGTTATTATGCCATTGTTTTATTGTGGTAAAAATTGTTGAAACTCATATATTATACGTTGTATGAGTAATCTTCTACAAATGCACGGGTATATAAAGAATATATAAGTAGTACAGGAATATTAGCATATATTTTGATATATACTGGCATATATTGGAATCAATTACGGCTTTCTGGTGTAAAGATTACGGTGATTTTTGATATTATCAATTTATTACGCCATCTGTTTTATTTTGGCAAAGATTGTTGAGACTCATGTCGTAATACGAGTAATCTTCTACTAACACTGAGACATATCTTCCAATCTACAGCATTATAAGTAGTACGGGTATATATTCCCATATAATTTTAGCACTTTCATTTTGACATATATTGGAATCAATTACTACCTTCAGGTTTAATGATTACGAGTTTATTGATATTTTCAATTTATACATGTAATGTACAAATACAGGTTATATCTTCTAACATCCGGATATATAAGTAGTACGGGTCCCATACAATTTTAACGCCTTTATTTTGCATATATTGATTCAATTCCATATTTTTTGTAAATTTGCTTATAAAAGGGACCAAGATGTTTTATTCTTTAGATCTGCCCGTGAAGATAGTTTTGTATAGCGAGAACAGAGATTCTTAAACTTCTTTTTAGGAGCATTAAATTAAATATTTTAATAGAATATTTTGATTAACTGTGTCATTTAGTATACTATAGGAATTTGCACATGATTGTGAATTTTAAGTTTCTTTATATTATATAGTCGTATGAAGGACGGGTATGCTATTAGTTAAGTATAAATATATACTATATTAGAAATATGAATAATTAATGTTTTTCAAACTTAAGGGGACTCGGCACCCTTTGAACAATTTTTTTTGTTTAAGCACTTTACAATACACTTTTTGCATATTATTAAATTACTTTATTAAGGAAAATTATTTTATCAAGAAAAAAGACAATTCCACAGATACAATTTGAAAAATTTAATTTTTTAAAAAAAATTTAAATAATTTTTAAAACCTATCTTCTCCTAACATTTCTAACTTTTTACAACCCTTTTTTTTTATATGGTTCTTTGAAGTGTCTTCTATAACTTTAAGGATCGGATTTTTGAAAAGTTAATTAGTTCGGGAGAAAAAAAATAAAATGTTGATACATATGTAAAAATTCAACAAAACATTGAGTTTTTTGTACATATCTATTTTTAAAAAAAAACCTTTTCATTTTATTGCAAATCCGATCCTTAGTTTCATAAAATGCACTATAATGAATATCCAGAAAAAAAAATCAAGTCAATTGAGAAATATATATTTAAGTTTTAGCATTTTGAACATATTGATATATTGAAAAAACACGAGCTGAGAAAAAGCACTTTAAAGGTTTTAACTTTGAAAAATTATTCTAAATCCATTTTAAATTACTTTAAATGTTATTTTAAATTATTTATTATACAGTTACCTTTAAAACTGTAGCTGTTTCATTGAATTTAACTATATTTATTTTATATAAGTGACCATTAGCCGAAACCTTAGTTGTCACACATTGAAAAGAAAATCGAGAAAAAATGTAAATAAAAATTGATTTTACCAAATTCATTATTATTTTTACACCATGAAATACATTTGACTCATTTCATTAAGATATAGCTTAACTATAAATATGATGATATTTATATTATAAAAGAAATACAAGATTTGAAAATATATTCATATCATAAAAACACACAATATTTCGTAACCTTATGCATATCATTTCTGCATAACTACCATTATTTCTTAACTTTCTTTTAAAAATACCCTGCACTGTATGTTACACCTTCCTTCTTTTTAACTAATATGTCTCTTTTTAAAATTGCTTTTTTAACCAGTTTACGTGCAAGTAGATATTTTGCACTTCATCGTTTTTGTCGAAACATTTTTTTTTCGAAAATCGAGCGCAACACCGAGATTCATGGAGCACTTTCCTAAAGGTATACCTAAGGCATTATGTACTTCTTTTATGCAGCGCAGTGTATCTTTATTATATTCACACACAGCTTCCATTACTCAGAGTTTTACACGTTTTTTATGTACAAATGTTTCTTTAGGACATTTTGCCCAAGTCACACTGTGCAAGCTTTCGTTTGCATTTTGAGTTCCACAGTTTATGCACGATATTAACGAACGAAAGCAGATCGGAAAACGTAAACAACGTTTCTTTATCAATTAAAACTACGATTAAACACTTTCATCTTCTTCCTGGTAGAAATATTTTGTAAAACAGGGAGTATTCAGTTGCAGATGCGATGTAAACATAGCGTAAACAGAGAAGTAGGCGTGGTATTTCAAGGGACATAGTTGCAGTCAAAAGCCTTTTTGATATATTTACAGTTCTCGGATCTTCACGAAACTTTGTCAGGATATACTACGGGTGTCAAGGTATATTTTAAGCAAAAAATATGAAAATCGGTATTTTCGTCATTTTTCGCCAAATGAAGGGTACTGAGTCCCCTTAATTATATATCTTACAGTAGCACGAGAATAACTAAGTGTTCTGTATGTAGTGGAGAAAATGGCATTATTGTCATTCACATTGGCATTCACAAATGGCATTTACGTCAATGGCATCATTGAAGAAATAATCTTCGTTATAATTTCATATGTGTATTTAATATGCATAATTTTTGCTAATAAAATTTATACACCAATTCAATATATGCACATAAAATAATACAGAGTATTGACAGCGAAAACTGTCTGATGATTTCAGAAAATTCTATATTTTGCTTTTATCTCAAAATCTTCTGTCTCGAACGCCAGAAGAATCATTGGTGTTTCGTCATAGAAAGAGTAAATGATGCCATACTCTTCTTCTAAATGACTGCAATAATCGTTTCTTCCATAGTTACTGTGACAGCTGCCTGGGTACGAATTTTTCTTTACTGATGTGTTGTCCTATTACTGCTAAGGAAAACTGAAAAGAAATTATTCATTGATTTTCAGAGTATGTAAGTATATGGAGTTTGGCGTTATATGAATTGTGGCAAAAGTGTGTTGTAATTATCACACATATGATGATTGATTATGGTTGTGGTATGCGGTCTTTCTGGTTAGTTTCAAACTGGTCAAAATGTAATAAAAATATTACTATTTTCAAATAGTTTCTTCACGATAAAACACATATAAACGAAATTATGTAGTTTTAATAATATTTATTCACTGCAAAGAAATTGCACATACAAAGCACTTGCACTGCAAACCATTTACTGCATATTAGTGAACATATTTATATATTTATACATTTATATATTTATATATTTACATATTTATATAACAACAAAGTTGAAAAGTGTTTATGACTTTGTTCATTCTGTCTGTCTGTATGTATGTCTGTCTGTCTGTCCGTTAGCACGATAACTGCCGTAAAAATGACTTAATCAAAATGAAATTTTAGTATGTTGTTCAGACGGTCTGTAGAACCTATGGGAATATAAATAAATAATATCACCCAATTAGTTTTGGATTGAACCCGGGTTGAAAAAATGAAATACATTGAACCCAATGGGACCAAATTTTTCAAACATTTTTTAAGCGGATTTAAATTTCACAAATTGCTTCGAAAATTTTAGGAAATATTCAAATTGTTCCATAAAATATATAAAAAAAAATTCAGCGAAATATATTCAGTAGTTTTTTAAATAAAAATTAAAATAATAATTACACCTCTTACATGAAGCGATCACGTGACCATGATATGAAACGATCACGTGACCAACTTCAAAATATAATACGGCATCCATCTTGTCTCAAAATCGTCATTTTTAAAGTTCTTTTTAATTCATATTGAGTGTTGTATTTGTCGTAAAACCTCTTTATATTCGCTTAAATTCTGTGCATCTACATACTGAAAGAACGCAATGACAATATATTTGAGTTTAAATGAGCATCCAAATTTGATTATTTCTCTAACGAAGCCTATTTTTCACTTATGTGAAATATAAACAGCAAAATATGTAGGATGAGATGTATAGGAATTGCTGTATTTTTTTAATGCAAAAGAATTTAGCTCATTGAGTCTGTATAGCTGATATGAAAGAAATATTCATTGACTTTACCGAGAGAAGGACGATTTTTTGCGATGAAGTTTTAAGCATAGAATTAAATTACTTATAGCTCCATGGTCTTAATTTTTAAATAAAATAAATTATTATAGTATTGTGATGAATGACATGAATGGGAAATTATTTATGAATGAAATGCTGCTTTTTTAGAGAGAGCCAGGCGTGTTTTTTTTCTATGACGTCATTTGAATGAATTTCAGTTGTTTTCGATGAAGTTTTTAAATATAATAAATTATCGTGGTATTATGATAATTCTAAAATTGTTACCGAGTAATATATCACATTTTAGAGATGTTTAAACCAGGCAATTTATATTTCAATGCCGTCATTTGAATGAAGTTCATTTTTTTCGATGAAGGTTTAAGTTTTCAACTATAATAAATCAATGTATTATTGTGAGAAGTTTTAAAATATTACCGAGGAATGTATTACATTTTAGACATGTTTAAATAAAATTGCATTGAAGTTGGAAAGTGTTTCTTAATCAATGCTTTAAGCATGATTGAACTTTCTTGTTTTTTCTTATAAATTA
Source organism: Amaurobius ferox (assembly GCA_951213105.1). Taxonomy (NCBI): domain Eukaryota; kingdom Metazoa; phylum Arthropoda; class Arachnida; order Araneae; family Amaurobiidae; genus Amaurobius; species Amaurobius ferox. The sequence continues at coordinate 44,803,608 of OX578153.1, read as the reverse complement.
TTCCATTTTAGATCCTAGCGTAAAATATCTGTATATCAGAGCAATATTGTATTCTAGTAAAGAAAATGATTGCTACACAATTTTTGCGACCATGTTTAACATAGCTTTTTAAAAAACATTCAATTTTTGAAAATTATGCTCAAATTATTCCCTTCTTGGTTGGAGCTGAGTTTAAATTAAAAGGTCTTCAAATGAAATTGCAAAGAATTTAATCTTTTGATGATAATGCGTAAATTCAATTTTTTAAATTTAGATTAAAAAAACTCCAAAAATATCGCAAGCGGTGCCAATGTCCCATAAGAGCTTCCATTTGATTTTATATAAAGAAAATTGCATAAAATTGCAAAAAGCTATTTTTCAGCATCATCAAAACAATTAAGATTTTAAAACATTTTCTCAATTTTAAAAAGTAGATAAAAAAATAAATGCTTGTAAAATATAGAAAATTCACATTCTTCCCTTAGTCTTTCATGGTGACAATGAATCGCATTTTAAAAATTATTGATTAAAATATTGACGCAAAATTTAATTTGTAATGTTGAAATTGTTTGAGAAATATCTCTATTACTCATCGTGATAAGTCTTATCTTGTATTCGTTATCACTCCTCGTGATTGCTGAAAATGCTGCAGTTAAAAGTACTACATGCAGTACTAACGCATTTAATTGTTATACACGATATTCCAGAAGGATTGAATATACTGCTATGACTCTGTATAAAAATCTGATGTGGGCAGCACATGACTTTCCCTGTAGACTCAAATTCGTTTTTTTTTATTTCTTTAAGAACTCATTGAATTGAGTTTAATTCCATAAAATGACACTAAATTTGCATATTTAATTCAATTTCTGCTTTTATTTGGTAACTGGAAATTCTTCCAATGGCGGCATAAAAAAAATGCGAAAAATCTTAAATATCTCGAGAACGGTTAGTCCTAGAGTAATAGAGTTGTGCTTATTATTTTCCCCGTAAAAAATTACGTATAAAACAAGCATTTAATTGATACATTTAACATACGTAGTCTTTTTTTTATATTGTCGAGTTTTTCGGGCCATTTCGTAAAACAAGCCCGTTGTTCTTTTTCGAATCATACCAAAATCTAATCAGCAGCAAAGTATCCCAAATGTGATTTATCTACCAAATTTTGTGAAATTCGGTCAATTTGTATTTCAGCTAGAGTGAATACATGGGATTTTTGCGGGCCATTTCGCAAAACAGGCGGGTACTTTTTTTCCGAATTGTACCAAAAACAAATCAGCACCAGAGTCACACACAAGGGTCTTACCTACCAAATTTTATTAAATTCGGTCTATTAGCTTTTGAGTTAGAGTGGATACATACATTGCACAGACACACAGACGTCATGCTAAAAATAGTTTTTTCGTATTCTAGGTGTCTCGAACCGTGTAGATCCGTCGAAAACTCGAGTTGGGATTTTCGCATGATTCCAATATTTCCCCTATACATTACCATGTATTTCAGGGAAAGTAAAAAGTAGAACAGCATTTTTTTTTCTTTTTCGTAATTTGCAAAATTAGAAATCAAATGATTCGAAATTTACGTTTTCCAGAGTTTCATTTCCTCCACCATAAAAAATATGAATTCTGCTGTCTAGCATGATTATAAAATATAGCTGCGCTGTTCGAAGCAGACCTGTTGCTTATTATATAAAGAAATCAAGTAGAAAATTTTATCCCGAGGAGGTGAGATCGGATTTGCTAAATATTTCCACTTTCACTTCGGGAGACGTCACTTCTGGTTTATCCGAAAATGGTCGGATTTAAAAGCCTCGACCTATATAACTTACCGTTTATAATTCTGAATTTAAAAGCATAAAACTTACTTTTAGAATCAAAGAACGAAATGCGACAGAATTCTGACGGCATTGAACATTTTTTGCTCAAATCAAATTTCCAACGTGACGAACGTTATGAACACAAACTTAATGAAAACTTAGGTTTTATGAAATTTCAAGGAAAGCGTAAGAAAACTCGCGCCTAAAAATCGCTAATAGATAAAACATAATTGAAAATAAATAAAATAATAATAAGATGGGGACAAAAGTAATAAAATAAATACTAGTAATAAAACAATGACAAATAATGACAAGAAGAAATAGCTTAAGTAAAAGTAATAAAATGATGACAAGATTGGTTTAAATTTAAAATAATTTATTTTAACAGCTTTCAAAAACAGAATTGATTTAAAATTAAAAATTAGTCTTTCAAAAGTCGGTAAGTTGGTTCAAAATATTAATTGAAATCAAATATTTTTAATAATTACTAATTTATTTTTGTTCTTTATAAAATTATATGTGAATTTATGGGGGTGTCTGAAGGAATTTAATGACACACAAACATGTACTTTCAAAATCGAAGACTATGCATTTGCAGAACTTCAAACTAAACGTTTTGATTTAAAATCATTTCCCCTCAACATAATACGCCCTGGTGTCAACGGTTGTAGGAAACTAGCGAGCTTGATTAACACTAACGAAGCACAAACACATATACACAAATCAACATATACTTTATTCAAAAAATTTGCATTGATGAGTGCACAGATAAACATCAAACACATCAGACAGATGAGACGTTAGACATCAGGCAGAAGATATATCAGACGGATGAGATAGATAAATATCATGAAAGCATAAAATTCCACTCATGTTATGTATATATGAACATATTTCAAACATTTACTCTGGAGAGCCATGTACAAAATCTCAGAAATTTCCTTTTAAGTCACCATGACGAAGAGTCATTTCATGGTGGGAGTCTTCATTACGAGTTTATGATGTATTTGTATTTTGTACATCTGCGCCTTCTATCGGGCTTTAATACAATGTAAATAAGTAAGTGATTGTAAATAATAAAATTTATAAATAATTATTCTAAATAATTATTTATAAATTTAGTTGCTAAAGTTTAATATTTACAGTAAATAATGATTGTAAATGATAAAGTTGATAAAGTTTAGATTCATACGCTTATAAACTTTAATATTTGCTTAAATAGTGATTGTAAATAATAAAGTTAATAGAGTTTAGATTCTAATGTTACCATTACGATGAAGTGGTTAGTTGCTCCTTCTTCTTTGACGTCAAACTTTAGTTCAACACCTTTCACTGCCGGATTGATGGGGTTATTTATTACTACTACTTCGTAGTCGGTTTTTTTGTGACCACGTTGTAGCTTTTCCACTTTGTTGCTACCTGACATTGAATTTTTTCAATTGAATCAAAACTTTCATAGCACTTTCTGGGACTTAAATTATATTACTTGCCACTTCAAATTATTATTTTCATAGCACATTCTTTGACTTAAATTACATTACTTGCCACTTCAAATTATTACTTTCATAGCCCATTCTGCGAATTAAATTATATTATTTGTCACTTGAAATTACTCCTTTTATAGCATATTGTGCTATCTTGGTTTCTTTATCACCTATTTCTTTATCTTACGATTTCCACAAAATGTTTGAGAATACCATAGTTATTCCGAATATTTCTTTCAGCACTCCTTTTACTACTTCCTCAATATTTAATATAAGACAAAAAATTTAGAAAAATATTATTTTGACATAACTTTCATACAAAGAAGAGCCGGTCAAAAGCATACTTTTGAAATCATATAAATATCTTATAGAAATAGATCTCTCGGTCAACATGAACCTGAAAATCCAATTCAAAATATTTTAAGAATAGAGTATATTTTCGCAATTGGTCACAGCTAAAATTCTCTGTGTTGCGTAAATCTATTTATATCACACAAGAATTCTCATGGCTTAAATTCAATCAATGGAGATTTATTTCTGCTTTCTCAAAACTTGAAACAGAATAAAGTGGGTTAGGAGTTACTACAAAAGAAACTTCGTACATATGTGTTCATCCCATAAAATGTAACAAAGTTGTTTGAATTACTATATATTCAAAGCAGATTGATAAGTAGATGAAATACGATATTATGAAGTATTTATTCACTGATATCACTTTCAAAATCTTTCTGTTTTTTCTTATTTTTTATATAGGGTGCTAGTCGTAGATCCATTGTTGCAAATCATGAAATTCCACAAATTAAGTAAACATACTTTCAGATTACGGCAGATTGGATCACATGTTCTGGTAAACATCATGCAGTATTTAGCTTATAATAGCCCCTCCCTCACTACAAGTTGTACTATTTGCACTATTTGCATTACTATACAAGTTGCACTATTTGTCTGTTATTAAAATTAATAAGTTACAATTTGTAAAGTTCCCATTAACAAATTGTCCATTATTTATTTAAATACTACAAGGAATTACCTGCCGTTGCATGGGTAATAAGTAAGCGCCCACTACTTATAAATAATACGAACACCGAAACCCATTTTGACCTATCACGAAAACTTAAAAAAAAATCTGATGTGGGCAACACATGACTTTCCTTATATAATGCAATGAATTTACAACTTTTACAGTAAAAAAAAGTTTTTCTAATAATAGATACTTATATTCTTTCCAAGATATTGAATTTTCCACAATTAGTCGTCATTTTCATTGATTTAGCTCCATTTTTATCCATTTGGAGAGATTTTCATTAATTTGGCAACATTGCAAAGAGTCGCCAAGTGGGCGACATTCCGCCAAATTCGTCGCTAAAATTTCGCCAAGCGTTCTGGACTGAGAAATAAATTATTCTTATAGCAGATAAATGACTATTGGCATTCAAATACAAAATTATTACTCAAAGTATCGTTTCTCATGAATGGAACGAACTAGATCCACGAGAATGGTGTCACCAAATTTATCGCATGATATTACATATAAAAAGTGAACATGTTTCTCAACAGTTAATATTTTTTTTAATTTATGGGATTTTTTGATAAATTAATTTGAAAAATGTAGGGGGGGTTCTGAACATTCGATTACGTTTAAAAACAATAGACTTCCAGTACACACGGATTGTGATTTTTGTACCAAATTTCATTCGAATCACTAAATTCGTTCATGAGATATCGTTTCCACAGTCTCACAGACACACACAGACACACACACACACACACACACAACACACACACACACACACACACACACACAGACACACACACACAACACACACACACACACACACGCGCGCGCGCGCGCACTCAGACATCACCTCAAAAATGTTTGATTCGTGATCAGGGATGCTTGAAACGTACTCTCCCTTCGAAAACTCGAATTCGAATTTTCGACCCCGTCACAATACTTTCCTTATACATTATGTATATTAAGAAAGTAAAAATAAACCCCAAAAACAAAACAAAACAAAAAATAAATAAGCGGAATGATACGAACCCATTCCCGAATTATCCCCTTCCTCCAATCTCCTTTTCTAATGTATCCGATCCCGTGATTGGGAAGGTGAGAAAAAACCACCTTTATAGTCTGCGGTAGAAAATACCGGGCATCGAATATCTTGCAAGTTCGCTCGCCTAGTAAATGGACAAAATTAAAATTACCTATGAAATTCAAACTTTCTTTGTCAGTATGCTAAATATACGGAACTTTCAGACAAATTTTAAAATTACGCTAATCTTAGTATTTGGGATGCAACGAAATATATATATATATATATGTATATAAATCTCCAAAAGGTTATAAATCTCCAAATGGGTTTGGGTTGAAATAGTGTTGGAAAAAGAACAGACTTCAATTTTTCTGTTGATGTCAAGAGGAAAACTCTGTGATAGTATTTTCAGTCGCTAAAGAACCGATTTTTGTGTGTAGGTTGAAATTTAAATTCTTTCATATGTCCTGAAGTAGCTGAGTATCGAATTTCATGGCCGTACAAAGCTCATATTTCCCACTACAGACTGGCACATACCCACACACAAATACATCGTTTATCAACTAAGACTACAAAATGCATTCGGAGTTTCGAGAGTAAAATGTGCAGCCGTGGCGTAGCCTTGTGTGTGCACCCACGAAACTTTTTTTTATTGAATTTTTCGTTTTAAACGCGTGTATTTATCAAATGTTATGTGCTTTTAAGAAATTTGATGTGACTTCAGGTGTAGCATTATCAAAGTTTGCAAAGAATCCCGAGCATTGCTAGTTACATTTTCCAGTAAAAACAAGAAAGATCAATCATGCAAAAAGCTTTGATTATGAAACTCTTCCCAATTTCAATGCAATTTTATACAAACATGTCTAAAATCCGATACATTCCTCGGCAATATTTTTAAAATTATCACAATACTACATTAATTTATTATATTTGAAAACTTCATCGAAGAAAATGTACTTCATTCAAATGACGACATTGAAATATAAATTGCCTGGTTTAAACATCTCTAAAATGCGATATACCTCAGTAATATTTTTAAAATTATCATAACACTACAATTATTATATATGAAAACTTCAACGAAAACAAATGAAATTTATTCAAATGATGTCATCGAAATATAAATTGCCTCTATATAAGAGCAGCATTTCATTCATAAAAATTTTTCCAATCGTTCCATTCATCACAATACTATAATAATTTATTTTATTTAAAAATTTGAAAAATTGTTATCGACCATACTTATTTTAAAATGTGAAACCATTCTCATATATAAAATAATTAAATTCTTGGAAATATATTAATTATATAATATATCTTTTTTTTCTTTCTGGAGGATATAACGAGAGTCGGAATTTTATTGAATTTGTTTTTCTCCTTATATTAAATACTTAACATATTTACTGCAATTTTTTTATATATTTTATGGGATAATATGAATATTTCCTAAAACTTTCGAAGCAATTTGTGAATTTTAAATTCACTTAAAAATTGTTTGAAACATTAGGTCCCATAGGGTTCAATATATTTCATTTATTCAACCCGAGTTCAATAAAAAACTTATTGGGTGATATTATTCATTTATACTCCCATAGGTCCCACAGACCGTCTGTAAAACATACTAAAATGTAATTTTGATAAAGCCATTCTTACGGCAGTCATCGTGCTAATGGACAGACAGACATACAGAATGAATGAAAAAAGTCATAAACACTTTCAACTCTGTTGTAAAGTTTTAATAATATAATGAAAATAATTGTTGCATGGGTGCATACAAAACTAAGCCACAACCGCTCATTTTAAATACCGAGTAATGGAGGGTACAATTTCTAGTGTCTAATAACTTAATGCCCGCAACTTAAATAATACATTTACGGATACTGCTCTCAATTTTCAAATCACACGCTTTGATTTAAAATCATTCTCGCGACATACACAGATGAAAATACTTGACATCGCAATCGAGTTCCTTCAAATCCAGCGCTGGATTATCCAATAGACATACTAAGCACGTGCTTAGGGCACCAGCAAATTAGGGAGCACCAATAAAATTCAAAAATGTATTAATTTGTATGTTTTTGCTTAATGCTTACCTAATAATTAAGAGCAGTGAATTTTCTACAGCCCCGTAAAATTTTGGGGCCTGGGAGACCTTTTAATTACTTTCCTTATATACTTAATGTATAAGGAAAGTATTGTGACGGGGTCGAAAATTCGAAATCGAGTTTTCGACGGGAGAGCATGTTTCAAGCATCCCTGATCACGAATCAAACATTTTTGAAGTGATGTCTCTGTGCGTGTGTGTGTGTGTGTGTGTGTGTGTGTGTGAAAATATGTGTGTGTGTGAAAGTATGTGAGTGTGTGTGTGTCAGTGAGCCTGTGGAGACGATAACTCACGAATGAATGGACCGATTCGAACCAAATTTTGTACAAAAATCACAATCCGTAAACACTGGAAGCCTATTGTTTTTATACGTAATCGAATGTTCAGAACCCCCCAAAATTTTCGAATAAAATTTTGAAAAAATCGTCAAAAAATCAAAACCACTAATAAAGTTACGCAAATAGACATTTCTTATGTAATTTTTCATTAGAAAACGATTGACATAAATTTTAGAACGCTAACATGAACTGTTCTCGAGATATTGCACATTTTTCAAAAAAATTATTAAAAAGTCATATAAAATGAAAAAAAAATATTTTCTATTGAGAAACATGTTCACTTTTCATATGTAATACCATGCGATAAATTGGATGACATCATTCTCGTGGATCTATCTCGTTCCATTCATGACAAAAGACACTTTGAGTAATACTTTTGTATTTGAACTCCAATAGTCATTTATCTGCTGTAAGAACAACTTATTTCTTCGTCCATAACGCTTGGCTAGATTTTGGCGACGAATTTGGCGGAATGTCGCCAACTTGGCGACTTTTTTAAATGTTGTCAAATTAGCAAAAATCTCGCCAAATGGATAAAAATGACGCTAAATCAATGAAAATGACGACTAATTGTCGAAAATTCAATATCTTGGAAGAAATATTAGTATCTACTATAAGAAAAACCTATTTTTTTACTGTAAAAGTAGTAAATTCATTACATTATATAAGGAAAGTCATGTGTTGCCCACATCAGATTTTTTTCTTTTTGCAATTTTGTTACTTTCAAAGAAACCGCAGGAAATGCATTAAAAATTATTAGTGTTATTTATTTATTTATTTATTAAATTTTTGTTAATAATATCATTCATCTTTTGCATTTTTTGGTGGCCTGTGAATCTGCTAATTTAAAATGTCTTCCTGGGTGTTTTCAGTCCCGTAGTGGTTGCCTCCTTCAATGGTGACTTTATTACACCTCATCAATATTAATATAACCAATTGGTCAGTATTACAATAAGTAGTAATATTATTCTCATAAAAATGCTTGTAGGGAGGGGGGAAGCTTTGTGCGAAATTTCGGAAGTCCGTTTAACGCCAGGGTGTATTTTTCAATTAGAATTTCATTATAGTTCTTTATAAATTATAATATAGCTAATTATGCTGCATTTGGAGCCCAAACCACAGCAACCCATAGATACTACGAATCTGTGATGGTCATTATCTATTGGGCGTATGTGATCTGCCGCCAGGGGGCTCCTAAATGACTGATATCTCCAAGAAATGAAACTAAAATATGTCAGTTTCAAGAGGTGAACTGATATTACCTAAACTGAAATAAATGAAATTAATCAGCTAACACGTGCCTTACAAAACCGCTTACATCTCTATCCACTGAAAGTGAACTACTGAAAATTATTTTGTTCAGATAATAGAAAAATTTTATTACGGAGAGATTTTTAAATAATTGGCTCTATAAATTTAATTATGTTATTATAATTAATTACTTTCCTTATATACATAATGTATAAGGAAAGTATTGTGACGGGGTCGAAAATTCGAATTCGAGTTTTCGACGGGAGAGCACGTTTCAAGCATCCCTGATCACGAATCAAACATTTTTGAAGTGATGTCTGTGTGTGTGTGTGTGTGTGTGAAAGTATGTGTGTGTGTGTGGAGACGATAACTGACGAACGAATGGACCGATTCGAACCAAATTTGGTACAAAAATCACAATCTGTAAATACTGGAAGCCTATTGTTTTTATACGCAATCGAATGTACAGAACCCCCTAAATTTTCGAATGAAATATTAAAAAAATAATCAAAATATCAAAACCAATAATAAAGTTACGTAAATAGACATTTATTATGTAATTTTTCATTAGAAAACGATTGCCATGAATTTTAGAACGCTAACATGAACCGTTCTCGAGATATTGCACATTTTTCAAAAAAATTATCAAAATGTCATATAAAATAGAAACAAAAATATTTCCTATTGAGAAACATGTTCACTTTTCATATATAATATCATGCGATAAATTGGGTGACATCATTCTCGTGGATCTAGCTCGTTCCATTCATGCAAAAAGATACTTTGAGTAATACTTTTGCATTTGAACGCCAATTTATCTGCTGTAAGAATAACTTATTTTTTCGTCCATAACGCTTAACGAGATTTTGGCGACGAAATTGGCGGAATGTCGCCAACTTGGCGACTTTTTGAAATGTTGCCAAATTAACGAAAATCACGCCAAATGGATAAAAATGACGATAAATCAATGAAAATGACGACTAATTGTCGAAAATTCAATATCTTGGAAAGGATATCTACTAGAAGGATCTACTGGAATAAAAACCTATTTATTTTATTGTGAAAGTAGTAAATTCATTTCATTATATAAGGAAAGTCATGTGTTGCCCACATCAGATTTTTTTTCTTTTTGCAATTTTGTTACTTTCAAAGAAACCGCAGGAAATGCATTAAAAATAATTAGTGTTATTTATTTATTTATTTATTAAATTTTTGTTAATAATATCATTCATCTTTAGCATTTTTTGTTGGCCTGTGAATCTGTTAATTTAAAATGTTGAAATATTCTCTTATCTCTCTATATGAAAAAAAAAAACTTGATGCAACGACTGATAAAATCCGTTTAAAATAAAGCTTTTCAAGGCTATCAAGGCTAGAGGAGGACCTATGTCTTCAAATGATTTGCAGTTTGGTATGACGATTTAGAATATACTGCCATGTGACTGTCGCCTCCTATTTTGATTAGAATCCGGTGACAATTTCTATTTGTTATACAATTTTTAAGCGAAAATATTTTTACGCTACTTTTGTAGTAAAATTTTATTTTCTTTGTTGTATCTTCAAAACCTAATCTTTCATCGTTGAAATGGCTGTTGCTATCTCAAAAGAAGTAATATTCAGATGGTTTAACTTTGTCAAAAACCTGTTGACAATTCAAAAACTTATTTTCAATAAATATGAAAGTGGGGAGTGTGTAAAATTTTAATTAAATGATTTCATCCCGAATGAATAATTTAGCAAGTAAAAAAGTGATCAGGAAAAATTTTAAAACTTGAAATAATATTTCGACGTTGATTTCGTATAGATATTAATTCTGCCATATCAGGTTCAAATTTTCCGTTTTCATATTTTAACAACGAAGGGTCATTGGTTATCATTTTAGCGCCAATCATCTGAACAGTAATTTATTAAGCCCTAAATAGATAACAGTTATTATTCCATAGATAATGATTATGCTAAAATTATAAAATGAAATATTTATGCGTACAGTTAATATGTACCAATAATATTTTATTGACATATCCTATATAAACAGTTTTTTCGTTTGATCAACAGTTTATTCCTCGTATGGGGATATGCCTGTAAAAAGCTAGCGCTTAAATTTTACAGAAATTTGCCATCCGTTCCAAACGAACTGTTATTCAATCTGCATGACTATGATCATCGCAAGGCCAAATCTCGTAAGAGACCCCGCGCTGTTCTAAACATCGATAATCGGAATTAAATGATCCCACCTCAAACATCTGATTTTAAAATAAAACTCGCGACTATTATTTTATAAAAAAAAAAAAAAAAAAAATATTCTAAACACTAAACTGCCAAAACGCTAGGTAACCCTTAGATCTGCATCAACCCCCCAAACTGCTTAAACTCTAAATGTGCAACAAACTGCCACACTAGGAGCTAGGATAAATAATAAAAAGTAGTAAATAAAAACCTCGAACCTCCAATTAGGGTCACTGAATTAATGTCACAGTTTGACGATAAGAACCACATATTGAAACTGGAGATTAAAGGCGCTTCGCGCCTGGTGCTCTGTCTTGTACGACACTACGTATGTCTATCAACAGTTTCAAACAGACTGAACACTTCAAGAAAAAAGATAACAGTTATTATTCCATAGATAATGATTATGCTAAAATTATAAAATGAAATATTTATGCGTACAGTTAATATGTACCAATAATATTTTATTGACATATCCTATATAAACAGTTTTTTCGTTTGATCAACAGTTTCAAACAGACTGAACACTTCAAGAACACTGTACCAAATAGAGTACAGTTAGTTAAAATAAGCAGAAGAATCCTACTCGGTATCAATGAGAAAAAACTTAAACAACGTAATTCAACATAAAGAAATAAACAAACTATTTTGAGGATGCATTTGTCATGATGAGTTTATAATTGAAACTCAGCACAACACTATTTTACTTTTTGCTAATTTGTACCTAAATCATATTTTTTGCTATGTGAAGAACTTCCTCAATATGCAGCTGGTCTCTTGGGAAAGATGTTTCACACACTTCATCATATGTCCTATGGCGAGTCGGACGGTCTGGGTTTTCAACATACTTCAGTGAGAGGTATAAACAAAAACACCGGATTTTTTTTAAGGGCCTTTTCTTTCTCCCTCCGAAAATTTTAAGGAACAATTCCGGAGACTGTTGCATAGAAGCATTTTAATAAAGCTATATAAAGGCACAGGCTTTGCCAAGATCATCGTTAAGGGATATTCGACAATCAAATGAGTAAGTTAATTTGCTATAGACCTTGGGGAGGAGGACTAATGTCATTTTTTCGGACAGGAAGAAAAATATCACCGTCACTGCCTAGGGGCATCAAAATTGTCTATACTTTGGGCCCTAAACAGCCTTAATCCGTCCCTGTTCAAATCTGAAAATTGTTGCTAACTCAGCGAATTTTCATACAAATTCAATCAAATTTCAGAACAAAACTCATAATGAAAATATAATACCAAATAATTAAAATATGATGGCATTGTGACGCGGTAAAATTCCACATACATACACAACTACCCTACCACTTACAATAATGTCCCCAGTTTGCTCTCTCTCTCAGAGATTATTAGTAGTAACAGCTAAAAAATTAAGTGAATTTATTTTAAATAAAAACACAGATTATTTTGTGGACACTAACATTTTATTAAAGAAACACATATATTACGTAACACTAATTATTAAAAACATTTCATAATTATACATCTACCCAATCTGTCTCCTGGGTGTTCTGCATTATCAACTATGTATATTACCTAAATTATTATTGATTAAATTTACCTGTGAGACCAGATTTGAGATAAAATTTAGCGGAGACAGTTTTATGTTCTTTATTTACGATGTCTGGGATGTTTAACAATAGCAGGAGACGTCACGACGCCAGTTTTTACAACACTTTGACCCGAGAGGTCAATTAGGCTATAAATTTGAGAGGCTACATATAGCCACGAGAATGGTTAAAAACGTTGACCAATTATGGAAGATGTCTGATCGCATTGCCCTAAGGTCGGCCAATCAGACCGACACGGGGGCGTTACAGACCGCAGGCAAAAGAGGCGGCAACAAAAGTTCTAAGTGATATTGAGAACTACTACTACAACAGATTTCACTATGACTTCGACGGCAATAACGAGTTTTCATAGTGAGATACAGTAGAGAATTATTCCGCAAGTTTTGCAAATAGAGTATTCCGTAGAGATTCCACAGAAATGTCCAATGTCCTGATGTACAGAACGTCAACGGCAGATACAAGATCAACTGCAGTACAATCAGCAGTACCACACCCAGAGTTGGTACTTGTACAATATACTATGATGTAAGAGTTGAGATCAATGTCCAAAAACATACTTGAATGTATGTGTTCCACAATTATTGTTGTAGGTCATCAATGCATTTTATGCATTTTTAATTAACTAGTCTCACATTCGCTCTCTCCGCCGCAATTAATATGAATAATTGCTGTAATTAATTTAATAAGTAATCTATGTTGTTAATAAATGATTTTATTTTGAAGTTAAAATGGTGCAATTAATTGTAGTATTGTGTTAATAAATATTCTATTCCAGGACTCGCACTAAATATTAATAAGGTGGGTTAACGCGTATTTCATGTTACAACACAATGCAATTAATTAAATTCAGTGAACTTCAATCTTCTTTTCTAAAATGTGCACCACATTACCTAAAGTCGGATTTGTGAATTTTAATTACTGGTGAGAGTTATGAATATAAATTTAAATCTGACATTTAATTGCATTACGATACAAAATAATTAAACACCATACCTTCTTTATTTTTTCAGGAAATGAGTGCACAGTCCTGCGAAATTTTCCCATACGTCCTTAGATGGTGATGTGCCAGGTATAGGCGAAGAGGAGAGCAAAACATACTGACTACTGGATTTCAGTGGGGTCCTTTTACGAAGAATTTGAGTCCAACAGGGGATTGCTTGTGAGGCAAACGCCCGCTGGTGTTTAACTCACTGAGGATTTACTGTTCATCTCCGGGTAGATCGTTACGCGAGATGTACTCGACTGCCGTTGCTCATTTGTGTGGGATCCAGCTGATCACGTACGGTTGAATACCATTTACCATTGCAGTCTACACATTTGTCACGGTTTAGCTGTGTTATATAGGGTCCAAACAGGTGTCCCAGCAGTACGCCGCCTATTTCCAGAGTTGTATATCCCTGCGTGGAGAAAGGGATTGACTCACAGCTGTTTCGATGACCACCACAACCTGATGAGAGTTATCAATGAAAGTCTGTTTCCACTCCCGCTCAGTTGGCGTGGAATTGCCATAGGACGGCATTGATGTAAATATACAAGTCTGGATCAGATCTCTACTTTTGTAGATATTGCTCAACAATAGTTCATAACAAGACCCTGTTCCTTTCTGTAGCTATTGGACTACCATTGCATAATAACAGTGGATACAAGTTTTGCAAATGCATGGCAAAATGCATGACTTTTTTTTTCAGACTTCGATCTGCTGCCGGAGAAAGTGGTGAATAAAGATATCCTTCCTCTAGTAGGAGAAAAATTGGATTTAAATTAAATTTAGGAATCTGTTCTATGCCCTTTTCGCGAAGGGCCCAACAAATGGGTGCGAAACTTTTGCCTCCGTTCATTTTGTGGGAGAATCGGATGGGACTATTTACCGAACTATTCATTTGTCGTTGGGATGTTGCTCATTTTGCATATTTACATATTATCCTCAAAGTCCTTCCCCAAGTGCTAGTAGGTTTCGTCTGTATCCCGAAATGACTTAATATCTGAGAGGAGCCATAATTTTTACGAGATTTGTTGTCTCGATTTTGACATTTATCTCGATATCCCGTTGTTACTTTCCTTATATACATAATGTATAAGGAAAGTATTGTGACGGGGTCGAAAATTCGAATTCGAGTTTTCGACGGGAGAGCACGTTTCAAGTATCCCTTAACACGAATCAAACATTTTTGAAGTGATGTCTGTGCGTGTGTGTGTGTGAAAGTATGTGTGTGTGTGTGTGTCAGTGGGTCTGTGGAGACGATACCTGACGAACTAATGGACCGATTTGAACCAAATTTGGTACAAAAATCACAATCCATAAACACTGGAAGCCTATTGCTTTTATACGCAATCGAATGTTCAGAACCCCCCTAAATTTTCGAATGAAATTTTGAAAAAATCGTCAAAAAGCAAAACCACTAATAAAGTTACGCAAATAGACATTTCTTATGTAATTTTTCATTAGAAAACGATTGACATAAATTTTAGAACGCTAACACGAACCGTTCTCGAGATAATGTACATTTTTCACAAAAAATATCAAAAAGTCATATAAAATTTAAAAAAATATTTCTTATTGATAAACATGTTCGCTTTTCATATGTAATACCATGCGATAAACTGGGTGACATCATTCTCGTGGATCTAGCTCGTTCCTTTCATGAAAAAATATACTCTGAGTAATACTTTTGTATTTGAATGCCAATAGTCATTTATCTGCTGTAAGAATAACTTATTTCTTAGTGCATAATGCTTGGCGAGATTTTGGCGACGTATTTGGCGGAATGTCGCCAAGTTGGCGACTTTTTGAAATGTTGCCAAATTAACGAAAATCTCGCCAAATGGATAAAAATGACGCTAAATCAATGAAAATGACGACTCATTGTCGAAAATTCAATGTCTTGGAAAGAATATTAGCATCTACTATCAGAAAAACCTATTTTTTACTGTAAAAGTAGTAAATTCATTACATTATATAAGGAAAGTCATGTGCTGCCCACATCAGATTTTTTAATTTTATGACCGCTCTCTTATGACATTCATTGCTCGGCGCTGACTGTATCATTTCATATATGTGAGGAGTCATTTCGCTAGTAATTAAAATCTGCATCATACACTACGTTGAGTTATATACGTACGTTGAGTTATATAACTCCCCTCCCCTTTTATTATGGTTTAAGACGGATAGAACGAAAGTGTTTACACATAGTATAACATTGTATTATGCTTCGTAACATACATCTTTTGAATACGCACACTTAGAAAACCCAAAATTGTAAATGTACTTGGTGCGGTCAACTATGTCTTCTAGACCAGTGCATCGCAGCCTTTCTGAAACTGCGGCCTGGTAAATTATTTTTGTACAACACGAGGGCATAACATCCAACAAATTTACTTGTAAATACATTCCTATTTTTATTTTAAGTTCATACATTGAATAAGTATTAATAATTAATCATGGCATAAACATAAAGTGTATTAGTACATATATGTATACAGTGTCACATATTGACAAATATAAAATTACATGTAATTAAGGTATCAATCCCTGGACTGATAAAATCGTGTAGCATATTGTAATTTTCTCAGGCCAACAACATTAAATTAATTTGTTCTGATTTTCATTGACATTTCCCATTCTAATCAGCAAAAAATTATAATATTATTTAGTACAAAAGGGATTATTGTATTACTATATTGATTTTATTGATGTTGGTTTGAAAACAAACGGTATTGAGACAGAAAAATATTTATCCATTGCAATTTACCACAGAAGTCAGTTGAGTAGTTTCTTATTACTTTCCATATATACATAATGTATAAGGACAGTATTGTGACGGGGTCAAAAATTCGAATTCGAGTTTTCGACGGGAGAGCACGTTTCAAGCATGATTGATCACGAATAAAATATTTTTGAAGTGATATCCGTGTGTGTGTGTGTGTGTGTGTGTCAGTGAGACTGTGGAGACGATAACTGACGAACGAATGGACCGATTCTAACGAAATTTGGTACAAAAATCACAATCCGTAAACACTGGAAGCCTATTGTTTTTATACACAATCTGTTCAGAATCCCTCTAAATTTTCGAGTGAAATTTTGAAAAAATCGTCAAAAAATCAAAACCGCTAATAAAGTTACGCAAATAGACATTTCTTATGTAATGTTTTATCATTTGAAAACAATTGACATAAATTTTAGAACGCTAACATGAACCGTTCTCGAGATATTGTACATTTTTAAAAAAAAATTATCAAAAAGTCATATAAAATTAAAAAAAATATATTTCCTATTGAGGAACATGTTCACTTTTCATATGTAATACCATGCGACTAAACAAGTTGGACTAAACAAGTTTAGACTAAACAAGTTTAGACTAAACAAGTTGGTGACATCATTCTCGTGGATATAGCTCGTCTCATTCATGAAAAAGATACTTTGTGTAATACTTTTGTATTTGAACGCCAATAGTCATTTATCTGCTGCAAGAGTAATTTATTTCTTCTCCCATAACGCTTGAAAAGATTTTGGAGTCAAATTTGGTGGAATATCGCCAACTTAGCGACTTTTTTAAATGTTGCTAAATTAGCGAAAAACTCGCCAAATGGATAAAAAGGGCGCTAAATCAATGACGACTCATTGATGATGACGACAAAGAGAATGACGACTCAATGACGAAAATTCAATATCTTGGAAAGAATATGCATAACTACTATAAAAATTATTTTTTTTTTTTACTGTAAAAGTAGAAAATTCATTGCATTATATAAGGAAAGTCATGTGCTTTCCACATGAGATTTTTCATATTAAAATTGGCATGTGGCTTTGTTAAGGACATTTGCTAAACAGATGTAATTTAGGCATCCTGGTTCTGAGATTTTTGACGTATTTACGAAAATTATTCTCCTTGAAATATTTCCACTATGAAATATTTATTTATAAAATTGCTTATAAAATTAAACGATAAATTCTAGTAGAATCTCTCGCGGCTGGATAGAATTTATTCCAGCGCCCTGCACCATGCCGCGGCCGGGCGATTACTAAACATTGCTTTAGACTAAACAACTGCCAAACTGTCAGTGAATCTCAGGTAGCGAACAGGCATATACTCGTGTATATAGCAAAGTATAAAATTATAGCAAACTTATATAATTATTCTATATAGAATTGTAATAACCTAAAAATGCAAATTTCCATGTATTTAAATATATATATGTGATGGAGTTACCATATGGATGCGGTTCAAACATCGACAGGAAGATGTTTCTGATAGTGAAAAGATGACAAAACTGCAATAATATTTTCTGTCACTATGAAACTAATTTGAGTGAAAGTGCTAAAACATAAAATAACTAAAAATTTCATTTGAAATAAATAATAACACCAAGCTGTCCTTTTTTGTGTCCTATAGTTCCTGTTTATCATATTTCACGGTCATACAATACATATATTTCTCGCACAAATACATGAACAGACTCTCTCACACACACACAAACAAACATCTTCACTTTTAAGTACAACTAAAGCACAAGAAAATTTCGTGGAAGAAATCCCAGTATGATTTCATTTAAAATCAAGTCATAGTTTTACCTTTGAAAAACATGTAATTTACTTTGTTTTATCAAGACAAATATTTAGAGACGACTTTAACTCCTTCCATTTTCCATTCCATTACACTTTAAGAGCACTCATAAATACAAATATACCTGTTATATATCTATATATTTGATGACTCTAATCTCAATTCCTGTTCGATGGGGAAAACCCATATATTTGTTCTATCTATATAACTTCAAACGAGGTCATTTGTACCAGAAGATGAAATATTTGACACACGGAAGATAACTCTATAACAATGGAGAGCCAGAGAGAGCCATTCGAGGCTAGACTCGTGCAAAATGTCCGAACCATTTACGAGATATGACGCCATATGTTTCTCTATAACTGTACGTTCTATAAGAATAAATGGGATCCCGGATATCTATATATCAAAAGAAAGAATCATGATGTCTTTGATGAAGATTCAAGAGCAGTTTTATCTTCTTCCAGACAAATGATAAAAAAAAGAACCGTTACCTTAAAAAAATTATCTGTAAAATAATTTTGATATTTGCAATTATAGTTATTACAGTATAATTATTTACAATTGAAATTTTTTATGAAAAGTAAAGCATTAAAATTAATTGTATTGACATAAATGCAAAAAGTTTATATTACAGGAATTTGCACATAATTGTGAATTTTAAGTTTATTTATATTATTTAAGCCTTACGAAGACGGGATATATAAAGAAAGGATATATATATATATATATATATATATAATATATGAAGAAGATATATACAGTCGTCGAACGTGAAATTCAAACACCATGAAGGAATGCACGTAATCATATGCAAATATAGCCATATGCACGTAGCCATATTCAAATATAGCCATATGCACGTAGCCATATTCAAATATAGCCATATGCGCATAGCCACATGCAGAACCGGTAGAAGATAGAGTCATATGCAAATGAATACATTTTCGTACGTATCGGGTCACATATGACACTCAGTTTCGGGTGATAAAGACCAACAGACGGCTCGTTCCGTAAATGCTATCAGCGACGATTTGCAGCAGCCGAACTTTCGGAAAAGTAAAGAAGCGATACCTCGAAGTCGTCAGCGATCGGTATACCAGCAGTTAACGGCTGGGGAACGAGACCGTATCCTGGAGTTGCATGACGTAGGTTTATCGATGCGTGCAATTGCCACGAGTGTTGGGTCCGACGTGAGAACCATCCAGCTATGTGTGACACGATGGACGCAGGAACCTCAGAGAACACGCTGAAGAGGGAGTGGATCGAACAGGAGCACGACAGAGCACATGAACCGGCAGATTCGCAGAACGGCTTGTTGAGACACTTTCGCAACAGCAAGTGAGGTCCGAAACATCCTGCTACAATCAACGGTTGTACCTGTGTGGACCCAAATTATTCACAGCAGGTTGCATGAAGTACAGCTACATGGGTGCTAGCCACTGGGGTGTCATTAAGCGTTCTACACAGGGATGCACGTCGGGCGTTACGTGGTCGTCTTCGCAACTGGACCAATGAATGGCGTCGGGTATTGTTTAAGGATGAATCTCGCTTCTGTCAGTAGAGGGAAGGCAACGGTGGACGAATATGGAGGCTTATCGGGGAACGCCACTTGCCAACCCGTATTACCGAGGGTCACGTTACCGAGCGTGATTTGGAGCAGTATCCTGTTCTATCAGCGGACAGCTCTGGTGCACATTGCAGTTAATCTAACACCGGAAAGATAAGTCACACAAGTTGTGATGCCTGTGGTTCGGCTACTGGTGCAGCCATCCCCGGCGCGGTCTTCTAGCAAGATGATGCCACACCGCACACTGCATGTCAAAATGCGACAGTCTGAACGTATATCCAATCCTATCCTGTCCGGCAGCCTCGTATGATGTCTCTCTCATTGAACACATGTGGGCCCTCATCGGGCATCTGGTGCACCGGGGACCACCGGTATATACCGTAGACGAACTGCTTGCCACAGTGGACAGTGCTTGACAAGTATTACCTCAGACAACCATTAATAGTCTCACCGATAGAATGTATTGCAGTTTAGTGGCCTATATAACTGCATTCTTTATTAGATATACAGGTATATTTTGCATATCTTTGTTTGTTCTTATAATCATTTGCATATGAATCGGTACTGTGATTTGTATAAGGCTACGTGCATTCGTTCATGGTGCTGCAATTTTACTTTTGACGAGTGTAAATGCATTAAACAGCTTAATGCATTATATTTATACTGCAGGAGAATAATACTACAGGAGTTTGCACACAATTGTGAATTTTAATTTCTTTATATTATATAAATCTTCCGGACGAACGAATATATGTATACTATTTGTGATGGTTGCAGTAAAAGGGTCCAGTTTTCGGTAATCATCATTCTAAGAACTCGTGATTTATAGCCATTATACCGACAACTGTATCTCTTTAATATTAAGTGGATTTAGGTTGTCGCATGCTTCTCACATATTGGATATGTTTCCATTATGTCCCGTGTGCTGCCAATTTCCGAAACTTTTATTTTGTCTACAAACCGGGAATGGACAACGAACCGTTTTTTTAAAGAAAGTAAAACATGATTTAAACTAACAAAACACAAAACAAAAATATATTTTAAACAAATATGTATTAAACAAGCCATCATTTATGTCAACCAAAAAGCTTTCAAGCTAATTTTCTCTGCTTTTAATTTTTAACTTTTGCAAAATTTGTTAGATGAGCTGTAATTATTGTTAAAACATGTGATTTAGATTTTTAGAATCAGTGAGAAAATTAGTATGTAACATTGAATAAATTAACACTCGATTTTGAAATTTACTTCAACTAAATTATTTTCCAGTAAATTATCACGTATATTCTAGGTCAAGTCTATGTAAATAAAATTGAAAATATGTCTGTTTACTTATTTGCTTGTTTGCGTGTTTGTGCATGTGTATGAGTGTTGTTGTTGAGACCCAAACCATCCAACCTACCAGAGAGGTGTAAGGTAACTGTTTGGACGGTCGGTAAGTGCCACCCAATTTAGACCGGAACCCAGTGGGGGAGGCATCCACAGGGACCGTATCCTCCTTCCCCTACCATCAACCTCTCGGAAGGACTTACGGACCCACATGTTTAACGTGATCGTACTCCGCGTGAACACGGCGGCAGTTTTGGCAGTGGCTGGAATCGAACCCGGGCCAACCGAGTGCAACTCCAGCGCGCTAACCACTGGGCTACCGCGCCCCCATGTGTGTGAGTGTTGTTGTTGGTGAGACCCAGACCGTCCGATCTACCAGACAGGTGTAAGGTAACTGTTTGGACAGCCGGGAAGCATGTGTGTGAGTGTTGTTGTTGATTGAAACCCAGACCGTCCGACCTACCAGAAAGGTGTAAGGTAACTATGTGTGTGAGTGTTGATTGTTGAAACCCAGACCGTCCGACCTACCAGAAAGGTGTAAGGTAACTGTTTGGACGGTCGGGAAGTATGTGTGTGAGTGTGTATTTATTTATCTCATCATCACGAGAGAATGACTGGAAATTTAGGAGTAGATTTGGAATAGCACCAAATAAAATTTAGTTCGAGTTTCGAATTTCTAGGACCAGGGGTTCTGGAGGAATTAATACACAAGGAAGATCAATCTTGCATAAAACATTGATTATGAACCACTTTCCAACTGAAATACAATTTTATTTAAATGTCTCTAAAATACGATACATTCAGGACTCATATTTTTTAATTTATCGCAGTACTACAACAATTTATTATACTTGAAAACTTGAAACTTCATCAAAAAAGGAAATGCTTTATATAAATCGTCTGCTTCTCTATATAAAATCATTGAGTATTTCATTCATATCACTTATATTCCAGACTCCAGAGCTACATAATTTTGTGTGAAAATAAATTTAGCGATTCTTGTACAACTCATCTTACAATTGCTTGATTTGTTTACATTCTGCATGGTATAGAAATTAGGCTTCGCTGTAGGAATAATCAAAGTTTAGTGATCATTTAAAATCAAAAATAGTGTAATTGCATTAGCACATAATTTATATACACAGCTAATAAGCAAGTTTAAAGAGGTTTTATGACAGATTCAACACTAAATATGAATTTAATTATAACGATTTTAACACAGGGGAAAAATGGATGACATATATCATTTCGAATTGAGTCATGTGATATATTCATATCATATAAGTATAATTATTATTTAATAATTTATTTTAAAAAACTGCCTAACATATTTCGCTGCTTATTTTTTTACATATTTTATGTAAGAATTTGATTATTTCTTCAAACTTTCAAAACCATTTGGGAATTTTAACTCCGCTTGAAAAATGTTTAAAGAATTATGTCTCATAAGATTCAATGTATTTCATTTTTTCAACCGACTTAAATCCGCAACTAATTGTTTGATATTATTCATTTTCATTCTCATATGTCCCTCAGACCGTTTCAACAACATACTAAAATTTCGTTTTAACAAATGTCACTTTTATGGCAGTTATCGTGTGAACGGAACGGACATACTGACAGGCAGAATGAATGAACAAAGTCATAAACACTTTTCAACTATGTTCGAAAGTGTTAAAAATGCACTATTAAACCTTCCATTGATTTAGAATTATGAAAAATATATTTGTCCCGCAAAATTATTTGAAAAAAAAATAATGTCACATTGCTAAGAAACGGAATTAAGCCCTATGAATTTATATTTGAAGAAAAATTCATGTTGCTAAGATAAAGGTATGGAACCCAGTGAGTTAATGCATGTAAATTTTATTTGATGTAAATAATAAAGAAATGTATATAAAAATATTTTTCAGAATTGCTTTTTTGCTTGTATTATATCCATTAAGGCCTTCGGGTTTAAAGATTATGAGATTACTTGTATTTATGTCAACCGTTTTACATCAACCGTTTTATTTTGGTTGTTGTTGTTGAGACTCAGACCGTCCGACCTACCAGAAAGGTGTAAGGTAACTGTTTAGACGGCCAGGAAGTGCCACCCAATTTAGACCGGAACCCAGTGGGGGAGGCATCCACAGGGACCGTACCCTCCTTCCCCAACCACCAACCTCTCGGAAGGACTTACGGACCCACATGTTTAACGTGATCGTACTCCGCGTGAACACGGCGGCAGTTTTGGCAGTGGCTGGAATCGAACCCGGGCCTACCGAGTGCAACTCCAGCGCGCTAACCAATGAGCTACCGCGCCCCCGTTTTATGTTGGTGAAATATTTTTCAAATCCACATATAGTACTACGGATATATCTTCTAATACACTGGTAAAATCTTCTAAAAGGTAGGTATACTTCTGGTAAAATCTTCTAATTTACAAAAATATAAATAGTACTAGTACATATTTTTATTCACGAGATTATAATTAGCGCGGGCATATTTTCTAATACAATTTTAACTCTTTCATTTTGGCATATATTGATTAATTTTTATATTTTCTGTGAATTTGTTTAGAAACAGGATCAGGCTGTTGTTTTCTTCAGATCTGCCAGTGAAGATAATATTGTATAATGTAAACAGAGATTCTTAAACTGCATTTCAGGAGCATAATTTAAATACTTTATTAGAATGTTTCGAACAACATTGTCATTTAGAATAATACTATAGGAATGTGCACATGATTGTGAATTTTAAGTTTCTTTATATTGCGTGTTCCATATGAAGAGCAGGTATACTGTTGTAAAAAATATATTTATCCTGGGTTATGGATGTTTGATCATATATTTATAAGAACCAATCTCCTCAAAACTATTAAAAATACAAGTATACATTATATTATTGACTTTGAAAACGTAATATATTTTTAAATCCTTCTATTGAACACATTTCAAACAGGGCCCTCATATTTCTTTTATACTATCTCTCCCAAAAGTTATTTTTCTTTTAGGATCATATGATCTCCTGAGAAATAAGAATAGCATTTTTCCACCAGCTGTTCATGTGTCATCGGAGAAATGCAAAATTTCGATTTTTCCATCTCAATTTTCTGAAGTGCTTCTGAACAAGATAACAAAGAATAGATGTCTAGAAATCATTCCGGTATTGATTGCGTTCGCCCCCAGTTCCTCAAACGTATTCCGATTCCTAGAATCACGTGTTCGAATAGAAATATTGAACTATCAATATTCGGCAACAGATTTGCTTTATGGCGTTCTTGAAGATGGAATTTTAACAGTTATTGGCCAATCGTTGCATCGTCGAAACATCAGTGCTTCTTTATATTTTTCTTAAAAATATTTTTAAACATAAATGTCTTAAGTGTTAGATACCGATTTTTATATTTCCTTCAATACGTGGTAATGTATAGGGAAATGATTAGAATAATGTCAAAAATAGAGTTTTCGACGGAGCTACACATTTTGGGGTCCTTAGAACACGAAACAGCTAGTTTTAGCGTGACATCTATGTGCGTGACTGTGTATGTGTCTGTTAGTGCAATGTATGTATCCACTTTAACCTTTTCCTTACGGCGGTACAACAGATGTACCACTGAAAATCTCTTCTTCCAGAACGGAGCTGGTTCAACTACTGTACCAGTCTTTTTCATCCCTATTTTTCTGGGAAAGTGGGGAAAGCGCCGATTGTACCCAGTTGAGTGCCTTGAAGAATGCATACAGCCCTTCCTCAACTTTCTCCTGATTGAAGGGAGAACGAGTTACGAACAAAAGACAAGGTCATTGAAGGCGTTTATTTAGAGAGGTGGTATTTTCAGTTATTTTGCCGTTCTGGAGTTGAAAAAATGGATTCTTGGAGCCGAAACGTAAAGGTGAACTCAGAAACTAATTAGCTCTATTTCTTGAAATGTCACAGGTAAGTCACTTGGTGATGATCCTGGTGCTGATAATATTTTGGTACAATTTGGGATAAAATGACCTGCTTTATTGTAAAATGGCCCGCAAAAGTCATCTTTTTCCTCTCCAGTTGAAAATTAATAGACTAAATTTCACAAAATTTCGTATATAAGTTACTTGTCGGTTACCCTGGTGCTAATAAGATTTTTGGACGATTCGGGAATACAGTAAGTTTTTTTTTTCAAAATGACCATTTAAAATCTAAATAATCTAATCTCTAAAATTGACAATACAAATCTACGTATGTTCAAATGTATCAATTACCTGCTTGTGTCGCACGTAATTTTCGACTGTAAAAAGAATAAATTTACTCTAGGATTAGCCGTTTTCGAGATATTTCAGTTTTCTGCATTTTTACTACCACGCTTTTGAAAATACGTGCAGTTACCGAATGAAAACGATAATTGAATTAAAAGTGAAAATTCACTGTAATTGCAAATGCGTATGCGTGTTATTTTTTGCAATAAAACTCAATGTAATGCTTTATTAAAGAAATAAAGATAATATGAATTAAATTCAGTAGGGAAAGTCACATGCTGCCCACATCGGCATATGACTTACATATACATATATATACATAGTCCTATACTGATTACTATTTTTGAACGTCTTCATACAAATTATTTTTCGTT
The DNA here is from genome assembly GCA_951213105.1 of Amaurobius ferox. Taxonomy (NCBI): domain Eukaryota; kingdom Metazoa; phylum Arthropoda; class Arachnida; order Araneae; family Amaurobiidae; genus Amaurobius; species Amaurobius ferox. Next base: position 44,777,743 of record OX578153.1, on the reverse strand, counting down.
CAAATATATTCATTCCGGTGTCTACTCGCTTTGACGAAGAGATGTAATATGCTCTGTCGAATGTTCTCCCGCGAATATGCCGACTCCCACGTGGTGGCTGTGCCTGTGACTTTATATTTCTGATTTTTATATTTCTGGTTTATACTTCACTTGGTTTTTATTATTTCTCCTTCCACTAGCCAGTAGACAGCTCCAATGGTGTCCATAATTAAATACTATCACCATTGTCAGAAACTGGCTATTCTATTGGTTTTAATTCGAATTGTATGGCTGTCCTGACGAGAATACAATTTCGAACTAACCTCCATTTTTTGCGTAGTTCAATTGATTGTTCTCCATGTCTCGATCTATAATCTTGAACTAATTATTATTGCCTTTTCTCATCTTTTGGCGTGCTTGCTTTTTCATTATATATTTATATATATATATATATATATATATATATATATATTTAAATCTATATACCTTTAGAATTGTGATTTTTGTATACAAATATTTCCCTCATCCCATTACCATTAAAGTGATAAGTTACCTTCTATTTTCATCCTTAGTCGTGTTCTATATTTCCTTATTTGTAACAGATATAGAGACCGGTTTTTTGATACTTACCGTCGTTTATGCATACTTTTCGATTAAAAAATCCCAATTTTTATTTATATAGATGTATATATATATATGTATATATATATATATATATATATATATATATATATATATATATATATATATATATATATATATATATATATATATGTGTGTGTGTGTATGTGTGTGTGTGTGTGTATCTTAATGTATTATGATGCCTGTAGTCTCTGTTGGAATAATTATAGTGATGTACTATTGCTCTATCTGAACCAGGCATGTGTTTGGTTTAGTTAGAATTAAATACTCAGACCTGAGGAGGAATTTATTCTGAATAATCATCAAATTTGGGCTGGTGCTGTTTTCTTCTCTTATCGGCGTTATGGTCGATGTTATTCTATGATGATGTTAATATTAATTGAATTTTTTGCTATTACATATTTCTAATATATATATATATATATATATATATATATATATATATATATACATATATATATATATATATATATATATATATATACATATATATATATATATATATATATATATATATATACATTTATTTAGACATTAAGTTTTTCTAATTGCAAGATATAGTTATCATTCTGTGAAAAGTGCACTATGTTTGCATTTAGCCGCCAATTTTTCTATTGCATTTAGCATACTTAATTATCTAGGGCAGATATAAACTTAATTAATGAGAGAGAGATTATTTATTGCAGAAATTATGTAACTTATTTATTGTTTATGATATTAATGTTTGCATAAATTGAACAGATAAAACAAATAAATGATTTTATTCAAATTGGTAGGTTTCAAATTAAAAAACTATTTTAAAAAGTAGCTTCTTTCACGAATGGAACGAACTAGATCAACAACAATGATGTTAACAAATTTGTCGTATAATAATACGTATGTACAGGGAACATATTTCACGAAAGTTAACACTTTTTTAACTTTATTGAATGTTTTCTTTTAAATTTATTAGAAAATTACATTATATCACAAAAACGTATCTACAGTTCATGTTATTCATATTTTAATGAAAAATTACTTAAGAAATGGTTTTTATATAACATTATTGGAAGTTAAGATTGTTATAAGATTTTTATAATAGCTCATTCGAAATTTAGGGGCTCCTTCGAACATCCAATTGCTTATAAAATTAATAGACTTCAAGTTTTCACTGATTTTTATAACCGTACCAAATTGCGTTCCATTTTTTCCTGAATTATCCAATTCACAGACTCACGGACACCCACATTAACATATATACATAAACACACTAGCATCCATCCACACACTCACATAGGTACACACACATACATCACTTTAAAAACGTTCAATTCGAGTTCGGAGATGCTTGAAACAGGCTCTACCCTCGAAAACTCGAATTCAAATTTTCGACCCCGTCACTATGCTTTTTCTGTTCACATTATATTATGTACTAGCAGCATACCCGTTCTTCGTACGGAGTATATAATATAAAGAAACTTGAAATTCAGAATCATGCCCAAATTCTTATAGTATACTAAATGACATGTTTAATCAAAATATTCTGTTAAAATATTTAATATAATGCTCCTAAAAAGAAGTTTAAGAATCTCTGTTCTCGCTATATAAAATTATCTTCATCGACATATCTGAAGAATAAAACATCTTGGACCCCTTATGTAAGCAAATATAAAAAAAATATGGAATTGAATCAATATATGCAAAATAAAAGCGTTAAAATTGTATGGGACCCGTACTAATTATATACGCGGATATTAGAAAATATAACCTGTATTAGTAGATTACATGTATAAATTGAAAATACCAATAAACCCGTAATCTTTAAATCTGAAGACAGTCATTTATTCCAATATATGTCAAAATTAAAGTGCTAAAATTATATGGGAAGATATACACGTACTACTTATAATGTCCGATTATTAGTAGAAGATTGCCCGTTTTGTAATATGAGTCACAAATGTTTTTTGGTAAAATACAACAGACGACGTAATAAATTGAATATATAATTAATCCCCTTAATCTTCATACCAGAAGACTGTACTTGATTCCAATATATATGCCAATATATGTCAAAATATATGCCAATATACCTGTACTACTTATATTCTCGTAGGTTAGAAGATATACCCGTGCATTCCTAGAAGATTACTCGTACAACGTACAATATGCGTGTGTCAGCAATTTTTGCCGCAATAAAACAATGGCGTAATAACTTAAAAATATCAATAATCCCTGAATCAATAATTCCGGAAAATATCAATAATAATAATATTTAAACCTGAAGAGTATAATTGATATTATCCAGTCCAAAATGAAATGGCAATGAAATTTATTTTATATACATATCTTCATTATTCAAATCGCAAAGGATTTAATAAAAATCGTCTGCCGCATAAACACATTGTATTTAAATCCGTTGCTAAGCGACATGATATCATTCGCTTCAAATAAATTGGTAGAAAAAATATCGTCTAAATAGTTATATTTCTATGGAACATTTGGCGACAGTTTCGTCAAATTAGCGACATTTTAAAAAATCGCCAAATTTATCGCCAAGTGGGACTATAGAACTGACAGTTCCACTTTGCGACAAATTGACGAAATATCATCACAATACTATCCCCTAACAAAAAACAATTAATATCATTTATGTAACGCAATTTTATCAATTTCAAGATATTTTTATAGATTTGAAAACATTTTATCAATTTGGTGACATTTTAAAAATTCGCTAAATGTATTACTAAGTAGGATGGTTGGTCTGACAGAGAAATGCTAACCAAACATCATTTCAGTACTCTCTTCTAACAAAACAAAAAAAAAATTTCATTGATATGTAGAAGACCCAAGCCACACGACCAACCCGAAGGTTTATGGCAGCTGTTTGTGTGTCATTTATATCAATTTGGCGAAATTTCCGTCAATTTGGCAAAGTTTAGGAAAAGTTGTCAAATTAGCGATATCCCTCCAAATTCGTAGCTTTGAATTTGCAGATCTGAATGAAACATTCTTATCCCGTTTTAATATACTAAATGAAAACACTACAATTGTATTAGAAGATATACCCGCTCTACTCTTTTTCTGTTTCAACAATCGGCTATATGAATTTATTGGCTAAACACAATATATGAGTTTAGTAGCTAAATACGATATAAGCTTGAAAACTCTTTGCCAAAATAAATGAAATTGATGTACGCAGTCAGCAATTAATATAATTAAAAGAAAAATCAAACCGTCCATTCATAAGATATACTTTTATATCCATTTATCCATTTATTTATTATTTAAATCGAAAAAAAATAATAAAAACATTAACAAACACATTTAATTTAATTGCGATGCCGAGCAACATGATATATCCTCCTAAAATGTTAAAATTTATTAACCACTAACAGCACACCCGTTATTCGTACGGAGTGTATAATTTAAAGAAACTTAAAGTTCGCAATCATGTGCAAATTCTGTTAAAATATTAAATTTATTGTTCCTAAAGAGAAGTTTAAGAATATATGTTCTCACTATGCAAAATTATCTTCACGATCAGATCTGAAGAATAAAACATCCTGCCCCCTTTTGTAAGCAAATTTACATAAGAAAAAATAGGAATTGAATGAATATATGCAACCCCGTACTAATTATATTGTCGCAGATCAGAAAATATGGCAATGTGTTAGTAGAAGATTAACCGTATTACAATATGCGTCTAAAAAATATTTGCCAAAATAAAAGAGATGACGTAATAAATTGAAAACATCAATAATATCCGTAGTCTTTATACCAGAAGGTCGTAATTGATTCCAATATATGACAATATATATCAAAAGATATGTCAATATACCTGTACTACTTATATTCTCGTAGATTAAAAGATATACACGTGTATTTGTAGAAGATTCGTACAACATACAATATATGAGTTTAAACAATTTTTGTCATAATAAAATAATTGCATAATAACTTGAAAATATCAATAATCCTTGAATCAATAATCCCCGAAAGTATAAATAATAATAATTTTTAAACCTGAAGAACGTAATTGATATTATCCAGTCAAAAATGCTATAAGAAAAATCAAATCGTTCTTTTCTAAAATATATTTTTATATCCATTTATTTATTATTCAAATCGAAAAAATAATTATTAAAATTAACAGACAGATTTAATTTAATTGCGTTTCTGAGTAACATGATATAAGATAGAATCTTATAACATGTTAAATATGTCATGTCTTATAACATAAACTGCGAAATTAAATAACGATTTTGATTTCTCTATACTTCTCATTGTTCCGTAAAAGCTTGTTTTAAATAAACCATGAACCATGGAGATAGATTTCCCCTTTAAATCATGTTTCAAACAATTCATGTTTTCAGAAAGTGACTAATTAACGCAAAAAATCTCCCATCAAACTCAGAGATTAAATTTTAATTCACTTTCAAACGATTTTCAAGCTTTTCGTTTGGATAAACCACGGAGTTAGGGAGTAGAACTCCTAGGAAAAAGTTCCATTTTTCATTAATATCTCAACAACCCCAGGTCTTAGAAACTCGAAACTTGGACAAAATTTATGGGGGTATATTTCAAGGCTATTCACCAAATTTCATTAAATTCGGTTCAGCCGTTTTTCCGTGATGATGAGACAAACGAAAATTTCGTTTTTTACTAATATCTCGAGAACCACTGATCGTAGAAACTCAAAATACGGATATAATTTTAAGTGGGGCTATTTCTGGGCTACCCACAAAATTTCATCAAATTCGGTTCAGCCGTTCTCCCGTGATGGTGTGACAAACAGACAGACAGACAGACAGACAGACAGACAGACAGACAGACAGACAGACAGACAGACAGATTTTCATTTTTATTTATATAGATGTAATAAAAGAAATAAATACACTCAATTCCATTTATGATTTACATTTCTAAAACTTCAAGCGTTATTTAAGATCCGAAAAACTGAATAAAAATAGTCCGATGTATTAACACAGCTAGCCTAAACAATCTATATAAATAAAAATGAAAATCTGTCTGTCTGTCTGTCTGTCTGTCTGTTTGTCACACCATCACGGGAGAACGGCTGAACCGAATTTGATGAAATTTTGTGGGTAGCCCAGAAATAGCCCCACTTAAAATTATATCCGTGTTTTGAGTTTCTACGACCAGTGGTTCTCGAGATATTAGTAAAAAACTAAATTTTCGTTTGTCTCATCATCACGGAAAAACGGCTGAACCGAATTTAATGAAATTTGGTGAATAGCCTTGAAATATCCCCCCATAAATTTTGTCCAAGTTTCGAGTTTCTAAGACCTGGGGTTGTCGAGATATGAATGAACAAGAAAGATCAATCATGCATAAGCATTGATTATGAAACACTTTCCAACTGAAATGTAATTTCATTTAAAAATTTCTAAAATGTGATTCATTCAGTGGTAATATCTTTTACATTATCACAGTACTACAGTAATTTATTATACTTAAATATTTAAAACTGTATCGAAATATAAATCATCTGATTCTTTATGCAAAATCAATGAATATTTCATTCATATAACTTGTATTTCAGACTCCAGAGCTAAATAATTTTGTGTGAAAAAAATTCAGCAATTCTTATGTAATTCATCTTACAATCGCTTGAGATATTTGCATTCTGCATATGTTAAAATTAGGCTTCCTTGAAGAAATAATAAAAGTTTAGGGATCATTTAAAATCACAACTATTGTAATTGCATAGGCACGGAATTTAGATACACAGATAATACACAGATAATATATATGTGTATGTGTATGTACTCAAAGTATTGGAATCGTGCCGAAGATCGGAACTCGAATTTTCAAAGGATCTACACGTTTTGGGACTTCTAGAACACGAAAAAACTACTTTTAGGAAGACGTCTGTGTGTGTAAGGGTGTATCTGTGTATGTTTCTGTGTGTCTGTGTGGATATTACATCCACTCTAATTGAAAAACTAATGGACCGAATTTCATACAATTTGGTAGGTATGTTTTTTGTGGGAAATCCTGATGTTCATTAGATTATAGTACGATTCGCAATAAAAGAATCTGCCTTCTTTGCGAAATGGCCGCAGAAATTGCCTTTATCCACTCTAGCTAAAAACTAATGAACCAAATTTAACAAAATTTGGAGTATAATATTTCAATAACCTACAAGTGATTTATATACCAAATTTAACAAAATTTTGTATATAAATCATTTGTAGGCTATTCTACTACGATTCGGGAAAAAGGAACGGGCTATTTTTGCGAAATGGCCAGCAAAAATCGTTATATATAAAAATAAAAGACTACGTGTGCTCAATTATATCAATTAAATTCCTATTTTATATGTGATTTTTGACAACAAAAAGAATAAGACTAACCCCATTACTCTAGGACTAGCCGTTCTTGAGATATTCTAGTTTTTTCGCGTTTTCGCTACGCCACTTTTGACAATAAGTCCAGCTATCAAATGAGAACCAAATTTAAGTTTAACGTGTAAATTCAATGTCATTTAAAATACTTATGTTGTGCAGATAAACTCAAATTATCATTGAATAAATAAAGAGAACGAATATGAGTCTGCAGAGAAAGACATGTGCTGTCCACATCAGAATTTTTAACAATATTACAACAATGATTTATAGAAGTGAACGGGGATTATTTTCAGGCCATTTCGAAAAAAATGTATGATCTATATTTAAAGCTCCATCAAATTTTTGTCGAATAAAATGTTCAACAAATTTAAGCTGTGTACCAAATTTTAACTCTCTAGGACGTAGGAAAGTGCATTTAAAATGCCATCAATTAAATTTATCATGAAGAGTTATATAAAATTTAAAAAAAATGAAAAATTGTTATCTACCAAATTTATTTTAAAATATGAACCCACTCCCATATGCAAAACGTTTAAGCAAATGGAGAGATATTTATTATATAATATCTCTCTCTTTTCTTTCTGGAAGATATCCCAAAGTCAGAATTTAATTGAATTTGTTTCCCTATATTAAATAATTTTTTTAATTAAAAAACTACTTAACATATTTTACTGAATTTTTTTTTATATATTCTATGGGATAATGTGAATATTTCCTAAAAATTTCGAAGCAATTCGTGAATTTTAAATTTACTTAAAAAATGTTTGAAAAATTAGGTCCCATAGGGTTCAATGTATTTCATTTTTTCAACCCGGGTTCAATAAAAAACTAATTGGGTGATATTGTTTATTTATATTCCCATAGGTCCTACAGACCGTCTGAACAACATACTAAAATTTCATTTTGATAAACTCATTTTTACAGGAGTTATCGTGCTAACGGACAGACAGACAGACAGACAGACAGACAGACAGACAGACAGACAGGCAGACAGACAGACAGAATGAACAAAGTCATAAACACTTTTCAACTTTGTTGTAAAGTGTTAAAAACGGAACTTTTTCCTAGGAGTTCTACTCCCTAACTCCGTGGTTTATCCAAACGAAAAGATTGAAAATCGTTTGACAGTGAATTAAAATTTAATCTCTGAGTTTGATGGGAGATTTTTTGCGTTAATTAGTCACTTTCTGAAAACATGAATTGTTTGAAACATGGTTTAAAGGGGAAATCTATCTCCATGGTTCATGGTTTATTTAAAACAAGCTTTTACGGAACAATAAGAAGTATAGAGAAATCAAAATCGTTATTTAATTTCGCAGTTTATGTTATAAGACATGACATATTTAACATGTTATAAGATTCTATCTTATATCATGTTACTCAGAAACGCAATTAAATTAAATCTGTCTGTTAATTTTAATAATTATTTTTTCGATTTGAATAATAAATAAATGGATATAAAAATATATTTTAGAAAAGAACGATTTGATTTTTCTTATAGCATTTTTGACTGGATAATATCAATTACGGTCTTCAGGTTTAAAAATTATTATTATTTATATTTTCTGGGATTATTGATTCAAGGATTATTGATATTTTCAAGTTATTATGCAATTATTTTATTATGACAAAAATTGTTTAAACTCATATATTGTATGTTGTACGAATCTTCTACAAATACACGTTGTTGTTGTTGAGACCCAGACCGTCCGACCTACCAGAAAGGTGTAAGGTAACTGTTTGGACGGCCGGGAAGTTCTACAAATACACGTGTATATCTTTTAATCTAGGAGAATATAAGTAGTACAGGTATATTGACATATGTTTTGATATATATTGGCATATATTGGAATCAATTACGACCTTCTGGTATAAAGAGTACGGATATTATTGATGTTTTCAATTTATTACGTCATCTCTTTTATTTTGGCAAATATTTTTGAGACGCATATTGTAATACGGGTAATCTTCTACTAACACATTGGCATATTTTCTGATCTACGACAATATAATTAGTACGGGGTTGCATATATTCATTCAATTCCTATTTTTTCTTCTGTAAATTTGCTTACAAAAGGGGGCAGGATGTTTTATTCTTCAGATCTGATCGTGAAGATAATTTTGCATAGTGAGAACATATATTCTTAAACTTCTCTTTAGGAGCAATAGATTTAATATTTTAACAGAATTTGCACATGATTGCGAACTTTAAGTTTCTTTAAATTATACACTCCGTACGAATAACGGGTGTGCTGTTAGTGGTTAATAAATTTTAACATTTTAGGAGGATATATCATGTTGCTCGGCATCGCAATTAAATTAAATGTGTTTGTTAATGTTTTTATTATTTTTTTTCGATTTAAATAATAAATAAATGGATAAATGGATATAAAAGTATATCTTATGAATGGACGGTTTGATTTTTCTTTTAATTATATTAATTGCTGACTGCGTACATCAATTTCATTTATTTTGGCAAAAAGTTTTCAAGCTTATATCGTATTTAGCTACTAAACTCATATATTGTGTTTAGCCAATAAATTCATATAGCCGATTGTTGAAACAGAAAAAGAGTAGAGCGGGTATATCTTCTAATACAATTCTAGTGTTTTCATTTAGTATATTGAAACGGGATAAGAAAGTTTCATTCAGATCTGCAAATTCAAAGCTACGAATTTGGAGGGATATCGCTAATTTGACAACTTTTCTTAAACTTTGCCAAATTGACGGAAATGTCGCCAAACTGATATAAACGACACACAAACAGCTGCCATAAACCTTCGGGTTGGTCGTGTGGCTTGGGTCTTCTACATATCAATGAAATTTTTTTTTGTTTTGTTAGAAGAGAGTACTGAAATGATGTTTGGTTAGCATTTATCTGTCAGACCAACCATCCTACTTAGTAATACATTTAGCGAATTTTTAAAATGTCACCAAATTGATAAAAATGTTTTCAAATCTATAAAAATATCTTGAAATTGATAAAATTGCGCTACATAAATGATATTAATTGTTTTTTGTTAGGGGATAGTATTGTGATGATATTTCGTCAATTTGTCGCAAAGTGGAACTGTCAGTTCTACAGTCCCACTTGGCGATAAATTTGGCGATTTTTTAAAATGTCGCTAATTTGACGAAACTGTCGCCAAATGTTCCATAGAAATATAACTATTTAGACGATATTTTTCTACCAATTTATTTGAAGCAAATGATATCATGTCGCTTAGCAACGGATTTAAATCCAATGTGTTTATGCGGCAGACGATTTTTATTAAATCCTTTCCGATTTGAATAATGAAGATATGTATATAAAATAAATTTCATTGCCATTTCATTTTGGACTGGATAATATCAATTATACTCTTCAGGTTTAAACATTATTATTATTGATATTTTCCGGAATTATTGATTCAGGGATTATTGATATTTTAAAGTTATTACGCCATTGTTTTATTGCGGCAAAAATTGCTGACACACGCATATTGTACGTTGTACGAGTAATCTTCTAGGAATGCACGGGTATATCTTCTAACCTACGAGAATATAAGTAGTACAGGTATATTGGCATATATTTTGACATATATTGGCATATATATTGGAATCAAGTACAGTCTTCTGGTATGAAGTTTAAGGGGATTAATTATATATTCAATTTATTACGTCGTCTGTTGTATTTTACCAAAAAACATTTGTGACTCATATTACAAAACGGGCAATCTTCTACTAATAATCGGACATTATAAGTAGTACGTGTATATCTTCCCATATAATTTTAGCACTTTAATTTTGACATATATTGGAATAAATGGCTGTCTTCAGATTTAAAGATTACGGGTTTATTGGTATTTTCAATTTATACATGTAATCTACTAATACAGGTTATATTTTCTAATATTCGCGTATATAATTAGTACGGGTCCCATACAATTTTAACGCTTTTATTTTGCATATATTGATTCAATTCCATATTTTTTTTATATATGCTTACATAAGGGGTCCAAGATGTTTTATTCTTCAGATATGTCCATTAAGATAATTTTATATAGCGAGAACAGAGATTCTTAAACTTCTTTTTAGGAGCATTGTATTAAATATTTTAACAGAATATTTTGATTAAACATGTCATTTAGTATACTATAAGAATTTGGGCATGATTATGAATTTCAAGTTTCTTTATATTATATACTCCGTACGAAGAACGGGTATGCTGCTAGTTACTAGATAAAAATAAGAGTGAATATCATGGTACTAAGCATGATATTTGTTCTCTTAAATAAAGTGAAAAATCAGGTGTATGTTATTATTACGGAGCGATTAATTTTATATTTTTATTTATATTCCAACAACCCCTGGACTTGAAATAGCATCGACGTGCTTACACGTAATAAAAAAGTATGGTAATAACAAATTTGGAATACGATGGTATTAAAACTGTGATTTGTATCAGGAATAAACACAACTCATCTTGTCTCTAAACTTTTCCCCCTAAACGTTACAAATGACGTCGTCACTCCTTACGAGAATATTATAGGAGGGGACGTCAAAGGAGACAAATGTCCCCATATTTTGTGAATGATGCTACATATTGAAAGCTATCAGAACTTTATTGCGCTACACATCGAAAGCCATCAGATCCTTGCTGCACGTTCATGGCGAAGAATCTCTAAGCGTAGTAGATATTATATAGATTATAGAACATGAGCAGAGCGGCTTCATAATTTATACAGACGCGAACTAGTCACAGAATCGTTTAGCGCAATAATAAGGCCCATATTACGGAGGACTGGTTAAAAACCGATTTTTATCTTCCTTATATACATAATGTATAAGGAAAGTATTGTGACGGGGTCGAAAATTCGAAATCGAGTTTTCGTCGGGAGAGCACGTTTCAAGCATCCCTGATCACGAATCAAACATTTTTGAAGTGATGTCTGTGTGTGTGTATGTGTGTGTGTGTGTGTGTGTGTGTGTGTCAGTGAGTCTGTGGAGGCGATAACTGACGAACGAATGGACCGATTCGAACCAAATTTGGTACAAAAATCACAATCCGTAAACACTGGAAGCCTATTGTTTTTGTGCGTAATCGAATGTTCAGAACCCCCCTAAATTTTCGAATAAAATTTTTAAAAAATCGTCAAAAAATCAAAACCACTAATAAAGTTACGCAAATAGACATTTCTTATGTAATTTTTCATTAGAAAACGATTGACATAAATTTTAGAACGCTAACATGAACCGTTCTCTAGATATTGCACATTTTTCAAAAAAATTATTAAAAAGTCATATAAAATGAAAAAAAAAATATTTCCTATTGTGAAACATGTTCACTTTTCATATGTAATACCATGCGATAAATTGGGTGACATCATTCTCGTGTATCTATCTCGTTCCATTCATGAAAACAGATACTTTGAGTAATACTTTTGTATTTGAACGCCAATAGTCATTTATCTGCTGTAAGAACAACTTATTTCTTCGTCCATAACGCTTGGCGAGATTTTGGCGACGGATTTGGCGGAATGTCGCCAAGTTGGCGACTTTTTGAAATATTGCCAAATTAACGAAAATCTCGCCAAATGGATAAAAATGACGCTAAATTAATGAAAATGATGACTAATTGTCGAAAATTCAATATCTTGAAAAGAATATTAGTATCTACTATAAGAAAAACCTATTTTTTTACTGTAAAAGTAGTAAATTCATTACATTATATAAGGAAAGTCATGTGTTGCCCACATCAGATTTTTTTAATTGCTTGAATGAATTATAAATCTGTAAAATAGATTAATGGACTAATCAAGCCTAACTGACTTATTACTATTTGAAAATTGATTCCTTAACTGCTAAAATAAAATATGTATCAAATTTATAGTCTATCTTCATATTAGTCACAGAATCGTTTAGCGCAATAATAAGGCCGATCTGATTGAGGACTGGTGAAAAACTGATTCTATAATTACCTGAATGAATTATGAATCTACAAAAATATTATCGGAATAATAAAGCGAAGCCTATTGATGACTAGTTGAAGACTAATTCCTTAATTGCTTGAATAAAATATAAATCACATTTATAGTATATCTTTAATTAAATGTATTGGAAGTTCAGCAGATGATTTTCATATAGTTTAGCATTTATGTGATTGTTAAAAGTAATCAAGACAAGAGTTATTTTATGTGTACTTTTCTTTTATATGCTATGATACAATTATTACTTTCCTTATATACATAATGTATAAGGAAAGTATTGTGACGGGGTCGAAAATTCGAATTCGAGTTTTCGACGGGAGAGCACGTTTCAAGCATCCCTGATCACGAATCAAAGATTTTTGAAGTGATGTCTGTGTGTGTGTGTGTGTGTGTGAAAGTATGTGTGTGTGTGTGTGTGTGAAAGTATGTGTGTGTGTGTGTGTGTCAGTGAGTCTGTGGAGACGATAACTGACGAAAAAATGGACCGATTCGAACCAAATTTGGTGCAAAAATCCCATCCATAAACACTGGAAGCCTATTGTTTTTATACGCAATCGAATGTTCAGAACCCCCCTAAATTTTCGAATGAAATTTTGAAAAAATCGTCAAAAAATCAAAACCACGCATAAAGTTGCGCAAATAGACATTTCTTATGTAATTTTTCATTAGAAAACGATTGACTTAAATTTTAGAACGCTAACATGAACCGTTCTCGAGATATTGCACGTTTTTAAAAAAAGTTATCAAAAAGTCATGCAAAATATAAAAACAATGCTTCCTATTGAAAAACATGTTCACTTTTCATATGTAATACCATGCGATAAATTGGGTGACATCATTCTCGTGGATTTAGCTAGTTCCATTCATGAAAAAAAATACTTTGAGTAATACTTTTGTATTTGAACCAATAGTCATTTATATGCAGTAAGAATAACTTATGTCTTCGTCCATAACGCTTGGCGAGATTTGGCAATGAATTTGGCGGAATGTCGCCATCTTGGCGACTTTTTGAAATGTTGCCAAATTAACGAAAATCTCGCCAAATGGATAAAAATGACGCTAAATCAATGAAATTGACGACCAATTGTCGAAAATTCAATATCTTGGAAAGAATATTAGTATCAACTATAAGAAAAACCTATGTTTTTACAGTAAAAGTAGTAAATTCAGTACATTATATAAGGAAAGTCATGTGTTGCCCACGTCAGATTTTTTTATATTCAGTACAGTTCTTTTACCTGTTATGATACAATTGTTTTATAGTCATACAGTTCTTTTATATGTTCTGATTTAAATATTTTACATTTGAAGATTTATAAATATTCTAATAAATATGCATAATATATATATTTAATAGTTACCGCATCAGCACCACTACGCTAAAATTTAACTTTACAAACAGCACACTGATGTCTTGTGTCTACCATTAACGGCTTGGACGTAATACTTTATATGATTAATTTTGCATTTATTTTGAAAATAAGTAGATTGATAGTACACCATTTTCATTTATTTCTCAATTCAGTAGTGATTACAGTTACTGTGGTTCAAAATAAAACACATTGCGGTCATAATTAAGAAAAACCCAGAATTAACGTAATCGTAAATCGAATAGTTCGTACATTTTTATTATGGCCGCAATAACCCAGGAACTCAAGCCTCTTTGCTCGAGTTCCTAAACATAATCATTAATTAAAACACTATACACTAAATTCCACATTTTTAACTTTTAAAGTAAATTATTATTTATTCAAATATCCTATTGCTATGATAAAAAATGCATTAATTTCAATAAACTCTTAAAGAGCAGAAAAGCACCGTGTGAGACCAAATCTTTAGAATATTTTTCCAAAATCAACAATTTATCTAATACATACGCAGAATGGCGCATACCTCTGTTTATCGGATCTGTTGCTCAACATAACTGGAATTGCTTCCGCATCTTTTTCTGCCATTTGGAACCAGCTTTGTCTTTTTCTATAACAATTTAATATTTAAAATAACTACTCTCTACACTGCTTGAGAACACGAGTCTTTGAACTTTTGGATAAACATTCTGCTTATAAACCACATCTCTTGACTTGTCATTCCAGTCTCTTTTGACCGCTCTTTCCACTTCTTGAATTATATTTCTAGTCAACGTTCTAGCACAATCATTGCTTGAATATCCGCTGAATTATCTCCTTGTCGCCACATCATTTTACCTGAGGCCCAGATACGCCCTCCGCGCCCTCATTGGTTGCAACTCAGCGCGATGTAGAAACATTTCATCTTTGGCTACTTGATTTTCCAATGGATCTTGTTTAAATCTTGTCCCTAGGAGATATTTTCCCCCAACCACACCTGCAATTTATGTGGCATGAATTTATAGGAATCATGACATTCCGGGTCAAGAGTGTCATAAAACGGCGCCTACAAGTATGTGCTTTGTCTTATCGTACACATCAAAACTTCATAATTTGTCTTCTGGTCACACAGTTACAATACTGGACAATAGGCGGTGTTGCAATCTTTGAAATTATGTCCCCAATTCGACTACCAGAAACTGTGGACCAGTTTTACTCTCATTAGAAACCGAATAACCGTCATCTACAATTTCTGTAAGAAACCAGTGATATTCCATTTAATGTGATCTTGATCTGCTAAATCAGACATATTATGCATTCAGGGAGTTATTGTTCGTAACCCTCATTGCTTGAACAATTATATTGACTAAGCTATATCTACCACAATAAATCCCCCATTCAATCTCTACCCCCCTTTCCTAGATCAGCTGCACTTATGCATCCAGTTGGTATTAAATCTGAAGATTATTTATTATTATTATTATTACATCATAAGCAACGTTCTATTTGTAATTATAAAAAATAAAGATAATTTCTTTCAGCTATTTAACCACACACCTCATTTGTCCGAGATGGCATCCTTCTCCAGAATTGATTGTAGTTTCTAAATGCAACTTGGCAATAGCATAATATTCTATTTCGCTCCTCCAAAAGTAGACGGATTGCACATTGGTACTGAAATTAACTGAATTATATTTTCCATTTAATTTAAGAGACTATGAAGTAAAAGACTGTAAGCAAAATATAATAAGAAACGAATTTATATTGTGATACGAATAAATTAATTGCTAAAATGTACCCCAGCAAAAAAAATGCTTTTTTTTCTCGCTTAACTAAAATTTGAAAATAATTTCACTTTAAAACGACTGCATGAAATGAAACAAACGATTAAACAATAAATTTATAATATCAAGAAACACATATAACAACGATATACATGTAAATAAAATCATTCTTTTCAAATATAACTATTTTTAAATTAATTATTAATAATAGTATTCAAATATTCTAAAAGAGACATAATTAAATATGTCTATTCCTTAAACAAGTTGTTTTGTTTTATAATCAAATGAACAATGGCAAACGTAAATGATAGAACTATATTAACACAGTCATATCACTATTCAAACAATAAATAAAGTGTTCTTTGAAAGCTTAGCAGCGTTCAAAATACGTTATTTTTGAAAACCTAATTAACAGTTTCCAACAAAATCTCTACACAATGATCTATAGAAAATTAGCAAGTATACATAATTAAGAAGCTATTCAAGAAACTAATTATGCATAATTAAAAGGCATCGACTATTTACCATGGTTTGAATAGTAGTGTTGGACACTTGATATTCTCCAATTTATATTCATTATATTATGTACTTATAATTCTAAATAAAGAGGTACGTCTAATTATTTGAGTTATAATTTGTATTTTAAATGTACATTTCATGGAAATATAATATATTTTTAACAAGAGAGAATTTATTTTATTTCATATATTTCAATGTACTCTAAGGATTATTAGCAATAGAACCCGCTGAAAACGAATGTGAAAGGATAAAAGGAATAATTCATTATATTGGTATAAATAGGTAGTAGGTAGATGTGTTTATTAATTTCCTAAGAAGTTAAATTCAAGTCAATTCTTCATTCCTAGCGAAGCCACATTATATATATATATATATATATATATATATATATATATATATATATATATATATATATAGCATAGTAAAGAGAAATAATTTCAATATGGAAATCAATCATATTATAGATTGGGGTTCCAATTTGACCAAAAACATCTTCAGAAATGTCGTCATTGGTCACCTCAAAAGAAATCAACGCATTAATACTTTCAAGTCAGATTGCATCATGCATAATAGGAATATTATGAAGGAGGCAATAGAACGGAATTATCCAATTGGCTTCCTGACATGTTATTATAATTCCCTATTTAATACAAAAAAGGGAGAAAAT
This sequence comes from Amaurobius ferox, assembly GCA_951213105.1. Classification (NCBI taxonomy): domain Eukaryota; kingdom Metazoa; phylum Arthropoda; class Arachnida; order Araneae; family Amaurobiidae; genus Amaurobius; species Amaurobius ferox. The sequence goes on along the minus strand of OX578153.1, from coordinate 44,760,487 downwards.
GCTTACTTAAAGGATATGGCAGAGGTATAGAACGATGAAAGTAAAAATAACGTATTACGCATGCGTAAACTGCTTTTATATATAAGGCACTCTGGCATTTGCTGCATTTCCATTCTTTTCCTTCCCTTGCAATCCTGGTTGATTCCTATTTGTTTACTCTGCACTTTTTCGAGTGTTTTTGACTTGACACATATACGGAAGTATGACTACTGCATGGCATTGGTACCGTGAGTGTTGCCCGGGCATAAAAGCAGTCTTTTAGACGGGAAAGAGGGGTCGCCATCCCCCTCTACCATTTTATGCCTTGCATTTGGTCATTTTCCTTATTATTTTTTCATATGAATCTTATATATATATATATATATATATATATATATATATATATATATATATATATATATATATATATATATATATATATATATATATATATATATATATATATATATATATATATATATATATATATATATATATATATGTATGTATGTATATAAATATATATGTATGTATGTGTGTGTGTGTGTGATAAGGTAAATTTCACATAAATACACTACTACCACTTACCAAAGTGTCCACTGTTGACTAAGTGATCGCTTAAGCGATATTTGAAAGATTGCGTATAATACGTTTCTTTCAGAAAAACAGACGATTTTGTGACCACAAACACTTTTATTACACATATAGATTATGAAACACTTTTATAATACACAATCATTATATATTTAAAACATCCCTAACTTGATCTCGGAGTACTTGTTCATCAAAAATGATAATTGATTTCATTAATTTAACTCGAGATTATTTGCAAGGGGATTTCCCATGCTCAGAGGTTACATTGATATTATTAAAAGTAGATAACAATATACACTCATGTCTAAAAGTTAAACCTAAATAGTAAAATGCGAAAAATTCGGTGTTAATATGGATACAATGGTTCACAATCAGTTGTGGAGAATTTTGGGACGAAGGTAAATCATTGTGCATATGGAAAACAGTTCAGACGACGTCGACATGCGCAAAGCACCAGCGCACAGCGGAACGAGTATAAAACGGCTTCGAGCGGCAAGGCTAGATGAGGCAGAATTTCGCAATTGTTGTGGTACGGAGCGTTGTTAATAATCAAAAAGAGCGAAAGAGGTCACAAATATGCCAAATGGACACGTTTTTGAAGGGATGAATTATTGGAATGCTGGAATTCGGTCGATTTCAAACCGAAGCGTCTCGAATTCTGAATGTTCCTCAGTATAGGATTTCCAAACTGTGGCAGAGGCTCCAAGCCACTGGAGATGTTTCCAGACGACCAGTAACAGGTCGACCAAGGGTAACAACTGCTCGGAAAGACTGATATTTGGTGATAACTGCGCGACATCAAAGAGAAACCATTCTGCCAGACAACTGGATTCATCTTTGACAGCCGCCACAGGAGTCACTGTTTAGAGACAAACTATTTACAGCAGAATCAGACCCGTTGGTCTCTATGCCAGACGACCAGCAGTTTGCATTCCCTGACGTCTGCACAGAAACGCGTTCGTTTACATTGGAGTTTGGAACATCGGCAGTGGAGTGGACAACAGCGGGGCAATGTCATGTTCAGCGACGTGTCCAGGTTTAGCCTGCAAACTGATTCTGTTCGTACCACAATCTGGAGAGAACGTGGAGCGCGTTTTCACCCGGAAAACATCACAGAAAGACATCGTTCTCCGTTTGGGAGTGTCATGGTCTAGGCAGGCATCATGATGGACGGCCGCACAGACCTCCATATCTTTGACACGGGGTCGGTTACCTGTCAAAGATACAGAGACGAAGTTCTTGAGCCTCCCGTTCGATTGTTTCGAGGCGCTGTTGGTCCTGATTTCAATAGTCATATATGATAACGCGCCTCCTGACCGTGCGGGTTTGGTGGACGACTTCCTTCAAACTGAAGATATCCAGGCCATGCAGTGGCCTGCCAACTTTCTTGATCTAAATTCAATAGAGCATGTGTGGGATATGCTTGGGATACATCTTGCAGCCCTCCGCTACTCACCGAACTCCGTTCCGGGATAGAAAACAGCTCTGTGTGAGGCTTTGAGCACACAACCAATCCAACCCCCCTCATCGAAAGCATGGGAAATCGTTGTGCAGCATGCGTGGCTACCCCGAGATTCCTACACACCGTATTAAACTGCAGCATCACATTGTTTTAATTATTCTGTTTCACCGAGGTTGATACTCGTATTATGACCATTTTCTTTCAACCCTTTTCTTTGGATAATGAAAGTCGTTATTATCCTTGTTTTGCATTGTTTTCTTCTTCTCTAACTCTATTACACACGAATACCGCGTTTCCTTCCATTCCTATGCAGATTTCCTGAAATTTTCACATAAACAGCAACTAGGATTTAATTTTGGACATGAGTGTATATATCAGCATTACAATTGAAATTCAAAGGCACAATGCCGCCACACTGATGTACTGGCTTGTTTATCCTAAAAAACACCATCTCCCAAAAGTCATATGGTTAGGGGCCAGGGATAGGCGAGGAAGCACAGATAGTACGGACATACGGTTTCCGGAGACATTTACGGATGATTGGGATTCCATCAGAGGCATGTAAGGTCCGCTATACGCTCCACCGCCCAAATTGCTTCCTCTGCAGTATTCTACTTGTGCGTATTGGGTATATAAATACATCCTTTTTCACTTATTTAACTACACATCTTCTTTTTTCGAGGTTTTCTCCTAGCCAGAACTGATTGTATATCCAAATTGCAATCCGTCAAAAACAGGATATTCTTATTCACTCACCGGAATGCAGACAAATAGCTCGCTGCTTAAAAAATAAACTAAAATATATTTTAAACTAGCAGCATGCCCGTTCTTCGTACGGATTATATAATGCAAAAGAACTTAAAATTCACAATCATCTGCAAATTCCTATAATTTTCTAAATGGCATTGTTATTCAAAGAATTCTATTAATATATTTAAATTAATGCCCACCCCAAAAAAAATCAGAATCTCTGTTCTTACTACACAAAATTATCTTTCCAGGAAGATCTGACGAATAAAAACATCCTGATTTGTGTAAATTTTTGCAAACAAATTTACAAAAAATATGAAATTAAATCAATATATTTCAAAAATAAAAGCGCTAACGTTGTATGGGAAGCGTACCCGTACTGCTTATATTCTCGAATATTAGAAGATATATACACATGTGTATCAGTAAAAAAATCACCCGTCTACCATAAGAATTTAAAATATATTTGCCAAAAAAATAACAGATAAAATAATAAATTGAAAATATCAATAATCTCCCTGATCTTTACACCCAAAGGCCGTAATTGATGCCAATATATGCCGAAATTAAAGTGTTCAAATTATATGGGACCTCTACTACTTACACTATAGTAGATTAGAAAATTATATATAATATAAAGCAGCATAAAATTCACAATTATGTGCAAATTCTTATACTGTTTGTTCTAAAAGACATTGTTATTCAAAACATTCTATTAATCTATATTAATTATTCTAAAAATAAGTTTAAAAATATCTGTTCTCGTTATACAAAAATTATTTTCACAGCCAGATCTAACAGTTACCTTACACCTTTCTGGTAGGTCGGACGGTCTGGGTCTCAACAACAACAACAGCCAGATCTGAAGAATAAAACAGCCTGGCCCCGTTGGTAAATAAATTTGTAAAAAAATACGGAAATCGAATCAATCTATGCCAAAATGAAAGCGCTAAAACTGTATCGGAAAGCGTACTACATATATTCCCGAATATTAGAAGATATACCCGTGTATTAGTAGAAAATTACAAATACTATAATATACGAATTTCAAAAATCCTTGCCGAAATGCAACAGATGACGCGATAAAGTAAAAAAAGTAATTATCATTAAACTTGAAAGCCGTAATAAATTCCAATATATGTTAAAATGAAAGCGCTAAAATTGTATGGGAAGGTATAACCGTGCCACTTGTATTTTAGAAAATATACCCGTATACAATAGAATAAAACTCGTACTACAATATATGAGTTTTAACTGTTTTTGCCAAAATAAAACAAATGCCATAATAAATTGATAAAAATATGATGTGAGCAGCACATGACTGTCCCTATACAATGCAATGAAATTGCTCCTTTTACAATTAAAACAATAATGTATAAGATCCACGGTACAGTGTTTTTAACGTTGAATTGTACATTTGGCGATTTTCCGAATGACAACTTGTAAAACTATTTCAAAGTACCAATTAATTTATATTTCGCTCAACTCAAAATAAACAGTTATCAATATCGATAGCATCCTCAATAAGTGACATAGTTCGTATATTAAAATATTTTAATAATTAATTCACCAATTAGGCGTTATTTTCATTAATTTAGCGTTATTTTTGCAATTTTGACGATATATTTGTAAATCTGGAAAGAAATATCGCCAAATTGGCGATACGTCGCTAGATTATAGTTCGATAAAAGAATCCAAGTTCTATAAATGCATTACGAAGTGTTACAGACAAACGGAGAGAAAATAATTTCTTATATACTAGAAGGTCTTACCGTCATATGGCGGATATCCGAACTCGCGAAACATTACTTCCCATATGGCGTCATTTTCATCAATTTGGCGACATTTTTGTCACAATATTTAAATTTTGTCACAATATTGGCAATATTTAAAAGGGTCGTCAAGTTGGCGAAATACCGCTAAATTTATCGCCCATTGTTACGGACAGACAGACGGAGGAAAGAGTTATTGTTATAATCTACTCTTATGTTCTTTTAAAGATATTGAAATCAACTTGATGTCATTTCATTGATTTAGCCTCAGTTTCTTCAATTTGGCTAATTTTTAAATTAATGACATTTTCGTCAATTTTTCAACGTTTAAAATGGCAGCAAGTTGGCGATATTCAGACAAATTTGTCACCAAAATTTTGCCAAACGTTACGGACGGAAATATAGTTTATTCTTATATTAGATACTTATCATCTTTCCAAGTTATTGAATTTACGTCAATAAGTCGTGATTTCATTTGATTTAGCGTAATTTTTATCAATTTGGTGACATTTTCGTTAATTTGGCAACATTTAAAAGATTCCTCAATTTGGCGACATTTCACTAAATTCGTCACCAAAATCTCACCAAGCATTATGGACGGAATAATATGTTATTCTTACAGCAGATAAATGGTTATTGGCGTTCAAATACAAAAATACCACCCCAAGTATATTTTCTTATGAATGGAACGAGCTAGATCCACGAGAATGATGTTATTAAATATATCGCATTATATTACATTTGAAAAGGGAACATATTTCACAATAGCTAATAGTTTTTTATGTGATTTTGTTATGCATTTATTTGAAAACTGTGCAATATCTCGAGAATGGTTCATACTAGCGTTATAAAGTTTATTTTAATCATATTCTAAGGAAAAATTACATAAGAAATGACTAAATGACTATTTGCGTAACTTTATTAAGGGTTTTGGTTTTTTGATGATTTTTCCAAAATTTCACTCAGAAATTTAGGAGGTTCTGAACAAATGATTGTGTTTAAAAACAACAGGCTTCCAGTATTCACGCATTGTAAATTTTGCACCAAATTTCGTAATTTAGCAAGATATCTTCTCCACAGGCTCACTGACACCAAATACACAGACATCACTTCAAAAATGTTTGATTCGTGATCAGGGATGCTTGAAACGTGCTCTCCCCTCGAAAACTCGAATTCGAATTTTCGACCCCATCACAATACTTTTCTTATACATTATGTACATAAGGAAAGTAATAATGTCATATTACCTGGAAATGTACATTTAAACTGCAAAAGCTGAGTAAAATAATTATACCTTTATTCAGAATTAAACGTATGTTATATAATGAATATAAATTGGAGTGAATGAATTGTCAATACTACTATTCACACCATTGCAAATTTTTGATTCATTTTAATTAAGCCATGATTAGTCATCAGAATAACATCTTAGTTATGTATTTATCTTAATTATACATATTTCCAAGTTTTCTGCAGATGATTGTTTAAGAATTTTGTTGGAAACCGTTGACGTAATTGGGTTTCTAAAATAACATACTCCGAAGGTTGATAATTTTCTAAAATAAAGCATTCAAAGAAAGTTTTGTCCATAACATCTTCTTGGAATTCTGACATAAATGCGTAAATATAATTATGTCATTTAAAAATTGCTACATAAGCACCATTGACAGTATGCCATTGTCATCATTTATTATAAAATAAAAAAATCTGATGTGGGCAACACATGACTTTCCTTATATAATGTAATGAATTTACTACTTTTACAGTAAAAAAAATAGGTTTCTCTTATAGTAGATACAAATATTCTTTCCAAGATATTGAATTTTCGACAGTTGGTCGTCATTTTCATTGATTTAGCGTCATTTTTATCCATTTGGCGAGATTTTCGTTAATTTGGCAACATTTTGAAAAGACGCCAAGTTGGCGACATTCCTCCAAATTCGTCGCCGAAATCTCGCCAAGCGTTATGGACGAAGAAATAAGTTATTCTTACAGCAGATAAATGACTATTGGCGTTCAAATACAAATGTATTACTCAAAGTATATTTTTTCATGAATGGAACGAGCTAGATCCACGAGAATGATGTCACCCAATTTATCGCATGATATTACATATGAAAAGTGAACATATTTCTCAATGGGAATTTTTTTTATTATTTTAAATGACTTTTTGATAATTTTTTTGAAAATTGTGCAATATCTCGAGAACGGTTCATATTAGAGTTCTAAAATTTATGTCAATCGTTTTCTAATGAAAAATTACATAAAAAATGTCTATTTGCGTAACTTTATTAGTGGTTTTGATTTTTTGACGATTTTTTCAAAATATCACTCGAAAATTTAGGGGGTTCTGAACATTCGATTGCGTATAAGAACAATAGGCTTCCATTGTTTACGGATTCTGATTTTTGTAAAAAATTTGGTTCGAATCGGTCCATTCGTTTGTCAGTTATCGTCGCCACAGACTCACTGACACACACATACAAACACATACTTTCACACACACACACACACACACATACTTTCACACACACACACACACACACAGACATCACTTCAAAAATGTTTGATTCGTGATCAGGGATGCTTGAAACGTGCTCTCTCGTCGAAAACTTGAATTCGAATTTTCGACCCCGTCACAATACTTTCCTTATACATTATGTATATAGGGAAAGTGATAAGAGAATTATCAAAGAAAAATAAATGTATATTTGTGCCTGCTTTAGAAAATCTAAATAGTATTATCAATAATAAATTCGATACATTGTATTATAAATAATTCATTCGAGAATTTTATTCTTATTACACATATGTTGCCGTTAAATGATTTTTTTATATATTTTTTTAGTCTTTTGTTTCACGCTATTTGTTTTAATTTGAAATTAAAATTAGTTTATTTTATAAATAGAATCTCATGTGCAATATTTTACGTGAGCGAGAAAAACACTTTTGTTGTTGTCAGAAATTAATTTTAAGCCAGTTTTGTTGTTGAAAGTATTTTAGTAATTAATGAATTAATTCGCATCATTGTTTAGTTTCTTAGTTTATGTGATTACAATCTTTTGTCTTATTTCATTTCTTCTAACTTGTATCTAAATAAATAAAATCGAAAATAAGTCTGTCTCTATATGTGCTTGCTTCATCATCCCGTGAGAACGGCTGAACCGAATTTTATGAAATTTTGTGGGCTATACTTAGAATAACTTCACTTTAAATATAGTTCATGTTTTGAGTTTCAATGACTAGGGGTAGTCTAGATATTAATTAAAATTTCACAGTTAAACCGTCCATAGACATTGCATTTGAGACGATATTTTTTTCCTTAAATGTAATTGAATAAAATGATATGTCGCTTAGCAACGGGTTTTAATCCAATGTGTTCATACTTCAGACGATTTTTGTTGAATATTCACCAATTTAAATAATAAAGAAAAGTATATAAAATAAATTTTATGGAAATTAAATTACTTTCCTTATATACATAATGTATAAGGAAAGTATTGTGACGGGGTCGAAAATTCGAATTCGAGTTTTCAGCGGGAGAGCACGTTTCAAGCATCTCTGATCACGAATCGAACATTTTTGAAGTGATGTCTGTGTGTGTGTGTGTGTATCAGCGAGGCTGTGGAGACGATAACTGACGAACGAAAAATTACATAAGAAATGACTAAATGACTATTTGCGTAACTTTATTAAGGGTTTTGGTTTTTTGATGATTTTTCCAAAATTTCACTCAGAAATTTAGGAGGTTCTGAACAAATGATTGTGTTTAAAAACAACAGGCTTCCAGTATTCACGCATTGTAAATTTTGCACCAAATTTCGTTCGAATCGCTTCATTCTTTAGCAAGATATCTTCTCCACAGGCTCACTGACACACAAGCACACACACCTACTTTCACACACTCACACACACACACACACGAACATACACATACAGACATCACATCAAAAACGTTTGATTTGTATTCAGGGATGCTTGAAACATGCTCTCTCCTCAAAAACTCAAATTCGAATTTTCGACCCGGTCACAATACTTTCCTTATACATTATACTATATATATAAAAAAATTAATATCAATAACCACAAAGTAATATTTAAGAATCCAGTTAAAAAAATCTGATGTGGGCAACATATGACTTTCCTTATATAATGCAATGAATTTACTACTTTAACAGTTAAAAAAACGTTATTCTTATAGTAGATACTTATATTCTTTCTAAGATATTGGATTTTCTTCAATTAGTCGTCATTTTCATTATCATTGATTTAGCGTCATTTTTATCCATTTGGCGAGATTTTTGTCAATTTGGCAACAATTACAAATGTCGCCAAGTTGCCGACATTCCGCCAAGTTGGTGACATTCCGCCAAATTCGTCGCCAAAATCTCGCTAATCTCGCCAAGGATGGAGAAATAAGTTTTTCTTACAGCAGATAAATGACTATTGGCGTTCAAGTGCAAAAGAAATACTCAAAGTATCTTTTTTCATGAATGGAACGAGCTAGATCCACGAGAATAATGTCACCCAATTTATCGGATGGTATTACATATGAAAAGTGAACATGTTTCTCAATAGGAAATATTTTTTTTTTATTTTATATGACTTTTTGATAATTTTTTTGAAAAATGTGCAATATCTCGAGAATGATTCATGTTAGCGTTCTAAAATTTATGCCAATTGCTCTTTAATGAAAAATTACATAAGAAATGTCTATTTTCGAAACTTTATTAGCAGTATTGATTTTTTGACGATTTTTTCTACTCGAAAATTTAGGAGGATTCTGAACAATAGATTGCGTTTAAAAACAATAGGCTTCCAGTGTTTACAGATTGTGATTATTTGTACCAAATTTCGTTCGTATCGGTCCATTCGTTCGTCAGTTATCGTCTCCACAGCCTCGCTGATACACACACACACACACAGACATCACTTCAAAAATGTTCGATTCGTGATCAGAGATGCTTGAAACGTGCTCTCCCGCTGAAAACTCGAATTCGAATTTTCGACCCCGTCACAATACTTTCCTTATACATTATGTATATAAGGAAAGTAATTTAATTTCCATAAAATTTATTTTATATACTTTTCTTTATTATTTAAATTGGTGAATATTCAACAAAAATCGTCTGAAGTATGAACACATTGGATTAAAACCCGTTGCTAAGCGACATATCATTTTATTCAATTACATTTAAGGAAAAAAATATCGCCTCAAATGCAATGTCTATGGACGGTTTAACTGTGAAATTTTAATTAATATCTAAACTACCCCTAGTCATTGAAACTCAAAACATGAACTAAATTTAAAGTGAAGTTATTCTAAGTATAGCCCACAAAATTTCATAAAATTCGGTTCAGCCGTTCTCACGGGATGATGAAGCAAGCACATATAGAGACAGACTTATTTTCGATTTTATTTATTTAGATACAAGTTAGAAGAAATGAAATAAGACAAAAGATTGTAATCACATAAACTAAGAAACTAAACAATGATGCGAATTAATTCATTAATTACTAAAATACTTTCAACAACAAAACTGGCTTAAAATTAATTTCTGACAACAACAAAAGTGTTTTTCTCGCTCACGTAAAATATTGCACATGAGATTCTATTTATAAAATAAACTAATTTTAATTTCAAATTAAAACAAATAGCGTGAAACAAAAGACTAAAAAAATATATAAAAAAATCATTTAACGGCAACATATGTGTAATAAGAATAAAATTCTCGAATGAATTATTTATAATACAATGTATCGAATTTATTATTGATAATACTATTTAGATTTTCTAAAGCAGGCACAAATATACATTTATTTTTCTTTGATAATTCTCTTATCACTTTCCCTAAATACATAATGTATAAGGAAAGTATTGTGACGGGGTCGAAAATTCGAATTCAAGTTTTCGACGAGAGACCACGTTTCAAGCATCCCTGATCACGAATCAAATATTTTTGAAGTGATGTCTGTGTGTGTGTGTGTGTGTGAAAGTATGTGTGTGTGTGTGAGTGTGTCAGTGAGCCTGTGGAGACGATAACTGACAAACGAATGGACCGATTCGAACCAAATTTTGTACAAAAATCAGAATCCGTAAACACTGGAAGCCTATTGTTTTTATACGTAATCGAATGTTCAAAACCCCCTAAATTTTCGAGTGAAAGTTTTAAAAAATCGTCAAAAAATCAAAACCACTAATAAAGCTACGCATATAGACATTTTTTATGTAATTTTTCATTAGAAAACGATTGACATAAATTTTAGAACGCTAACATGAACCGTTCTCGAGATATTGCACAATTTTCAAAAAAATTATCAAAAAGTCATATAAAATAAAAATAAAAAATTCCTATTGAGAAACATGTTCACTTTTCATATGTAATACCATGCGATAAATTAGGTAACATCATTCTCGTGGATCTACCTCGTTCCATTCATGAAAAAAGATACTTTGAATAATATTTTTGTATTTGAACGCCAATAGTCATTTATCTGCTGTAAGAATAACTTTTTTCTTAGTGCATAACGCTTGGCGAGATTTTGGCGACGAATTTGGCGAAATGTCGCCAACTTGGCGACTCTTTAAAATGTTTCCAAATTAACGAAAATCTCGCCAAATGGATAAAAATGACGGTAAATCAATGAAAATGACGACCAATTGTCGAAAATTCAATATCTTGGAAAGAATATTTGTATCTACTATAAGAGAAACCTATTACTTTCCTTATATACATAATGTATAAGGAAAGTATTGTGACGGGGTCGAAAATTCGAATTCGAGTTTTCGACGGGAGAGCACGTTTCAAGCATCCCTGATCACGAATCAAACATTTTTGAAGTGATGTCTGTGTGTGTGTATGTGTGTGTGTGTGTGTGTGTGTGTGTGTGTGTGTGTGTGTGTTTGTGTGTGAAAGTATGTGTGTGTGTGTGTGTGTCAGTGAGACTCTGGAGACTATAACTGACGAACGATTGGACCGATTTGAACCAAATTTGGTACAAAAATCACAATCCGTAAACACTGGAAGCCTATTGTTTTTAGACGTAATCGAATGTTCAGAAACCCCCTAAATTTTCGAATGAAATTTTGAAAAAATCGTCAAAAAATCAAAACCGCTAATAAAGTTACGCAAATAGACATTTCTTATGTAATTTTTCATTAGAAAACGATTGGCATAAATTTTAGAACGCTAACATGAACCGTTCTCGAGATATTGTGCATTTTAAAAAAAAATTATGAAAAAGTCACATAAAAAAAAATTCCTATTGAGAAACATGTTCACTTTTCATATGTAATACCATGCGATAAATTGAGTGACATCATTCTCGTGGATCTAGCTCGTTCCATTCATGAAACAATATACTTTGAATAATATTTTTGTATTTGAGCGCCAATAGTCATTTATCTGCTGTAAGAATAACTTTTTTATTAGTGCATAACGCTTATCGAGATTTTGGCGACGAATTTGGCGGAATGTCGCCAACTTAGCGACTTTTTGAAATGTTGCCAAATTAATGAAAATCTCGCCAAATGGATAAAAATGACGCTAAATCAATGAAAATGATGACTAATTATCGAAAATTCAATATCATGGAAAGAATATTAGTATCTACTATAAGAAAAACCTATTTTTTTACTGTAAATGTAGTAAGTTCATTACATTATATAAGGAAAGTCATGTGTTGCCCACATCAGATTTTTTTTTACTGTAAAAGTAGTAAATTTATTACATTATATAAGGAAAGTCATGTGTTGCCCACTTCAGATTTTTTTATTTTATAATAAATGATGACAATGGCATACTGTCAATGGTGCTTATGTAGCAATTTTTAAATGACATAATTATATTTACGCATTTATGTCAGAATTCCAAGAAGATGTTATAGACAAAACGTTCTTTGAATGTTTTATTTTAGAAAATTTTCAACCTTCAGAGTATGTTATTTTAGAAACCCAATTACGTCAACGGTTTCCAACAAAATTCTTAAACAATCATCTGCAGAAAACTTAGAAATATATATAATTAAGATAAATACATAACTAAGATGTTATTCAGGAGACTAATCATGGCTTAATTAAAATGAATCAAATATTTGCTATGGTGTGAATAGTATTATTGACAATTCATTCACTCCAATTTATATTCATTTTATAGCATACGTTTAATTCTGAATAAAGGTATAATTATTTTACTCAGCTTTTGCAGTTTAAATGTACATTTCCAGGTAATATGACATTATTACTTTCCTTATATACATAATGTATAAGGAAAGTATTGTGATGGGATCAAAAATTCGAATTCGAGTTTTCGACGGGAGAGCACGTTTCAAGCATCCCTGATCGCGAATTAAACATTTTTGAAGTGATGTCTGTGTGTGTGGTGACAGTGAGACTGTGGAGACGATAACTGAAGAACGAATGGACCGATTCGAGCGAAATTTAATAGAAAAGTCACAATCCGTAAACACTGGAAGCCTATTGTTTTTATACGCAATCGACTGTTCAAACACCGGTTCTCGTTAGATCACCGAAGTCAAGCAGCATCGGGCGCGGTTAGTACTTGGGTGGGTGACCACCTCGGAACACCGCGTGCTGTTGGCCATCTCGGGTGCGGTATCCCCGTGGTTTGCGCGCTAGATTTGCACGCTACCACAAATGCCGCCGTGTTCATGCGGAGTACGATCACGTTAAACATGTGGGTCCGTAAGTCCTTCCGAGAGGTTGGTGGTAGGGGAAGGAGGGTACGGTCCCTGTGGATGCCTCCCCCACTGGGTTCCGGTCTAAATTGGGTGGCACTTCCCGGCCGTCCATACAGTTACCTTACACCTTTCTGCTAGGTCGGACGGTCTGGGTCTCAACAACAACAACGCAATCGACTGTCCAGAACCTCCCTAAATTTTCGAATGAAATTTTGAAATTTTTTTTATAAAATCAAAACCGCTGATAAAGTTACACAAATAGACATATCTTATGTAATTTTTCATTAGAAAACGATTGACATAAATTTTAGAACCCTAACATGAACTGTTCTCGAGAGATTGCACATTTTACAAAAAAATTATTAAAAAGTCATATAAAATAAAAAAATATATATTTTCTATTGAGAAACATGTTCACTTTTCATATGTAATACTATGCGATAAATTGGGTAACATCATTCTCGTGGATCTAGCTCGTTCCATTCATGAGAAAAGATACTTTGAGTAATACTTTTGTATTTGAACTCCAATAATCATTTATTTGCTATAAGAATAACTCATTTCTTCGTCGATAATGCTCGGAAAGATTTTGGCGACGAATTTGACGGCATGTCGCCAACTTGGCGACTTTTTAAATATGTTGCCAAATTAACGAAAATCTCGCCAAATGGATAAAAATTACGCTAAATCAATGAAAATGACGTCTAATCATTTAAAATTCAATATCTTGGGAAGAATATAAGTATCTACCATAAAAAAAACCTGTTTTTTTACTGTAAAAGTAGTAAATTCTTTGCATTATATAAGGAAAGTCATGTGTTGCCCACATCAGATTTTTTTATTGAATAATTGTTTATTTGTTTTATTTGATACGTTTCAATGTACTTTATCAATAAGTAGTAATAGAGTCATCATAAAGTGTATAAGAGAAGTCCAAAAATCTTCATTACATTGCTGCTCTACTATAGATTAATACTCATATCAAACATTTCCTTGCCATATAATTATAATGGATATAAAATTTGCAAAGTAGATTAAAATAAATTTGTATATAGGCGGACAGATGCATTTATTATCATATTTTGTCGAATAATAATAGCCCCATTTTTAGTCATCCATAAAAGTTCCGCATAAGGTCGTCTACATTTTGTGATTCGGAACAGAAATCTTTGTAGAGTTAAATTATTAAGCCCGCGTATTTTTACTTTCCTTATATACATAATGTATAAGGAAAGTATTGTGACGGGGTCGAAAATTCGAATTCGAGTTTTCGACGGGAGAGCACGTTTCAAGCATCTCTGATCACGAATCAAATATTTTTGAAGTAATTTGTGTGTGTGTGTGTGTGCGTGTGTGTGTGCGTGTGTATGTGCGTGTGTGTGTGCGTGTGTGTGTGTGGGTGTGTGTCAGTGAGTCTGTTGAGACGGTAACTGACGAACAAATGAACCGATTCGAACGAAATTTGGTACAAAAATCACAATCTGTAAACGCTGGAAGCCTATTGTTTTTATACGCAATCGAATGTTCAGAATCCCGCTAAATTTTTGAGTGAAATTTTGACAAAATCGTCAAAAAATAAAAACTGCTAATAAAGTTACGCAATAGACATTTCTTACGTAATTTTTCATTAAAAAACGATTTACATAAATTTTAGAACGCTAACAGGAACCGTTCATGAGATACTGCACATTTTTCAAAAAAATTATCAAAAAGTTATATAAAAAAAATTCCTATTGAGAAACATGTTCACTTTCCATATGTAATACCATGCGATAAATTTGGTGACATCATTCTCGTGGATCTAGCTCGTTCCATTCATGAAAAAATATATTTTGATGAATACTTTTGTATTTGAACACCAATAGTCATTTATCTGCTGTAAGAATAACTTATTTATCCGTCCATAACACTTGACAAGATTTAGGAGACGAATTTGGCAGAATATCGCCAACTTGGTGGCATTTTGAATTTTTGCCAAATTAACAAAAATCTCGCCAAATTGATAAAAATGACGCTAAATCAATGAAAATGACGACTAATTGAATAAGATTCAATATCTTGGAAAGAATATAAGTATCTATTATAAGAATAACATATTTTTTGCTGTAAAATAGTAAATTCATAGCATTATATAAGGAAAGTCATGTGTTGCCCACATCAGATTTTTGTAGAGTGAAGTTATTAAGCCATAGTGCTCTTTGCAACACAGCATCTTACCGTCTTTCGGAATAAAAATGCTGTTACAGGACAGGAAATTTGGGGGTAATTCGGGACGTTTACATCGTTGAATTTCGGTAATTTATAGTAGGGGTGGGAATTTAATCAGTCTGATCTTATCCAGTAATTCTCATTTATGTGCATAATAGCTCGAATATACTTCATAAGTTTACGATAATTTTTTGTTAAATTCATCTCATGCCACTGACATCAATCGAACCTGTTTGTAAAGAGGATTAATTAGTAGTTGCATATGCTAGAATTTGCTATTGTGAAAAATCGGTAAAAGATATTATCGGTGGAATCATCTATCATTGAGTTAATTTATGGCTGAAATTTTGAAATAAAGTTCTATAATTGACGTTGAAGCTGAAATACTGTTTGGTGATAGAGATAACGGGTTTCCCCCCCCCCCCTACACACATATTGAACAGTATACCGAAGAATTTTAAATATATTGCTGTAACTAATATTCAACTAAATTCGTCATAAATGGGATTCTATTGTGTTTTGAGTATTATTAGCTCACATAAATCCACATAATAAAAATTGAATCTTCTCCTGATATATTAAAACTATACTGAAAAAATATATTCATAAAAAATAAAAACACATATAACATCAACATCACAAATCATGACAACATGGTATGAACAGGTTAATGACACAAATTAAAAAGAAAAACAAAATTTTAAGGCGAAATAGAAAGCGCATTTTGAAGTAAATAACAACGGTATATTTTTTTCTATGTCTCTGGAACGGATATGGGACAACATGTGCTAAAGAAAACATATAACAACAGTACGACGCCATGAAAGCAATAACAGTGACATCAGTTACCGTAAAATAATAAAAACCAACGGATGGAGAACAATATATCCAAGATCCATGGCGCCATGATTTGACAATATTTATGTAAACATATTTACAACAAGCCATAAAGTCAACATCACCTAGGCGAAAGGTGACGCAAGGCAGAAATAAAACAATCTCTGGAAAACAGCAATTCAAACACATGAAAAAGAATAGCCAATAAGAGAAATAATGCGCACTGTTGGAAATTTGTCACAGCTGATGAGCTAAAATAAAGAACTCTAGCCGGATTTTCGATTTTTGAGAAGCATTAAATTCAATCTCATTCATTTCAATCGTATTTACTGCTACATTCATTGATATGACAGAGTCTTGTCATGTAAGATGATTAAAGGATGTATGAAACATATGTTCGAATCAATCAAAAACAAAGAGTATTTTGACAGTCAGGTACAGATTTTGTTACGTGCCTATGTTCCCAGAGATTGGAGGCCAACTCAAGAAACCGTAGAGGTAATTTACTTAGTGATATTAAATCATGAGGAAAATGACAGTTATTCTAGTAGTAAATTTTAATTTGAATACAACGAGAATTTGGTAGAAAAATCAATAATCAACATGTCATTACATTCAATTTGGAAACTGCCATTATTTCGAAAAAATAATATTAACTGCAATGACAGTATCTTCTGAATGGCACTGTTTATTCATATTATGAATTTGTAATTTTATACAATAAAACTGTGTGTGTGTTATCTGCTGCGGAAAATCGAGGCTTTGGACAGATGTTAAATTTTCTACAGAGGTACTTCAACTGCCCGCACTATGCGCCTCGGCAATATTTTGTAAATTTTCGAAAAAGTTTAAAAGAAAATAAACATTTAAATCCCAAAATTAGTCATCATCCTCCATTTCATCCATTCATATCAAGTCATCCATTGCAGTGGCAGACACAATTCGAAAACAAATGCTTTGATTAAATCACAGAAAATTTGTCTCAAACTGTTTGTAAACAAATTGGTATTAATTTATCAGTTTCCTTACTTTGCGAATTAAAAATATTTTGTTGTATTTTTTAATTTGGTATTCCATTATAAATATGGGTACTGTGCCAACTTTTCAATGAAATCAAATGAAAACTAGCTGAGACAGAAATAACGTTTTGAATTTTTCTTTTGGAGGTAAAGGAACGTTTCGAAGTATTTTCAGGTATTTATGTTAAGAAAATGATTTTAGTCCAAAATAGCTCTAAAATGTATTTCATTTCATAAGGTTTAGTCACTTTACTATATAGATCTCATGTATATAATTAAAGACTTTGAATTGTATCCGCGTTTAGAGGATTTCCTAGGAAATTTGTATAACATTTATTGCATCGCAAAAACATTTTTTTCCAATATATGAAAACCCTCTATGAAACAAAAAACAGTAAAACAAGCTCAGTTCCTTAGATGGAAATATGAGTGAAATCTAAGCTGGAATGTTAAAACCACAGTTTTAAAATCATATATTTTTGTTAGCCTCCCATATTTTTAAAATCAATTTTTCCTTCTTTTGTTGTTCCAAGGGGATTCATAAAAATTGAAAATATCATAGGCGTTTCCACCGTATCCTCTGAGTACAGTGAAAATTCAGATTTATATGCATAGGCATTCTTCACGATTGTATATTTCTTTCTTAAAATATAGGTAGCATTTTCACAGAAATTGTCATTTCTTGCTTTCAACATTTTTATTTGTTCATTTACGAGATATAAAGTAGAACATAATCAAAAATAAAACTTTTTCGAAAAATTTTTATGCTTCGAAATTTACAAAGAAAGATAGAAAAGGTGGCCCCTGCTAAGTTTTCGTGTTAACTCATATTTTTAAAAGCAAAATATTTTATCAGATGCATTGACTACAATAATAGTGTAAGGATATCATATTTTGCTCCATTGGCATTTCATTACTATTTAGGGCTACACTCCAAAGCGATGGCTACATTAAAAAAAAACCTTGAGCTTCTAGACTAGGTAGGTGATTTGGAATAGAGGGTACATATTAACACACAAATATATGCTATTATCATTTATTAGTATAGATTAGATAAGCATTAAAGTAACTATATATTAATACCTTCGTCAGAAGGGTTAGAAATATATGATAATATAGAAATTTCATTTAGACGTCATTGTTTCTATGCTGAAGATAGTATAAAATGTAAAACATAGTTCCATGCCTCCTATTATCTACAATGAAATAACAATATTAAATATCTCTAAACAGAACTTTAGATAGACTCACTGAGTTTGAAGTGGATAATCTGAGTTTAATGTTGGATGGAAGATCTTGGCCCGAGAGCAGTTGTTGCTGCGGACAAGATCAACACTACACCAAGAGTCTACGAGAGGGTGCGACTTTCTTACATTCGTCGGTGTCAGCTGTGCAACGACTGCCTCAAACGTTGAACAACTAGCTACTTTAAGTCTTTCTCTGATGCGAATAGAAATGTGAAACTCCATATTTGTGAAGTCTATATATATATATATATATATATATATATATATATATATATATATATATATATATATATATATATATATATATATATCTGAAGAAGAGTGGTTTTCTTACTAACAACTTTGTAAATATCTAGAATTTGATCGCCCTGTGCCAAAATGAAAAAATTAAAATAAATAGAAAATACAAGCTCTGTATAATAGAAATTGTATATTGGAAACTTGAATTTTCAGGTTTATTTTAACAAACTATTTACCTTTACACCTAATTTGAAATTTTTACTTAATTTTGCATTTACTTGACAAATCCAACAATTTGTCAGATGTCAACTACACCATTTTATAGATACAATCTATCTATTTCTTCAGAAACATATATTTTGTGTTTGCTTCTACAAGACACTTGGCCTTGAAAAATAGTTTCGAATAAATGAACAAATCATGATTTAGGCCTAGAACTTGGCCACGTGTAACGTTTGTGCTTTGATTTCGTCTGTTTTCCTTTTATCGATTCCATACCATTATTTTTTTATACTTTTCTTTGACTTGATGATCCGAAATTTGTATTTTTTTCCATTTGCTTGAAGATTTGCTGATTTATACTTTCATTTTGTAAGCTTTCTAAAAAGTTAGGTTTTTCGAGTTACAGCTTCTCACTTTCCTTTAATTGGACCTTCAAACCTGTTTATTTTATATATATATATATATATATATATATATATATATATATATATATATATATATATATATATATATATATATATATATATATATATATATATATATATATATATATATATATATATATATATATACATATATATATATATAAATATGTAAATATATATATAAATATATATATATATATATTATATATATATATATATATATATTTATATATATATATATATATATATATATATATATATATATATATATATATATATATATATATATATATATATATATATATATATATATATATATATATATATATATATATATATATATATATATATATATATATATATATATATATATATATATATATATATATATATATATATATATATATTTATTTATTTATATATATATATATATTT
Source organism: Amaurobius ferox (assembly GCA_951213105.1). NCBI lineage: Eukaryota > Metazoa > Arthropoda > Arachnida > Araneae > Amaurobiidae > Amaurobius > Amaurobius ferox. The sequence goes on along the minus strand of OX578153.1, from coordinate 44,740,597 downwards.
ATTTATATATATATATCATATTTAAATAAATATAAAATAATCATCTATTTGCAAAGTATTTAGGTTATCAAGAAGGTAATTATCGAAATTCTGAAATCTGTCTAGACACTTCATTATCTATTGTTCTTTCGTGTTAGTAGTGTGTGAATGAGAGAGCTGGACCACAGCCATAAACCCCCCCATTAAAACCACACCCACTTTTAGAATGTAATGGTCCTATTTTATCCACACAAATGTGATTACACAATGGTGTGAAACCTCCCATTAAAACCACACCCACTTTTAGAATGTAATGGCTCTATATCACCCATAAAATTTCCACCCACTTTTAAAACCAATGGTGCGAAACCCACCCATAAAACTTCCACCCACTTTTAGAACGTAATGGTACTATTTCACACCATTAAAATATCCACCCACTTTTAAAAACAATGGCTCGTAAAACCCCCATAAAAACCGGACCCACTTTTAGAACGTAATGGCCCAATATCACCCACACAAATTCGACTATACAATGGCTCTCAGACCTCCATTGAATCCCACCCACTTTTAGAAATGTAATGGCTGTATTTTACCATTAAAATTACCACCCACTCTTAAAAATAATGGCTCGCAAAACCCCATAAAACCCGAACCCACTTTTAGAATACAAAGGTTATTTCTTATCCATAAAAATCTACAACCCCTCTTAAAACGATGGTATCGAAACCCCATAAAAACCGAACCCACTTTAGAAAGTAATGGACCTATTTTATCTATCGGAGCGAGCAAGCGAAAAGTCGTTGGGAGGGAAGGTACCCCCTTCGGCGAGCACCCCCGCGGACGGCCACCCCCTAAGCATGCCGCGACCCTAAGGATTCTAAAAGCATTGCACCGACATGGGTTCGTTGCTTTGCAACCATCATCTGCCAAAAGTATGCATACATTCCGAACAAGCGCTGAGCCCTACGCATGCCCCTTTTAGAATCTGCGTTAAAAAATGATACCCCAACAACATTTTAAGCACTTAAAGAAAAGAATTCTAATGTAAATTAGAACAAAAACCATGGAACTGTTGGACAAACTAAACGCAATTAGTACATTGGAAGGAAGTTTCAAGAAGATGCATGAGCTCAATATCGACGAAAAATACCCTGTCATGGAAATTAAACAGGTCAAAACCAAATATGGTGACAAACTAGTAGTGGAGTTAGAAGACGGCACAAAAATGTATCTACCGAAACGATGCGATAAAAACGCGTCCGACTATATGGAGCTTAATGAGATCGTAAAGAGAAAACCTCTATACTTTGTTTATTTGGGAGCTAAAGATGTCGGGAAAGCACAACCAGGGCAAATGTTTAAATTTGAACAATAAATTTTCTTTTAATGGTATCACCACCATTAAAAAATATACACCGATTTTCAGGCGGCTGGTGATTTCACAATTGGACAAGCCTCGAATACTATAGCTGCCGCTGTGATCACAGCGGCAGCTTTTACGAGAGACCAACAACAATCATTGGGTGGGAGGTGTTGTGAGAAAATCTAAAAGCGGCATAGTCCCGAGAATATGCTGCTTTTGAGACAATGGCCACCATAACTCCTTGAACTCCTTAATGAATCAAAAGGTGGACTTTAGTTTAGAGTTCACCCCATAACTCCTAAAAATTTTTGCAAAATGCCCCCCGGTAGGCTCAGAGTATATTCAATCTCAAATTCAACCCACCAAGGGGCCCTTCTTGATGAGCCGAATTCAAGACCAAATACACTCTGAGCCTACCGCCACTGAGGCTTACAAACAACATATAAGGACAACACTGTAAGACTTTGACGCCTAGCGTCGGGCCCGCCCACCACTTATTATCGATGAGTGCTTGCTTTATTGGAACAACGACTAAAGCAAGCTGACATGTCATTTTTGGCTCGGTATAGTTCAATAAACCATCAACCCGGATTGATTAACAACCTGGGAGAGGTCGAGATTTGAACCTGGGACCTAGATGTTAATAGGTCTGAGCGCTAACCGTTTGCCATGGGTACCCATCTAAATATAAACATACCTTTAATTTAACCATTACACCACAGACGAAAATCTTCAAAAATAGCACTTTAAACAAGTTATAACCCTCTAATAATGTAAGAATTCTTCAAAATATCTATCACTATTGTATATCTGATTAAAAATATAGAATAAAATGCTTAAAATCAATCGCGAAAAATAAATACTATTCCCCTCCATATAGTGCTGCCATCTCCCTTTGATTCTCGTAATCTCCGCTTTTTTCTACCGCTACCTCTGAGAGAACTCTTCTTTAAAGAGGAAGAGATGTTAGTCAAGGTCAGCGCTCGCTACAGACGTTATGAAAGCAGGAAGTAGAAAACAAGGTCGAAACTCTCCAAGCGGAAAATAATACTGCTTCGTATTTTATCTGAGTTAAAGAAAAAAAAAGATATAGATAAATGAATGAAATTGAGTCTGAGATATTTCGCTATAGAATTCTTTATCAGTATGTTCAATTAGATGTTTATAGCGATGACATTTCAGAAGTGAAAAAATCTTTAAAAAAGTTGCATGATCAGTTTGAAAAAATTGTCAAACTTATAAAAGAATATAATGATCGAAGACAAAACATCGAAGGAAATGTTGGAACTAATAAGAATGTTAGGTCTGGACAATAAAGTTACCTCAGACGGAGACTTGAAAACTCATGAATGTGAACACAAATATGTAATTCAAAATGATGATGGCTGGTACATTTGCCAAGCATGTCACGAAGAGCTGAGGTATAATCCAAATAAACCCCCTATCAATTATCTCGATATGTATTTAAACATGCAGAAACAACAGAGGCGAAAACATCGAATGAAAAATCTGGCTAAATGGTTAGGTTTGCATAACCTACCCTTTGAAGAAGAAGAGCTTTTGAACGACTTTTCTTCTTATATCCATAAATATGAGGAGATGTACCCAGAGCGAAAAAACATAATCAGCAAAGACTATATCTTATACCATATATTACGGAAAAGAGGTTACGAAATCTATATTTCACACCTTCTAGTTAAGTTACCTAAACTCAAGAAGACGCTTATTCAGAATGAAGAAATCTGCAGAACCATCTTCGAAGCATTAAATTGGAGTTTTTACCCTATAAATTAAAAAAAAACGGCTGATACGTCTGAACAACATGTCACGAAGAGCTGAGGTATGACCCCGATAAGTGATTATAATTTTTAATAGCTTATTCGGCTATTAAAAATTAATTAACTAAATCTTTTTTATCAATCCAGCTAGTCTCAGGATAACCTAACCATTTAACTAGATATTTGTCCCCTTTCTTTTTGATGATTTTTTCAATCTTATACACATTGTCTTTCTTATCATATTTTACTAATTCATATTCATAAAAAGTGCCTTTAACCTCATCATTATTTAAATCCTGAACTCTATAAGTGATTGGGTCGGTTTCTAATACTTCAGAAATGACAAATATTTCATCTGTAAAAGTTGCTTGATACCCCCTTCTGAAGGTAGACTTATATATAGATATTCTTACTTTATCGCCTACCTGGTATTTATGTTTACGTATGACCTTTTCTTTAAACAAATTGTGGTAGACTTCACTACTGTTTTCTTCTAGACTGGCTTCAACAGGAGTCATTTTTATACTTCTGTGGTATGAGTTGTTGTAATTCTTCACTAATACATCCAATACATCTATGTATCTTTCAGTGTTATTTGCACACAAGTAGAGCTTTATTTTATTACCAAGAGTGAGATTAAATCTTTCAACCATAGCAGCTTTTATTTCAACATTTTCTGTAGTGAACCATTGGATATTATTTTCTTTGAATAATTTTTGAGTTGTTTTTCCGACGAACTCTAAACCCTTATCTGTTTGAACCCTTTCAGGTATTCTTTCTTTGAAGATCTTTTTAAATGCTTGAGTTACTTCTTCTGCTGATTTATCCTTTAGAGGAACAGCCCATGCATATTTACTGAAACAGTCAACAGCTGTTAATAAGTACTTGATACCATCATTAAACTTACTTCTCGCAAATTTATAGACAAACAGTAAATCAGCTTGCCATTGGTCATCGATATGTGACACGTAAATTCTCCTTCTTTTGAACTTACGGATAAGTGGTTTATGCTTTGTGTATACATCCTGTCGGTGTAAAAAATCCGAGACTTCTTTTCGACTTAAACCAGTTTTTCTGCTCAGTACATTTATGCCACAAAATCCTGTTTCGGGATCGTAATAAACCTTTTCGGGGCAACCCTTCTCAGTTACCCCTTCAGCGGTAAAAAACGGCACTTCTTAGAACCACAACCCACACAAATTCCTTTCAACATAGGTCTAGCGTTTTTAGAGGTGACATGCTGTTCATCTTTAGTGTCGGTGTGTGTTTTACATTTGAGACAATATATTTTTGAGCCCATTCCAAATACCTTCTTTGCTTTGATAATAGGCTTCACAACAGCTCTATCTAGCCTTTCACGAAAACTTGGATTGGGAATGTCGTCCAATTCTTTAATCATGTTTGAGTCACACACTTTGTTTCTGGTTTCGGTATCTTTGTTTTTAATGTAGCACACGTCATGTTTATAGGCACTATCATCAACCCTATTAATAGGCTTACTCCATTCTTTGTATGTTAAATCGGGGTTCAGTCTAGTTTTTCCTCTGAGCAGTTGAGTTCCTGGTCCTGTAAATTGATGCCCTGGCAGATGCATTTCAAACGGTAAATTATTAATTGCTGCGTTAACAACACCTTTTCCTTTATTGCAAGTCTTTTTACTACACATTTATTTATATATAAAAAATTATTTACTCACAAATTGATATCCATTCAGCAGGGTTTGTTTCATATATTTTTCTCTGGGTAAGTAGACTAAATTATTGATGAAATCCTCCTCTCGCTTATACACTTCCTCTTCTGATAGGGTATTCGATTTGTATGAATTGAGCAGCTGTTTGTAAAACTTGTAAGACTGTTTGTACTCTTCTTTCCTTTCCGCGATATTCAAAGCTTTATCAATAACTTCAACAATACCGACGCTTAAGCTCAGAGCAGCTAAGGGAACAAGTACAAAAGCTGATAAACCCAATGAACTTAAAACGAACTTGCTAACGGTCATAGTGACACTAATTTTATGGTAGTGGTGGTAGCTCTTTCTATATACGTAAATTTTCTTTTGCAAGTATTCTTCCATCTTTATTTATAGGGGTGAAATATTTCTTCCGATATCTCAGAGCCGGATTAACTAAATCAAGCATAAAGAAATCATACGGCTGTTGCATGCACTTTTTATATAATCTACTGAATTCTTCTTTTGTCAAACTACCATCTATCTCTCTTATGATCTGTTGAATCTCCCTCGGTTGAATATTAAAAAATATCAAGTAATTACAGTTTCTTCTGATAACAATGGGTGTTCTATAATAAGATTGAGAAAGATAAATGATTGAGGCGTTTTTCTTCCGACCTCTGATGAAAAAATCTTCTATGCTCCTCTGGTCCTTGTCAGTCATGCAGTCATCAAAGACAACAACATTTTTACAAGATGGGTCCAGGTCATCCACTTTTATAAATTCTTTTGTATCAGAGGAGAATAAAGTTCCTTTCTTGCCGAATCTTTCATATAACTCTAGGATAATTTTCTTCTTCTTTTTGGGGTACTTTATCGAGTCAATATCCACGCCTTCAAACATTGTGTACTTTTCTTTCAGTTTGCCATACTTGGGTTCGTACATATCTTTTGCACAAACGAACAAATTATCAAATTCGAGATAGTCGTATATAAAATTCAACAATAAGTTCGTTTTACCAGTACCTGAAGCTCCAGCGATTAGAAGTCTGAAAGGGTGTTTAGGTAATAAATAATGTTGATTTGCATCGACAAGTTCTTCTGCTTCTGTATAATTTTTAATTTGAATCATCTTTATTTAATGTTAAAAATTTGCTTCAGTAAAAATATAATTTGCTTAAGTAAAATTTTTCTTGCATAATAATAAAGATGAATGCTATACAAAAAGAACGAAATAAGAAATTAAGAAAGGAAGTTGAATATGAACTTAAAGTTTATAAGCTTCAGGCTGAAATTAGAAAAAACAACGAACAACAACTAGAGCAAAAATTAGGTATCCAGAAAGCACTATCGGACTTTCACAAGCCTGTAACTGAAAAGCTACAAGAACAAGAAATTAATCGAAAGGAGAATATTCAGGCTATAAAAGATGCTGTTGATCACATTCCTCTAGCTATTGAACCGCCTTTAGAAGTCTATGATTTTGATAAAAAATTGGATGTAGAGTTTTTAGAGAAAAATAACTTTCCAAGACCCTCAAAATTGTACCATGAGACCAAGGAAACTTTGCAAGAAATTATGAGTAAAGTAAATGATACTTACCTAAAAATGTCTCGTCAAAAAGGAAACATTATGAGTCAGATATCTCGAATGACTAAAAAGGATGAAGAAAGAGAAGATCGCTTATTAGCTAAGGTTGATTATTTGAGAGATCATATGACTACGTTAGGAGATTATCGGGATCGACTCAGAGACTTGCAAAGAAAAGAAATTTATATCGGTAAAGGAGTAGAAGACAAAATGGAAATTTTAGCCCGATTGACTGATAAGATATGTAAAGGGTCCAAAAGTAAAAAGTTACACAATCAAGTCGTTGATTTATTGGATGCATTGTTGAGAGAAGGAACTATGACCAACGAGCAAGTAAAACAATACTACAAAAATTTTTCATTAAATAAATGAGTAATTACATAAAAACTAAAATACATTTAAGCGATCATCAGATTGCTAAGCTAAAATCTGCATACCAGAAAGGAGAAGAAGTATCTCTACAAATAGATAAGACAAAAGCCCCCAACAAAGATATACATTTAACTCGAACACAGATAGCTCAAATTGGGAAGGGGAAGCGTATCACTATCAGTAAGACGCAGCTCCAGAAAACGGGTGGTTTTCTACCTTTTCTATTACCTGCGTTAATTGCTGGGGCCAAGGCTTTAGCACTAGGTGCTGCAAGTGGGGCGGCTGGATATGGAGCAAAGAAAGCTTTGGAAAAAATTTCAGGATCTGGATGTGTAAAAAAAAGACCCATTGGAAAGGGCGTCTATCAAAACTGGGAATATCAGACGAAGTAATTAAACAAAATATGAAACATGAACAGGGGTTTAGGGGCGTCTTTACTTCCGATCTGTTGCCTAAAAAGATGAGTCGGTTTGAAAACGGTATTATTAATCTGGACATTGTCACAGGACCTGGTACGCACTGGGTCTGCTACTATAACGATCCTAAAAATAACTTTGTTGAGTATTTTGATCCTTTTGGAGAACACGTATACAAAATTCATCCTAACATTAAGAAGTATCTACTGACTTCTGGAAAGAAAAATATCGGGTGTAACTCGAGCTTTCTACAGCACCCTGCTTCCGTCAAATGCGGCTACTTTTGTATGAAGTACATTCGTGAAAGAAACAAGGGTAAGCCAGTTGTAGATGTGCTATATTCTTTTACCCAAGAACCCAGCGACTTCAATGAAAAAAATGTTCTCTATAAATAAAATGGTTCTATTGATATTAGATTCTAAAAACGCGGAAAAATCAGAAGATTTTACGATTGAATACACTAGACCTTTCACCTTTAAACAGATTGCCCTTCAGTCCTTTTCGATGTACGTTTCATGGGACAATATCAAAGATGAGGAATTATCATACTTTGATGGTCAGCAGTGGTTAAATTTGACGATACCAGATGGAAATTACACTATCAAGGGGCTGAATCGTTACATGATTAATTTTTTTGGAAGCGATCCGCCGATACAATTCGGTATAGTGGAGGAACGACAACGAATAGCCATTAAGTTAAAAGACGGGTATAAGATCGATTTAACGAAAACCAAAAACCTGCATACACTTTTAGGTTTCGAGCCTAAAATCCACGAAGAGCTTGAACAAGTAGGAAAGTACATTGCTGACTTATCTGGGGGAAACGATAACATTTATATACATTGCGATGTCGCAGAGGGGGCGTATATCAACGGTTTCAACTCTACAAACGTCATCTATTCATTTACAAACAGTAATCGTCCAGGTAGTCAGATTATAAAATCATTTGACAAACCTCTGTTTTACCCTGTTCGAATGGATAGTGTTTACCGAATCAGAATGCAAGTAACCAATCATAGAGGTGATTTAATACCGCTCAATAAGCAAGAAGTACAATACAATTTTATCGCCCTATAATAAAGAAATGAATAAACACAGACTTCAAAGAAAGAGTAAGAAGATACAAGGAAGAGGGTTCTTTTCCGACGTACCAGTCCTGCAGGAGGCCGAATTAGAAGGTAAGTATGTGCAGGATAAAATAAAGGAGATATTATCAAAGCAGAAAAAACATGGAGCTGGACTAAAGTTTTTCTAAATTCGATTTAATAGCCATATAGCTATTAAATTGAGGAGAAGAAAAAAAAATTATATTATAATAAATGAATAAAATATTTGAATTAAACAGCACCAATTATTATTACGATGATGACATCGAAAGTTTCGAATATAGAGAGGTAAGGCATGAAAATAGTGATAATTCTATGGAAAATGCCTCTTACCATTTCTTTATTCAAGACACCAACGCCAACATTTTATACTCTAACGGTTATTTACAGCAAAAATTGAAAATTGTTAACAACGATGGTACTGCCATAGTGAATGATAATGTAGCTCTCGTGAATGGAGGTGGTTTGATCAATGCTAACAGGTTTACATTAGGAACCACTGAAATAGAATCCAACATAAATTATTCCGCTCTTATGCGACAAGTGTTGGGCTTAATACATTTTACGCCTGACTATTCTTCTGCCGAAGCTACTAATATGCTGTTCTACACTGATACGTCGGACACAGCTGATAGAGAACGCTTGAAATATGATGGCACGTTAGTAGATACCACAAAGATTACTGAGTTTTTCGAAAAATTCGGAATTAATGAGAACCATAACCAGGGATATACAGAAAGAAGCGAATTCACTAAAAATAGCAAGGTTGTAACTATATGGATCCCACTAAAGTACGTGTTTGATTTCTTCCGTGAATATAAAAAAGTAATCACGGGGTTCCAAGTCAAATTTGAGTTCCAGAGAAATCACAGTCTAAATATGCTGTACACCAACGAGCAACATAAGATCTATAAAGTCGTTGTAGAAGATTTATCACTCTGGCTACCTTACGTACGATTTAAAAATGCGGCGGCTTCAATATTTAACGAATTAAAGTTATCGAATAAGGATGTAGAAATAAACTGGAACCAACACAGCATTGTAAAGTCTAATATTTTCTATAAAAACGCTAGCGGCTCTTATACCATAAAAGCTACTTCTGATGAAGTCTTATCTTTGTACGTAATTCCTCAGTACACTGAAAGATACGAAAATTCGAAGCGCAATAACATGCTGTTTGATAACTTAGATATGACGGAATGTTGGTTAATGATCAACAATGTAAAAGTGCCAACTGTCAGTTACATGATGGATTTTGAGAAAAGTGATTATAATCGATTATACACAGCCTTTTTGGAATCTGGACTCAACACCATCACGTCTGAAACAGGTTGTATGGTCAATTATTCGAATTTTGGTAAGTTGTATCCAATCATCTGCTTTAATCTCTCTCATCATCAAAACTATACCGATACGAATAACTTAATGATTGAGTTTAACTGGAGGTTAAGGAACGCTGCCCCCAAAGATTATGTTTTTTACTTCATCTTAAAAGAGCACAAGAAATGCCTCTTAAATATTAACAATCAAAATATTACCATGATCAAGACTTTGAAATTATAAGCCATTTTTATAGTCCATTTTAAATTTTTATAGTCCATGACAATAAAAATTATTTTATATTTAAATAAATGGCTGCCTACTACCCGCTTTTCGATGAAGAATTAGAACAAGGACCTCCTGGTATTCCAGGCATAGGGGGATTAGATCTTCGCGTCCTCCTCGCTCAAAGCTCTCTGTAGTTCAGACCCCGCAGGACAATTTTCTTTCCGACCTTATCAACGGTTTCAATCACGGCTCTCTGAAACTTGGTGATTTGGGACTCACAAGATGAAATGAGGGCAGCCGCGATAAACGTACAGAGGCTGAAACCTAAGACTGGCGCGCCCCCAAGCAAGAGAAGCTGTGTTCTGGGGTTCAGCATCGACAGCTCACGACCATCCAAACCAAACGGTCTTGAATCTCCTCCAGTGGCTCTGCGCTGATTAGGGGTTGTCACTCCCGGAAGCCACTCGAACCCCGAGAAAGCTCCCGCGCAGAGTGTCCTGAGAAACAAGAGCCGACGCTCAGCAGAAAGCAGATCAGGGCTCCGCTGGAGTTTAAACATCCCTCGACTTTCGGAGATTCTGAAATGTCATCGCTATAAACATCTAAAAATGAAATGTCTTAATAAGAAAGCTGAAGTGTTGTTTGAGATGGGTTTCTCGACCTTCAGTGATCAGAGCGGATCTGCCGCAAGTTTCTGGAGGACACCCTCGGAGAGCAGTTCGCAAAGTGCAGACCCGAACCTCTACGAAACCTTTTCAATATATCAGGCTGACAGTGATAGCGATAGTGATAGCGATAGCGATAGCGATCGACCGACATCGATGACATGCCCTTCCATCATTGTAACTTAGATTTTCAATTCTTTTTCCGAGGAAAAAGGTGGCTGGGCCCACCTTTACCGTTCATTTAACAGATGTAGATATGACTTTATTTTTAATGATTGAAATACTCATTAAAAATTGAATCGTAAAAAGTTTACCCCTTCAATAATAAAAGCATTTAAAGAAACGATTTGTAGTTCTAAAGAAAGACAAAATGGATTTTCAATCTAAAACCGTTCGACAGTTGCAAGGCTACTGTCGTGAAAATAATATTCGAGGTTACTCGAAACTTAAAAAGTTGGAGCTGGTCGACCTCATTCAATATCATAACGGCTTTTCCAGTTTCCACAATGACTTGTTTAGCAAGCCAAAGAAGAACAGAGTGCGTAAGATCAGGTGTTGCGGTAAGTTATTTAAGGGATCAAGCATGAATAAGCACCTACAATCTAAAGGGCACCTAAACTATAAACCAAAGAAGGCAACCGCTCTCCCAGAGTGTGGAAGGGTGGAGCATCGACTACATCACATGACTCTCCCCCAACTACGGGAATTTTGTCGAACGCATGGCATTAGAGGCTATTCCAGGTTAGGAAGGAGGGCAGACATCATAGCATACATAGAAAGCGTATTGTTCAACCGTCATTTCGGGTTTGATTCAGACCTGTTTTTAGATACGCGAGAGAGAAGGCTCTACACCCTCCACAAAGTTAATACAGCCTTTGAATCTCGCTTGAAGACGTACGACATCCAAAATGAACACAACCTGATGCTTCCCGAAGACTTTTTGAACGATGTGGCATCACTAGTCCGGGGACTCATCACTAAACACATAAAGAGGCTGCATGGTTTGAAGGTTAATTTCGAATTCCTCTGTGACTATCAAAAGGGTAAAGACGATGCTATTATAGAAATGGAGAAAAACTTCAAAACAGAAAACGCAGTCATCTTAGAATCAACTGATTTGGTAGCTTATTACAGATCGGTTATCCAAAAATTATTGACAGAAATGGAGGAGTTTGTTGCAAAGGGTTCGGGATGGACGCTTGTTAGAATTAAAAACCTTGAGGTGAGGATCAATAAATAAAACCCACTGAGAGGATCATCCTACATTGATTTACCGAAAAGAATTAAAGATAAAAAGGCAGTCATTAACGTGAAAAATGAAAATGATAACGAGTGCTTTAAGTGGGCGATACTGTCCGCTATTTATCCAGCTGATAATCACGTAGATAGAGTCTCTAAATATAAGCCATATGATAATGAGCTAAATTTCGAAGGTATCGAGTTTCCAGTGAAGATGGAAGATAGAGTATTTAACAGGTTCGAAAAGTTGAATAACATATCGGTGAACATATATTCATACGAAGGTAATGATATATACCCATTGAGAATCACTAAAAATAAGGAAGACAAACACATCAATTTGCTGTACATAAAGAATAAGGAAGGAAACAGTCATTACTGTTGGATAAAAGACCTCTCCAAATTGATAAGCGGACAAGTGACTAAACACAACGGAAAGATATTCACCTGTGAGAGATGCCTGCTGTATTATTACTCCGAAGAGGACCTCCAAGCTCATGAAACGGATTGTAGGAAGAATACACCAGTAAAGATTGTAATGCCCGAGGAGAACGAATCTCTGCGGTTCAAAAACTATCAAAGGTCTTTACGATTACCCTTTGTGATGTATGGAGACTTTGAGTGCTTGACAAACAAGATAAACACCTGCTGCCCTACAAAAGACAGCTCATTCTTACATAAATATCAAAAGCATGAACCTATGAGCTTCACTGTCTACATCAAATATAAACACGCAGACTATAAGGCACCAATCACATACAGAGGACCCAATGCCACCAAGCTGTTCTTTGATACAGTGAAGACTGAGGCGCTAGCGATAAAGAACATTTATGATAAGAAGCAACCCATCAAAATGACCACCGAAGATGAAGAGCATTTCCAAAGGACCCATGTTTGCCACATCTGTGACGAAGATATCAGGAAGAAACCTTCACCCTATTCACCCAAGGATAAACCAGACTTCCGAAAAGTTAGAGATCATGACCATCTTCTCAATCCGGCGAAATGTGAATCGAACTACAGAGGACCTGCTCACAACCTTTGCAACCTAAAGTATCAAGAGCCTTCGTTCATTCCAGTGTTTATCCACAACTTATCTGGCTACGACGCCCATCTCTTCATAAAGGAGCTCGGTAGAGACCAAGGTGATATCGACGTCATCCCGAACAACGAGGAGAGGTACATTTCCTTCAGTAAGGAGGTCGGGGCAAAAACTGTAGGCGATGGGAAGAAAGTAAAGGTACCTGGTATAAAGTTGAGGTTTGTCGACTCATTCAAGTTCATGGCCGCTAGCCTCGACAGTCTTGCGAAGAACGTAAAGGAGTTCAGGGAGACAGCCAAGTACTTCCCCAAGGACAAACTGGACCTCGTCACCCGAAAAGGCGTCTATCCATACGATTACATGGACTCGTGGGACAAATGCGAAGAAACCAAGCTGCCCCCAAAAGAAGACTTTTACAACCAATTGAATGAGTCACACATAAAGGATGAGGACTACGAGCACGCTAAAAGGGTATGGAAGGCCTTCAACATTAAGACATTGGGTGAATATTCCGATTTGTATGTGAAGACTGATGTACTCATCCTAGCCGACATCATGGAACACTTTAGAGATGTCTGTCTAAAGACCTATAAGTTGGATCCTGCATGGTACTTCACTGCACCCGGACTCTCGTGGGACGCCATGCTCAAAACCACAGAGGTTGAGCTAGAGCTGTTGACAGACTATGACATGATACTCATGCTAGAAAAGGGGACCAGAGGAGGCATCTCTCAGTGCTGTAACCGATATGGGAGGGCGAACAACAAGTACATGAGGGACTATGACGAGAACAAGAAGTCTAACTACCTGATGTACCTTGACGCCAACAACCTCTACGGATGGGCCATGAGTCAATACCTACCGCATGGTGGCTTCGAGTGGAGCACTGTGTCAGATGTGACCCAAGTAGAGGATGACTCAGACAAAGGATACATCGTAGATTGCGACCTACAGTACCCGACCCATCTGCACAACCTCCATTCAGACATACCTCTAGCACCTGAGAGCAGGATGCCCGATGGCTCAAAACAGCCAAAACTACTGACGACCCTCTATGACAAAGAGCATTATGTGGTTCATTACAGGGTTTTGAAGCAACTGTTGCAGTTGGGGGTGAAGCTCAAAAAGGTGCACAAAGTGTTGGAGTTTCAGCAGTCTCCCTGGTTGAAGAGGTACATAGACCTGAACACTGATATGAGGACCAAGGCAACCAACGACTTTGAGAAAGACTTCTTCAAACTTATGAACAACTCGGTCTTTGGCAAGACGATGGAAAATATCAGGAAGCGACTCGATATTAGGCTAGTATGCGATCCCCAGAAAGCGGAGAAGCTAGTTGCTAAGCCCAACTTCAAGGGAAGGACCATTTTTGACGAAAGATTAGCCGCCGTGCATATGAACAAGACGAAAGTGATTTTTAATAAGCCAATATACGTCGGCATGAGTATATTAGATCTATCGAAGCATCTGATGTATGACTTCCATTATAATCTTATGAAGCCTAAATACGGGGGCGATATCAAGCTATTGTACATGGACACTGACAGTTACATCTATGACATACAGACCGAGGACTTTTATGAGGATATGAAAGGATTGATTGACTACTTTGACACATCAGATTATCCAGAAAACAATAGGTATGGTATGCCCCGAGTAAATAAAAAGGTCTTGGGGAAGATGAAGGATGAAAATGCAGGGAAGATCTTAGAAGAGTTCGTTGGCTTAAGATCTAAGATGTATGCCTGTAAAACTGAGGTTGACCTGGTGAAAAAGTCGAAAGGAGTAAAGAAATGTGTCGTGAAAAACAGGATATCCTTCGAGGACTACAAGAACTGCCTATTCAAGCAAGAAGTACAGCATAGAACCATGAATCTCATCAGGAGCACAAAGCATGAGATTCATTCCATACAAGTCAATAAGATTGCCCTATCAGGAAAAGATGACAAACGTCATATATTGGAAGATGGTGTCCATACCTTGGCTCACGGTCACTATGCGATAAAGGAGTAGGCGATCATAATCTTTTAACAGTTTTCGAACTATTAAAAGATAATTAATGGTCCTCAGTTCGAAGGACACATTCTTCTGTTCTGAATGCCTCTTTAATAGTGTCTATATCACATCTAAAGTACTCCATGTAACCGTCCTCCTCCTCTTCTGAGGCCCTATTTCATTTAAAAGGGGGTGGCCGTCCGCGGCGCCGAAGGGGGTACCTTCCCTCCCAACGACTTTTCGCTTGCTCGCTCCGATAGATAAAATAGGACCATTACTTTTCTAAAGTGGGTTCGGTTTTTATGGGGTTTCGATACCATCGTTTTAAGAGGGGTTGTAGATTTTTATGGATAAGAAATAACCTTTGTATTCTAAAAGTGGGTTCGGTTTTTATGGGGTTTTGCGAGCCATTATTTTTAAGAGTGGGTGGTAATTTTAATGGTAAAATACAGCCATTACATTTCTAAAAGTGGGTGGGATTCAATGGAGGTCTGAGAGCCATTGTATAGTCGAATTTGTGTGGGTGATATTGGGCCATTACGTTCTAAAAGTGGGTCCGGTTTTTATGGGGGTTTTACGAGCCATTGTTTTTAAAAGTGGGTGGATATTTTAATGGTGTGAAATAGTACCATTACGTTCTAAAAGTGGGTGTGGATTTAATGGGAGGTTTCACACCATTGTTTTTAAAAGTGGGTGGGTTTTTTTATGGGTGATATAGAGCCATTACATTCTAAAAGTGGGTGTGGTTTTAATGGGAGGTTCCACACCATTGTTTTTAAAAGTGGGTGGGTTTTTTTATGGGTGATATAGAGCCATTACATTCTAAAAGTGGGTGTGGTTTTAATGGGAGGTTTCACACCATTGTTTTTAAAAGTGGGTGGGTTTTTTTATGGGTGATATAGAGCCATTACATTCTAAAAGTGGGTGTGGTTTTAATGGGAGGTTCCACACCATTGTGTAATCACATTTGTGTGGATAAAATAGAGCCATTACATTCTAAAAGTGGGTGTGGTTTTAATGGGGGGTTTATGGCTGTGGTCCAGCTCTCTCATTCACACACTACTCGTGTTCATTGTTGGGACATCTGCAATATAAAATTGAGTAAAAATTTATAACACTAATTTAACAAAAGGTTTTTAAGATTAATGAAAGTAAAATTTTTATTATGGAGAACATTTGAGAAATGTCATTTATTGCATTTTGAGATATTTTAATACACTTAGTTTTCTAATGGTGTGCGATTGAAAATACTTGTATTTGATTCTTTTTATAGTACCATTATTTCAGGAAGTAATATACGTAATAATCAATACACGTAATGACCAGTGGAAAATATATTGTAGAATAACAATGCGAAACAGTGATCGTTGGTATACTAGTGGAATGACTCACCTGTCTTTATTTGCTAATTACTAAAAATTATTATAAATACAAAGTAGTTAATAGATTAACGTGATAACTGCAGAGATGTATTCACGGAGAAGAGTTTATCCTGCTGTAGAAGATAAAATTTATTTTCTGAAAAATTTTACAAGAATATCAGTCATTTAAAATTTAAATTATTAAGAAAAAACTTCCTGGCTCGTGTAGAAACCAAAGATTTAGCAACACAATATATTTTGACACAGATATTTGTTATGAACCGACTCATTTTCCAAGCTCAACGTCAGTCACTTCTATTTTCCTTGGACGTGTGGTGCGTTGTTTCTTGGGGGTCTCTAGATGGATAAAATCATGATGAGTGATGCGATTTTACCACCGCTGCGGTTGTATTACTACATGAAATCGCATGCATTTCTTTCTCAAGAAGTGACCATTTAAGTGAATTCCATTTAAAACGATCTGGGAATTTATTGATTTGATCGATGAGCAAAAATTGATGCAATCCATATCTTTCTGAAAACCAGAATTGTAATACTAGTGCATGTAAGAGGGGAATATAACCTTCTTCCGTTAGAATTGGGCGATTGCATTAGCTCAAAAAATGGATGTAAACTAGCGCTACAAAATATACTTGTTATAAGTATCGAAGATACAAGATACTTTGTAAAACTGCATTTAAATGTAAAATTCTAGGTACTTTTTAGAAGAAGATAAAGATACAAAATATATGGTACTTTTCAAAAGTGTCGCTGGTACTCAATACAAGACAATTTATGAATTTGCATCTACTCGTACATGCAATATATTAGATACCATTATAAGAAACCATTAATAAAGATACTTTATTAAAGCTATAGATAAAAATATACAAAAAAAAATGCGTTTTAACCACTTTGCAACAAAGTTGAAAAGTGTTTATGACTTTGTTCTTTCTGTCTGTCTGTCAACCGTTAGCACGATAACTGCCGTAAAAATGACTTTATTAAAATGAAAGTTTCGTATGTGGTTCAGACGGTCTGTGGGACCTATGGTAATATAAATTAATAATATCACCCAATTAGTTTTGGATTGAACCCAGGTTGAAAAAAGAAAATACATTGAATCCTAAGGGACATAATTTTTCAAACATTTTTTAAGCGGATTTAAAATTCACAAATTGCTTCGAAAGTTTTAGGAAATATTCACATTATCCCATAAAATAGATAAAAAAAATTCAGCAAAATATACGCAGTAGTTTTTTAAAGAAAAATTAAAATAATAATTACACCTTTTACATGAAGCGATCACGTGACAATTATATGAAGAAATCACGTGACCCACTTCAAAATAATATATGGCATCTATCTTGTGGCAAAATCGTGATTTTTAAAGTTCTTCTTGATTCATATTTTGTGTTGTATCCGTCCTAAAACCGCTTTATTTTGGCTTAAATTCTATGCATCTACATACTGAAACAACGCAATTACAATATATTTGAGTTTAAATAATCATCCAAGTTTGATTATTTCTACAACGAAGCCTGCTTTTCACTTATGGAAAACGTAAACAGCAAAATATGTTGAATGAGTTGCATAAGAATTGCTACATTTCTTTAACGCAACATTATTTAGCTCATGGAGTCTGCAATATAGCTTATTTAAATGAAATATTCATTGATTTTACAGAGAGAAGGACTATTTTACTCTGAAGTCTTAAAGCATAGAGTTTAATTACTTGTGACTCCATAATCTTGAAGTTTTTATAAAATAAATTATTATAGTATTGTGATGAATGAAATGAATGGAAAAATGTTTATGAATGAAATGCGGCTTTTATAGAGAGAGTCAGGCGTGTTATATTTCGATGATGTGATTTGAATAAGTTTCAGTTGTTTTCGAGTATAATAAATTATTGTAATAAAGTATTGTTAATAAAGTCTTGTTTATTTTTCAAATATAATAAATTATTGTATTATTATGATAATTTTAAAAATATTGCCAAGGAATGTATCGAATTTTAGAGATGTTTAAACAAGGCATTTTAAATTTCAATGCCGTCATTTGAATGAAATTCATTTTTTTCGATGACTGTTTATGTTTTCAAATATAATAATTAATTTAGCATTGTGATAATTTTTAAAACATTACCGAGGAATGTATCGCATTTTAGAGATGCTTAAATAAAATTGCATTGAAGTCAGAAAGTGTTTCATAGTCAATGCTTTATGCATGATTGATCTTGTTCAATATAGCATGCATTTCGAGACCAATCATGCTATGTC
The DNA here is from genome assembly GCA_951213105.1 of Amaurobius ferox. Taxonomy (NCBI): domain Eukaryota; kingdom Metazoa; phylum Arthropoda; class Arachnida; order Araneae; family Amaurobiidae; genus Amaurobius; species Amaurobius ferox. The sequence goes on along the minus strand of OX578153.1, from coordinate 44,722,189 downwards.
CGTTGTGCTTCTGTTCTATTAAAATTTTGCTAAATTGCCAAATTTAATTTTTTGTCAAATTTAATGTTTATTTTTTATAGTTAATTATCAAACTAGTAAGCGCCGTACTTCCCAGATTCGCCGTACTATCAAACGCGATACTTTGCAGCCCTGGTGTAAAAAGATTAAAATTAAACTTTTTATTCTTAATATTACATTATAAAAGGAATTGTCTGCGTGTATGTGTGTGTACCTGTGTATGTGTCTATCTGTATGCGGATCTCTCACTGTGCGTGTGTGTCTATCTGTTTGTATGTATGTGTGTATGCCTATTTGCACGTGTCTGTCTGTGCGATCTGTAATGGGAAATCTAAGCGTCATACGGTCATGAAATTTAGTAAACAAGTGCTTGAAAACTCGAAAAGGTTCACTTCGTTATTGTAAGTAATTTTGGATTGTTTTTAGTTATTTTATATTTTAAACCGATTTACAAGGATTGTGGGCGATATTTACGCAAATCGATCCCTTAGCGACCGAATATATTATCATAGAGTTTCTACATTGTCAGCATCGGAAAGATCGAAAAATAATTTCTTTAAAACAAACTTTGAACGGAATTCATACGGTGAATATACGAATTTTAGTGAATTTAAAAAAAATATGTACTTTTCGTGAGCTTAAAACCCAGATTTTTATGTTGTGATATTAAAATCATTAACCTGCAGTGCAATGATTATAATTTAACACCATCTATTTTAAGTATCATATATTGCTTCTAAACAAAAATTATTTTCTTGAAACTATCTGTTAAATAATTATAAATTTTAAACGAGTGAACTCTTGAAGGTTATATATTTCCTTTTCAGATTGAAGTTTTTCTACCTATTCAAGCCACTCTTCGCGTATGCTTATAATGAATGTGTACGTTATGTGTTAAAATATAAGACGAGTTAAAATATCCAGTAACGACTACAAATACTGCATAAACCATCTTTATTCAATAAACCATCAATGACGTACAGGATAATGTTTTAAAAGGCCAAAGCGTTTTCGAACAATACAGTGTCCATCATGAGTGGCAATAATAAGGAATTAACAAACATGAGTTTTATACAACCTGAAATCGTGAATATAAATTTGCATTGGGCAAAATGAAAAATCGATGCTACAGTTAATATATATTACAAATAAATATTTATATTTCTTCAATTCAATTCAAAATTCATATACATAAATAGATTAGGCCAAGTCATAAACATAACTATTGATGAAACACTAGATTTTCAGAAAATCATATAATGGTTTAGCACGTTGAGAACGAGACATCAAGCAAAATTAAGGATCAAACAAAACTAAGGGTTTGAATGGGATCAAAGTTACAAATAGAATATCGATAAATATAAATAAAAGGGATTCGAAAAGTAAAATATTACGGAACTGATTGCAATTAATTAGAAGAAAAAATTAAGGATAATATTATTATTAATAAATAATATTGAAAGAACAATGGATAGTTTATTATATTTAATATCACAAGCATGTTCAGATAAACGAACGGTACATTCAGTACTACCAATATAAGACTTTGGATAAGATAAATGGGGACACTTTTATCCTTAAGTTTGTCGGTACGAATACGACTAAATAACGAAAAACATTGGAATGAGTAGGTTTTAACTTAAATTCCCGGTAAACATGGAGAAAAGGACGAAAAATCGCAAGAGAGAACGAAATACCGATTTATACGGCAAAATGCAGAATAAGTAGCAAGATTAGCTTTAGGATAACTAAATTTAGGACGAATAGAGGAAAATATTTTATAAATGAAATCAAAAGAATAAGCAACTCCATAACCAAAGTTAAAGACAAAGTTCACTTCAGAATATAAGGCAGACATTAAAAATCAAGAGTTTAAGGGACAATTAAAATAGGCAATGAAAGAGAATTTTTTTAGGCGAAATGGGGTGGAAAGTATTAACAGGAATACAAGAATTAGAAAAGTAGGTTTACAAAATACAGAAATATGAAAACCATTAATATGCTGGAAGACAAGAACATCTGTAAAGGGCAAATAATATTTAAATTCGTGTTCAAAAGTAAAATTAATAGTAATTATTAACTTTATCTAAAAGAACGAGAAGGTCATTTAAACCATAGCTCCAAATAACAAAAACATCATCCACACAACGACATCATAGAATCGCTTGAAGGGGTGAAGAAGGCATAATCTCATTCTCGAACTCTTACAAAACCGCCTCAGTTAAAGCGCTAAATAATGGGGTACCCATGGGAGCACCAGAAGTTCTCAAAAGAAGCACTGAAGTTTCCAGAAGTTGTTTTGTTATTACAGAAACCAAAATAATTGGTATGCGTTACGAAGTTCAACGCAGAAGTTATTGCGTCAAAAGAAGGTATCGAATGATTATGAAATTCGAGCTTTTTAGCAATAATACTAATAGCAGTAGAAACTGAAACATTAGCGGAAAGGGAAACAACGTCAAAACTATGGAGGATATAATTAGGTACAAAATCGGTACTAAAAAGATGGTTAATAAATTTTTCAGTAGAATTAACGCAGTAAAAGTGAAAGAAAGTTAGAGAAATAAAAATAAAAATATAAAGTTAGAAAAGTAGCTAGGGCTTTTTACAAAAGATAAGTGGGACCACTGCACTTAGACACAATGATGGACACTAAGTTGTCCGAAAGCGCTTTGGCCTTTTTAAATGTTTTCATGTACGGTATTGATGGTTTATTGAATGTGGTTTACGGAGTATTTGTGTTCTTTACTGGATATTTTGAAATGTTTTATAGGTGTTTCGCCAAAAAGATGGTTAATAACGGACGTTACCATTGTAGAACCGGGAGCATGAATCCTGCATCACATGGGTATATTACCCAGAAAACGGTAGGACAATTATTTGTGTAGAAGAAAAACAAGATATTTAAAGAGTTTAAATAATAAATAGTAATATATGGTATAAGGCTATGATTATAAAATATTTTAAACATATTTTTCATCAAAATAATAAAAGTTGACTTTAATTGTACTGATAAGCTTATATTTTACCGACTAACACTATGCTGTGTATTATTCTACTTGGTCAAATTGCGTATAAACTGAATACCACTCTACCTAAACTGGAATAATAGAGCAGTAAAATCGATTATTTTCCCACGTTTCGTTCTCGTTTAGTCTATCAATGCAAATAAGTCGTGACAGTGCCGTAAGATAGTACTTAACTCACGGGTTAGCTGACGGAAACTGGCATTTTGAGCATCGTTCTCTGGATATTTGGAAGAAAATAAAAGTGAGTTACTCTGTTACTCGTTATAGATTGATGCAAAACATCACCCCTTTAGCATTTTTCAATTGGAGAAGATTGATGTGTATTATGTGTGACTATGGTGCAAGGTGCCTTAGGGAAAGGTTTCGATATTTTTAGGTTTTTGAAATTGCAGTATTTATTTACGTATTCATTTATTTTGAATTTGTTTCAATAGATTGTTTTATCAAATGGCCAGGCACTTGACCTTCATCATTCGCCTATATATCGGCCAGAAACGTGAACCATTTAGCCGTCCTGGGATGTTGCCCCAGGCGCACCAGAGGGGGGGGGGGCGCAACACACTCAACAACAGAACAACCATGCCTTACGTGGGACTCGAACCCACAACGTGGAGGCCGAACGATCGCTTGGAAACACTCGCCTGGACCGCTTGACCTCCGCGTCGACCTTGTTTCAACAGATTTATAGAGTTCAGTTTGTTTGGTCTGCGTTGGACCAAAAACAAGTTAGCGACTGTGAAACGTATGTAGACTTTCCGCCTGGCATTTGCTCAGTCAAAGCAAGCGATAAGCGCATAATAACGTGTAGCGCAGATATCAGTCAACATATGCTGCAGATCAAAAATTTATTTATTTTACACTTTCCTATAAGAAATATTTTATAATACAATCTAATGTATATATTTGTTACGATAAACCCATATGGGAGTCGCACTGTCTATGTTCTTCAGACTAATGGATATCAACAGTCCAAACCATACCTTACACTTTTGGGTAGTTCGAGCGGTCTGGGTCGAAATACATTAAGCTTAATGGGTATATATAATTGGAAGAACATTTGCATAATGGGTTCTGCATTGAGTTTGACAATTCTTTTTTGCTCGTATAACAACAATCCATCTGAACGACTACGAGCTTGTATAGTATACCTTTAGTAGAAAGTTTAAAAAAAAACACGTTACTTGTGAAGTTTTTTGTCAATCTACAAAATATGAGAAGTTTCTAGAACTCGCGAAAAGTCGCCAAGTTATTTATATTTTGCTATTTTGCTGAATTCGATTGAAAGGGCACTCAGTCATGTGACTCAGGCCTTCAAATCTCGTAATACAGTGATGTTCATTTCGTTTACTTTTGTTTCAACTCCTTCATATTTTTTTCATGACTCAGTCTGTACCCTGCGCCCTAAGAAGTTTTACGCCAAAAGCTTTGTAAAATCAAACGACATAAAATAAATAATTTTTCGACTGAATTTTTCCTTAAGAAAATTAATATCTTCATCTACACAGAAGATGAAACACTTTCTATAAATATTTCGGATTTTTTAACAGCGTCATTGTAAAGATAATGAGAATTGATATCGATTTGAAGAATACATGGTACAAGTTAGATTGTACAATATGATTTGTCTTGGCTTTGGTGAACCTAATCAGTATGTACACGCAATATATTCCATTAAAAGCAGAAAATTCAGTGAACAGAAAATTGAATAATAAAGAATATCCAATTATGTATTTACTAAATATTGACGGTTTGTAAAATTATATTTAACATATTTCATCTTACCCGCTCACCTGCAGTACTTGCGCTTCCAATATATCGTCAGACACATGCAACCAACGCACATCTCCTCACGCACATCTTCTCCAATCGTTATAAGACTTTCTAAAGGAATACGTTTTATAAACCAAATATAAAAACTTTAAAACAAAGTGTATTTACAACTGTATAGGACTTTTGAGTATAGTCGCCTTAGCGTTTTGGGGGGTATTTACGCCCTTCAGAGGCTTATGGTGATATACAGTACAATTGGGCGCTTACATACAGCCCAACTCACAATATAAATTTGCATAATATCAAATGCCATTTGATAAAAAGAAACATTAAAAGCAAAACATAGATACACAATGATTCGAATTAAAAAGGCGACCAAGTAATCACATGCACTTTAAGAAATTTTACTCCCTTAAATACTGCAAAAATGCTAAAACGTATTTAAATATCGACTCGTATTTCTATTTCGAATCAGTGTATTCTGAGCTTTGCTTTTCTCTGCTTGAGAATTTCAGCGTCCTCATACGAATTGGTATCATACAAGTTTTAACCGCGTGAGGGACTGTATCTATAATTTCTCATTGTATTATATATCGTCATATGTCTTTGAAGGGTCAATCGAGTTGAGGTAAACTTGTCGTTAGGAGGAACCCGATTCCCTAATATGTTATTTGTGAAGAGACGATAAAATAGAAGGAAATGCAAAGATAACTGAAACTCCACATAGAGAAGAACATAAAATCTGGAAGTAAGGAGAACTTAAAACATGTTTGTAAGTCACAAGTAACGTCACAAATGTTTGGACCTACAATTTATTTGGATGGCCCTGAGTATATTGATAAAAATTGTGAACTTCCTGTTTTGGGATGTTAAAATTACTTACTATATAAAAAGCGAAAATTACCATACCGAATATATACAGATATAGATATAAATACAATGAATTTATTCAATGAATTTATAAATCACCCAGAATTATTTTATGTACATTACTGACTTTTGCTTGCTCCTAGAAACTCTTAACATTTAACACCTATCCCGATGTTGGCAACTGCGGGATGATATATATTGCATATTTCCATTATCACATTCGTTGCTGTTGGATTTATGGACTTGCCATTCCGTCAGTAATGGCAACATCACGTGACATGGCGGTATTTATTTGTATTGTTTGTGGATACATTTGTAATAAGAATGATATTATTGAGGCCATAACTGCTATATTCAAACTATAATAATAAACATCAGATGTAATTGAGCGGAAATACATAGAATCAGGAAAACTTGTGAAATTAAATTAGTAAAAATTTCAAAGCGTACAACAGGGATGTCAGTAACGTGGAATTTATCGCGTAATTAAATTTTTTGAAAGCTTGAAAATCTGCAAAAACTTGTGAAATATGGACAATTAAATCGTGTCAATATTTTTTGTACAAATTTTTACAGAATAATCCTTTTGCCTCAATTTTTGATAAAGTACAGATGCGAAAATAAAACGAACTAATCTTCGATATTCGTGAGCCGGTCATCGTAGGAAAAATCCAATACAAATTCATATGATTAACTTTGCACCCAACATGCATCCCATATGCATCTAAATTTGACTCCAGCTTTTTAATCTACGTCAAAATTTAACCTGGAATATGAAGTTTCAAACTATGTGGCACAGCCTTTGAATTATGAGGTTAATACTCCTAATGGTAAATAAGTTTCGAAAACTTTTATAGACATCTTCTGAAATAATATTTTTATCACGCTGATATATTTTTATTACATTACTATTAAACGACCCAAATAATTCCATGTACTTTTTCTTTATTTATATAATTTTTGCAAGCAATATGATTCATAAAATTAATATTCGAAAAAATATTAATAGCAACCTTGATATTATTTTGATGAAAACCAATTCATACAGACATTTTATAGGACAAAATACAATTTTAGCTCTTTCTAACCAAGAAATTTTCTTGCTGTATATAAATTTACATTTTTACAATTATTTAAGGACTGCCGTACCGGTAGCCGACGTTTAACGCCTACGTTTCTAGGCGTTCTCTTGACTGCCCGGATCCTGTGTTGGAATTTCAACCGCTGGCATAGATTCTATGGTGTCCATAAAGGATGTAATGTGTTTTGCCCTCATGGGTGAACATGGGCAACGTCATGTAACGGAAAAACACTTAACCGTTAAACCATATTTCACGAATGGTGATGAATGATCTGATGATAACCTGTTTACTTTTATGTCATATTACTTTACATGTGCCGAAATTTAATGAACCTTTGTGACAATTGCCGCAATTATTTACCTCACGCTAAATCTTTAGTTTGACAGTTGTTATAGCCCATCAATAATTCGCAAGTCGCTGCAGGGGTTTAATTGCAGCACATACCATGTTTAGTTGTTATCAATACAGTTATCAGCTTGTCTATAAAAATCGTAGAAAATCACGAAAGCAATTTAGGGATATTTCTAAATGTACTGGGAGACTAGCTGTTCGATTCATATGAAGTAATTGTTGGAATAAATGGAGATGTCAGATTACTGGGTTTGTAGTTGCATCGAAGTCAGAGTATCATGATGCTATGATATTTTAAAAATGAAAAGTTGGCATTTGCTGTATCTGATAAATAAAAATGTGATAGGTAATTGGAAAGCATACATAAATTACTACACTGTCTGACATGAAGAACATTGGATGATACAGATAAAGACCAAGGCCTATACCTGGAGAAGTAACGGTGTTATCATATATATATGTATTTATGTAAGTGTATAGGAAATACCAAACTCGTTAGACGATGAGACAGCCTTTAGGGTGTTGATTCTCAGTTTAGGTGGCAAGGAGGACATTTCGCTTTCTGTTAAACACAGAGGGGAAGTCAAGTAGTGGCTACTCGTGAGGTGACGCAAGATAAGCGCTGCTTTACCTAAAGTTATCGGCTGAATGGTTTATTATTATTATTAATATTTGTCGAATTTTTAGACTCCTTTGTCTATATTTAGATAATACGTGACAGTAGCGTGATGTGTTTTGATGATGTTCTTTCTCAAGGAGGAGGATGGGGGGGGGAGGATCTCGCATCCGAAAATCCGAAACCTCTTCATCTATTCCTGAAGTCAGGAGCCGCCCTGAAGTCGAGTACAACCTCATAAAATATTGCAATATTTACACTAGACAATTTTTACTATATATTAATATATATATATATATATATATATATATATATATATATATATATATATATATTTCCTAAATATATAAGAAATGGTATATTTTAAGGCAGTTTGCGACAAGAATATTTACTCACAAAGGGGGGGGGGAGTTGGTAAAGTAAAACATTTCAAATAAAATTTAAATTTATAGGGGAACACGTGGAAACTACGTGTATTCACATTCAGGCAAATATTTACAAGCATATCACAGCAGTAATTGTTCTATGTGTCTGCCAGCACTAAAATTACACTTTGCAAGCGAGTGAGAACACCGTGAACTGAAGTATGTTTTATACCCGGGTCGATGCAAGAGAATTCATGGCGAATGGCATCTTTTAACTCCGCTGAAGAAGATGGGCTATTTCCATCCACTCTGGACTTAATGTGTCCCCAGAATCAAAACTCAACTGGTTTCAAGTCCAATGGGCGAGAGGGCTATTCATTCTTATAGTTACGGCTGATTAGTAGTTCATCACCAAACGTGTTGGTAAGGAACTGTTACACTGGAGATGCGATATAAGTAGGTGCCTTCTTACATGAACGTCTCTGTCAGAATTATTTTAAGTTCCAAGAAGTACGGTATCACTTTTTTCTGTAGTATTTGAAAGTACAGTTTTCAATTAACTGAGCACGCCTTCCAGCCTACTTTTGATAACGGCTCTTCTAAGCAAAAAGGATCCACTATAATGGACGCAGTTACGCAACACCAAACAATAACACGTGGTGAATGTAGGGGCGTCTCAGTGTAGGGATGTGGGTACTCCTTGTCCAAATTCTACATTTTTGGGTATTAACCGTCTCATGCATGGAAAAATGAGCCTCATCTGTTCACAAGATGCTGAGCAGCTGTTATGAATCTCTTGCAACTTTCAACAAAGCCCTATGTACAAATTAGTTTCACTTAGCTGTGTCATTAAGTAAGAGTTAGTGAAGTGATTGCAACTTGTAGGGGTACAAATTTAACACACCATGAAGCATACGAAATACCGATATCTTTGGTATGCCAGTTATTCGTGTCTCTTCTCGTAAGCTAGTTACCCTACTCGTGGAGTGTTCTCGTAGAGTGTCCATTTACGAAGCCTAAGCGGAGATACAGGCCTCTGATAAATGTGGTGCACCGCTGAAAGGGCCAGCACACAAATTCCCTCTTTCTACTAAATATCGTACCAGGAAAAGCAATCCGCCAGAAGTGATTGAACCTGAGCTTTTCTTCCTTCTCTCCTGTGTCCGAAACAAGCGTAAAGTTTCAGCCGTCAATTCCCGGCTCAGATAAAACAACTTCACTAACAGTGATCCACCAACGGCAACATTAAAATGAAAAACGAAAGTCTGCGTCAATAACAAGAAAAGTGAGATATGAGCTGTTCGTCATACACCCTGCAGTTTATAGACTCTGATATATCTGCAAATACAACTATAAATTAGTAATAAGAATTCGAAACATCCTTTCGATCATTCAGCACAGGTAACGTTTGGTATATCTGCAAATACAACTATAAAGCAATAATAAGAATTCGAAAAATCATTTCGATCATTCAGCACAGGTAACGTTTGTATATCTACAAATACAACTATAAATCCATAATAAGAATTCGAAAAATCCTTTTCGGTCATTCAGCACAGGTAACGTTTGGTACATCTGCAAATACAACTATAAATCAATGATACGAACTCGAAAAATCCTTTCCGATCATGCAGCACAGGTAACATTTGGTATATCTGCAAATACAACTATAAATCCATAATAAGAATTCGAAAAATCCTTTTCGGTCATTCAGCATAGGTAACGTTTGGTATATCTGCAAATACAACTATAAATCCATAATAAGAATTCGAAAAATCCTTTTCGGTCATTCAGCACAGGTAACGCTTGGTATATCTGCAATTACAACTATAAATCAGTAATAAGAATTCGAATAATCCTTTCGATCATTCAGCACAGGTAACATTTGGTTTATCTGGAAATACAACTATAAATCCATAATAAGAATTCAAAAAATCCTTTCCGATCATTCAGCACAGGTAACGTTTGGTATATTTGCAAATACAACTATAAATCAGTAATAAGAATTCGAAAAATCTTTTCATTCAGCTCAGGTAATGTTTGGTATATTTGCAAATACAACTATAAATCCATAATAAGAATTCAAAAAATCCTTTTCGATCATTCAGCACAGGTAACGTTTGGTATATTTGCAAATACAACTATAAATCAATGATACGAATTCGAAAAATCCTTTCCGATCATGCAGCACAGGTAACATTTGGTATATCTGCAAACACAACTATAAATCCATAATAAGAATTCGAAAAATCATTTTCGGTCATTCAGCATAGGTAACGTTTGGTATATCTGCAAATACAACTATAAATCCATAATAAGAATTCGAAAAATCCTTTTCGGTCATTCAGCACAGGTAACGCTTGGTATATCTGCAATTACAACTATAAATCAGTAATAAGAATTCGAATAATCCTTTCGATCATTCAGCACAGGTAACATTTGGTATATCTGCAAATACAACTATAAATCCATAATAAGAATTCAAAAAATCCTTTCCGATCATTCAGCACAGGTAACGTTTGGTATATTTGCAAATACAACTATAAATCAGTAATAAGAATTCGAAAAATCTTTTCATTCAGCTCAGGTAATGTTTGGTATATTTGCAAATACAACTATAAATCCATAATAAGAATTCAAAAAATCCTTTTCGATCATTCAGCACAGGTAACGTTTGGTATATTTGCAAATACAACTATAAATCAGTAATAAGAATTCGAAAAATCTTTTCATTCAGCTCAGGTAATGTTTGGTATATTTGCAAATACAACTATAAATCCATAATAAGAATTCGAAAAATCCTTTTCAATCATTCAACACAGGTAGCGTTTGGTATATCTGCAAATACAACTATAAATCAGTAATAAGAATTCGAAAAATTATTTCTATCATTCAGCACAGGTAACGTTTGGTATATTTGCAAATACAACTATAAATCCATAATAAGAATTCGAAAAATCCTTTTCGGTCATTCAGCACAGGTAACGTTTGGTATATCTGCAAATACAACTATAAATCAGTAACAAGAATTCGAAAAATCCTTTTCGACCATTCAGCTATACGGATCTATTTTAGAAATTTAATAATTCAATTAGGTAGGTTTGTTTAGATTAAAAGTGTAAATTTTGGTGAAATACAGATAAGACACTGTTTCTTAATAAGACTATGATATTAAAATCCAAATTACTACTAAATGTCGTAAATAGAATCATTGACGTGACAGTAATTATACTGAAACTACACATCCGCAGACATATTTAAAAACACGCAAGCACGCATATGTTCCCTCTGCAGTTCAGACACTTTTCTAAGTCTCTAACTTTCATGCAAATGCACTGCTCTTGACGGTAAATATGCGAGATATGTATTTGTGTGCTTTTTTTAAAGAGAAGCCATAAAATTCGTGATTGCACGCAAGGCCATAAACAGACACATTCTGTTAAGAGATATGTTACTATCTACAATACAGTTTTACGGTGTTTTGGCAGATTAGACGTACGTTTTATTTTTGAAACGTTTTAGTGCTAGGTTTTATTTTAGTAAATAGTGAATAAGATTCTTTCAAATTCTTTTCTTTTTCTATATATTAATAGCCATTGATCATGCGGGTTTCCATCTTTTAACGAATTTTACTTTCCTTATATACATAGAAATGTATAGGAAAGTATTGTGAAGAGGTTAAAAATTCGAATTCGGATTTTCGACGGTAGAGCACGATTCAAGTATCTGCACTTTTTGGGTGATGGCCGTGTGTGTGTGTGTGTGTGTGTCTGTGAGTCTGTGGATGAGATATCTCACACTTAAATTGAGGTCCTCGTACAAAAATTTGGTACAATTATTACTATCCTTTAATACTGGAAACTTATTGATTTTAACCGCGACCGAGCGTTTGTAAGACACCCAAATTTGTAAACACATTTTTAAAAAATTAAAAAGAGTCAAGTACGATAAATAACCCCGTTAAATGTAATTTTTTATTCTGAAACGAATGATACAAATTTTAGAACGCTAGCTTGAGCTGTTTGTTCCCGAGGCACTCATGTTTTTCATATACAGTAATCTAAAAATGTACATTAAAATTAGTATCATCGAATATATAACAATTCGTGATTTATTTGGCGACTTTGGCAACTAAATGGACAAAAAATCGTGAAGCTGGCAACTTTTTAATATGTCCTAAATTGACAAAAATGATACCAAATTGATGCAATAATAATTACTATACTTAAATATAATAGATATACTTTCCTATTCCTTAGCAGATATTCCTTAGCAGCCTATCTGTGCCATTCGTTTCAGAATAAAAAATTATATTTAACATGATTGTTTATCGTACCTGACTCTTTATAATTTTTTAAAAATCCATTTACAAATTTGGGGGATCTTACAAACGCTAGTTGAGTTTAAAATCAATAAGCTTCTAGTATACATGGATAGTAATAATTGTACCAAATTTTTGTACGAGATTCTCAATTTAAATGTGAAATATCCCATCGCTAGCTGGAGCTATTTGTTCTAGAACGCTAGCTTGAGCTGTTTGTTCTAGAACGCTAGCTTGAGCTGTTTGTTCTCGAGGCACTCATTTTTTCCATATACAGTTATCTAAAAATTTACATTAAAATTAGTATCATCGAATATATAACAATTCGTGGTTTATTTGGCGACTTTGGCAACTAAATGGACAAAAAATCGTGAAGCTGGCAACTTTTTAATATGTCCTAAATTGACAAAAATGATACCAAATTGATGCAATAATAATTACTATACTTAAATATAATAGATATACTTTCCTATTCCTTTGCAGATGTTCCTTAGCAGCCCATCTGTGCCATTCGTTTCAGAATAAAAAATTATATTTAACATGATTGTTTATCATACCTGACTCTTTATAATTTTTTAAAAATCCATTTACAAATTTGGGGGATCTTAGAAACGCTAGTTGAGTTTAAAATCAATAAGCTTCTAGTATCCATGGATAGTAATAATTGTACCAAATTTTTGTACGAGATTCTCAATTTAAATGTGAAATATCCCATCGCTAGCTGGAGCTATTTGTTCTAGAACGCTAGCTTGAGCTGTTTGTTCTAGAACGCTAGCTTGAGCTGTTTGTTCTAGAACGCTAGCTTGAGCTGTTTGTTCTCGAGGCACTCATTTTTTCCATATACAGTTATCTAAAAATTTACATTAAAATTAGTATCATCGAATATATAGCAATTCGTGGTTTATTTGGCGACTTTGTCATCTAAATGGGCAAAAAATCGTGAAGTTGGCAACTTTTAAATATGTCCTAAATTGACAAAAATAATACGAAATTGATGCAATAATAATTATCATTCTTAAATATAATAGAGATACTTTCCTATTCCTTAGCAGATGTTAGAAATATTTCCAATTGTTATGTCAGATTTCCGCGAATTATTATTGAATTTAATACTCCAAAATAAATTTGCAAGTTGGCATTCAGAAAAGCGCCTTATATCAGTGTGCTTTTTAACATTAAAAACAGTGTGTCGTGGATCTTCTACATCATGATTTCTAATTGAAAAAAGTAAAGTTAATAGAATATGTTGAAAGTCATGTGCTGCCTACACCAAATTTTTCTATTTGGGCTTACTCAGTTGGGTGAGGTACAGAACTATTGGTCATATAGTGCAAATGAGAAGTATAGGATGCATTTTTAGTGACCATTAACCTTTTCTCAATCCATGATAAAAAAATCTGATGTGGGCAGCACATGACTTTCCTTATATAATGCAATGAATTTACTACTTTTACAGTAAAAAAATAGATTATTTTTATAGTAGATATTTATATTCTTTCCAAGATATTGAATTTTCGTCAATTAGTCGTTATTTTCATTGATTTAGCGTCATTTTTATCCATTTGGGGAGCTCTTTGTTAATTTAGCAACATTTAAAAAAGTCACCAAGTTGGCAACATTCCACCAAATTCGTCGCCAAAATATCGCCAAGCGTTATGGACGGACGCATAAGTTATTCTTACAGCAGATAAATGACTATTGGCGTTCAAATTCAAAAGTATTATTCAAAGTATCTTTTTTCATGAATGGAACGAGCTAGATCCACGAGAATGATGTCACCCAACTTATTGCATGGTATTACATATGAAAAGTGAACATGTTTCTCAATAAGAAATATTTTTTTTTATTTTATATAACTTTTTGATAATTTTTTTGAAAATGTACAATATCTCGAGAACGGTTCATGTTAGCGTTCTGAACTTTATGTCAATCGTTTTAAATGAAAAATTACAAAAAAAATATCTATTTGCATAACTTTATTAGAGGTTTAGATTTTTTGACGATTTTTTCAAAATTTTACTCAAAAATTTAGGGGGGGGGGTTCTAAACATTCGATTGCGTATAAAAACAATAAGCTTCCCATGTTTACGGATTGTAATTTTTGAACCAAATTTCGTTCGAATCTGTCCATTCGTTCGTGAGATATTGTCTCCACAGACTCACTGACACACACACACACACACATATATACTTTCACACACACAGACATCACCTCAAAATGTTCGATTCGTGATCAGGGATGCTTGAAACGTGCTCTCCCGTCGAAAACTCGAATTCGAATTTTCGAACCCGTCACAATATTTTCCTTATACATTATGTATATAAGGAAAGTAAAAATACTGATTATGCTTCTAACGCAAGTTATTTTCTTTCAATATTTTACAATGACTATGGATTGTGAAAGCCCTCTTCTGTCCGCCAGTTCGGGAGGTTAAACCTATCCTTAAACCTAGTCGCTATAGAGCATTTTTTATTGCAATAAATAATTTTTGCTTTGGTAGAATATTTTAATCCTTTCACGACGGCGAAACTAGCCGTCAGTATGCCACCAATGAATGAGTCGTTGTGCCATTAGTGCACACAAATCGTACACGTTAATTACTTTACTTTTATCTACATATGATACTCTACAAAAAGGAAGAAAACAAATACACTTTACTCGTGTCAAGAACTTTTTCTTGTGCGGTAGTTAAATGTGTGGCGTCCAATTCGCGTATTTTTACTTCAAATGTCGCTAGCCCATGCGACACATTTAGTGGATACCGGATATAGCCGGCGGAAGCCAGGGTGAAGCATTTAGTGGATGCCGGATATAGCCATCGCTAGCCAATGCGACTCATTTAGTAGATGCTGGATATAGCCGACGCTAGTCGTGAAAGGGTTAATGTAAATAAACGAATCTGATCTGTATTAATAATTAGGTAAATATTTAATATGAGCTTTAAATGATTGTAAAATGTATACTTGTGAACGTCATAACATATACTTGTGAACGTCAATAATGATTGTGAACGGCAATAATAACGTTGTCACATTATATGGGGCAGATTGTCAATGATTACAAAATATAGAATCTTGTTGAATATAACATAATTGCGTTAGATTTATCAAGACCATTTAATTGAAGAAACGTTATTTTTACTTTCCTTATATACATAATGTATAAGGAAAGTATTGTGACGGGGTCGAAAATTCGAATTCGAGTTTTCGACGGGAGAGCACGTTTCAAGTATACCTGATCACGAAACAAATATTTTTGAAGTGATATCTGTGTGTGTGTGTGTGTATGTGTGTGTGCGTGTGTGTGTGTCAGTGAGGCTTTGGAGACGATAACTAACGAACGAATGGACAGCGTCGAACGAAATTTGGTACAAAAATCACAATCCGTAAACACTGAAAGTTTATTGTTTTTATACGTAATTGAATGTTCAGAACCCCCCCCCTGAATTTTCGAGTGAATTTTGAAAAAATCGTCAAAAAAGCAAAACCGATAATAAAGTTACGCAGATAGAGATTTCTTATGTATTTTTTCATTAGAAAACGATTGACATAAATTTTAGAATGCTAAAATGAACCGTTCTCGAGATATTGTACATTTTTCAAAAAATTATCAAAAAGTTATAAAATAAAAAATTTCTATTGAGAAACATGTTCACTTTTCATATGTAATACCATGCGATAAATTTGATGACATCATTATCGTAGATCTAGCTCGTTCCATTCATGAAAAAATATACTTGGAGTAATATTTTTGTATTTGAACCCCGGTAATCATTTATCTGCTGTAAGAATAACTTATTTCTCCATCCATAACGCTTGGCGAGATTTTGGCGACGAATTTGGCTTAATGTCGCCAACTTGGCGACATTTTTAATTGTTGCCAAATTAACAAAAATCTCGCCAAATTGATAAAAATGACGCTAAATCAAATAAAATGACGACTAATTGAAGAAAATTCAATATCTCGGAAAGAATATAGTTATCTACTATAAGAATAACATTCTTTTTAACTATAAAAGTAGTAAATTCATTGCATTATATAAGGAAAGTCATGTGCTGCCCACATCAGATTTTTTGAAACATATGGCAGTTAAAAATGAGATGAGAGGCAAGTGGCAATAAACATTTATACAAATTTACACTTGTTAAACCATAGCATTTAAATGTTAAAATAATATTTGGCTCGGTGAGTCAATAGCAGTATCAATATATTATGTCCTGAGTCACATTTCTGAGAAATATATTAAGCTTCCCCACTTGCACAATTCACAAGAGCACACGTTTTGCATGTTGTTCATTGGATCAACTGTTCTTTGGAAAAGCTTTTGGAAAGGGCTCGCAGCAAAACAGGTAAAAGCACTCTTCGCCTTCACTTCATCAGAAAAACCGCGGATTGATTCCACTTTAGCTTTTTGTTTCTTACCTCAAGTGGATGACATTGGCCTTTTCGGTTATTTTGGTGTTGTTCATTAACGATGTTCTTTTTCATCTTAAAAATGATTGCATCTCCTCTTGAAATGTATTCTTGATGGGTGAGTCGGTTAATATGGCAAAAAACTGCTTTCGCCTGTTATGGATTATTGTCTGTTATTCGATTATTAAAAAATATATTTGAAAAGCATGGTTTTAATATTTCTACAGGTAAATTAAGTGACATAATTCATAAAAATAGAAATAAACGTTAAAGTTTAAATTTGACTGGGAAAAAGGTAAAAAATGCATACCCAACAAAGATACATTCAGATAAAACTAGGAAAGTTTTGCTAAAGGTTTTATGGTTATTGCTGGATTATCTTATAATGGAAAACTTAAAATAAGGAAAGTAGAAAAAAATGTCAAAATTAACTCGGACTACAATAAGAAATATGTTTTAACACCTGTTTTCAAAAAACACATTCAATCACTTTGCCCAAACAATCTTCACTGTGTTAAATTCTATCAGGGTAAGTCTACCAGCCTTACATCTAAATCTACTGCTATATTTTTTGAAAAAATGAGAAATGAAACCGGAATTGAGGATATTCCATTTAAATGCATCCCACCCAAGTCCCTCGACCTGTCTTCTATGGATTACTGTGCATTTGGACTTTTAAAACAAGCTCTTTATAAGCGGTATCCCAAAACATTGCATGGACTCTGGAATATTGTGGTGGAAGGGTGGAACAAAATCAACCTTGATATTTTAAGAAAAGCTCTTTTATCTTGGTAATCAAGATGTAATATGATAGTTTAACAAAAGGGCTATCAGATTGAACATATAAGAAAATAAAATTCTTATCTTTGTTTATATATATATTTTTTCAAATTCGTTACAAAAATGTGTGAACACCCTCTGTATATGTGGGCGGAAAAACAGACCGTGTAATAACCAGCCCGTGTGACAACTAGCCCTGGCCTCCCCTGCCTATGCATATTTCATGGCTGTGCGACGCTTAAATCTTCCGCTACAGACAACACAGGCAAACAGACAACACAGGCTGACAGACACCTTCTATTAATATTTATTCTATTTATAGTGTGGATTTCAAAATTTGTTTGAAATAAATTCTTACGATCTTTCAAAATGAAAACCCTTTAATAAGCTTATGCTCAGATTTTTCACTATTAAATGCACAGACGAACAGGTGAATAAACAGAAAAACAGAGAGGCAGCTACCTTTATTATTAAAAATAATGGATAAAGTTTCGTATGTCTGCTAATACTACAACTATAATTCAAAATAGTAATTCGAAAAATCTTATTTAATGGATCAATTAGCTATACAGAGCAAATTTTAAGTAGGAGAGACTGGGATAATGGCGGTCACCGGGTAATGGCGGTCACCAAGGTATCTTGCATCTGCTTTGTGACAGAAACGCACTAGCGAGTACTGCTACCTCGTGGTCGTCTAAGGAACTCCCTTCGCTAGTGACGCCATCTTGGCACTGCGCATCTAATTTTTGTGAAGGGGAGTTGTTTCTTGCGTCTTGTGATCTAAAGAATAATCATCTTTATATCACGGTAAGTACTTGAATTTCACCTAGGTACGAATTATCATACATCGTAAACTATAGTGTAATAATGGTACTATTTAATAGTATATTTGTTTTCAATGAAGAAATAGTTTGTTGTTTGGTTTTAACGTTAGCAAATATGGCGTGCTCTTGGGGTAATGGCAGTCAGTCGTTCTTTCCGCAGTTGCTTAGTGATAGGTATTACCCCAACATGAAAGATTTACCTTTTTCTATGTTTCAGACTCCCAGAAATCGGGTAAGAACGACAGAAAAGGCAAAATGGACTGCTGAACAGCTTCAGCAGCCAATGAAAGCAGTTAGTGATGGCATGTCTATCAAAAAAGCTTCAAAGCAATTTGGAATACCATTTAGTACTCTGCAAGAGAGACTTAAAATTGGGAATGCTGGTGGCTCTACTTTGGGGAGAAAGTGCGATTTCCCTCCTCAACTTGAAGCTTGGGCCTTCTTCAAAAAATATTGAACAACAGAGTGCCTCAGAAGGCGTAGTGAACAGCACCATTGTAGTTCCAATAGAAGAAGTTTCACTATTACCTGGTTGCAGCAGTTGGCCGGGATAATTTGACTTCCAAAAGACCAAGACGAAAACAGCACTCAGAAATCCTCACCTCGATCCCAATGAAGGAAAAGCTTGAAGGGAAAAAAAAAGAAGAAAAAAATACCAGAAAAGAAGCTAAGATGAATAAGCCAAATAATCCTAAAAATGTTGACCCCCAACTCGAAAACTAAAAAGAAAAGGAATACTAAGAAACGAAAGTGCACAGAACTTTTCAGCTCTGATGATTCCAATGATGGAAAGATGTTGTGTCAAGATGAATCTGAAATTGAAGAATTTTATAACAGTGAAGAAGTTTGTTTTTATTGTGGAGAAATTGGAATATATCGAGAACTTTGGTTTCAATGCACAGTTTGTAGAAAATGGGCTCATGAGGCATGTTCAGGATGGGATAGTGCTGAGGGCTACAAATGTGACTTACGCAATGAATAAAGACAATGTATTACTTTCCTTATATACAATAATGTATAAGGAAACTTTATGACGGGATCGAAAATTCGAATTCGAGTTTTCGACGGGAGAGCACGTTTCAAGCATGCCCTGATCACGAATCAAACATTTTTGAAGTGATATCTGGTGTGTGTGTGTGTGGAAGTACGTGTGTGTGTGTGTGTGGAAGTACGTGTGTGTGTGTGTCAGTGAGACTGTGGAGACTATAACTGACGAACGAATGAACCGATTCGAACGAAATTTGGTACAAAAATCACAATATGTAAACACTGGAAGTCTATTGTTTTTATACGCAATTGAATGTTCAGAACCCCCCTAAATTTTCGAGTGAAATTTTGAAAAAATCGTCAAAAAATCAAAACCTTTAATAAAGTTACCGACATAGACATTCCTTATGTAATTTTTCATTAGAAAGCGATTTACATAAATTTTAGAAAGCTAACACGAACCGTTCTCGAGATATTGTACATTAAAAAAAATATCAAAAAGTCATATAAGATAAAAAAATATATTTCCAATTGAGAAACATGTTCACTTTTCATATGTAATACCATGAGATAAATTTGGTGACATCATTCTCGTGGATCTAGCTCGTTCCATTCATGAAAAAGGATATTTTGAGTAATACTTTTGTATTTGAACGCCAATAGTCATTTATCTGCTGTAAGAATAACTTATTTCTTCGTCCATAAAGCTTTGCGAGATTTTGGCGACGAATTTGGTGGAATGTTGCCAACTTGGCGATTTTTTAAATGTTGCTAAATTAACGAAAAACTCGACAAATGGATAAAAATGACGACTCATTGACGAAAATTCAATAACTCGAAAAGAATATGAATAACTACTATAAAAATAATCTATTTTTTTTTACTGTAAAAGTAGTAAATTCATTGCATTATATAAGGAAAGTCATGGGCTGTCCTCATCAATTTTTTTTTTATTAGGCACATTTTTATATATACATAATCTGATTTGTTCTAATGTAATAACCTTCATGTTAGAGTACTGTAAAATAAATACAGCAAAATGAGTAAAAACTGTGTTTTAATAATTTTACTCTTAATAATTTATAATTTTCCTTATATACATAATGTATAAGGAAAGTATTGTGACGGGGTCGAAAATTCGAATTCGAGTTTTCGACGGGAGAGCATGTTTCAAGCATCTCTGATCACGAATCAAACATTTTTGAAGTGATGTCTGTGTGTGTGTGTGTGTGTGAAAGTATGTGTGTGTGTGTGTGTGTCAGTGAGTCTGTGGAGACGATAACTGACGAACGAATTAACCGATTCGACCCAAATTTGGTGCAAAAATCACAATCCGTAAACACTGGAAACCTATTGTTTTTATACGCAATCGAATGTTTAGAACCCCCCTAAATTGTCGAATGAAATTTTGAAAAAATCATCAAAAAATCAAAACCACTAATAAAGTTACGCAAATAGACATTTCTAATGTAATTTTTTAATTAGAAAACGATTGACTTAAATTTTAGAACGCTAACACGAACCGTTCTCGAGATATTATACATTTTTCAAAAACATTATCAAAAAGTCATATAAAATAAAAAAAAATTTCCTATTGAGAAACATGTTCACTTTTCATATGTAATACCATGCGATAAATTGGGTGACATCATTCTCGTGGATCTAGCTCGTTCCATTCATGAATAAAGATACTTTGAGTAATACATTTGTATTTGAACGTCAATAGTCATTTATCTGCTATAAGAATAGCTTATTTCTTAGTGCACAACGCTTGGCGAGATTTTGGAGACGACTTTGGCGGAATGTCGCCAAATTGGCGACTTTTTGAAATGTTGCCAAATTAACGAAAATCTCGCTAAATGGATAAAAATGACGCTAAATCAATGAAAATGACGACTAATTGTCGAAAATTCAATATCTTGGAAATAATATTAGTATCTACTATAAAAAAAACCTATTTTTTTTACTGTGAAAGTAGTAAATTCATTACATTATATAAGGAAAGTCATGTGTTGCCCACATCAGATTTTTTTACTTTGATTTTCAAAATGATTAAATACTGACTGTCATTACCCCAAGCTAGTGATAATGCCAGTCAAAGGTACAATTTTGTTAACAAATATTTTAATAATAAAAGAAAAAAGTTAAAAATATTTTAACGGTATTACTAAAAAGTGCATAAAATTCTGATTGACTTTCATATGGTTTGAACAAAATAGCTTTAAAATTAGACTTGTACGGTAAAATATTCCTTAGGTGATCGCCATTACTCCTGTCTCCCCTAAAATATAAATTGTACTAATCGAGTTTAAATGTAGGAGGTACTGTTCATTTTGACGAAAAAATATGACACATTTTCTTAATAAGCCTATAATAATAGAAGTTAAATTAATACTACGTATCATAAATTAGGTCATTGACGTGACAGTAATTAAACTATAACAATACATCCTCAAACATATTTAAAAACACGTAAGCACGCATACCTTCTGCAGTTTAAACATTTTTTAGTCTTAACTTTTATGCAAATGTGCTGCTTATGACGATGAATATGAGAGACGTTTCTTGTGTATTTTCTAAAGAAAAGCTTTAAAGTTCGTGAGAGCACGCAAAGCCATAAGCAGACACATCCTTTTAAACATATATTGCTATCTGCAATAAAGTTTTTCGCAGTTTTGACAGATTAGAAGTATGTTTTATTCTTAAGACGTGCTTATTCCTAGCCATTGTTTAAAAGATAATAAATATAATTTATGTTTTATAAATGTAATATAAAAAATTGTTTTATAAGTGCATATTAATACCCATAAATGTAATGGTTGCTATCTTTCAACCGTTTTACTACACTACCCTACATATAAAATGCAACACCATGAAGCTCTGCCGTATAATTATGCAAATTGCGAGACATACAAAGTTGGCGCTGTATGCAAATGATCTGAAATACAAGTACGTCACGTGTTTAGGGCGCGAGATGAAAGGGATGGAAACGGCAGATGAGCCAAGGGTTGTTACTGTCTGTCACCTACAGAAATCCGTTATCCCGCTATTTTTCGCTTCAGTAGACACGTTTTTGTTAAAGAGATGCCTGGCCGACGATGCCGAAGTCTGTTTCAGTATCTACACGATCATGCGAGAGCATTCAATTTAGGCCTATGTACGGCTGGGTGGTTGTACCGGCTTATCGCCGCTTTAAACACGAGTAGTTGTTTCCACTGTACAAAGGATTTGGAGAAGATTCATTGAAAAAGGACATGTGAATCGTAGCAGTGGTACATGTCATCCAGGCGTTTTTTAGTACGCGTTGATTGACGGATTTGAAATCATGACGTGGCAGCCCCACAAACGATAACTGTCGACATTCTGCAAAATTTGCTGGGTACATTGGATGATCCAATATCAGCGAGAACAGTTTCTAGACGATTGGCTGAAAGCGGCTTGCACTCAAACCAACCTTTACGAAACCATTGACGACAAGACGCCGTGAGAGATTGCAAAGGTGTCGGATTCGAGGCTCTTGGATGACTGAATGGGACAGGGAAGTAAGTGTTCAACAACGAGTTTTGGTTCTGTTTGTGGAATGACAGTCGCCGTGTGTGTGAGTCTGTAGGCGACGTGGAAACAGATCCAATCCTGCTGCGAATGTTGATAGCCATACTGCTCGACAACGCGGCATCATGGTTTGGGGTATCATCAGGTTCGATAGTAGGTCACCTCTGATTCGTATCAGAGGCACAATATCGGTATGATGATATGTGGATGTGGAGTTTCGGCTGGTTGCACTGCCATACATTTATAGGTTTTGAACAGCTGTTTGCCAGGACGATAAAGCGCGACCTCATATGGCAATTATCAGCAGACAAGCCTTGCAAGTGCTTCCTTGGCCTCCGCAGTCTCCAGATCTTTCCCCCACTGAGCATGTAGGGGACGTGATAAGCTGTTGTTTGGCTGTCCTGTCCCTCCTTAAACAGATAACAACCTATGAAGGATGGTTGAAGGCATATGATCATTCACCCCTCAGGAAAATATCTCCTTGCTCATTGCATCTGTTCCTCGAAGAGTTGCTACTTGTATCGCCACAAGAGGTGGTCCTACTGCCGACTGATCCCCCTGTCCATGCCATTTCTGTATTGCATTATCCTTCTGGAATTGACATCACTTTTTTATATATGCCATCTGTATCTGTGTTTCCTTTATCATTACACTTTGTTCGCTTTTTCATGGTGTTGCATTTTGTGTGTCGGTAGTGTATATCGGCTTGCATGATCAAATGAAAAACACAATTGTCGGTCGTAAAGTGTATATGAGATGAATCGGGCGAAATTCAGTTGTGACCTTTAAACTTTGCGCAATCCATCACTTTATATTGCGTATACATATAGAGTATTTTATTTTGTTTATTTACAATAACTAAGACAAGGCTCGAATTAGTTTTTTTTTTGCAGGTGTACCTTTTTTTTAAATTTGGCTGTACACTTTCTGTTTTAGGTGCACACTTACAAAGCTTCATTTAAAAATATATGTAATTAAAAATGAAAATATGTCTCTTTGTCCGTATATACGTGTGTTTGCCTCTTTATCTCGGGAGGTTACGCAAAACGGTCGTATTTTATATAACTTTTCATTAGAAAAGGATTCGTACAAAATTTAGAACGCTAGCATGAACAGCTCTCTACATATTGCACTTTTTTCAAATAAATTCATCAAGAAACCAAATAAAAAATATTAACTATTGTGAAATATGTCCACTTCTCATATGTAATACCATGCGCTAAGTTTGGTGAAACCATTCTCGTGGATCTAGCTCAATCCATTCACGAGAAAAGATACTTTTCGCAATACTTTTGTATCTGGGCGTAAATAGTCATTTATCTGCTATAAGAATAACTTTTTTCTCCGTCCAATACTTTTGGTGAGATTTTGGCGACGAATATGGCGAAATGTTGCCAACCTAACGACTATTTTAGATGTTGTCAAATTAACGAAAATATCGACAAATTGATAAAAACGATGCGAAATAAATGAAACTAACGACGACTAATTGACAAAAATTCAATATATTGGAAAGAATATAATAATTTACTATAAGAATAACCTATTTTTCCGTCCGGAACGTTTAGAAAAATTTTGGCAACAAATCTGTCGGGATATTTCTAAATTGCTAACCTCTTACGTGTTTCCAAATAGACGAAAATGTCACACAATTGATAAAAGTTTGCCAAATTGATTAAACCGAGGCTAAATCAATGAAATGATGAAAGTTCAATATCTTGGAAAGAACATAAGAATAGATTATAAGAATAACCCATCTCTTCGTCCGTCCGTAACGTTTAGCGAGAAATTTAGTGAACCGTCGCCAACTTAGCGGCTATTTTATATGTTGCCAAAGTGACAAATATGTGGCTAAATTGATAAAAATAATCCCAAATGGGAAGTAATGGTTCGCAAATTCTGATTTTTGCCATATTATGGGAATATCTTCTAGTATATAAGATATGCTCTTCTCTCCGTTTATCTGTAACACTTGGAGATGCATTTAGCGAACTTGGTAAATAATGTAGCAAAGTATCGCCAACTTGACGATATTTCGCCCCAGCTTGACGAAAATATCGTCAAAATTGCAAAAATGACACTAAATTAATGAAAATGACTCCTACTCGATGGATTAATTATTTAAATATTTTAATATATGGACTATATCGCTTGTTGAGGATGCTATCAATATTCATAAATGTTTATTTAGAGTTGTGCGAAATATAAGTTAATTGGGTAATTTGAAACAGTATTACAAGTTGTCATTCGGAAAATCGCCAAATGTACAATTCAACGTTAAACATAAGGTACCGTGGATCTTATACATTATTTTTTTATTGTAAAATGAGTAAATTCATTGTATTGCATAAGGAAAGTCATGTGCTACACACATCTGATTATTTTCAGTTATATCGTACTGCAAAACTATCAAGTCGTCACACAGACTTCATTGAAAATGGTTGATATATATTTAGAAATACTAATTATGTATAGATTCAAAAATGTATGTAGATACATCTGAAATTAAGAATTATGAACCGCAAACAATACCTCCCACACACTTTATACATAATCTGTAATGAAATAAGTGTAAAATTGGTTGATTTGTAATCAAAGATGCCACACACTTATAACTTTGTCAAAAATCCAAAGTTTTATTCACCGATAATGTCCTTTATTATGTAATATTCGATAATTTCTTCAAACGTATATCCTTTAATAATTTATTTTTACTTATACCCTTCAATAGTTTACTTTAACGTACATCATTCATGTAATGTAGAAAAAGGAAAATGATCCGGAGTTTTGGAAAAACAACCATGTCTTTTAGATTTAAATATTTCATTTTAGAATTATCTATATTTTATTACTTATTTTTAAAAATATGCAATTCTTCATTAACAGCTATTCTTCAATTTATCAGCATCATATGTATATGCTTCCACTTAATCAACACTTAAATTGCTGAGAACAAAGCAACTGGCAACGCCCAGCAATTACCTCACTGCATTTCCAAGTTGCTTGGAAGGTCGCTCTCATGTCACCACAAATTGCAGCCATTTTTCTTAATCGAACGTTTATCTTGGCAGAAACGTTTTAAAGTACGTATGCCAATGTCATATTTTGTCATTTTTAACACTTAAATAGATTTGATGGGGCTGTATTGGATTTTGAGCGCATTTCAGTATATTAAGTTTATAAATTAAATTTAAGATAATGGCTAGTACAGAAAGCATCTAATACAAAAAGGATGCTGCCTTACAATTTACAAATACAGTGAATCTTGGTTATAAAGCTGTTGATTATACTGCAGGTAGAGATATAATGGAGGTGTAAGCGTATCCCCCTGTTTTTTACTTCAAACTGCCTAGTGTCTCAGCCATTTTCCGATGGTCAAACAAGACAGCAGTACATTGGGTGATGATTTAAAATTACAGAGCTAATTATTAATCAGTGGACTGACATTGACGCATTCATATATAAACAAAAATCTGCTGAAGCAACCAATGAGAATACTTCTTCTTCGACCCAGGCCGTCCGACCTACCAGAAAGGTGTAAGGTATCTGTTTGGACGGCCGGGAAGTGCCACCCAATTTAGACCGGAACCCAGTGGGAGAGGCATCCACAGGATCCGTACCCTCCTTCTCCTACCACCAACCTCTCGGAAGGACTTACGGACCCACATGTTTAACGTGATCGTACTCCGCGTGAACACGGCGGCAGTTTGGACAGCGGCGGGAATCCAACCCGGGCCTACCGAGTGCAACTCCCGCGCGCTAACCACAGGGCTACCGCGCCCCCCAATGAGAATACTGAAATGTAGGCATCTGGAAGTAATTTAGAGATAGGAACATACAATATACCTACAACAGACGAAGATCTTGTGGCGATTGTGCGTCGCCGGGCCTGAACCAGGTACACTTTGGTTACAAGACTGACATTATAATCACTGAGCAAAAGCTAACTCCTCCTCTGTTCTTATAATTCGGGTACTGGCTCCGTGTGGCATCTTTGACCAGATGTCTTTGCTGCCGCATACTCTCTCCGCTGATGAGGAAAGCCGGGTGGCGTGTCGCTTCGGCGTGGCGGACAGTCGTGGTCAACCAGGAAGGGAGTGTCAAGGCTTCTGACTCCGTCTGGTGCTGCCATCTCGTGTTGAGAGGTGAAATCGTTGGAGAGGAAGGTTGCGTGTTTCGAACGTCCAGGGTAACCACTGTGGCGGTTGGGCGTCGCCGGGCCCCGAACCAGGGACCCTTTGGTTACAAGACCGACATTATAATCACTGAGCAAAAGCTAGCTCCTCCTCTGTTCTTATAATTCTGGTACTGGCTCCGTGTGGCATCTTTGATCAGATGTCATTGCTGCCGCAATCTGAACGCTGTTCTGCGATGGTTTAAATATCAATACTGTTCTGCGATGGTTTAAATATCAATACTGTTCTGCGATGGTTTAAATATCAATACTGTTCTGCGATGGTTTAAATATCAATACAGTTCGCTTCGCGAAATATTTCACCCCGGCCGGTGCATAGGACATTTTTTGTGTCCATTGTTCGTTAACGCTCGTTTACTCTCTGGGCACAGTGGATCCGTCCTTTATTCTATTTAACCCATTAATCGGCGGAGATAGCTGTACCAGTTCTTTCGTTACGCCTGCTACACTGATGTTGGAGTTTCGCCTTTAGTTCTCTGACCCTTACCAAGTCCCTGAAATTGCATCGAGGTCTCTTTCATCTCACCCGACCTTCATGCCCTCAACTCCATAATGCTCGGCAACTACCGGAGTTCGAGGATGTCGTCTCCTGTTCGCTGCCACTCACTAATCGCCTGATATGCAGGTATATTACATCCATTGTACTCCGTCTGTTGCTCTCTGAAGCTGTGTAACTCCGGATTTCACTTCATAACCTCTTTAAACTTGCTAACTCCTAGAGTTTGATATATTAGCCCCCTTTTCGCTACCACTCACAAAACGCCAGAATTAGCTTTTCAGGTTTTTTCTTGCCCCCGGATATGCAGGTGTAATACGCGTGTCGAACTCTGCTTCTTGTTCTAGAGCCCCCTGATCTCGCTTCGCGAAAGCTTCAACACGCCCACCAAGTATAAGTATTGGTAGTCTATAAAGCACATCATTGCGAAATACGCTCCGATTGTACTACCTAACGTTATAGCCTATCATTTCTTGACGTAAACATGAGGTTTCAGACATACACCAATCACAAAGTTAATTGGATTACTCAATAAAACATTTGCTTATACTCAGAATGCAAAATTTAATTGTATAGTATTTAATTATACTAAAACAAAATTCTTAGCCCGTTCTACACATTTACAGGCTCACATGTAAAATTTCAGAACTATACGTTTTGCTATTTGTTCACAACGCAGTAATTCGTAATGCAGAAGTGGTTTTCACTATAGACGTAAAAAGTGTATAGATATATGTCTATGGTTTACAGCCGTTGGGGCTTCTTCCAGTTTTCTGAAGCTTGTCTCACCCTCCCCCTGAATTTGTTTCGTGAGCTCTTAAACCAACTCATCCCCCAAGTTCGCTGATACACGCGAATTTCTATAACTCGAGGGCTCCATCCCGACTTCGCTGCTGCTCTTAAAACATCCGACTTTGCTTAGCGAGCTCTTTCTTCACGTCTGCTACGCATGTGTAATGACCTATCGGTCCCCCCCTGTTGGCTAACGCTCATCAAAAGTCGGGAGGCTTCGCCTTCTACTCTCTGACTCTTAATGAACTTGCTTTACGAGCTCTTTTTAGAGTAGACGCGTGCTGCGTAGGTGTAATACGCCCGTTAAGGGCAATTCCATAATCACTGAATCTCATCAATTCCTTAAGCTTGCTTTGCGATCTCAGAAGCTTTTTTGCGAGCTCATTCGAGCAGGGCATGCAAATACATTTTTTTTTATCGGATATGGTTACTACGATAAAGATTGACCTAAAGTTTACACTAAGAAACCGTTTATTTCGATGTTATTGGAGTTCTTTAGGATTTTCTTAGAAAACCTGCATATTTTATTTGATTTTACAATATACATAATTACCAACTATTTATTTCTTTAATTTGTCAGCATCACATTTTCTCCTACACTTCATCAACAGTTGGATTACTGAGCCAAAGAAAGTGGCAACGCCCAGCAATTATCTTATTACATCTTAAAGTAGTTCCTGGGTCGTTTCCCATAGCGTCTGAAATTGGAACCATTTTTCAAAACTGAACACCTGACTTGACAGAAACACTTACATGTCCATATGCAGATGACATATTTTGTCACTTTCATTAACACTTGAAGATTGGGTTTATTTGATTTTATAAGCTTTCGACTATTTATTAATTTTACGAGCTTCCTGAGTAGAATTTGCGATAAATTCTGTGAAAATATGTTGTGGGCAGTGTAGTTGTGTTTTACTATAAACTATGACTTTTACTATACCTTTTACTATAAAATCTGACTTTTAGTATAATCTTTCACTGTAAAATGTGAGTTTTATTATAAACAATTTATTATAAACTTTTACTATAAGTTATTTTGGTACATTTAGATAATTTTTATTTATATCTATGTTAAATAATCTTTACTACAAAATTGAAATAGAGGGCTGCTGTAGCAAACTATAATCATTAATTTATACAAACTTGTAAAATAGAATTCACAATAACATTAATTTAATTAATAATGAAAAAAAAAACGTGAATTTTTGCAAATTAGTTGTAGTTGAAATTCAAATATAGTGCCTCTTCTCATAAATGTAACGTGCAAAGTACAAATAAATCGCTAATGAAATTCTTGCACAATATTGGAAAGGAAAGTCAATATTTTTTGGCACTTTACTGCCCCACTTAGCGATCTTATAAAAACGTCGCCCTTTTGACGCGATATCTTTAACCAAATCTGAAAGAACCTGGATGCCAAAATAACGTGACGAAACTAAATATATACAGTAATAAAATACAAAACAATTGAAATACTAGTTTAAAACGATAATTCGTATAACAAAATTGGCTAATTTCAATAATACAGCACAATCATGAAAAAGGTAGAAATTTATAAATATTTTGTTCCCAATTTCTTAATTATTAATTCAAAGACTTCTGTTTGTTTTCAGTAATTTAAATTTTCAAAACATCCTATATTTCCGCCTTACTGGTTTGAATTTCAAAAATATTTCTTTATCTTCCTATAATTTAAACTAAAAAATAATGTATATTTTTACTATCATTTAAAACTTAAGAAATACATGTTTATTTACAATAGTTTAAACTAAAAACAAGTTTACATTAAATTAATTTACACATGAAAAACATTTGTTTACTTCCATTAATTTGAATTTTTAAAAGTCTTTATTTAGTTTTCGATAATTTAAATTCGAAAACATTTTATTTAATTTCAATAATTTAAATGTGAAAACCTATTTCAAACCTTGATAATAAAGAATTTAGCCTGTTTGAAATCTTATGGAAGAAATAGCATTTGCAAAGAGCCTTGCCGTCCCAACCGGGAATCGAACCCTGGATCTCCGAGCTGGCCAGGGGGCGCATTACCGTTGAGCTACTGGGACGAAATTGCAATCTCTTATTGTCGAAGTGGATTCTGAATTCTCAACCCCCCTAATGTCAGATTGGCTTGCAACTGACAGTCTAATTACCCACCTCTAGCTATTTTTACCTCAGGTTACCCTCCTGTTACTACCATTTTTTACCCAGATTAATGTCCTGTATGGTCGTTATCCTCTTAATTTGAAATCGGTGTTCAATCTTCCACAGTTCAATGAATCCGTGCTAGTCGTACTAGGGTCAATTTCAGATATCCGATATCTTTGAACTGACCAACAGAGTTGATTTATTCGGGCACCATTGTAAAGTATCTTGCTTTACCAACCGCGAATCGAACACTGAATCTCCAAACTTGCCAGCGGACGTCTACCATTGAGCTACAGGAACGAAATTGCAAGGTCTTATTCTCGAAGTGGACTTTGCACATTTTCTTCTGGTTTTGGAAGAAAATCTCATATGTTCATATTAAACACACTTCGGAAGAATGAAAATTGCAAAATTATGAAATACACAGAGCGTATGAAATCATATTATGAAAGTGACACATGCATCATAATTAACGGGTCATCTTTTCATTTGGATAGTAGTTGGTCGATAAAGTACACAACTACCTACTTTTTAAATGTTATGCAACTCTTTGTTAAATTTATTTAAAAAAAATAAGCCTAATATTTCGAAACTGGTTCACGGAAAGTAAAAAGAAAATTCTAAAATTAGTGCCATTCCATTTCTTATGATGAAGTACTTATAAAACAATTGCTTATTTTACACTAAAAATGTACACGCCTCTGTCTAGGAATTGCGATACAAAAATTTGATTAAAACTATACATATAGCGAATCCTTGAAAATCAGACAACGCTTTTACGATATACATGCTCAGAATATAGAATAAAAAACTTAAGACATGGGCGTATTACGCCATAAATAAACATAGAGAGGCACATGCAATTCCGGTACATGACCTTCGTTAGTGCGAGCTGAAATGTAGTCATCTCAAACTGAGTTCAAGCACAAATAGAGAAAAATATATAAATTTACCTATAAATTATTTTTTCGCATTCGTACAGTATTTTTCCAAAACCCACTCCAGCCACATCTTCTGTTAAATTATCATTCAGATTTAGTGTTACTTATAAGCCTTAAAATTTTGTTTCGATTCCGTTTTTAATTTAATTTTAAAACAGCTCATTCCTCTTTTATTTCCATTTTATTCAATACCTTATTGATATATTTAAATATAATTTTTAAAGACCGGTAGGGATGTCCTGTTGGTCTCGTATGAAGTCGTATATCAATTTTACATGCATAAATAGTAATAAAATGACTGTTAGTAATAAATCGTCTAAACATTCTTGTGACTAGAAGTGTAGAGTGAAAAGAATTCGAGGATGCAGTTTTTAACCAAACAACCCGCTACCAATTAAGTTTCTTTCCAATCGTCTATCATTCTATATAAGTTATTTAAATATATCGAATAATGTATAATTAAAGTTAGATTCCCTTGAGTAGCAATTTGTTTGAATAGACACTGTCTTCATAAATTCCCTCTACGCTTCGCCACTGCTGGTGGCACTAAAACAAAACTACATTCTGCCATTTTATGCCAAACTGCTATCAATGAAAATTAGCAGATACTTCTTTCTTAGCTTACAACCATTGAACACCAGACCTATATATGGTAAGTTAAGCATATTCGAAGTCGTTTTCCTAGTCCCACTTAAAGTTTAATAATCCACATAGTTAGGGTTATCGAACCAGTCTTTATCTATAATTCAGTTTACCCATTCAACATAGACAGATATGATGTGAGAGACATATATGATGTGAGAGGCGGACATTAGGAGAGACTGCTGGTTCACTTGACACCTGTAAAATCAGGCAATATCATGTCGTCGAGGCAGTTTTCATGGCCCTCTTTGAATCCCAATACCCCTATAGTCAAAATTTTCAAACCAATCTATAGCTTCAACTCATTTACAACATTTCAACAACAACACCGATATGATGTGAGACGAAAATTATATGGAAGAGACTACTTTCCCAGCGTACACATATTCAGCAACAAATAGATATCACGCGAGGCTAAATATTATCAAGGCTGTTTATATGACACTATAAAAGGCGAAACATACCCCATAGTTAGTATTTTCGAGCCAATCTTTAGCTACAACATAGTTACACCCATTCAATATCATAACTAATATGATGTGAGACGGAAAGTAAAAGATATTGTTCTCTCAACTTCCACTCATTCAATACCAAAGCAATATCCTCACAGCAAAGATCGTCACATGTGTGACAGTGACGTTGTAGTCACGTGACACCTGGGTCACAATGTGACATCATATTTGTGACTTCTATGCGAAGTTATGCATTAGTAACATTGTAATTTCATTGTGACTATATTCTGTGACGTTTCCACAATTTAATTAATACGTAACAATGTGACGATATTACAATGGCAATTACAATATGACGTCACAAACAAGTTAATATGCGACGCCACAAACGACCATGAAAATGACCAAAATTACTTCGCTGTGACCTCAATATGACATTGCCGAGTCGTACTGCGACGTCCTGTGACGTCCCAATGTCCCAGTGGGACGTAAGTCTTACGTCACTGTGAAAAAAAAATGCTGTTAGGGTATGATGTGAGGCAAAATTTGTTATTGTTTTAATGGCCTTACACAAAGCGCAACATTCACTATACTTAGAATATTTGAACCAGTCATTTGCGACAACTCAGTTACACTCATTCAATATCTCCCCCCCCCGGGGCGGGCCACCCAAGATGGTGGTTTCGGATGTTGGCTCTGTAGCCTTGATCCTCCAAACTGGGGGGCAAATTAATCCGGGGGTAATCAACCTCGCTGCTGATGACTCACGGATGCAATCGCGGAAGTGACGAGGCAGTCCCCGGACTCTTCCAGGTGGCTGGATTACGGGACTGTGGCTATTTATGCCCTGAGCCCAGGTCTGGCCGGTGACCGGAGTCGGGCCCGGCAGGTGCCTTCGGCCCCTGCCCGGTGAATGATTCCGCCGTGTTTCGCGACCGAGGTTGCGGCTTTGCTGGAAAAGAGATGAAGTGGTTGCGCCTCGATGTCCCACTGAAAGCTATAAACCCTAGTTGGTTAGCTGGGCTCGCAGGTATGTACACTCATTCAATATCAACATCTCTTTGGAGATAGGTGGAAATTAGAAGAAACTGTTCACTTAGCTTACATCCATGTAACACCAAACTGATGTCATGTGAGGCGAAACAGAGGGGTAACTAATATCATGACCTATACCAACACCAACACTCCTCGCCCTTAAGATTTATGAACCAATCTTTAGTTACAACTCAGTTAACCCATACAACATCAATATATCCTTGTTGTGAGGTGGAAGTTAGAAGATACCGTTCTCATAGCTTACACTCATTCAACACTACATTGATGTCATGTGAAGTAAAACATAGCCTTGACCGTTTTAATGGCACTACTTAAAGGCCAACGTAACCCACAGTTAGGATTTTCGAACAAATCTTGAGTTACAACAAAGTTATATCTATTCAACATCATAATTAATAGGATGGGAGGTGGAAAGTGTAAAAGATTGCTCTCCCGACATACACCCGTTCAAGAGCAAATCAATATGATGTGAGACAAAAAATGTTCGCCATCGTTTTATGGCCTTACTCAAAGCCTAACATTCACATACTTCAATATTTGAACCAATTTTAGTTTAAACACAGTTATACCCATTTAGCACCAACACTTATATGGTGACAGTTGGAATTTAAAACAGACTGCACTCCTTGCTGACACCCATGCAACACCAAGTTGATGTCATGTGAGGCAAAAGAGAGCCATGACCAATACCAAAATATTTATAAGTTTAACATCACCCGCACGTAGTATTTATGAAATAATCTTTACAAATAAGTTACACCCATTCAAGATCAACATCTCCTTGATGTTAGGTAGAAATTAAAAATACTTTTCCCCTAACTTATTCCCATGCAACATCAAATCGGTATCATGTGAGGCGAAACAGAGTCCTGACTGTTTTCATAGCACTACTTAAAGTCAGTATACTCCACAGTTAGGATTTTAGAGCAGATCTTTATTTGCAACATAGTTACACCCATTTAACATAATTAATATGATGTGAGGCTGAAAGTGTAAAAAACTGTTCTCTCAACTTACATCCGTTCAACACCAAATCAATATGCTGTGAGGCAAAACATATTCGTTATTGTTTCATGACCTTACTCAAAATCTAACATTCCCCATACTTCAAATATTTGAACCAAATTTAGCTAAACGCAGTTACACCCAGCTGCCTTCTTAAACTGGCGACTTTTCTTCCTCAGATGTACCTCCAATCAGAATAAACAAAACAAGTCATTATTCATTGAGATTGATTCAGTAGTTAAGGATATGGATCAGCCAACATAAAAAAACGTAAAAAAGCCAGGCCGAAGACCGTAAAGACGTGACGTTCTAAAATAATGTTTTCTCAGATTCTACTTTATGGCATGTTTCTCAGCATCGTGGTCATAAATATCGTCAGAAGCTATTTTAGGGCTGAGCCTCGGATTTCTGAAATCCTAGATGTGTCATGTCATATATAATATACCATTACCAACAACGCATTCGGGAATGATGACTTGGAGAGCCGTAAAACTGCCAAATTTCAAAAATTATTCAAAATAATTAAGAAATATTTATGGTATTTGGTATGTTTAATTTAATCAATAATAATGAAATGGCAGTGAATTTTCTGTGAGGTGAAGTGATAGCAAAACTTTAATATTCGTTTTCCTGAATACCGGAAAAAATTATTTTGTAACAATGAATTCATTAATGGACAGATCAGATTTTTTCCCGTATCTCTAAAATTTCCTCAATTCTTCATAAAATGTGCAATACATCATTGCCAGCTATTCTTTTTTTTCAATTTGTCAGCATCACATTTTGTATGCCTGCACTTCATCAACACTTAAATTGCTGAGGACAAAGCAACTGGCAACGCCCAGCAATTATCTCATTACATCTCGGAGCACTTCCTTTGAAATTCTTTGTCATGTCGACCTAAATTGCGGCCATTTTTCATAAAGGAACACTTACCTTACCAGAACCGATTGTTGTTAGATGTCATAGTCACAATATTTTTTTATTTTCTGATACTTGGAGAAAAGGATTTAAGATAAATTGGATTTCGAGTGTTTTAGTAATTTCCCTGAATATAGCATAGTACAACAAAATGTTTTTAACATAATTTCATTTATTAATTCATCTTGCTTGAAGATTTGTCTTATTTTCTCATTAAAACTCTTCTAACAATAATTAGCATTTGATCTCTTTTTTCTAAATCTCTTCTTTAACTACAGGTAGTTATGAAGATACTCATGTAGTTTATGAAAGTGTTTGTTTCTTTAGTTTGGTATATTACACCTATTTGCGTTGTCTTTTATATTCTTTTAAAATAAACTATTTTAACAATAGTTTAAACATTGTGGTTTAGTTGATTATATTTAGTTGATGGAATTGGCTCATCTTCCGAAACTGAATATTTTCTTCATTCTGTGTTACCTATACATTCTAATTATTTTCATGTTTTATTTTTCAGTGCTTTTTTTATTACTTTCCCTGCAATACATGGTAATGTATAGGGAAAGTATTGGAATCATGCCGAAAATCGCAACTCAAGTTTTCAACGGATCTACACGTTTTGAGACCTCTAGAATACGAAAAAAATAACATTTTCAGCTTGACGTTTGTGTGTGTGTCTATCTGTGTGTGTGTGTCTATGCAATGTATGTATCCACTCCAACTCAAAAACTAATGGACAGAATTTCATAAAATTTGGTAGGTAAGACTCTTGGGCATGACACTGGTGCAAATTAGTTTTTGGTACAATTCAGAAAAAAAGAACCCGCCTTTTTTTGCGAAATGGCCCTCAAAAATCATATGTATCCACTCTAGCTGAAATACTAATTGACCAAATTTCACAGAATTTGGTAGATAAATCACTTGTGGGATACTCTGGTGTTGATTAGATTTAAGCACGATTTGAAAAAGAACAACCTGCCCTTTTTTACGAAAAAATAGCCAGTATCTAAAAAAAAGATTACGTATGGTCAAATGTATTAATTAAATACTTGTTTTATACGTAATTTTTGACGAGGGAAAGAATAAGAACAGCTATTAGTTATTAGAAAGAATAAGAACTGCTATTACTCTAAGACTAACCGTTCTCGAGATATTTGAGGCTTTTTGCATTTTTGTTATGCCGTTTTTGGAAAAATGTCCAATTACCAAATAAAAGCAGAAATTGAATTATAAATGAAAATGCTATGTTATTTTGTACAATTAAACTCAATTTAATGAGTTCTTAAAGAAACATAGATACAATGAATTCCCGTCTGCAGGGAAAGTCATGTGCTGCCCACATCAGATTTGATTAATTTGCAATAATGTTTATAGTAATTAACTGGAGTGAGCTCCTTAGTCAGCTTCCAGAAACATTATTTCCTTCATAATTATGATTTACTACATTGTAAATTAATGAAAAGGAAGCCTAATTGATAAATTAATTATTAAAATATTTTAATAAATGTATTATATCGCTTATTGAGGATACTATCAATATTTATAATTATTTATTTAGAGTTGCGTGACAAATAATTTTATTAGGTACTTTGAAATGATTTCACATGTTGTCATCCGAAAAATTGCCAAATGTACAATTCAACGATAAAAACAGAGTACCTTGGATCTTATACATTATTTTTTACTGTAAAATGTGTACATTCATTATAATATAAGGAAAGT
Organism: Amaurobius ferox; assembly: GCA_951213105.1. Taxonomy (NCBI): domain Eukaryota; kingdom Metazoa; phylum Arthropoda; class Arachnida; order Araneae; family Amaurobiidae; genus Amaurobius; species Amaurobius ferox. Next base: position 44,684,837 of record OX578153.1, on the reverse strand, counting down.
CATGTGCTGCCCACATCAGATTTTTTCATATTTGTTATTTTGAAGATAGTCCATGAAATCATCATTTGAAATAAGTTGTTTCCTTCAATTCCTGTTATTTATTTTCTTTATTCTGCAGTAGTCTATTCTCTGGAGTGTTTATGATAGAATCACATGTTTCAGAAATTCGTGGCTATTAGATACTGGCTATTAAAATGTAAAATGTTTGGAGAAAGTTCCAAAAGTTTCAAAAATATTATGATAAAAATTATGGAATTACTATTGAGTGTATTTTAAGTGGATGTAATGTTCAAGGAATTTCAATGACAGTTACAGAAATCTATTCAAGATATACCGCAAGCACGTGTTATAGTAAATCAACATAAAATGATTGGATACAAAAATTTTTGTATGAGTGTAACTTTTTCAGGACGCTCTTTCATTCACACTTCCTTACGGTTATCTGTCAATCATTCTCTACATAAATCATTCATGTATGATTCATGATTCTGCCATTCTACCCCTAGACAATCAAGATCTGTAATTATTTTGGGATGACGTAGTAGATTGTTATAGGTTTTAATTGGTGCTTCAACTCTTTCCTAGAAAGTCCGTTTCAATATCCTGGCTAATTTTGGATCTACTGGACGTACTACGATGATTGAAAAGGAAAACCGATCTTCAGAATTTGGAAATTCTAAGATTTTAGTCTTTTCAATCTCCATTTATTAACATCTTCACTATAAGGTAAAACTAGGTGTTAGGATCATAGTTTCGATAAAGTTAACAAATTCCAAATGGGATAAGGTGATTTCAGATTCATGGCATTCCCTATTTTTGAAACCTACTAAGCAATAATAAATAGAGGTCAATGGTCTAAGAAAATCTAAATATAAATAATACAGAAGTCTAACATGAAATTTTTAGCAAAATAAAAATTCAGAGCATATTTTTGGAATGACAGAATTTAACGGAAGGGTAAAATTTAGGTATCAGTCCATTTCAATATTGTTTACGACATGACAATTAAGTTCAGAGTGATGTTCTTAGCACCTAAGATGTTCTTATTTTCTAAATTAATCTTAAATGACATGGTCTTAACGATTAGTGACTTGGATTTTAGCGTTGAATATGTAAATCTTTATATGCGAACCCACCGGTAAGTACTTTGTGAAGATAATTCTTACAGATAAGAGGAAGGATTATGATCCCTTACAATTTGAACTTTTGAGCCTAAAAATATAACTTTCAAATTTAAAACCAAAAATTACTGCATATGCTTTTACTGCATATACATATTAAATTACCGTGTCCCTTTCCTTTACAGCGGTTGTGTGTAAATAGCTGGACAACAACGGAATATCTTTGAGACAAAAATAGTGTTTTTTTTTACTTATTTGGATTGGTGATCACAAATCTAAACTTTAAAATAGAGATTATGTCTGGTTTTAGCTTTAGTAGAAACAAAGAGATGTTCAGTTTGTAGAAACTTTCTTGCAACGCTACGAGAGACTGGGGCGTAACATGAGAACTTTAACGTAAGAGTCATTAAAAACATACTTTTAACGCTTTTATCTAGATTTCAACCAGTCTAACTCCGGGGCTGTTTATGACAAGCACAGGAAACGGTTTTATCACAATTCACTTCCTTCGAAAAATGTTATCTAAACAAAATTAAATACAGTAATTCTTGCACACTATTGTTGGACATTTGTGACATTCCCCATGCATTTATTCCTTTAAAGGATTTCTTGCATGAGGATAATAATAGTGTATTTATATGAAAATATAGAAAATTCTTATAAATATTTCAAATACTTGAGCCAATCTGGTGTTTTAATTACCATTTTATATTCAGTAGATAAAACTACAGTAACTTGGTTTAATCGCACAGGCACACAAAAACCATAATTTGTTACTCGATGCATTATATGGATATTTTTGACATTCTTTTTCATTTTTTGTTCGCAAAAGTTACAGCATGTTCTAAATCCCGGAATGTATATAACGTTAACACCTGGACTCTAACATAATAAAGTTATGCTGTTCATTTCAAATTTTCTGAAAGTTAAACAAGAAAATGAAGATCTTCTCCTGTTTGCCCAAAATATTTCAGCAATCTCTGATGATCACCAATAGAAAGAAGCATGTCAAATTTCCGTTTAGCTCAGTTTGTTATTAAAGTACCGTGTCCTCATATTTACATATGTACATACAAAAATAATTGTAAAGATGGCTGAATTGTATTCAAAGATCATATTCAAAATTATTCGTGCTCAAGATTTGTATTTACTCAACACGAATAAATTTTCATTTTATCTGCATGCACTATGGTAGAAAAAAAAAACGATGTAGGCAGCACATGACTTTCCTTATATAATGCAATGAATTTACTACTTTTACAGATAAATAATTGTTATTCTTATAGTAGTTACTTATATTCTTTCCAAGATATTGAATTTTCTTCAATTAGTCGCTATTTTCATTGATTTAGCGTCATTTTTATCGATTTGGCGAGATTTTCGTTAATTTGGCAGCAATTAAAAATGTCGCCAAGTTGGCGACATTTCGCCAAATTTGTTGCCAAAATCTCGTCTAGCGTTATAGACAGAGAAATAAGTTATTCTTACAGCAGATAAATGACTATTGGCGTTCAAATACAAAAGTATTACTTAAAGTATCTTTTTTCATGAATGGAACGAGCTAGATCCACGAGAATGATGTCACAAAATTTATCGCATGGTATTACATATAAAAAGTGAACATGTTTCTCAATAGGAAATATTTTTTTTTATTTTATATAACTTTTTGATATTTTTTTTTTAAAATGTGCAATATCTCTTGAACGGTTCAAGTTAGCGTTCTAAAATTTATGTCAATCGCTTTCTAATGGAAAATTACATAAGGTATGCCTATTTGCGTAACATTATTAGCGGTTTTGATTTTTTGACGATTTTTTCAAAATTTTACTCGGAAATTTAGGGGGGTTCTGAACATTCGATTGCGTATAAAAACAATAGGCTTCCATCGTTTAGGGATTTTGATTTTTGTACCAAATTTCGTTCGAATCGATCTATTCGTTCGTCAGTTATCGTCTCCAAAGGCTCACTGACACACACACACACACACAGACATCACTTCCAAAGTGTTTGATTCGTGATCAGGGATGCTTGAAACGTGCTCTCCCGTCGAAAACTCAAATGCGAATTTTCGACTCCGTCATAATACTTTCCTTATACATTATGTATATAAGGAAAGTAATACAATTGGAAAAGAGATAGTGCAAATAAAACAAATGAATGGACATTTTATGTACTCTTGTGATAAGGCTTTCACACCTCTGTGTTAAAATTGTATATTAAAGTATTGTTTTATTTCTGTGTGATTGAAAGTGTCAATTTCGAAATGTAAATGTCTTTTCTACATGTTTTCAATTACATTGACTTTTAAGGGAAGTGAACTCTAAAATCGCAAAAGTGTTTATGTTCCAGAAAAATAGTAATAGTTTTGTATTTTCGCTTCTCAGTCGCTAGTTGGGAACTTGCAGGTTTTGCGCACGCGCGCGTTTGAAAAAGGATTTTGGAAGCAGTGTGGAAGGAGTCGTGGAGAAATGTAGACGTGTGTGTTTGATTCGCGTATGATCGCGAATTTTAAGAAAAGGTGGATTAATTTTGAAAGTGGAAGGATGTGATTAAAATATGTAACATAGTTCGACAAGTTGTGCGTAGAGTCGGTTGGCTCGGTTCAGAGATGAGTCACTCGTGTTTTTAAATGAATCAGCCTGGTAGTAATGGAATAATGAGTCTTGTGAAAAGAGAAAATGGTTCTTTCACTGGTCGGCTTGAATCGCTAATAGGGCTAGAGGGAAAGCTCATTTTACAGCGATTTGTATTTGCCTGACTCCTCCTTGTGTCCTAAGGTACGAATCAACCAATCTCCGTAACCAACCAAGATGTCGAATTCCGCCAGCATGATGTTGTGTAGTCAAGTTTCCCGACCATTATGGATTTTGTTCTGCGCAAGAATCTCGATGAGTTTATGCCGAGAGTCCATCCTGATATCCTTTCCCATGGTACAGAATTGTAAATGTTATATTTAAAAGAGACGAGGTAAAGTTATATATATATTTAGTCTTCCACCTAACGAATAGAGTGTTAATTGTCAAATCCTCGTGAGCATCGAATCATTGATGATGTTATATGAAAATGTCGTATATGTTCAAAGTATACAAATGTGATATATAAATGTCAAGTATAATATGAGGAATATCGTGTTTATTTTATGTATCAGAAAATATGTGTATTCTCTTGGTTCCTCTTCCTCCAGGGGTGTTCTTAATGGTCACCCTACCGAGTGTAACTCTGAGTTATTGCGAGAAATGCTTGTACTCCACTGTTTTCGATCAACTGCCTTGTTATTTCATGTTTAATAAATGTGTTTGATTTCAAAACTTTGTCTTCTCTGTCGAGTATACCAAAACGTTCGCGACACTCTGCTATCAATATATTTGTCAAAACATTTTATTTCACGTGTGAAGTACTGCTTATAATTATAGCTATATATACATCTTATAAGGTTTACAGCATTTTATCAAGTCGTATTTAATAAGTTGAGAACAGAAAAAGCTCCACCCTATAGATTGTTCATCAAGTTCGCAGCAGGAGAGCAGAAGTTACATTTTCTGTCACGAAGTTCGTTGCTATTTTTAACAAGGCAATTGGTGTTTATGAAAGGACTCTGTACATACAATTTCCGTAAGTTTAACTCATTAACTGTTACTAAAAGATTTCGCACGAATTGGGACGTATGCCACTTTAGTAAAGATGTTCGGAAATTACCATTTGATTTCATTTTAGACACTAGTCGCGCACGTCTGTGATTTAATACTGTCCCTATAATGAATGGTATAGGTATAGTGAAATATAGTAACGCGACGAAAAAGTCGAAAATTATATTTATACGTTTTAATTTCTTAGTTTTCATGCTTACTAGTGAGACCATTGGGCATTTTTCCAGTAGGAAAAAAACACACAGTTTATTCTTGGTATTTCTTAATATAATAAAATGCAACACTCAATCACTATCTGCGTGGATACAACAAAAAGAAGGAATATCCATTGTTATCTTGTATACAAGTTAAAAAATCTGATGTGGACAGCACATGACTTTCCCTATATAACGCAATGAATGAACTTTTACAGCAAAAAAAAAGGTTATTCTTATAGTAGATATATTCTTTCCAAGATATTGTATTTTCGTTAATTAGTCGTCACTTTCATCGATTTAGCGTCATTTTTATCCATTTGGCGAGATGTTCGTTAATTTGGCTACATTGAAAAAATCGCTAAGTTGACGACATTCCGCTAAATTCGTAGCCAAAATCTCGCCAAGCGTTATAAACGAAGAAATAAATTATTCTTATAGCAGATAAATGACTATTGGCGTTCAAATACAAATGCATTACTCAAAGTATCCCCTCTTATGAATGGAACGAGCTGGATCTGGATCCACGAGAATGATGTCACCCAATTTATCGCATGATATTACATATGGAAAGTGAACATGTTTCTTAAAAGTTAATATATTTTTTTAATTTATGGGAGTTTATATAAATTTATTTGAAAAATGTGCAGTATCTCAAGAACGGTTCATACTAGCGTTCTAAAATTTGTGTCAATCATATTCTAATGAACAATTACATAAAAAATGACTATTTACGTAACTTTATTAAAGGTTTTGATTTTTTGATGATTTTTTAAAAATTTCTCTCGAAAATTTAGGAGGGTTCTGGACATTCGATTGCTTTTAAAAACAATAGGCTTCCAGTATTCAAGGATTGTGATTTTTGCACCAAATTTCATTCGAATCGCTCCATTCTTTCGTGAGAAATCGTCTCCACAGTCTCACTGACACACACACACGCACACACACAAACATACTTTCACACACACACACATACTTTCACACACACACACACACACATGCATACTTTCACACACACACACACACGAGGGCCAACGGCCGTACCGTGCTGAAAACACCGGTTCTCGTTAGATCACCGAAGTCAAGCAGCATCGGGCGCGGTTAGTACTTGGTGGGTGACCACCTCGGAACACCGCGTGCTGTTGGCCATCTCGGGTGCGGTATCCCCGTGGTTTGCGCGCTAGATTTGCACGCTACTACAAATGCCGCCGTGTTCATGCGGAGTACGATCACGTTAAACATGTGGGTCCGTAAGTCCTTCCGAGAGGTTGGTGGTAGGGGAAGGAGGGTACGGTCCCTGTGGATGCCTCCCCCACTGGGTTCCGGTCTAAATTGGGTGGCACTTCCCGGCCGTCCATACAGTTACCTTACACCTTTCTGGTAGGTCGGACGGTCTGGGTCTCAACAACAACAACACACACACACACGGATACACACACACATACTTTCACACACACACACACACAGCCATCACTTCAAAAATGTTTGATTCGTGATCAGGGATGCTTGAAACTTGCTCTCCCGGCGAAAATTCCAATTTTCGACCCCGTCACAATACATCTCTTATACATTATGTATATAAGGAAAGTAAAAAAATAGTTTAATATTGCAGAGTAAACTTCGACGAGAAAAGCCTGCAATGCCGTCCTAGTAGCTCAACGGTAGAACGTTAGCTGTCCAGTTCGCAGATCCACATTCAGTACCTGATGTCATTTGCAACGTAAAGCTCCTTAATATAATATTAATTGTTGTAAATAAGTGTTAAAAATACAAATCCAGCTTCATTTTCATCATATAATGTTATACGCAACGTGAAGCTCTATAATTATCCTTTGCATGTGTAGATGCCATTGTATTTGTTGGTATTAGCAGAGAATAACGTAAAGATTTGAATAGTAAAATTTGTGTGCAATTAACTACTAAGCCGGCAATTCAGATTTTAGGGTCCGTTCTAGTGAGACCTATAGTCATTCTTCCAGTAAGTAATTTAAACAAGAAAGATCAATCATGCTTAAAGCATTGATTATGGAACACTTTCCAAATTCAATGCAATTTTATTCAAACAAGTCTAAAATGCAATACATTCCTCGGTAATATTTTGAAACTTATCGCAATACTGCATTAATTTATTATATTTGAAAACCTTCATCGAAAAAAATGAACTTCATTCAAATGACGGCATTGAAATAAAAATTGCCTGGTTTAAACATCTCTAAAATGTTATACATTCCTCGGTAATAGTTTTAGAATTATCATAATACTACGATAATTTATTATATTTGAAAACTTCATCGAAAACAACTGAAATTAATTCAAATGACGTCATAGAAAAAATAACACGCCCGGATCTCTCTATAAAAACAGGATTTCATTCATAACTTTCTCCCATTCATTTCATTCATCACAATACTATAATAATTTATTTTATTTAGACATTTTGTTTAAGACCATGGAGCTACAAAAAATTAAACTCTATGCTTGAAACTTCATCGAAAAAAATCGTCCTTCTCTTTATGAAATCAATTAATATTTCATTCATATCAGCCATGCAGACTCCATGGACTAAATTATTTTGTGTTAAAAAAATACAGGAATTCTAATACAACTCATTCTATATATTTTGCTGTTTACATTTTACATAGATGAAAAATAGGCTTAGTTGTAGAAATAATCAAATTTAGATGAGCATTTAAACTCAAATATATTGCCATTGAGTTGTTTCAGTATGTAGATGCACAGAATTTAAGCAGAAATAAAGTGGTTTTAGGACGGATACAACACTCAATATGAATAAAAAAGAACTTAAAAAAATCACGATTTTGAAACAAGATGGATGCCATATATAATTTTGAAGTGGGTCATGTGATCGTTTCATATCATGGTCACGTGATCGCTTCATATAAGAGGTGTAATTATTATTTTAATTTTTATTTAAAAAACTACTGAATATATTTCGCTGAATTTTTTTTTATATATTTTATGGAAGAATTTGAATATTACCTAAAATTTTCGAAGCAATTTGTGAATTTTAAATCCGCTTAAAAAATGTTTGAAGAATTAGGTCCCATAGGGTTCAATGTTTTTCATTTTTTCGACCCGGGTTCAATCCAAAATTAATTGGGTGATATTATTCCTTTATATTCCCATAGGTTCTACAGATCGTCTGAACAACATACTAAAATTTCATTTTGATTAAGTCATTTTTACGGCAATTATCGTGCTAACTGACAGACAGACAGACAGAATGAATGAACAAAGTCATAAACACTTTTCAACTTTGTTGTAAAGTGTTAAAAACGGGTTTATTTATGTTATACCTACTGTGATAAAAAACAACACTTAATCACTGTCTGCTTATCTATACCACAAAATGAAGTACTATAACATTCATTGTTGTAAATAAATTATAAATGATTCCGATATCCAGTATTGTTTTCAGTATCTGATGTCATCTGCTAAGTAGAATTCTAGACTGCTGCTCTTTATTACTTTCCCTGTAATACATGGTAATGTATAGGGAAAGTATTGGAATCGTGCCGAAAATTGCAACTCGAGTTTTCGACGGATCTACATGTTTCGAGATCTCTAGAATACGAAAAAACTTTTTTTAACGTGACGTCTGTGTGTGTCTGTCTGTGTGTCTGTCTGTCTGTGCAGATTTTGTATCCACTCTAACTAAAACACTAATGGACCGAATTTCGTAAAATTTGGTAAGTCATTTGTGGGCGAATATGGTGCTGATTAGTGTTGGGTACGAATCGGGATAAAAGAACCCGCCTCATTTTGCGAAATGGCCCGCAAAAACTTGTATCCACTCTTGCTGAAAAACTAATGGACCGAATTTCCCAAAATTCGGTAGTTGGGTCGCTTGTAGGTCACCCTGGTGCTGATTAGATTTTAGTACGACTCGGAAAAAATAACCTGCCGTTTTTTGCAAAATGGTCCACAAAAATCGCTAAAATCTAAAATAAAAAACTACGTATGCTCAAATATATCTATTAAATGCTTGTTTAATACGTAATTTTTAAAGAAGAAAAGAATAAGACCAACCCCATTACACTAGGGCTAGCCGTTCTCGATATATTTTAGTTTTTTCCTATTTTCTCTACACCACCTTTGAAAATAAGTCCAGTTATCAAATGAGAACGAAAATTGAATTAAAAGTGAATTAAATTTAATTAAAATAAAGAGAACGTGAATATAAATCTGCAGGGAAAGTCATATCCTGCCCACATCAGATTTTATGCTCTTCTTCAATTCTTGCCTCGTGATTATCGTATAAAGTGATTCACAATATATGCCACAAATATGAACGGATTTTTACCAAACTTTATATCCAGCTTTGTTAACGAAAAATTTAGAACTAAATAGAATGCTTTGAAATTCTAACAAAATCTTCAAAAGTTTTTCAAAATTCGTGGCAGAATAGAACAGAATTTGACATAATTATGCATAAAAGAGTAAATGGCGGCTCAATGATTCCGAAACTTAAAAGTTCCAACCATTGTAGTGAAAGATATAGCGACGCAAATTCTGTGTTCGTGACGTCATAGCTCCCTCTCGGGGGAGTGGATTATCCTCCCTCGAAAAGGCACATCTTCAAACTTGGTACCAATCGAAATATTAAGCCCTATAAAATGAAGATCAATACGCTGTAATTGTGATCATTTGTGCAAACAATACAGTTTTTAAATTTTTTATTTTGAAAAATATGCCAGATTTTCAAAAAAAAAATTACAATTTACTTAAAAATGTACTATGGTGTGAAAATGTCCAGTTGAGCCACTTTTGAGATAAGTTCTTAACTTATTGTAATCAGAATTCAATTTCACTTTTTAATATAAGCAATTAAAAAATCTCAGTTGGATTTCACTATCCTTAATAAATGAGTGTTTTTCTTTCAATTAAAGTAGTAAAATAAAAAATCATTAAAAAAGCACGGAAATTAAATTTATATCAAATTCATACTTAAAAATCATAATCCTCACCAAGTTCGTTTACAGTTCTCTTTTGAAGCTTAAAGTCTTATTTTTCATACGTACGAACGTCAAAATCAGATGGGAATCGGAGGAAACTTGGAAACATTTACAAGAAACAATTAAATGTAACTATCAAATACTTGCCAAAGTTCATCTGGATCTTTAATTGAATTTACCCTCATGTAAAACTGTCTATTTTTATTCCCTTTTGTTCTAGTATCTTTTGAGCGATATTTTATTTTAAAACAAAAAATTTTAATTTAGTTTCTAAAAAACCTCCTTCTCTTCATTTGATTGATAAATTATTCTACAATAAAAAAAATCTGATGTGGGCATCACATGACTGTCCTTATATAATACAAAACTTTTACTACTTTTACAGTTAAAATTAATGTAATGAATGGAACGAGCTAGATCCACGAGAATGAAGTCATCAAATTTATAGCATGATATTACATGTAAAAGGAGAACATATTTCACAATAGATAACATTTTTATGTGATTTTTTGATAAATGTATTATAAAAATGTGGAACATCTCGAGAATGGTTCATGCAAGCGTTCTAAAGTCTGTTCAATCGTTTTGTAATGAAAAATTGCATAAGAAATGACCATTTACGTAACTTTATGAGAAGTTATGATTTTTTAATGATTTATTTTAAATTTCACTCGAAAAATTAGTGGCGTTCTGAACATTTGATTGCGTTTAAAAAGCAATAGGTATAGCTTCCAGTATTCACGGATAGTAATTTTCGTACCAAATTTCGCTCGAATCGCTCGATCCTTTCATCACATATCGTCTCAACAGGCTCACCGACACACACAGAGACATTACCTCTAAAACGTTTTATTCGAATTCACGGATGCTTGAAACTGAGGGTAGGGGTGCTTCAGGGATGCGAAAACTGTAAGTCGAATTTTCACTGTCAAAATACTTTCCTTTTACATTATACTATGTATTTAAGGAAAGTAGTACTACCATGCAATTGGATAGAACCGTTTTGGATTCAAACAAATTTCAAGATTTAATTACGATGGTATGAGACCTCATGACCATATCTTGAATTTTGCAATGAATCTAAACAGAACCGATACAAATTTGAGTTAATTAACTATATTTATAAGAATTGCCTATTTGAAATATCATAATGTTTATAACTTTACATCTTCATTCTATTGTATAGATATGTGTTTCCCTAAAATCTTTTCAATTTCGATGTTTTGACAAGAAATGAATTTCTTGGAAAACTTGAAAGCTTTCAGAAAAATATCCATTTCTACTTGAGTGTGAGCATGATAACTGGCTAAGAAATACATGTATTGCTATTTAAAAATGTCTATTTGTATTGTCCATCTGTATTATGTGCATCTGTATCCAAGTGTGGACACGATAACTGAACAACATATACAGATATCGCTATGAAAAAAATATGATGTGGGTAACACATGACTTTCCTTATATAATGCTATGGATTTACTACTTTTACAGTTAAAAAAATCTGATGTGGGCAACACATGACTTTCCTTATATAATGTAATTAATTTACTACTTTTACAGTAAAAAAAATAGGTTTTTCTTATAGTAGATACTAATATTCTTTCCAAGATATTAAATTTTCGACTATTAGTCGTCATTTTTAACCATTTGGCGAGATTTTCGTTAATTTGGCAACATTTCAAAAAGTCGCCAAGTTGGCGACATTCCGCCAAATTCGTCGCCAAAATCTCGCCAAGCGTTATGCACTAAGAAATAAGTTATTCTTACAGCAGATAAATGACTATTGGCGTACAAACACAAAAGTATTACTAAAAGTCTATTTTTTCATGAATAAAATGAGCTAGTTCCACGAGAATGATGTAACCCAATTTATCGCATGGTATTACATATGAAAAGTGAACATGTTTCTCAATAGGAATTTTTTCTTTATATGACTTTTTGATAATTTTTTTTTTTTTAAATGAACAATATCTCGAGAACGGTTCATGTTAGCGTTCTAAAATTTATGTCAATCGTTTTCTAATGAAAAATTACATAAGAAATGTCTATTTGCGTAACTTTATTAGTGGTTTTGATTTTTTGACGATTTTTTCAAAATTTCATTCGAAAATTTAGGGGGTTCTTAATATTCGATTGCATATAAAAGCAATAGGCTTCCAGTGTTTACAGATTGTGATTTTTGTACCAAATTTGGTTCGAATGGGTCCATTTGTTCGTCAGTTATCGTCTCCACAGACTCACTGACACACACACATACTTTCACACACACACACACACACACACACACACACACATACACACACACACACACACATACACACACACAGACATCACTTCAAAAATGTTTGATTCGTGATCAGGGATGCTTGAAACGTGCTCTCCCGTCGAAAACTCGAATTCGAATTTTCGACCCCGTCACAATACTTTCCTTATACATTATGTATATAAGGAAAGTAAAAAATGTTATTCTTATAGTAGATACTTATATTCTTTCCAAGATATTGAATTTTCTTCAATCAGTAGTCATTTTCATTGATTTAGCGTCATTTTTATCCATTTGGCGATATTTTCGTTACTTTGGCAACATTTAAAAATATCGCCAACTCGGCGACCTTCCTCTAGATTCGTCGCCGAAATCTCGCCAAGCATTATGAACGGAGAAATAAGTCATTCTTACAGCAGATAAATGGCTATTGGCGTTCAAATACAAAAGTATTAAAGTATCTTTTCTCGTGAATGGAACAAGTTAGATCCATGAGAATGATGTCACCCAATTTATCGCATGATATTACATATGAAAAGTAAACATGTTTCTCAACAGTTAATATTTTTTTTTAATATATGCGATTTTTTTGATAAATTATTTGAAAAATGTGCAATATCTCAAGCTAGAGTTCTGAAATTTATGTCAACACTTCTCCAAGGAAAAATTACATACGAAATGTCCATTTGCGTAACTTTATTAAATGTTTTGATTTTATGATTTTTTCAATATTTTACTCGAAAATTTAGTGCGGGGGGGGGGGGGGGTTCTGTACAATCGATTGTGTTTTAAAACAATAGGCCTCCAGTATTCATGGATTATGATTTTTGTACCCAATTTCATTTGAATCGTCCCATTCGTTCGTGAAATATCGTCTCCACAGACTCACTGACACACACACACACGCACAGACATCACCTAAAAATGTTCAATTCGGGATCAGGGATACTTGAAACGTGCTCTTTCGTCGAAAACTCGAATTCAAATTTTCGACTCCGTCACAATACTTTCCTTATATAAGGAAAGTCATATCTGTCTGTATTTGAGTGTGGATACTGTGTGGACTGAACAACAGTTACATGTATCGGTACGTAAAATTGCCCTTATGTATTTCCGTCTGAATACGATAAAGGAGGAATAAATATTGATATCTCTATTGAAAAATATATGTCTGCATTTCGTCATAGATCATTCATACCTTATATACCATTCTCAGAATTTCATAGACATTAAAGTTATTGATGTGATTAAAGATTTTCCTAGAAACCCCGCATATAACTATCCACACAAAGTACAATATAATTATAGAGGAAGTACTTCAAGGACCATTAATAATGCTGAGTATCAGCAAAGTGTCCAACTGCATCTTGATTATCAGTAATCGCTGCGTAAAAGCGTAGTGTCATCACTGCATCTGATCTGTGCTTATCAAAGTGATGATGCTCATTAAATAATTTATATGACTATCAGAATTATGCATTCTTCACTACGAGTATCATATCGTGCAGAAATATGACGGAGTTCACTATCTGGTGATTTTCATGCACTGCAAGCTGGGATAACGGTTTTTATTATTTACGGTAACTATCAGTCATGGATGGAAACTATAAATTTTAAGTAAAAATGTCATTAACTCGGAAAGAACTCAAACGTGCGTAAAGGACAGTATAATTTATGAAATTAAAACATATCATATGTATAAACAATAAAATTAAAGGCACATATCATAGATAAAAAGGTCATTTAATCAAATAAAACCATCCTATAAGACGTACAAATGTTAAAAGGCCAGAGCGCTTTCTTGTATATACACTTCGTTAGTGGCTATATGAAAAATTACCGTGGAAACAGGCTCATGTGTAGACCAGATCGACAGGTAAATTTATAAAACAGACGTAAAATTTGATCGCTGATGAAATCGATTTGATCGCTAAAAAAATCACTATTCAAAACAGAAAATGTAACTGAATAATTTAAAAGAAAAGTAACTCAATTTTAACATTTCATTATAAACTGCAGTACTACATACGTACATATTTTTTATTTTCTTGTTAATCTGTTAAACATAATTTTTAAATAATTATTTTTTTGCCTAATAATTTGTTTAAATACTTTAAAAAGGCACAAATTTTATTATAAAGTATCTTAAAAATTACTTTCTCGTTTTGGCATCTCGTTTGGCAACCCAGTTTTGGCATTAAATACACTGTACTGGTAATATACAGGGTGTCAATAAATTATTGTCGGGGTGTTGGCTTGTAAAAAATACCAGATGGAGGGGGGGGAAGGGGGCCATTAATGCGTCCTCGTTAAACATCGTTTTTAATGAATGTTTTTAGGCTCTACTGAAAATATGCAATTAAACCTCACAATTATCAGGGGCCGCAGTCCTCTTCCTAAAATTAATTGGGCGGAATAACACTTCACGTCGCTAGAATAAAATTGGCGCCTATGCCCCTTTTACTTTTAGAAATGTCTTTAGGCAGATAGTTATTATGTTTTTGCCATATTTTATAATTGAAATGTGTGTACTAAATAAAGAAATTAAATGTTCTTAAGTTTATTTCTGCAGATTGCTTCATCATCTAATTCAAGAGGTGATAACATTTCCGATAATACTCGTACCAAGGTCATTGATAATACCTCAAAGGAAACTGAAAATTGTCATCCGTGTACACCTGTAAATTTCGAAAACCAAGTTTTTAGGAAACTCAAATATATATTTTGAAATTAATATTCCATGATTTTTATAAATTTGAAGAATATTTTATTCTTTTTATTAGAAATTCTTCTCCTCCTTTTTTTATCGCTTACTTTAAAAACTATACAGTATAATTATTTACTGGTCGAATTCTGGTTGCTTACATTTGAGTTATCAAAGGGCTAAATTATCCTCTCCCGCTCTTGCTGGAAAAGAAAGGTCGGCTACTGCCAAGTGAAGACGCACATTACACGCTCGAGGTTTGTAAGCGGATTTCATCTATCTTTGCTCTTTAATTTATTAAATTTTCATCTGTAAGAGATAAAGCTCTTTCACAGCTACTTAAGCATATAAATTTAATGTTGGTGTGTATTCTGGTTGGATCAGTGTACTAAGATAAATGTTTTTAAAAGCCGTTGTCGTTCCAAGCCATTTTTAACACCCCCGCACAGTATCAGTCGAAGAAGGGAGCTTTCCGCCTCAAGGTCAACGGCAGGCTATTATTCCCTTGGTCTTCAACAGTGTAGCTACATTCATCAGCGTGTCTTGACCACCCTGGTTCACCACATTGCACCAGTACCACCGGCCCCCGGTTCAGCTGGAGATTCTCGACTGCGGTTTCTGAAAAGAAAATACTGTATTTTGATCTTCATTCAACCTGCCCAAGGAATACAGTTAAAGGACTAAATCCGAACAGCTGTTCTCGCTTCTTCTTCTCTTTTTTTACTTTCCTTATATGCATAATGTATAAGGAAAGTATTGTGACGGGGTCGAAAATTCGAATTCGAGTTTTCGACGGGAGAGCACATTTCAAGCATCCCTGATCACGAATCAAACATTTTTGAAGTGATGTCTGTGTGTGTGTGCGTGTGTGTCAGTGGGTCTGTGGAGACGATAACTGACGAACAAATGGACCGATTCGAACTAAATTTGGTACAAAAAATCACAATCCGTAAACACTGGAAGCCTATTGTTTTTAAACGTAATCGAATGTTCAGAACCCGTCTAAATTTTAGAGTGAAATTTTGAAAAAATCGTCAAAAAATCAAAACCGCTAATAAAGTTACGCAAATAGACATTTCTTATGTAATTTTTTATTAGAAAACGATTATCATAAAATTTAGAACTCTAACATGAACCGTTCTTGAGATATTTAACATTTTTCAAAAAAATTATCAAAAAGTCATATAAAATAAAAAAATATATTTCCTATTGAGAAACATGTTCACTTTTCATATGTAATACCTTGCGATAAATTGGGTGACATCATTCTCGTGGATCTAGCTCGTTCCATTCATGATAAAATATACTTCGAGTAATACTTTTGTATTTGAACGCCAATATTTATCTGTTATAAGAATAACTTATTTCTCCGTCAGTAAAGCTTGGCGAGATTTTGGCGACGAATTTGGCAGAATGTCGCCAACTTGGCGACTTTTTAAAATGTTGCCAGATTAACGAAAATCACGCCAAATGGATAAAAATGACGCTAAATCAATGAAAATGACGACTCATTGTCGAAAATTCAATATCTTGGAAAGAATATTAGTATCTACTATAACAAAAATCTATTTTTTTTTACTATAAAAGTAGTAAATTCATTACATTATATAAGGAAAGTAATGTGTTGCCCACATCAGATTTTTTTTTCAAGTGATGACTCCATCCTAGTCTGAGACTTTAGTAACACCATGGACTGCTCTATCAAGTTAGTAGTAAACTATTATTAAGTTTAAAATAGCAGGGTTTTTTTTTTACTTCTTTTTAGACGCGTTGTGCTGTACAGTTTGGTTTTTATTTGTTTATTTTAATTTTTTTTTGTTAGTTGGTTATCTCTTATATTTTTGACGCTACTCAGTTCATATTTGTTTATTATCTGATTGATTACTGATTTAGTAAACTTGTAATTTCTGTTGTTTTCCTTATATATATACATTTATATAGCTTTAAAAATATAGGTGCATATATATATGTGTGCATATATATTTTTGAGTGTAGTTGTATAAATGAATATTTATTTTATTTTATTTATTTATTTTTAAAGAAAGTGTTAATGCATTAGTGTATTTTTAATTATTTTTATATACAAAGAAATTGCGTAATGTAAGCTTTCCCACCATTTTTTGTAACAAGTGAACCCTCTCTTATCCATTGACATTTAATGAACTCAGTGTGCAACATTTCATTACTTTTTATTCACTTATTTAGTATTCATAAGGTTTTTTTTTATCATTATTATTATTATATTTAATTTAATATGGTTATTACCAGAAATTCTCCAACTCTAATTCCATCATCAAGCTCAGTTACGACTAAAAACTATAGCAATATTGACCACACAAATGAACCACCTGCAAGTGCTTTCTCAGTTCCATCATGCAACAGCTGGACGTTTTAGAAACTCTCTTTATGGAAAGTTTAACTGTAAAAAAAGTCGTCCTCAAAAGAGACATTAGAATTGTTTAAAAAACATCTAAGAACCATCAAATCAGTGTGGATTCAGAAAGACGTGGATCATTCAAATGAAATTACAAAAGTTGCATTTGTGAAGAAAGATCTCGCTGAGATATTCCAGCAGCATAAAGGATCTACCTTCAGTGAAATTATGCAAACTGCCCCTCCCAATTCTTTAAGGAATTTTACTCAAGCTTCAGTTATTTTGTCCCGAACAGACGAGACAGGCACAGCAGAACAAACTGGATTTCAACTACAGGAGCTCAGTAAAAACGGATCCTTAAAGATTAGTCCAAGGGACGTGAAATCTACTAAAGACAATAAGTTAGTACTACAAGCAAACACATGGAAGGAAGCAGAAGAAATCAAATAGTCTTTGTCAAAATGCAAAGATTGCCAACAAACAATAAATGTAACAATCTCTAACGGTCGCATGGAGAGAGTTATTATTTACTCCGTCTCAGATCATATACAGGCGACGGAATTGGGTGAAAAGCTTCTTAACCTGCTTCCGAATCCGCCAAGTCATCTGAAGCCTTTAAAGCAGATTAAAGGTCGTAATGGTCTTCCGCACTGGATAGTAGAGGTGGATTGGGAAACTAAAGCTCTTCTGCTACGACATTCTAGAATTTGTATAGATTTTAGATCATGCAGAATTGCACCATTCATTTCAATTACACGTTGCTTTCAGTGCCAGGAATATGGGCATACAAGGAAATACTGTAGAGGGCCAGAAATTTGCGCTATTTGTACAGGTAGTCATGATGCTCAGAGTTGCAAGGAACAGAATCGTAAATGTTGTAACTGCATTAAAGCTCGTTTAGAACATGTTCATAGGGCAGATAGTAAAATTTTGTCCTTGCTTCCAGAATGAATGGAAAAGGGTACAGTTAAAATCTCAAGAGTATTAATTTTTTTTTGTCTTGATTTAAATTACAAGAATCTTATTTTATATGGATTTAAAAATACTGCATATAAATCTGCACAAATCAAAGGCTGCGTCGGCAGCAGCTGCAACATTTATCAAAGAAAAATGCATCGATATTGCTCTCACTCAAGATCCCTACTTACATAACAATTTGCTATTTGGCTTTCCTCTAACCTGGATAACTCACCACTCTTTACTGAAAACAGCAGTTATAGTGATTGCTAATAAAATGTTTTCACATGTTTGCTCAGCTAAAAAAAAAAATTCTGTCTTCATAAACATTAAATTGAAAAATGACTGTTTCTCAGTTGGTACGCAATATTCTCCACCCTCAGCGTCCCTTGTAGAAGATCTTTCAGAGTGGGAACATCTACCTAACATCAACTTATCAAACCTTCTCTTCTCTGGAGACTTAAATGCACATGGAAGAGATTGGGGCTACTCATCCAATGATGCAAGAGGTCTTCTACTACAGGATTTTGTAGCTCAACATCAGCTAATACTCCTCAATGATCCATCCAGTACTCCAACGTTTGAAACTTCGAGAGGGAAGGGATGGCCTGACATCTCTCTATGCTCACTTAATGTATATAACAAAGTACAATCCTGGAAAGTCGATGAAACTCCCAGCTTGAGTGATCACAAGTATGTGATAATCACACTGACGAAAGACGTTGAGATGAAATCGAAATGACGTTATAAAACAACATTTTCTAAACACACAGCTCTTACGAGGCAGCTGTTACCACAGAAAATCCCCTTGCGCCGCCAATTGCAAGAAGCAACTACAGTCGTACCGTAGAGAAATTTGTAGAAGAATTGACTGATCGCATCCAAGCAGCATGTGACAACGCATATAAGAAAAAGAATATATCCAATGAACCAAATCTCAAGTGGTGGTCTTCTCTGCTCAATTGTAAACGAAATCGTTTGAAAGCTTTCTACAATAGACAAAAACAATATCCAACTGAACTTAACATTCAACAATACAAAAGGGAGAGAGCTGTATATAAAAAATCCATACTACAAGCAAAATCCGAGGCATGGAAAACATTTTGCACAAAAACCAGTAAGAAGTATGGGGTAGCTTTCAAAATGGCCTACAACAAATCATTCACAACGGAAGAAGCTGCCTATGACCTAGTACCGCAAGCAATAAATTTGGATCGAGAGAATGTGCTACAACATCTTGCAGATTCTCTTTTCATTACGAAAAAACCAACCCTGACAAATAGCACTTTTTCTCGAATGACAGAAATAAGCACTTCCGACAATTTCCCAGACTGTCTTTCAGTAGCGGAAGTGAAAAGCGCACTTTATTCACTTAGCTCTAACAAGGCCCCCGGAATAGACAGTATCGATATGCGAATTCTGAAAGAAATGTTTAACGTCATGCCAATAGCGATATCAACATTGATGCAAAAATGCCTATCTCTGGGATATTTCCCAAAAGTCTGGAAAATTGGAGAAGTTATTTTATTTCTGAAACCTAACAAGCATCCAACCCAGAAGCGTTCATATCGGCCGGTATGTCTTCTACCAACTTTGTCAAAAGTATTAGAAAAAATTATTCATAGGAGAATGGTACACTATCTAGAACTGCATGGTCTTATGAGCAAACATCAACATGGCTTCCGAGAGGGTCACTGTACTGAAACAGCACTGGCATATGTCCTGTCATGCATAGAAAACAATATATCCGAAAGAAACTACACTGCCTTAGTATCCTTTGATTTACAAAGTGCATTTGATAACATGAACTGGTCCATCTTATTAAAACAATTACAAAAGATAAATTGTCCATTTTATTTACAGAACATCATAAGTAGTAGTATTTATCTGAAAGATAGGGCAATTAGACTTAATTCAGGAACAACTTGGAAAGATATTCAAGTCTACGGGGGATGTCCACAAGGCTGTTGCTTAGGACCCTTACTTTAGTCAATAATGGCTGATATCATTCTTAATAAATTCAGTATTCCAGGAACACAACTTTTGGCGTACGCAGATGACTTTATGCTAGTATCAGGAGGCAGTTTACGTAGACTTCAGGAAGATACAACTAATGCCGGCATAGAAACATTTTCTGATCTTTGTGAGGAGCTCCAACTATCAATTTCATCAACAAAAACTTCTGCTTTAGTGATAGGAAAACCATCTCAAATAAAAAGGAAGCCTATCTTCAGGATTAAAGGTGTTAGCCTACCAAGACCAAACCAAATCAAGTATCTCGGAATTATAATTGATAAATATCAATGGTGGATTCCACACATAGAAAACCTGCGAACAAAGATTGGCTGTCAAACTCATAATGTCAGAAGACTAGCACCATCTAGGTGGGGCATAAATTCTAAGATCTTAAAAACATGGTATCAATCAGTGACAGAAAGGATCATGTACTATGCTGCGAGTAGTTGGGCCCTAAACTTGAACATCCCTGCAAAAAGAAAACTAGAATCAGTTCAAAGGATAGCTCTTCTACAGATTTCAAGGGCTTATCGCACAACATCTACAGTAGCGCTACAAGTGCTTACCGGTATCCCCCCTATAGCGTTGACAGCGCAAAAAAAAAATCCATCACAGCGCAAGTGACACGCCTGAGACAAACAGTAGAGTGGAATAATCTTTATTATGATCACAAAGATTACGAACAAAAAAAGGTTACCTGGTTAACGGACCCAGCAGTAGGTAACATCCGCTTACACTTTGCTAAGTCATCACAAGGAATATCTAATTACATAAATATTTATACAGATGGCTCTAGAACTGATTCTGGAACAGCATCAGCCTACTGTGCTTTTTGCGATGGCATGTGTGTTCATAAGTGGTCAACTCGTCTGCACTATGAAAATAGCGTCTTCCAGGCAGAGCTGCTCGCAATAAAGGAAGCTGTATTTTGGGCTACCAAAAGTTTGCATAAGAATTTCATTATTTACTCTGACAGTCTATCGAGTATCGAAACTCTTAAACAATATCAAACGAAGAATCCAATAGCTCATCAAATTGTAACTATCATAACCAACAACATCCATCAAAAGCTTTTTATAGGATGGGTTAAAGGTCACTCGGGTGTTCTGGGAAATGAAGTTGCAGACCGTTTAGCTTTTGAGGCGACGTCAGATATCTCTGTTCAGAGTACAAACTTACCATATACCTGTTCATCGCTAAGGTCACATCTGAATATTAATACCATAAAAGAGTGGCAACAGCAGTGGAATGAAAGTGAGAAAGGAAGAGAAACATTCAACTATCTTCCCAGAGTATCTCAAGATCAACTGATTTGCAGCAGAGAATTGGTACAGTTTTTCTCAGGGCATGGCTGTTTCCCAACCTATCTTTACAAAATCCAAAAGAAAGACACCGAAAACAGTATTTGTGGTGAAATAGGATCTCCGAAACGTTTTGTATTTGATTGCGAACTTAGAAAGAACTATCACCTTAAAAGCCCAGTAGACAACATATGCCAATATTTGCCGAAAACCTCCTGGGAAATAGCTGGGCTAAACAGAGAATAAAAACTATAATTCAATTCCTAGAGGAAAACGAACATATCCTGTGAATTATTACTGGTAACCACCACACATTAGCTCGCTGTTTATTGCATATTTATCTATAGTACTTCTAAATTTTTTTATAAATACTGCAATCAAATTAATTTTAAATTCACATTTGGTTTTATCATTGTATGTATCAATATAGTATTGAAAGCCATGGTAATCTCTGAGATTTGTATGTATATGTTGTAAATATAGTTTTGTATGTATGTTTGCATAAGTAGTTTTGTATATATATATATTGTATATATGTATATATATATATGTATATATCTTTGAAATTTATTCGTTTGATTTTGTATATGTAATAACCAATTTTAGAAGTATTTTTATATATATAGTTGCTCCCATTTGAAACAGTTCTGCACATAAGAGTTTATGGATGTGAAATATTTGTGAAATACTATCTGTATCTAGTATAGACAAGCATATTGTATATAATTGTTTATCATTTTTATCTTGGCATTAAGTTTTAATTTCTGGTTTTGGCAGATATTCCTCCACCATAGGCTGTAATTACTGCAAACCTTCGGGTCGGTGCCTATAGGTGGTTAATCTGTTAATCTGTTAATCTCGCTCTTGCAGCAGTAAGTTTTTCTTAGCAGGAAAAAAAAGAAAAAATTACCTACGATGACGTCATCGCAGGAAACAAAGTGTATAGCGTATTAGCGCAGAAGTAGGCCCAAACTATTTTCTCATCTCGGCAAAAATTGAAACGACACCCCTCCAAAATTTTCTGCTCAGCACATCCCTGGGGACTAGTTAAACTAAAAGTTACGCGCAGGGGTTGACAAAAAAAGTTATGTGTATTATGTCCATCAAATATGTATATCAAGGGGATGCATGCAGATGATGCAGAGATTATATCAGAATCACGCCAGCAAAATCAAAATATCTCAATTTGTAGGTGAGATGGGAAATCTGGAGGGGGCTAACTGAAGTGAAATTTATACTTGGGGAGTTCTCACAACAAAGATGCATATCTAGGTGACATGTAAAAATGGTGCAGAGGCTATAGCAACTAGCTGAAACGAAATAGCTCATTTAGGAGACGAGATGTAAAATTGTGGGGACTAGTTAAGCTTAAAGCTACGTCCAGAGGGTTGGCGTAAAATATGTATATTCAAGTGACACTTATAGATGGTGCAGAAACTATAGCCATTACCAGAATCAAAATCGCTGAATTAAAAGCCGAGATAAGAAAATTTGGGGGCTACCTCAATTGAAATGTACGGCCATGGAGTATCTGAACAATATAGTCCCCTGCTGGGACTAATATTTCAAGAAAAATGACGTCAGATAAAATGATCATGATGGAAATTTAATTTTAAAGCTTTTTAACAAATATTTAGAATTTCTTTAATTTTTAGGTGCTTTTTAATGTTAAACAGATAAAAAAGTAAGACGGTTGGGTAGGTCAAGTGACCCCTCAAACTGAATGTCCCAGAAATGAGTATCACATTTTATTCACGATGGGCAGAAACCCCCAAAATATATTGTAAATATTATTTATGATATTTTATCTCTTACACTTATTCAACTCACTTATTAAAAAGGAAAAAAAAATGTATCGAAGATTTTTTAGATTTCAATTTTCTAAATCTAATACGAAACAATTTCGTCACGAACAAAGACTGAAAGAACCAGATTAATAGAATTAATAAAAAAAATCAAAATTACATAAAAGGAGTAATTTGTTTTCAAAAGTTTATTTAAACTTCCAAATATATATATATATATATATATATATAAGACCAGAGAGAAAACACACACATTCTTAAATATAGAAAACTGAAGCTAAATTAGCGAAACTAGGCCAATTTGAGAAGTCCTACTTTACATTTTACTGCTGTTCTTATTCTCTTTGGCGAAAAGGGCCTGCAAAACGCGGCCTACATCCAATGCAAAACCTGCTATTTTTAAGCCAAATTTCTAATATTGTGGTCATACCATTCGTTCTCTCATGACAAGGCTGTAAAAGGGACAAGGCCTTATACAAATAGTCCTGTATTCCCTGTATTTTCCCCTGAAAAGTATATGCACTCGAGCTGCAGTGTCTAGAATACAAGTTGTATTCCAGTCACTATACTCCTGACTTCGTGAGTCTTTTTTCTCTCAGGAAAGCTGTAATGCTGCCATCTAGTGGCATATTCCATCACTTATTTCCAATAATTCTCGAATTAATTGAACTAAAAATTCAGAATTTTTCAATAGAAATTTTAATAAATCTATATAATTAAAAAATAATTTGGGGGTGTTTTCTCAATGATGCGGCGCATTCCAGCGCTCTCCAGCAATGACCGCCCCTGATAGGCATCAACGGTAAGTCCGTTATTTATAATTTAGTAATTGACAATTTGCCTTGTCACAATTTGAAGATTTTCTAAACAAACCTAGCTGTTAAAATTTTTCATTATTTTCATTTCCTATCCTATTCTGCTGCAACAGCAATTTTCCTCTCGATCAACACACTGCGCATGAACTCTTGAGGAAAAAGTTTCAACCACTCCTTCTTCTTTTCTTTATTATTAACCACTTAATATAATATGAATATCACATGTTTATCTTTATTAACAAATATTTTACAAAATATGAATGTGTTATATTTCTCTTTAATATTAAATGTTTAATAAAAGACATATGTCACATATTAAATTTTATTATTAAATAATTATTGAAATTATAATTTCACATATATATCTTCATTATTTAATATATTTAAAATAAGAATGCCACATATGTGTCCTTATTATTAAATATTTAATAAAATATGAATGTCACGTATTTCTCTTTATTATTAAATATTTGACAAAATATGAATGTTGCATATTTCTTTTTATTACATAATATTTGATAAAATACAAATGCCACATATTTTCCTTTATTACTAAATATTTAATAAAATCAAAATTTCACATATTTCACTTCATTATTAAATATGTAATAAAATAAAGATAGCATATATTTCTTCTAATTATTAAATATTTAATGAAATATGAATGTCGAACATTTCTCTTTATTATTAAATACTTAATAAGATATGAGTGTCCTATATTTATATTTATTACTAAATATTTAATAAAATATGAATGTCACGTCTTTTTCGTTATTATTAATTTTTTAACAAAATAAGAATGTCACATGTTTCTCTTTATTATTAAATATTTAATAAAATATGAATGTCACATATTTATCTTTATTATTAAATATTTAATAAAATTAGAATGTTACATATTTCTCTTTCTCATGTTATATATTTATTATTATTTAACAAAATGACAATTTCACATACTTGTTATTAAATATTTAATAAAATAAGAATGCCACTATTTATCTTCATTTTTTTTAATATTTAACAATATATAAATGTCGAATTCTCTTTATTATTAAATATTTATTAAAATATGAATTTCACACATTTTTCATTATTTTGGAATATTTCAAGCTCAGACTGTATTAAATAAATAATGTCTGTGAAAAATTCTTACCCACCTCCTCAATATCTCCATCAGTAAACATTTTGAATATATGTCACTCTCATTTTATTTCAATCAAAGTCATGAAAATATGGGCATGATGCACTTTTTTGAACAACGCAGTACGTATATACACTTTCTGCCAAATGTACTCTTTTATTGTCGATATTGTAAAAATTACTTTAGCTATCTATCTTAATAAAAAGTGAAGTTTTAGCACAAAATAAAAAAATAACCCACTTTTAGTTGCTAGAATTAATTAGACGTACGAAAAAATGACCAATTTATAAAAAAAACATTATTTTTTAAATAAATATGACAGCATTAGCATTACTTTGTTATTTAACTTTATTTTTAGATGCTTAGTTTAATTATCTCTGTCGTCAGACGTACATTAATTTCCTTAGTTGTAGAAGAATTTTAAAACTAAACACCGTTTTTCAAAGAAATGAATGTTCTTTATTATCCGTACAATAACTCATGCGTGAAGAAGTTTGTGCAACCTCAGGGCTCCGTCAACTCAGCACAATGTTACCTTTCATTTACTTTGATACCAATTCCAATTTTACTCTTCTGGAGAATTTGTGTAAAAGTTTCTTAATCTTTTCATTTTTACCCGAAAGAGAAAACTGAAGCTTCCACATTTTAAAAATAAAATCCATTAAATTTCTTGTATGTACTTTAATAATAAAATAGAGAGAACTGCCTTTTTAATTTTCCATATTAAAATATACATTATCATAAAAATAATAATACCATAAAAGAATAGTATTATTCTTTCCGAAATATAGGTAAATACTCAACAATTTTTTCCACCATTTTATAGAATGCTTTTACTTTTCCTACATGCATAGCATGATGTATACGGAAAGAATTGTGACTTGGTCGAAAATTCGAATTCGAGTTTTCGACGGAAGAGCGTATTTCAAACGTCTCTAAACTCGATTCTTTTTGGAAATGATATTTGTGATGTATGTGTGAGTGTTATTGTGTGGGTCAGTAACCACGATATATCACGAACGAATAAAAAATTCAAGAAGAATTTCGGTACGACTATTGCAATCAGTAAATACCGAAACCCTATTTATTTTATTAAAAAAAAATATTGATATTTGATTGATTTAAATGTTTGGAAGACCCCCCTCTCCTTTAAAAGATGTTTTTTTTATGGTTTTTTTTTGGGGGGGGGGGGAAGCGTAAGAAAATTAGAATCTTAAAAAATAATAAATAAGTAATAATTTTCGACATATATTTTCATTAGGAAACGAATGCCACTAACCAGATTTTGAGTAAAATTTAACGGAGACAGTTTTATGTTCTTTACAGATGAACAACAAATGACAAATCACACGAATTCAAATAGTCATTTTTTATAAGAAAACATCCTACGGACGTACAAATAATAGCCAAAGCACTTTCGGACATTTTACATATCCCTCCTCAGTGGCAGTACAATTAGAAATGATGCCAACGAGCTTAAATACACTACAGTACTTTCAAGAAAACATTGCATATCATGAATTGTCAATTATAAAAATGTAAAATACTAAAAATAAAAATAAAAATAAAAATGTAGACCATGGATCAGATTACAATTTACAAAAAGCTTAAAGAGCAAAGAACTGCTAAGCTGTTTAAAAAATTAGGATTTTTCACACAACACACAATAATTATAAATCAATGTAGCTCTACAAAGGTATAAATGCAGGGGATCGAGAACAAGTCACCAAGCATAACTCAGGACCTGAACAGTGTTAAAATTACAAATAGAAGAACGGTAAAAATAAATAACAAGAAAGATCAGTCATACATAAGCATTGATTATGAAACACTTTCCAACTGAAATGCAATTTCATTTAAACATTTTTAAAACGTGGTACATTCAGTAGTGATATCTATTACATTATCACAGTACTACAGTAATTTATTATACTTAAATATTTAAAACTCTATCGAAATATAAATCATCTGATTCTCTATGCAAAATCAATGAATATTTCATTCATATAACTTGTATTCCAGACTCCAGAGCTAAATAATTTTGTGTGAAAAAAATTCAGCAATTCTTATGTAACTCGCCTTACAATCCCTTCACATATTTGCATTCTGCATAAATTAAAATTAGGCTTCGTTGAAGAAATAATAAAAGTTTAGGAATCATTTAAAATCACAACTATTGTAATTGCATAGGCACGGAATTTAGATACACAGATAATACACAGATACGCAGATAATATATGTGTGTGTGTGTCTGTGTGTATGTATTCAGAGTATTGGAATCGTGTCGAAGATCGGATCTCGAATTTCGAAGGACCTACACGTTTTGGGACGTCTAGAACACGAAAAAACTATTTTTAGGAAGACGTCTGTGTGTGTAAGAGTGTATCTGTGTATGTTTCTGTGTGTCTATGAGGATATTACATCCACTCTAATTGAAAAACTAATGGACCGAATTTCATAAAATTTGGTAGGTATGTTTTTTGTGGGAAATCCTGATGTTCATTAGATTATAGTACGATTCGTAATAAAAGAATCTGCCTTCTTTGCGAAATAGCCGGCAGAAATTGCCTTTATCCACTCTAGCTAAAAACTAATGGAACAAATTTCACAAATTTTGGTGTATAATAATTTCAATGACCTACAAGTGATTTATATACCAAATTTAACAAAATTTGGTACATTAATCATTTGTAGGTTATTCTAGTACGATTCAGGAAAAAGGAACGGGCTAATTTTGCGATCTGACCCGCAAAAATCTTTAAATATGAAAATAAAGGACTACGTGTGTTGAATTATATCAATCAAATTACTATTTTATACGTGATTTTTGACAACAAAAAGAATAAGAATAACCCTATTATTCTAAGACAAGCCGTTCTTGAGATATTCTAGTTTTTTCGCGTTTTCGCTACGCCACCTTTGATAATAAGTTCAGTTGTCAAATGAGAACCAAATTTAAGTTTAACGTGCAAATTCAATGTCATTTAAAATGCTTATGGCTGTTATTTTGTGAAGATAAACTAAAATTATTATTGAAGAAATAAAGAGACCGTGAATATGAGTCTGCAGGGAAAGACATGTGCTGCCCGCATCAGAATTTTTGACAGTATTACAACAATGATTTGTAAAAGTGAACGGGGATTATTTGCAGGCCATTTCGAAAGAAATGATCTATATTTAAAGAATCCTCAAATTTTTGTAGAATAAAATGTTCAACAAATTTAAGCTGTATACCAAATTTTAACTCTCTAGGATGTAGGAAAGTGCATTAAAAATGCCATCAAATGAGTACATCATGAAGAGTTATTTAAATTAAAAAAAATTTGAAAAATTGTTATCTACCAAATTTATTTTAAAACTAGCAGCATACCCGTTCTTCGTACGGAGTATATAATATAAAGAAATTTATAATTCGCAATCATGTGCAAATTCTGTTAAAATATTAAATTTGTTGCTCATAAAGAGAAGTTTAAGAATATCTGTTCTCACTATGCAAAATTATCTTCACGGGCAGATCTGAAGAATAAAACATCCTGGCCCCTTTTGTAAGCAAATTTACAAAAAAAAAAGGGAATTGAATCAATATATGCAACCCCGTACTACTTATATTGTCGCAGATTAGAAAATATGCCAGTGTGTTAGTAGAAGCTTACCCGTATTGCAATATGTGTCTCAAAAATATTTGCCAAAATAAAAGAGATGACATAAAAAATTGAAAGTATCAAAAATCCCCGTAATCTTAATACCAGAAGGTCGTAATTGATTCGAATATATGCCAATATATATCAAAATATATGCCAATATACCTGTACTACTTATATTCTCGTAGATTGGAAGATATACCCATGCATTTGTAGAAGATTACTCGTACAACGTACTATATATGAGTTTCAACAATTTTCGTCATAATAAAACAATTCCATAATAATTTGAAAATATCAGTAATCCCTGAATCAACAGTCCCCGAAAATATCAATAATAATGATGTTTAAACTTGAAGACCGTAATTGATATTATCCAGTCAAAAATTCAATGTTAATGAAATTTATTTTATATACATATTTTTACTATTCAAATCGGAAAAGATTTAATAAAAATCATATGCCGCATAACATATTGGATTCGTTGCTAAGCGACATAATATCAATTGCTTTAAATAAATTGATGGAAATCATATCATCTGAATAATGCAATCTCCATAGAAGGTTTGGTGACATTTTCGTCAATTTAGCTATAACTGAAAAAAATCGCCAAATGGGACTGTAGAACTGATAATCCCATTATGCGACAAATTGACGAAACATCATCACAATACTATCCCCTAAAAAAACACAATTAATTTCATTTATTAAGCGCGATTTTGTCAATTTCATGATATTTTTATGGATTTAGAAATATTTTTACCAATTTGGTGATATTAAAAAAATTCCTTAAATGTGTTACTAAGTAGGATGGATGGACTGACCGACAAATGCTACAGAAACATCATTTCAGTACTTTATTTTAAAAACACAAATTTAATTTCATTGATTTGGGTCATTTTTATCAATTTGGAGACATTTCCACTAATTTGGTAAAGTTTAAGAAAAGTTACCAAGTTATTTAGAGATATTCCTCTAAATTCGTAGCTCTGAATTTGCAGATCTGAAGAATAAAATATCCTTATCCCGTTTGTATATACTAAATGAAAACAGTAAAATTGTATTAGAAGATACATACACCCGTTCTACTCTTTTTCTGCTTCAACAATCGGCTAAATGAATTTATTAGGTAAACACAATATATGAGTTTATTAGCTAAACACAATATATGAGCTTGAAACCTCTTTGCTAAAATAAATGAAAGTGATGTACGCAGTCCGCAATATATACAATTAAAAGAACAATCAAACCGTTCATTTATAAAATATATTTTTACATCCATTTATTTATTATACAAATAAAAAAAAAATAATAGATATTAACAACACATTTAATTTCCTTTCGTTGCCGAGCAACATGATATAAGATAGAATCTTCCTCATAAAATGCGAAATTAAATAGCCATTTTGATTTCTTTATACTTTACATCGTTGAGTAAAAGCTTGTGAGAGATGAACCATGGAGGTAGATTTTTCCATTTAAATTCATGTTTTAAACAATTTATATTTTCCTATAGTGACTAATTAATGCAAAAATCCTGCACCAAACTCAGAAATAAAGTTTTATTTCATTTTGGCGTTTAAAACAAACGATTTTCATCCTTTCCGTTTGGATAAACCACGGAGTTGGAGAGTAGATCTCCTAAGAAAAAGTTCCGTTTTTCATTAATATCTCGACAACCCCTGATCTTAGAAACTCGAAACTTCGGCAAAATTTATGGGGGGCTATTTCAAGGCTATCCACAAAATTTCATTGAATTCGGTTCAGCCGTTTTTCCGTGATGATGAGACAAACAAAAATTTCGTTTTTTACTAATTTTTCGAGAACCACTGGTCGTAGAAACTCAAAACATGGACTAAATTTTAAGTGGGGCTATTTCGAGGCTACCCACAAAATTTCATCAAATTCGGTTCAGCCGTTCTCCCGTGATAATGGTACAAACAGACAGACAGATTTTCAATTTTATTTATATAGATGTGAAGCCTATCTCATATACAAAATGATTAAACTCTTAGAAAGATATTTATTATATAATATATCTCTTTTTTCTTTCTGGAGGATATCCAAAAAGTAAGAATATAATTGAATTTGTTTTTTTCCCTATATTATATCATTTTTAATTAAAAAACTACTTAACATATTGTATTGAAATTTTTATATATTTTTTATGGGATAATGTGAATATTTCCTAAAAATTTCGAAGCAATTTGTGAAGTTTAAATTTGCTTAAAAAATGTTTGAAAAATTAGATCCCATAGGGTTCAATGTATTTCATTTTTTCAACCCGGGTTCAATAAAAAACTAATTGGGTGATATTATTTATTTATATTCCCGTAGGTTCCACAGACTGTCTGAAAAACATACTAAAATTTCATTTTGATAAAGTCATTTTTACGGCAGTTATAGTGCTAACAGGCAGACAGACAGACAGACAGACAGAATGAACAAAGTCATAAACACTTTTCAACTATGTTGTAAAGTGTTAAAAAGTCATAAACACTTTTCAACTATGTTGTAAAGTGTTAAAAAGTCATAAACACTTTTCAACTATGTTGTAAAGTGTTAAAAAGGGATTCATAAAGCAAGATCGAACGGGGGGGTATTACAACTAACTAAAAGAAACGTTTTTTTTTCAAAAATAGGGCGAAAATTATCTTTATTTACCAACTGGGCAAGGGCAGTCGTTAATTTACCATTTTTAACACTTTACAACAAAGTTGAAAAGTGTTTATGACTTTGTTCATTTTGTCTGTCTGTCTGTCTGTCCATTAGCACGATAACTGCCGTAAAAATGACTTTATCAAAATGAAATTTTAGTATGTTGTTCAGACGGTCTGTGGGATCTATGGGAAAATAAATAAATAATATCACACAATTAGTTTTTTATTGAACCCGGGTTGAAAAAAATTAAACACATTGAATCCTATAGGACCTAATTTTTCAAACATTTTTTAAGCAAATTTCAAATGAACGTTTATTTCAATGTACGAGCATTTCATTTAACCCAGTTAATCTAAAAGTTTGTATAAAAATATTGTCTAGGAGCACCCTAATAATCAACGTAAATCTTCGACTTAGGATATAGTAAAGAGGCGATATTCTACCCGTAACAATTTTTGATAAGCGATAACATTTTCTACAAATTCGTATGCTTAAAATTTGCATAAGAGACTGTATTCAAAGCGAAATGTTCACAAGCTTAAAAATTTTAAAGAGCAATACTCAATTTTGACACTAGATTTTGAATCTACAAAAACATGTATCTTCTGATACCAAGTTTCCAGCCTTTTCAGGATCATGATTCTGGTGATTTTTTATACTCTTAAACTAATGTATCACACATTTATCAACATCTTCGGAAAAAATCTGCTTACCATACTGAGTTTCGATATTATTACGTTACGATTTATATAAACCAGAAAAAATCTCAAATTTCTTTTTATTTCAAATAATTTTTGTAAGCTATGAATTATAAAATTTGTATTCAAAATAATGTGAATAACAACCCCGATATATTTTGATGGGAAGCGATTCAGTGTGTTCATTTATATAACTATACAAAATTTCAGCTCTTTTGTTTTTCGCTGTATATAAATTTTCATTATTACGATTAATACTCACGATAATATTTACGAAAATAAAAGATTAATATTTAAGATTACATTTCAATTACAATTTATGAACGTTTATTTCAATGTACGAACATTTCTTTTAACCCAGTTAATCTAAAAGTTTGTATAAAAATATTGTCTAGGAGCACCCTAATAATCAACGTAAATCTTCGACTTAGGATATAGTAAAGAGGCGATATTCTACCCGTAAGTAAATTAAAAAACGGTTTATTCATAGGATATCCTTACTATAATAACAAACAACACACAATCACTTTCTGTGTAGTCACAAAACAAAAGGAGGTATTATAATATCCATTGTTGTAAATAAATTAAAAATTAGTCCAATATCCAGCTTCGTGTTCAGTATCAGATGCTATACACAACTTAGAACTTCAGAATACTGATCTTTATATACATATTATCTTGGATCGAAGAAAATATAATAGAAGGAGTTGAAATGTTACATAATCGCTCTATATTAAAAAATGTTGCTAACGCCGCTGCTCCTGGAGTTTCTCTGCTTCGTACAGCAAAAACTACATCGTACAGAATTATGAAATTTGATATACTTATAGAGAAAAGTTTAAAAAACATTCTAAAATAAGCCATTTTGCGATATATTTTTTAATTTAAGAAACATGTAGTGTCAAAATCGTGTTCTAGATTAATTAACAATAGCAAGACCACGAATTTTTGCAGGCAGGCACCTACATAGTTCCATTTCTGCAGGACGGATGTCTTTTTTTAATTGTGATGCAGTTCACTAGATATTTTACGTTTTATGCACTTCTGAAGTGAAAAATGTTCTTTCGTATCTGCAAGTCCATCGATTTTCTTCGTCTCGTTAAAACTGCAGCGTACAAAATATGAAATTTGGTACATTTTTAGAGATGTAATAGGGTAACATGGCGAAATAAATTGTTTATCGATTTAAATTTTAGTTTGGCTTGAAATAACTCGTGAAGCGATATCTGCGAGCGCCAGCGAGTAGGAGGCAAAGTCTCCGGACCCATAAAGTGAGTTATAGGGATTGAGGAACCATAATGAGTCAGAGACAAAGTCCCCTAGAGATATAAAATGTCCTTCTGAGATTATTTACAACAAAATATATCACCATTCATATTCATATTTTTTAATACTAATTTCATAACCTAGTTTCATATTCTGATTCTGAAAATGGAAAAATACTTTGATGTTTTTTTGTAAGTCGCTCAGTGTGATGAAAAAAATATATTTCGTATGAATAAAATGGGAAAGTAATTTAGCATTCGGAGCACAAAATTATATATACTTGAAAGTCATGAATGTCTGTACCGAAACATTCTAAACTCGGTATCACTAAAGAGGGATACACTTTTGGTCCCCTTCATTAGATTTAGTTCCCTTCATTAGATTTGATTCCCTTCATTTTGATCATCTGAACAGTCTCGCTATTTAATTTAACGTTTTATATAT
This sequence comes from Amaurobius ferox, assembly GCA_951213105.1. Classification (NCBI taxonomy): domain Eukaryota; kingdom Metazoa; phylum Arthropoda; class Arachnida; order Araneae; family Amaurobiidae; genus Amaurobius; species Amaurobius ferox. Next base: position 44,650,813 of record OX578153.1, on the reverse strand, counting down.
GTATATGATCCCCAAATTATCTCCTTATTTAAAACCGTAATATATCCAAATATAACCACAGAAACTTACTAGCATTTTATATGTAAACTAAATTTGGGTTGTAGAATTTATTCATAACACAATTGAAAGTTATTTTTCCTTATTGGGTGATAATATTCAATTTGCTCTTCGATGAAAGGTCGCAGAAAACCAACAAGTGGTTCGTTTTCATTCCTTCGAAGTTTTGTTAAATTACTTCGTTTAAATGTTTACTCATTTATTCCGAGAAGCCAAGCCAAGCCAAGACGCTTCGTTACGGGCTTCCATGGGACCGTAGGTCCCTTACGCCCACATCGAAAATATTAATGTCCACTGTGAGTGATTTTTGATGATGGAGAAGATAGCAATATGCACTCAGCATTAGATGGGTGCTTTGTAGAGTCCAATGTTTTGTAGAGTCCAGTGGCGACCTTTGATGTTGGTTGTCGCCTGCATCTTGGAGTGGCTGTGTGAGTACTGAGCTGCAGTGGCTGCAAGAGAAAAAGGGGGGCGGGGCCAAGGGCTGGTGACCAATAGAAAATGCTCGCTGAATTATATCGCAAGATATACAATTTAATTCAAAGTGCAGTAAGATTTTATAAAGTTATGCTAACACACAAGTTTGTAAGTTAGAATTAAATCAATTTAATAATTAAATTAAATAAATAAATATTTTAGATGATATGAAGTAGCAAGAGATAAATAAAGTTCAGTTTTACAGTTTGCCAAAGTTAAGTTATATTTACAAGTTCCGTCTCTCAAGTTGTGAAAAAAAGAGGCCGTTTTCAGGCACACAATACATTAAATTTACAGTTAAATATATAGAACATTAATTTAGTACAGTTGAAATTATCTACAAGTTTAATCAGAGCTGTCTCTGATTTTCAAAGTGACCGGGCTGACATCAAAGGCGCGGACAATGCAAGATCAAAGGGATTGGGGGTACGCCGGGGAGGACGAATCAGAACGCTCCATTTCACTCAGGGTCTGCCGAGGCAGCTCCAGAGTGGAAAAGTGCGACTTCAACGTCTTCCGACGTACAAGGTTAGGAAACGCCTGCCTGGGGCGCAGAATATCTGGGGCGCTTCCACGGAGGCACCGCAGGCCCGGTGAGAAGGTGTCTAGGCCTTCTTTTCCCAAGGTAGGAAGTCGTAGAAGTGTCGTAGCTATTATCGACACCTCTCAGGCAGGGTTTGCTAGTATTCTTCCTGAAAAAATTTTGAGAAGTTTTCCGAATGTGCCCAGCAACGTGTGGGACTTTAAGGTCATGATGAATCACCTCGTTCTGGACAAACCAGGGCGCATTTATTCCTGTTTATTTAACTAGCTTCACCATCAGTTTGTTGACGGACGGTGCAGCGTTCCTGAAACTTAATCAAGGACAAACGAAATACAACAGTTTCAATGAAAGCATATTTTTTGTAATATGTACCATTGAAATATTATCGGTATGTATTAATTTTCGGGATGAATATTTCATTTTAAATATTTTTACGATCCTGAGCTACTATTCGGTGAATAAATAATAAGTGTGCAATGACTTCCGGAGAAAAGTCTGACCTAAGACTCTTTAATTTCACAATTAAAGAGTCTCTAGACTTACAATTTTACACGCTCGTTCTTTTATATCAAGTGAAAATAAACAATATATCAATATATCAATATCTCAGACAAACTCGAAAAGAAGGAAATGGGCGTGGTCAAATGCATTCTATTCCTAATCGTTGAATGACTAGTCTATTCATAACCTAGTTTCATATTCTGATTCTGAAAATGGAAAAATACTTTGATGTTTTTTTGTAAGTCGCTTAATGCTAACGCATTCAAAAGTAATCAGTGTGATGAAAAAAATATATTTCGTATGAATAAAATGGGAAAGTAATTTAGCATTCGGAGCACAGAATTATATATACTTGTAAGTCATGAATGTCTGTACCGAAACATTCTAAACTCGGTATCACTAAAGAGGGGATACATTTTTGGTCCCCTTCATTAGATTTGGTTCCCTTCATTAGATTTGATTCCCTTCATTTTGATCATCTGAACAGTCTGGCTATTTAATTTAACGTTTTATATATGTATATGATCCCCAAATTATCTCCTTATTTAAAACCGTAATATATCCAAATATAACCACAGAAACTTACTAGCATTTGATATGTAAACTAAATTTGGGTTGTAGAATTTATTCATAACCCTATTGAAAGTTATTTTTCCTTATTGGGTGATAATATTCAATTTGCTCTTCGATGAAAGGTCGCAGAAAACCAACAGGTGGTTCGTTTTCATTCCTTCGAAGTTTTGTTAAATTACTTCGTTTAAATGTTTACTCATTTATTCCGAGTATGATTTTCCTGTTTATTTAACTTGCTTCACCATCAGTTTGTTGACGGACGGTGCAGCGTTCCTGAAACTTAATCAAGGACAAGCGAAATACAACAGTTTCAATGAAAACATATTTTTTGTAATATGTACCATTGAAATATTATCGGTATGTATTAATTTTCGGGATGAATATTTCATTTTAATTATTTTTACGATCCTGAGCTACTATTCGGTGAATAAATAATGAGTGTGCAAATGACTTCCGGAGAAAAGTCTGACCTAAGACTCTTTAATTTCACAATTAAAGAGTCTCTAGACTTACAATTTTACACGCTCGTTCTTTTATATCAAGTGAAAATAAACACTATATCAATATCTCAGGAAAACTCCAAAAGAAGGAAATGTGCGTGGTCAAATGTATTCTATTCCTAATCGTTGAATGACTAGTCTATTCATAACCTAGTTTCATATTCTGATTCTGAAAATGGAAAAATACTTTGATGTTTTTTTGTAAGTCGCTTAATGCTAACGCATTCAAAAGTAATCAGTGTGATGAAAAAAATATATTTCGTATGAATAAAATGGGAAAGTAATTTAGCATTCGGAGCACAAAATTATATATACTTGTAAGTCATGAATGTCAGTACCGAAACATTCTAAACTCGGTATCACTAAAGAGGGGATACACTTTTGGTCCCCTTCATTAGATTTGGTTCCCTTCATTAGATTTGATTCCCTTCATTTTGAACATCTGAACAGTCTGGCTATTTAATTTAACGTTTTATATATGTATATGATCCCCAAATTATCTCCTTATTTAAAACCGTAATTTATCCAAATATAACCACAGAAACTTACTAGCATTTTATATGTAAACTAAATTTGGGTTGTAGAATTTATTCATAACACAATTGAAAGCTATTTTTCCTTATTGGGTGATAATATTCAATTTGCTCTTCGATGAAAGGTCGCAGAAAACAGACAGGTGGTTCGTTTTCATTCCTTCGAAGTTTTGTTAAATTACTTCATTTAAATGTTTACTCATTTATTCCGAGTATGATTTTCCTGTTTATTTAACTTGCTTCACCATCAGTTTGTTGACGGACGGTGCAGCGTTCCTGAAACTTAATCAAGGACAAGCGAAATACAACAGTTTCAATGAAAACATATTTTTTGTAATATGTACCATTGAAATATTATCGGTATGTATTAATTTCGGGATGAATATTTCATTTTAAATATTTTTACGATCCTGAGCTACTATTCGGTGAATAAATAATGAGTGTGCAAATGACTTCCGGAGAAAAGTCTGACCTAAGACTCTTTAATTTCACAATTAAAGAGTCTCTAGACTTACAATTTTACACGCTCGTTCTTTTATATCAAGTGAAAATAAACACTATATCAATATATCAATATCTCAGGCAAACTCCAAAAGAAGGAAATGGGCGTGGTCAAATGTATTCTATTCCTAATCGTTGAATGACTAGTCTATTCATAACCTAGTTTCATATTCTGATTCTGAAAATGGAAAAATACTTTGATGTTTTTTTGTAAGTCGTTTAATGCTAACGCATTAAAAAGTAATCAGTGTGATGAAAAAAATATATTTCGTATGAATAAAATGGGAAAGTAATTTAGCATTCGGAGCACAGAATTATATATACTTGTAAGCAATGAATGTCTGTACCGAAACATTCTAAACTCGGTATCACTAAAGAGGGGATACACTTTTGGTCCCCTTCATTAGATTTGGTTCCCTTCATTAGATTTGATTCCCTTCATTTTGATCATCTGAACAGTCTGGCTATTTAATTTAACGTTTTATATATGTATATGATCCCCAAATTATCTCCTTATTTAAAACCGTAATATAACCAAATATAACCACAGAAACTGACTAGCATTTTATATGTAAACTAAATTTGGGTTGTAGAATTTATTCATAAAACAATTGAAAGTTATTTTTCCTTATTGGGTGATAATATTCAATTTGCTCTTCGATGAAAGGTCGCAGAAAACCGACTGGTGGTTCGTTTTCATTCCTTCGAAGTTTTGTTAAATTACTTCGTTTAAATGTTTACTCATTTATTCCGAGTATGATTTTCCTGTTTATTTAACTTGCTTCACCATCAGTTTGTTGACGGACGGTGCAGCGTTCCTGAAACTTAATCAAGGACAAGCGAAATACAACAGATTCAATGAAAACATATTTTTTGTAATATGTACCATTGAAATATTATCGGTGTGTATTAATTTTCGGGATGCATATTTCATTTTAAATATTTTTACGATCCTGAGCTACTATTCGGTGAATAAATAATGAGTGTGCAAATGACTTCCGGAGAAAAGTCTGACCTAAGACTCTTTAATTTCACAATTAAAGAGTCTCTAGACTTACAATTTTACACGCTCGTTCTTTTATATCAAGTGAAAATAAACACTATATCAATATCTCAGGAAAACTCCAAAAGAAGGAAATGGGCGTGGTCAAATGTATTCTATTCCTAATCGTTGAATGACTAGTCTATTCATAACCTAGTTTCATATTCTGATTCTGAAAATGGAAAAATACTTTGATGTTTTTTTGTAAGTCGCTTAATGCTAACGCATTCAAAAGTAATCAGTGTGATGAAAAAAATATATTTCGTATGAATAAAATGGGAAAGTAATTTAGCATTCGGAGCACAAAATTATATATACTTGTAAGTCATGAATGTCTGTACCGAAACATACTAAACTCGGTATCACTAAAGAGGGGATACACTTTTAGTCCCCTTCATTAGATTTGATTCCCTTCATTTTGATCATCTGAACAGTCTCGCTATTTAATTTAACGTTTTATATATGTATATGATCCCCAAATTATCTCCTTATTTAAAACCGTAATATATCCAAATATAACCACAGAAACTTACTAGCATTTTATATGTAAACTAAATTTGGGTTGTAGAATTTATTCATAACACAATTGAAAGTTATTTTTCCTTATTGGGTGATAATATTCAATTTGCTCTTCGATGAAAGGTCGCAGAAAACCGACAGGTGGTTCGTTTTCATTCCTTCGAAGTCTTGTTAAATTACTACTGCGCAGGATCCCACCCGGCAAATTTTAGGCACTGTCCCCAAAACCCCTGGTTTAGGAAAAAAACCAGGAATTGAAAAAAATCCAGCAAACTACAAAAACTGTAAAAACTTCACCCACCCTTGGCGAGGATAACTTTCCCCCCCTTCCCACTAAGAGATCCCCCCCTGCACAGGAAGTGCCGGCAACTGCCGAAACGGTAGAAGGAACTACTGGCGAGCACTTAGTCCAAGCGCAACCTGGGCTGCACAAAAACCCTCAAACCGCGAGTGGAAACACTTTTCTTGAGTTTTTGAGTCTCTACAAAGAGGTAGAAAAATATGTAGATATAAGTAAAATCAGTAGCATTCTTAAAGATGTTGTACAAATTCTGAAAAGTGAGGAGGATGCTATGACTAAAACATTCCAAATTGTTGATATGGTTGCAAAAATCCTAAAAAATCAAACCCCCCAAATCTAAGTTTTGCTTTCTTTTGGCTGGTTTTCTGTGTTATCTCATTATGGTCACTACCCTCATTACCTGTTCAAGCATTTGGACTTTCGCTACGTGCCTCATCACCTGTTCAAGCATTTGGACCTTCACTACGTGCCTTAACACCTGTTCATCAACAGTTCAAGCATCGGGACTCCTCCCACATGCCTCATCATCTGTACACCACCTGTTTCAAGCATTAGGACTTTCCCACGGTCTCACTCCGTGCTGATTGTGTATGGACTTGTTCTCGCGTGCTTCACGTGCTTGGCGCCAGTTCTTGCGACGATGCCCCGCCTATCAGGGGACGTTCTACTTCTACGGACTTTTCAAGTATACAAGTAATGTTAAAGCTACAGTACAACGAATCACACAGCACAGAAGATAAAGGCGGCAACGCCAGGTGCTTCATCAACGACGACGACGGATGGTTAAATTACTTCGTTTAAATGTTTACTCATTTATTCCGAGTAAGATTTTCCTGTTTATTGAACTAGCTTCACCATCAGTTTGTTGACGGACGGTGCAGGGTTCCTGAAACTTAATCAAGGACAAGCGAAATACAACAGTTTCAATGAAAACATATTTTTTGTAATATGTACCATTGAAATATTATCGGTATATATTAATTTTCGGGATGAATATTTCATTTTAAATATTTTTACGATCCTGAGCTACTATTCGGTGAATAAATAATGAATGTGCAAATGACTTCCGGAGAAAAGTCTGACCTAAGACTCTTTAATTTCACAATTAAAGAGTCTCTAGACTTACAATTTTACACGCTCGTTCTTTTATATCAAGTGAAAATAAACACTATATCAATATCTCAGGCAAACTCCAAAAGAAGGAAATGGGCGTGGTCAAATGTATTCTATTCCTAATCGTTGAATGACTAGTCTATTCATAACCTAGTTTCATATTCTGATTCTGAAAATGGAAAAATACTTTGATGTTTTTTTGTAAGTCGTTTAATGCTAACGCATTAAAAAGTAATCAGTGTGATGAAAAAAATATATTTCGTATGAATAAAATGGGAAAGTAATTTAGCATTCGGAGCACAGAATTATATATACTTGTAAGCAATGAATGTCTGTACCGAAACATTCTAAACTCGGTATCACTAAAGAGGGGATACACTTTTGGTCCCCTTCATTAGATTTGGTTCCCTTCATTAGATTTGATTCCCTTCATTTTGATCATCTGAACAGTCTGGCTATTTAATTTAACGTTTTATATATGTATATGATCCCCAAATTATCTCCTTATTTAAAACCGTAATATAACCAAATATAACCACAGAAACTGACTAGCATTTTATATGTAAACTAAATTTGGGTTGTAGAATTTATTCATAAAACAATTGAAAGTTATTTTTCCTTATTGGGTGATAATATTCAATTTGCTCTTCGATGAAAGGTCGCAGAAAACCGACTGGTGGTTCGTTTTCATTCCTTCGAAGTTTTGTTAAATTACTTCGTTTAAATGTTTACTCATTTATTCCGAGTATGATTTTCCTGTTTATTTAACTTGCTTCACCATCAGTTTGTTGACGGACGGTGCAGCGTTCCTGAAACTTAATCAAGGACAAGCGAAATACAACAGATTCAATGAAAACATATTTTTTGTAATATGTACCATTGAAATATTATCGGTATGTATTAATTTTCGGGATGAATATTTCATTTTAAATATTTTTACGATCCTGAGCTACTATTCGGTGAATAAATAATGAGTGTGCAAATGACTTCCGGAGAAAAGTCTGACCTAAGACTCTTTAATTTCACAATTAAAGAGTCTCTAGACTTACAATTTTACACGCTCGTTCTTTTATATCAAGTGAAAATAAACACTATATCAATATCTCAGGAAAACTCCAAAAGAAGGAAATGGGCGTGGTCAAATGTATTCTATTCCTAATCGTTGAATGACTAGTCTATTCATAACCTAGTTTCATATTCTGATTCTGAAAATGGAAAAATACTTTGATGTTTTTTTGTAAGTCGCTTAATGCTAACGCATTCAAAAGTAATCAGTGTGATGAAAAAAATATATTTCGTATGAATAAAATGGGAAAGTAATTTAGCATTCGGAGCACAAAATTATATATACTTGTAAGTCATGAATGTCTGTACCGAAATATACTAAACTCGGTATCACTAAAGAGGGGGATACACTTTTAGTCCCCTTCATTAGATTTGATTCCCTTCATTTTGATCATCTGAACAGTCTCGCTATTTAATTTAACGTTTTATATATGTATATGATCCCCAAATTATCTCCTTATTTAAAACCGTAATATATCCAAATATAACCACAGAAACTTACTAGCATTTTATATGTAAACTAAATTTGGGTTGTAGAATTTATTCATAACACAATTGAAAGTTATTTTTCCTTATTGGGTGATAATATTCAATTTGCTCTTCGATGAAAGGTCGCAGAAAACCGACAGGTGGTTCGTTTTCATTCCTTCGAAGTCTTGTTAAATTACTACTGCGCAGGATCCCACCCGGCAAATTTTAGGCACTGTCCCCAAAACCCCTGGTTTAGGAAAAAAACCAGGAATTGAAAAAAATCCAGCAAACTACAAAAACTGTAAAAACTTCACCCACCCTTGGCGAGGATAACTTTCCCCCCCTTCCCACTAAGAGATCCCCCCCTGCACAGGAAGTGCCGGCAACTGCCGAAACGGTAGAAGGAACTACTGGCGAGCACTTAGTCCAAGCGCAACCTGGGCTGCACAAAAACCCTCAAACCGCGAGTGGAAACACTTTTCTTGAGTTTTTGAGTCTCTACAAAGAGGTAGAAAAATATGTAGATATAAGTAAAATCAGTAGTATTCTTAAAGATGTTGTACAAATTCTGAAAAGTGAGGAGGATGCTATGACTAAAACATTCCAAATTGTTGATATGGTTGCAAAAATCCTAAAAAATCAAACCCCCCAAATCTAAGTTTTGCTTTCTTTTGGCTGGCTTTCTGTGTTATCTCATTATGGTCACTTCCCTCATTACCTGTTCAAGCATTTGGACTTTCGCTACGTGCCTCATCACCTGTTCAAGCATTTGGACCTTCACTACGTGCCTTAACACCTGTTCATCAACAGTTCAAGCATCGGGACTCCTCCCACATGCCTCATCATCTGTACACCACCTGTTTCAAGCATTAGGACTTTCCCACGGTCTCACTCCGTGCTGATTGTGTATAGACTTGTTCTCGCGTGCTTCACGTGCTTGGCGCCAGTTCTTGCGACGATGCCCCGCCTATCAGGGGACGTTCTACTTCTACGGACTTTTCAAGTATACAAGTAATGTTAAAGCTACAGTACAACGAATCACACAGCACAGAAGATAAAGGCGGCAACGCCAGGTGCTTCATCAACGACGACGACGGATGGTTAAATTACTTTGTTTAAATGTTTACTCATTTATTCCGAGTATGATTTTCCTGTTTATTGAACTAGCTTCACCATCAGTTTGTTGACGGACGGTGCAGGGTTCCTGAAACTTAATCAAGGACAAGCGAAATACAACAGTTTCAATGAAACCATATTTTTTGTAATATGTACCATTGAAATATTATCGGTATGTATTAATTTTCGGGATGAATATTTCATTTTAAATATTTTTACGATCCTGAGCTACTATTCGGTGAATAAATAATGAGTGTGCAAATGACTTCCGGAGAAAAGTCTGACCTAAGACTCTTTAATTTCACAATTTAAGAGTCTCTAGACTTACAATTTTTCACGCTCGTTCTTTTATATCAAGTGAAAGTAAACACTATATCAATATATCAGGAAAACTCCAAAAGAAGGAAATGGGCGTGGTCAAATGTATTCTATTCCTAATCGTTGAATGACTAGGCTATTCATAACCTAGTTTCATATTCTGATTCTGAAAATGGAAAAATACTTTGATGTTTTTTTGTAAGTCGCTTAATGCTCACGCATTCAAAAGTAATCAGTGTGATGAAAAAAATATAGTTCGTATGAATAAAATGGGAAAGTAATTTAGCATTCGGACACAAAATTATATATACTTGTAAGTCATGAATGTCTGTACCGAAACATACTAAACTCGGTATCACTAAAGAGGGGATACACTTTTAGTCCCCTTCATTAGATTTGATTCCCTTCATTTTGATCATCTGAACAGTCTCGCTATTTAATTTAACGTTTTATATATGTATATGATCCCCAAATTATCTCCTTATTTAAAACCGTAATATATCCAAATATAACCACAGAAACTTACTAGCATTTTATATGTAAACTAAATTTGGGTTGTAGAATTTATTCATAACACAATTAAAAGTTATTTTTCCTTATTGGGTTATAATATTCAATTTGCTCTTCGATGAAAGGTCGCAGAAAACAGACAGGTGGTTAGTTTTCATTCCTTCGAAGTTTTGTTAAATTACTTCGCCTAAATGTTTACTCATTTATTCCGAGTATGATTTTCCTGTTTATTGAACTAGCTTCACCATCAGTTTGTTGACGGACGGTGCAGCGTTCCTGAAACTTAATCAAGGACAAGCGAAATACAACAGTTTCAATGAAAACATATTTTTTGTAATATATACTATTGAAATATTATCGGTATGTATTAATTTTCGGGATGAATATTTCATTTTAATTATTTTTACGATCCTGAGCTACTATTCGGTGAATAAATAATGAGTGTGCAAATGACTTCCGGAGAAAAGTCTGACCTAAGACTCTTTAATTTCACAATTAAAGAGTCTCTAGACTTACAATTTTGCACGCTCGTTCTTTTATATCAAGTGAAAATAAACACTATATCAATATATCAATATCTCAGGAAAACTCCAAAAGATGGAAATGGGCGTGGTCAAATGTATTCTATTCCTAATCGTTGAATGTCTAGTCTATTCATAACCTAGTTTCATATTCTGATTCTGAAAATGGAAAAATACTTTGATGTTTTTTTGTAAGTCGCTTAATGCTCACGCATTCAAAAGTAATCAGTGTGATGAAAAAAATATATTTCGTATGAATAAAATGGGAAAGTAATTTAGCATTCGGAGCACAAAATTATATATACTTGTAAGTCATGAATGTCTGTACCGAAACATTCTAAACTCGGTATCACTAAAGAGGGGATAAAATTTTGGTCACCTTCATTAGATTTGGTTCCTTTCATTAGATTTGATTCCCTTCATTTTGATCATCTGAACAATCTCGCTATTTAATTTAACGTTTTATATAAGTATATGATCCCCAAATTATATCCTTATTTAAAAGCGTAATATATCCAAATATAACCACAGCAACTTACTAGCATTTTATATGTAAACTAAATTTGGGTTGTAGAATTTATTCATAACACAATTGAAAGTTATTTTTCCTTATTGGGTGATAATATTCAATTTGTTCTTCGATGAAAGGTCGCAGAAAACAGACAGGTGGTTCCTTTTCATTCCTTCGAAGTTTTGTTAAATTACTTCGCCTAAATGTTTACTCATTTATTCCGAGTATGATTTTCCTGTTTATTGAACTAGCTTCACCATCAGTTTGTTGACGGACGGTGCAGCGTTCCTGAAACTTAATCAAGGACAAGCGAAATACAACAGTTTCAATGAAAACATATTTTTTGTAATATGTACTATTGAAATATTATCGGTATGTATTAATTTTCGGGATGAATATTTCATTTTAATTATTTTTACGATCCTGAGCTACTATTCGGTGAATAAATAATGAGTGTGCAAATGACTTCCGGAGAAAAGTCTGACCTAAGACTCTTTAATTTCACAATTAAAGAGTCTCTAGACTTACAATTTTACACGCTCGTTCTTTTATATCAAGTGAAAATAAACACTATATCAATATCTCAGGAAAACTCCAAAAGAAGGAAATGGGCGTGGTCAAATGTATTCTATTCCTAATCGTTGAATGACTAGTCTATTCATAACCTAGTTTCATATTCTGATTCTGAAAATGGAAAAATACTTTGATGTTTTTTTGTAAGTCGTTTAATGCTAACGCATTAAAAAGTAATCAGTGTGATGAAAAAAATATATTTCGTATGAATAAAATGGGAAAGTAATTTAGCATTCGGAGCACAGAATTATATATACTTGTAAGCAATGAATGTCTGTACCGAAACATTCTAAACTCGGTATCACTAAAGAGGGGATACACTTTTGGTCCCCTTCATTAGATTTGGTTCCCTTCATTAGATTTGATTCCCTTCATTTTGATCATCTGAACAGTCTGGCTATTTAATTTAACGTTTTATATATGTATATGATCCCCAAATTATCTCCTTATTTAAAACCGTAATATAACCAAATATAACCACAGAAACTGACTAGCATTTTATATGTAAACTAAATTTGGGTTGTAGAATTTATTCATAAAACAATTGAAAGTTATTTTTCCTTATTGGGTGATAATATTCAATTTGCTCTTCGATGAAAGGTCGCAGAAAACCGACTGGTGGTTCGTTTTCATTCCTTCGAAGTTTTGTTAAATTACTTCGTTTAAATGTTTACTCATTTATTCCGAGTATGATTTTCCTGTTTATTTAACTTGCTTCACCATCAGTTTGTTGACGGACGGTGCAGCGTTCCTGAAACTTAATCAAGGACAAGCGAAATACAACAGATTCAATGAAAACATATTTTTTGTAATATGTACCATTGAAATATTATCGGTGTGTATTAATTTTCGGGATGCATATTTCATTTTAAATATTTTTACGATCCTGAGCTACTATTCGGTGAATAAATAATGAGTGTGCAAATGACTTCCGGAGAAAAGTCTGACCTAAGACTCTTTAATTTCACAATTAAAGAGTCTCTAGACTTACAATTTTACACGCTCGTTCTTTTATATCAAGTGAAAATAAACACTATATCAATATCTCAGGAAAACTCCAAAAGAAGGAAATGGGCGTGGTCAAATGTATTCTATTCCTAATCGTTGAATGACTAGTCTATTCATAACCTAGTTTCATATTCTGATTCTGAAAATGGAAAAATACTTTGATGTTTTTTTGTAAGTCGCTTAATGCTAACGCATTCAAAAGTAATCAGTGTGATGAAAAAAATATATTTCGTATGAATAAAATGGGAAAGTAATTTAGCATTCGGAGCACAAAATTATATATACTTGTAAGTCATGAATGTCTGTACCGAAACATACTAAACTCGGTATCACTAAAGAGGGGATACACTTTTAGTCCCCTTCATTAGATTTGATTCCCTTCATTTTGATCATCTGAACAGTCTCGCTATTTAATTTAACGTTTTATATATGTATATGATCCCCAAATTATCTCCTTATTTAAAACCGTAATATATCCAAATATAACCACAGAAACTTACTAGCATTTTATATGTAAACTAAATTTGGGTTGTAGAATTTATTCATAACACAATTGAAAGTTATTTTTCCTTATTGGGTGATAATATTCAATTTGCTCTTCGATGAAAGGTCGCAGAAAACCGACAGGTGGTTCGTTTTCATTCCTTCGAAGTCTTGTTAAATTACTACTGCGCAGGATCCCACCCGGCAAATTTTAGGCACTGTCCCCAAAACCCCTGGTTTAGGAAAAAAACCAGGAATTGAAAAAAATCCAGCAAACTACAAAAACTGTAAAAACTTCACCCACCCTTGGCGAGGATAACTTTCCCCCCCTTCCCACTAAGAGATCCCCCCCTGCACAGGAAGTGCCGGCAACTGCCGAAACGGTAGAAGGAACTACTGGCGAGCACTTAGTCCAAGCGCAACCTGGGCTGCACAAAAACCCTCAAACCGCGAGTGGAAACACTTTTCTTGAGTTTTTGAGTCTCTACAAAGAGGTAGAAAAATATGTAGATATAAGTAAAATCAGTAGCATTCTTAAAGATGTTGTACAAATTCTGAAAAGTGAGGAGGATGCTATGACTAAAACATTCCAAATTGTTGATATGGTTGCAAAAATCCTAAAAAATCAAACCCCCCAAATCTAAGTTTTGCTTTCTTTTGGCTGGTTTTCTGTGTTATCTCATTATGGTCACTACCCTCATTACCTGTTCAAGCATTTGGACTTTCGCTACGTGCCTCATCACCTGTTCAAGCATTTGGACCTTCACTACGTGCCTTAACACCTGTTCATCAACAGTTCAAGCATCGGGACTCCTCCCACATGCCTCATCATCTGTACACCACCTGTTTCAAGCATTAGGACTTTCCCACGGTCTCACTCCGTGCTGATTGTGTATGGACTTGTTCTCGCGTGCTTCACGTGCTTGGCGCCAGTTCTTGCGACGATGCCCCGCCTATCAGGGGACGTTCTACTTCTACGGACTTTTCAAGTATACAAGTAATGTTAAAGCTACAGTACAACGAATCACACAGCACAGAAGATAAAGGCGGCAACGCCAGGTGCTTCATCAACGACGACGACGGATGGTTAAATTACTTCGTTTAAATGTTTACTCATTTATTCCGAGTAAGATTTTCCTGTTTATTGAACTAGCTTCACCATCAGTTTGTTGACGGACGGTGCAGGGTTCCTGAAACTTAATCAAGGACAAGCGAAATACAACAGTTTCAATGAAAACATATTTTTTGTAATATGTACCATTGAAATATTATCGGTATATATTAATTTTCGGGATGAATATTTCATTTTAAATATTTTTACGATCCTGAGCTACTATTCGGTGAATAAATAATGAATGTGCAAATGACTTCCGGAGAAAAGTCTGACCTAAGACTCTTTAATTTCACAATTAAAGAGTCTCTAGACTTACAATTTTACACGCTCGTTCTTTTATATCAAGTGAAAATAAACACTATATCAATATCTCAGGCAAACTCCAAAAGAAGGAAATGGGCGTGGTCAAATGTATTCTATTCCTAATCGTTGAATGACTAGTCTATTCATAACCTAGTTTCATATTCTGATTCTGAAAATGGAAAAATACTTTGATGTTTTTTTGTAAGTCGTTTAATGCTAACGCATTAAAAAGTAATCAGTGTGATGAAAAAAATATATTTCGTATGAATAAAATGGGAAAGTAATTTAGCATTCGGAGCACAGAATTATATATACTTGTAAGCAATGAATGTCTGTACCGAAACATTCTAAACTCGGTATCACTAAAGAGGGGATACACTTTTGGTCCCCTTCATTAGATTTGGTTCCCTTCATTAGATTTGATTCCCTTCATTTTGATCATCTGAACAGTCTGGCTATTTAATTTAACGTTTTATATATGTATATGATCCCCAAATTATCTCCTTATTTAAAACCGTAATATAACCAAATATAACCACAGAAACTGACTAGCATTTTATATGTAAACTAAATTTGGGTTGTAGAATTTATTCATAAAACAATTGAAAGTTATTTTTCCTTATTGGGTGATAATATTCAATTTGCTCTTCGATGAAAGGTCGCAGAAAACCGACTGGTGGTTCGTTTTCATTCCTTCGAAGTTTTGTTAAATTACTTCGTTTAAATGTTTACTCATTTATTCCGAGTATGATTTTCCTGTTTATTTAACTTGCTTCACCATCAGTTTGTTGACGGACGGTGCAGCGTTCCTGAAACTTAATCAAGGACAAGCGAAATACAACAGATTCAATGAAAACATATTTTTTGTAATATGTACCATTGAAATATTATCGGTATGTATTAATTTTCGGGATGAATATTTCATTTTAAATATTTTTACGATCCTGAGCTACTATTCGGTGAATAAATAATGAGTGTGCAAATGACTTCCGGAGAAAAGTCTGACCTAAGACTCTTTAATTTCACAATTAAAGAGTCTCTAGACTTACAATTTTACACGCTCGTTCTTTTATATCAAGTGAAAATAAACACTATATCAATATCTCAGGAAAACTCCAAAAGAAGGAAATGGGCGTGGTCAAATGTATTCTATTCCTAATCGTTGAATGACTAGTCTATTCATAACCTAGTTTCATATTCTGATTCTGAAAATGGAAAAATACTTTGATGTTTTTTTGTAAGTCGCTTAATGCTAACGCATTCAAAAGTAATCAGTGTGATGAAAAAAATATATTTCGTATGAATAAAATGGGAAAGTAATTTAGCATTCGGAGCACAAAATTATATATACTTGTAAGTCATGAATGTCTGTACCGAAATATACTAAACTCGGTATCACTAAAGAGGGGGATACACTTTTAGTCCCCTTCATTAGATTTGATTCCCTTCATTTTGATCATCTGAACAGTCTCGCTATTTAATTTAACGTTTTATATATGTATATGATCCCCAAATTATCTCCTTATTTAAAACCGTAATATATCCAAATATAACCACAGAAACTTACTAGCATTTTATATGTAAACTAAATTTGGGTTGTAGAATTTATTCATAACACAATTGAAAGTTATTTTTCCTTATTGGGTGATAATATTCAATTTGCTCTTCGATGAAAGGTCGCAGAAAACCGACAGGTGGTTCGTTTTCATTCCTTCGAAGTCTTGTTAAATTACTACTGCGCAGGATCCCACCCGGCAAATTTTAGGCACTGTCCCCAAAACCCCTGGTTTAGGAAAAAAACCAGGAATTGAAAAAAATCCAGCAAACTACAAAAACTGTAAAAACTTCACCCACCCTTGGCGAGGATAACTTTCCCCCCCTTCCCACTAAGAGATCCCCCCCTGCACAGGAAGTGCCGGCAACTGCCGAAACGGTAGAAGGAACTACTGGCGAGCACTTAGTCCAAGCGCAACCTGGGCTGCACAAAAACCCTCAAACCGCGAGTGGAAACACTTTTCTTGAGTTTTTGAGTCTCTACAAAGAGGTAGAAAAATATGTAGATATAAGTAAAATCAGTAGTATTCTTAAAGATGTTGTACAAATTCTGAAAAGTGAGGAGGATGCTATGACTAAAACATTCCAAATTGTTGATATGGTTGCAAAAATCCTAAAAAATCAAACCCCCCAAATCTAAGTTTTGCTTTCTTTTGGCTGGCTTTCTGTGTTATCTCATTATGGTCACTTCCCTCATTACCTGTTCAAGCATTTGGACTTTCGCTACGTGCCTCATCACCTGTTCAAGCATTTGGACCTTCACTACGTGCCTTAACACCTGTTCATCAACAGTTCAAGCATCGGGACTCCTCCCACATGCCTCATCATCTGTACACCACCTGTTTCAAGCATTAGGACTTTCCCACGGTCTCACTCCGTGCTGATTGTGTATAGACTTGTTCTCGCGTGCTTCACGTGCTTGGCGCCAGTTCTTGCGACGATGCCCCGCCTATCAGGGGACGTTCTACTTCTACGGACTTTTCAAGTATACAAGTAATGTTAAAGCTACAGTACAACGAATCACACAGCACAGAAGATAAAGGCGGCAACGCCAGGTGCTTCATCAACGACGACGACGGATGGTTAAATTACTTTGTTTAAATGTTTACTCATTTATTCCGAGTATGATTTTCCTGTTTATTGAACTAGCTTCACCATCAGTTTGTTGACGGACGGTGCAGGGTTCCTGAAACTTAATCAAGGACAAGCGAAATACAACAGTTTCAATGAAACCATATTTTTTGTAATATGTACCATTGAAATATTATCGGTATGTATTAATTTTCGGGATGAATATTTCATTTTAAATATTTTTACGATCCTGAGCTACTATTCGGTGAATAAATAATGAGTGTGCAAATGACTTCCGGAGAAAAGTCTGACCTAAGACTCTTTAATTTCACAATTTAAGAGTCTCTAGACTTACAATTTTTCACGCTCGTTCTTTTATATCAAGTGAAAGTAAACACTATATCAATATATCAGGAAAACTCCAAAAGAAGGAAATGGGCGTGGTCAAATGTATTCTATTCCTAATCGTTGAATGACTAGGCTATTCATAACCTAGTTTCATATTCTGATTCTGAAAATGGAAAAATACTTTGATGTTTTTTTGTAAGTCGCTTAATGCTCACGCATTCAAAAGTAATCAGTGTGATGAAAAAAATATAGTTCGTATGAATAAAATGGGAAAGTAATTTAGCATTCGGACACAAAATTATATATACTTGTAAGTCATGAATGTCTGTACCGAAACATTCTAAACTCGGTATCACTAAAGAGGGGATAAAATTTTGGTCACCTTCATTAGATTTGGTTCCTTTCATTAGATTTGATTCCCTTCATTTTGATCATCTGAACAATCT
This sequence comes from Amaurobius ferox, assembly GCA_951213105.1. Classification (NCBI taxonomy): domain Eukaryota; kingdom Metazoa; phylum Arthropoda; class Arachnida; order Araneae; family Amaurobiidae; genus Amaurobius; species Amaurobius ferox. The sequence goes on along the minus strand of OX578153.1, from coordinate 44,632,740 downwards.
CGCTATTTAATTTAACGTTTTATATAAGTATATGATCCCCAAATTATATCCTTATTTAAAAGCGTAATATATCCAAATATAACCACAGCAACTTACTAGCATTTTATATGTAAACTAAATTTGGGTTGTAGAATTTATTCATAACACAATTGAAAGTTATTTTTCCTTATTGGGTGATAATATTCAATTTGTTCTTCGATGAAAGGTCGCAGAAAACAGACAGGTGGTTCCTTTTCATTCCTTCGAAGTTTTGTTAAATTACTTCGCCTAAATGTTTACTCATTTATTCCGAGTATGATTTTCCTGTTTATTGAACTAGCTTCACCATCAGTTTGTTGACGGACGGTGCAGCGTTCCTGAAACTTAATCAAGGACAAGCGAAATACAACAGTTTCAATGAAAACATATTTTTTGTAATATGTACTATTGAAATATTATCGGTATGTATTAATTTTCGGGATGAATATTTCATTTTAATTATTTTTACGATCCTGAGCTACTATTCGGTGAATAAATAATGAGTGTGCAAATGACTTCCGGAGAAAAGTCTGACCTAAGACTCTTTAATTTCACAATTAAAGAGTCTCTAGACTTACAATTTTACACGCTCGTTCTTTTATATCAAGTGAAAATAAACACTATATCAATATCTCAGGAAAACTCCAAAAGAAGGAAATGGGCGTGGTCAAATGTATTCTATTCCTAATCGTTGAATGACTAGTCTATTCATAACCTAGTTTCATATTCTGATTCTGAAAATGGAAAAATACTTTGATGTTTTTTTGTAAGTCGCTTAATGCTAACGCATTCAAAAGTAATCAGTGTGATGAAAAAAATATATTTCGTATGAATAAAATGGGAAAGTAATTTAGCATTCGGAGCACAAAATTATATATACTTGTAAGTCATGAATGTCTGTACCGAAACATACTAAACTCGGTATCACTAAAGAGGGGATACACTTTTAGTCCCCTTCATTAGATTTGATTCCCTTCATTTTGATCATCTGAACAGTCTCGCTATTTAATTTAACGTTTTATATATGTATATGATCCCCAAATTATCTCCTTATTTAAAACCGTAATATATCCAAATATAACCACAGAAACTTACTAGCATTTTATATGTAAACTAAATTTGGGTTGTAGAATTTATTCATAACACAATTGAAAGTTATTTTTCCTTATTGGGTGATAATATTCAATTTGCTCTTCGATGAAAGGTCGCAGAAAACCGACAGGTGGTTCGTTTTCATTCCTTCGAAGTCTTGTTAAATTACTACTGCGCAGGATCCCACCCGGCAAATTTTAGGCACTGTCCCCAAAACCCCTGGTTTAGGAAAAAAAACCAGGAATTGAAAAAAATCCAGCAAACTACAAAAACTGTAAAAACTTCACCCACTCTTGGCGAGGATAACTTTCCCCCCCTTCCCACTAAGAGATCCCCCCCTGCACAGGAAGTGCCGGCAACTGCCGAAACGGTAGAAGGAACTACTGGCGAGCACTTAGTCCAAGCGCAACCTGGGCTGCACAAAAACCCTCAAACCGCGAGTGGAAACACTTTTCTTGAGTTTTTGAGTCTCTACAAAGAGGTAGAAAAATATGTAGATATAAGTAAAATCAGTAGCATTCTTAAAGATGTTGTACAAATTCTGAAAAGTGAGGAGGATGCTATGACTAAAACATTCCAAATTGTTGACATGGTTGCAAAAATCCTAAAAAATCAAACCCCCCAAATCTAAGTTTTGCTTTCTTTTGGCTGGCTTTCTGTGTTATCTCATTATGGTCACTACCCTCATTACCTGTTCAAGCATTTGGACTTTCGCTACGTGCCTCATCACCTGTTCAAGCATTTGGACCTTCACTACGTGCCTTAACACCTGTTCATCAACAGTTCAAGCATCGGGACTCCTCCCACATGCCTCATCATCTGTACACCACCTGTTTCAAGCATTAGGACTTTCTCACGGTCTCACTCCGTGCTGATTGTGTATGGACTTGTTCTCGCGTGCTTCACGTGCTTGGCGCCAGTTCTTGCGACGATGCCCCGCCTATCAGGGGACGTTCTACTTCTACGGACTTTTCAAGTATACAAGTAATGTTAAAGCTACAGTACAACGAATCACACAGCTCAGAAGATAAAGGCGGCAACGCCAGGTGCTTCATCAACGACGACGACGGATGGTTAAATTACTTCGTTTAAATGTTTACTCATTTATTCCGAGTATGATTTTCCTGTTTATTGAACTAGCTTCACCATCAGTTTGTTGACGGACGGTGCAGGGTTCCTGAAACTTAATCAAGGACAAGCGAAATACAACAGTTTCAATGAAAACATATTTTTTGTAATATGTACCATTGAAATATTATCGGTATGTATTAATTTTCGGGATGAATATTTCATTTTAAATATTTTTACGATCCTGAGCTACTATTCGGTGAATAAATAATGAGTGTGCAAATGACTTCCGGAGAAAAGTCTGACCTAAGACTCTTTAATTTCACAATTAAAGAGTCTCTAGACTTACAATTTTACACGCTCGTTCTTTTATATCAAGTGAAAATAAACACTATATCAATATCTCAGGAAAACTCCAAAAGAAGGAAATGGGCGTGGTCAAATGTATTCTATTCCTAATCGTTGAATGACTAGTCTATTCATAACCTAGTTTCATATTCTGATTCTGAAAATGGAAAAATACTTTGATGTTTTTTTGTAAGTCGCTTAATGCTAACGCATTCAAAAGTAATCAGTGTGATGAAAAAAATATATTTCGTATGAATAAAATGGGAAAGTAATTTAGCATTCGGAGCACAAAATTATATATACTTGTAAGTCATGAATGTCTGTACCGAAACATACTAAACTCGGTATCACTAAAGAGGGGATACACTTTTAGTCCCCTTCATTAGATTTGATTCCCTTCATTTTGATCATCTGAACAGTCTCGCTATTTAATTTAACGTTTTATATATGTATATGATCCCCAAATTATCTCCTTATTTAAAACCGTAATATATCCAAATATAACCACAGAAACTTACTAGCATTTTATATGTAAACTAAATTTGGGTTGTAGAATTTATTCATAACACAATTGAAAGTTATTTTTCCTTATTGGGTGATAATATTCAATTTGCTCTTCGATGAAAGGTCGCAGAAAACAGACAGGTGGTTAGTTTTCATTCCTTCGAAGTTTTGTTAAATTACTTCGCCTAAATGTTTACTCATTTTTTCCGAGTATGATTTTCCTGTTTATTGAACTAGCTTCACCATCAGTTTGTTGACGGACGGTGCAGCGTTCCTGAAACTTAATCAAGGACAAACGAAATACAACAGTTTCAATGAGAACATATTTTTTGTAATATGTACCATTGAAATATTATCGGTATATATTAATTTTCGGGATGAATATTTCATTTTAAATATTTTTACGATCCTGAGCTACTATTCGGTGAATAAATAATGAGTGTGCAAATGACTTCCGGAGAAAAGTCTGACCTAAGACTCTTTAATTTCACAATTAAAGAGTCTCTAGACTTACAATTTTACACGCTCGTTCTTTTATATCAAGTGAAAATAAACACTATATCAATATATCAATATCTCAGGAAAACTCCAAAAGATGGAAATGGGCGTGGTCAAATGTATTCTATTCCTAATCGTTGAATGACTAGTCTATTCATAACCTAGTTTCATATTCTGATTCTGAAAATGGAAAAATACTTTGATGTTTTTTTGTAAGTCGCTTAATGCTCACGCATTCAAAAGTAATCAGTGTGATGAAAAAAATATATTTCGTATGAATAAAATGGGAAAGTAATTTAGCATTCGGAGCACAAAATTATATATACTTGTAAGTCATGAATGTCTGTACCGAAACATTCTAAACTCGGTATCACTAAAGAGGGGATACAATTTTGGTCCCCTTCATTAGATTTGGTTCCCTTCATTAGATTTGATTCCCTTCATTTTGATCATCTGAACAATCTCGCTATTTAATTTAACGTTTTATATAAGTATATGATCCCCAAATTATATCCTTATTTAAAAGCGTAATATATCCAAATATAACCACAGCAACTTACTAGCATTTTATATGTAAACTAAATTTGGGTTGTAGAATTTATTCATAACACAATTGAAAGTTATTTTTCCTTATTGGGTGATAATATTCAATTTGTTCTTCGATGAAATATCGCAGAAAACAGACAGGTGGTTCCTTTTCATTCCTTCGAAGTTTTGTTAAATTACTTCGCCTAAATGTTTACTCATTTATTCCGAGTATGATTTTCCTGTTTATTGAACTAGCTTCACCATCAGTTTGTTGACGGACGGTGCAGCGTTCCTGAAACTTAATCAAGGATAAACGAAGTACAACAATTTCAATGAAAACATATTTTTTGTAACATGTACTATTGAAATATTATCGGTATGTATTAATTTTCGGGATGAATATTTCATTTTAAATATTTTTACGATCCTGAGCTACTATTCGGTGAATAAATAATGAGTGTGCAAATGACTTCCGGAGAAAAGTCTGACCTAAGACTCTTTAATTTCACAATTTAAGAGTCTCTAGACTTACAATTTTACACGCTCGTTCTTTTATATCAAGTGAAAATAAACACTATATCAATATCTCAGGAAAACTCCAAAAGAAGGAAATGGGCGTGGTCAAATGTATTCTATTCCTAATCGTTGAATGACTAGGCTATTCATAACCTAGTTTCATATTCTGATTCTGAAAATGGAAAAATACATTGATGTTTTTTTGTAAGTCGCTTAATGCTAACGCATTCAAAAGTAATCAGTGTGATGAAAAAAATATATTTCGTATGAATAAAATGGGAAAGTAATTTAGCATTCGGAGCACAAAATTATATATACTTGTAAGTCATGAATGTCTGTACCGAAACATACTAAACTCGGTATCACTAAAGAGGGGATACACTTTTAGTCCCCTTCATTAGATTTGATTCCCTTCATTTTGATCATCTGAACAGTCTCGCTATTTAATTTAACGTTTTATATATGTATATGATCCCCAAATTATCTCCTTATTTAAAACCGTAATATATCCAAATATAACCACAGAAACTTACTAGCATTTTATATGTAAACTAAATTTGGGTTGTAGAATTTATTCATAACACAATTGAAAGTTATTTTTCCTTATTGGGTGATAATATTCAATTTGCTCTTCGATGAAAGGTCGCAGAAAACCGACAGGTGGTTCGTTTTCATTCCTTCGAAGTCTTGTTAAATTACTACTGCGCAGGATCCCACCCGGCAAATTTTAGGCACTGTCCCCAAAACCCCTGGTTTAGGAAAAAAAACCAGGAATTGAAAAAAATCCAGCAAACTACAAAAACTGTAAAAACTTCACCCACCCTTGGCGAGGATAACTTCCCCCCCCCCTTCCCACTAAGAGATCCCCCCCTGCACAGGAAGTGCCGGCAACTGCCGAAACGGTAGAAGGAACTACTGGCGAGCACTTAGTCCAAGCGCAACCTGGGCTGCACAAAAACCCTCAAACCGCGAGTGGAAACACTTTTCTTGAGTTTTTGAGTCTCTACAAAGAGGTAGAAAAATATGTAGATATAAGTAAAATCAGTAGCATTCTTAAAGATGTTGTACAAATTCTGAAAAGTGAGGAGGATGCTATGACTAAAACATTCCAAATTGTTGATATGGTTGCAAAAATCCTAAAAAATCAAACCCCCAAATCTAAGTTTTGCTTTCTTTTGGCTGGCTTTCTGTGTTATCTCATTATGGTCACTACCCTCATTACCTGTTCAAGCATTTGGACTTTCGCTACGTGCCTCATCACCTGTTCAAGCATTTGGACCTTCACTACGTGCCTTAACACCTGTTCATCAACAGTTCAAGCATCGGGACTCCTCCCACATGCCTCATCATCTGTACACCACCTGTTTCAAGCATTAGGACTTTCCCACGGTCTCACTCCGTGCTGATTGTGTATGGACTTGTTCTCGCGTGCTTCACGTGCTTGGCGCCAGTTCTTGCGACGATGCCCCGCCTATCAGGGGACGTTCTACTTCTACGGACTTTTCAAGTATACAAGTAATGTTAAAGCTACAGTACAACGAATCACACAGCACAGAAGATAAAGGCGGCAACGCCAGGTGCTTCATCAACGACGACGACGGATGGTTAAATTACTTCGTTTAAATGTTTACTCATTTATTCCGAGTATGATTTTCCTGTTTATTGAACTAGCTTCACCATCAGTTTGTTGACGGACGGTGCAGGGTTCCTGAAACTTAATCAAGGACAAGCGAAATACAACAGTTTCAATGAAAACATATTTTTTGTAATATGTACCATTGAAATGTTATCGGTATGTATTAATTTTCGGGATGAATATTTCATTTTAAATATTTTTACGATCCTGAGCTACTATTCGGTGAATAAATAATGAGTGTGCAAATGACTTCCGGAGAAAAGTCTGACCTAAGACTCTTTAATTTCACAATTAAAGAGTCTCTAGACTTACAATTTTACACGCTCGTTCTTTTATATCAAGTGAAAATAAACACTATATCAATATCTCAGGAAAACTCCAAAAGAAGGAAATGGGCGTGGTCAAATGTATTCTATTCCTAATCGTTGAATGACTAGTCTATTCATAACCTAGTTTCATATTCTGATTCTGAAAATGGAAAAATACTTTGATGTTTTTTTGTAAGTCGCTTAATGCTCACGCATTCAAAAGTAATCAGTGTGATGAAAAAAATAAATTTCGTATGAATAAAATGGGAAAGTAATTTAGCATTCGGAGCACAAAATTATATATACTTGTAAATCATGAATGTCAGTACCGAAACATTCTAAACTCGGTATCACTAAAGAGGGGATACACTTTTGGTCCCCTTCATTAGATTTGATTCCCTTCATTTTGATCATCTGAACAGTCTGGCTATTTAATTTAACGTTTTATATATGTATATGATCCCCAAATTATCTCCTTATTTAAAACCGTAATATATCCAAATATAACCACAGAAACTTACTAGCATTTTATATGTAAACTAAATTTGGGTTGTAGAATTTATTCATAACACAATTGAAAGCTATTTTTCCTTATTGGGTGATAATATTCAATTTGCTCTTCGATGAAAGGTCGCAGAAAACAGACAGGTGGTTCGTTTTCATTCCTTCGAAGTTTTGTTAAATTACTTCGTTTAAATGTTTACTCATTTATTCCGAGTATGATTTTCCTGTTTATTTAACTTGCTTCACCATCAGTTTGTTGACGGACGGTGCAGCGTTCCTGAAACTTAATCAAGGACAAGCGAAATGCAACAGTTTCAATGAAAACATATTTTTTGTAATATGTACCATTGAAATATTATCGGTATGTATTAATTTTCGGGATGAATATTTCATTTTAAATATTTTTACGATCCTGAGCTACTATTCGGTGAATAAATAATGAGTGTGCAAATGACTTCCGGAGAAAAGTCTGACCTAAGACTCTTTAATTTCACAATTAAAGAGTCTCTAGACTTACAATTTTACACGCTCGTTCTTTTATATCAAGTGAAATTAAACACTATATCAATATCTCAGGAAAACTCCAAAAGAAGGAAATGGGCGTGGTCAAATGTATTCTATTCCTAATCGTTGAATGACTAGTCTATTCATAACCTAGTTTCATATTCTGATTCTGAAAATGGAAAAATACATTGATGTTTTTTTGTAAGTCGCTTAATGCTAACGCATTCAAAAGTAATCAGTGTGATGAAAAAAATATATTTCGTATGAATAAAATGGGAAAGTAATTTAGCATTCGGAGCACAAAATTATATATACTTGTAAGTCATGAATGTCTGTACCGAAACATACTAAACTCGGTATCACTAAAGAGGGGATACACTTTTAGTCCCCTTCATTAGATTTGATTCCCTTCATTTTGATCATCTGAACAGTCTCGCTATTTAATTTAACGTTTTATATATGTATATGATCCCCAAATTATCTCCTTATTTAAAACCGTAATATATCCAAATATAACCACAGAAACTTACTAGCATTTTATATGTAAACTAAATTTGGGTTGTAGAATTTATTCATAACACAATTGAAAGTTATTTTTCCTTATTGGGTGATAATATTCAATTTGCTCTTCGATGAAAGGTCGCAGAAAACAGACAGGTGGTTAGTTTTCATTCCTTCGAAGTTTTGTTAAATTACTTCGCCTAAATGTTTACTCATTTATTCCGAGTATGATTTTCCTGTTTATTGAACTAGCTTCACCATCAGTTTGTTGACGGACGGTGCAGCGTTCCTGAAACTTAATCAAGGACAAACGAAATACAACGGTTTCAATGAGAACATATTTTTTGTAATATGTAAGATTGAAATATTATCGGTATATATTAATTTTCGGGATGAATATTTCATTTTAAATATTTTTACGATCCTGAGCTACTATTCGGTGAATAAATAATGAGTGTGCAAATGACTTCCGGAGAAAAGTCTGACCTAAGACTCTTTAATTTCACAATTAAAGAGTCTCTAGACTTACAATTTTACACGCTCGTTCTATTATATCAAGTGAAAATAAACACTATATCAATATATCAATATCTCAGGAAAACTCCAAAAGATGGAAATGGGCGTGGTCAAATGTATTCTATTCCTAATCGTTGAATGACTAGTCTATTCATAACCTAGTTTCATATTCTGATTCTGAAAATGGAAAAATACTTTGATGTTTTTTGTAAGTCGCTTAATGCTCACGCATTCAAAAGTAATCAGTGTGATGAAAAAAATATATTTCGTATGAATAAAATGGGAAAGTAATTTAGCATTCGGAGCACAAAATTATATATACTTGTAAGTCATGAATGTCTGTACCGAAACATTCTAAACTCGGTATCACTAAAGAGGGGATACAATTTTGGTCCCCTTCATTAGATTTGGTTCCCTTCATTAGATTTGATTCCCTTCATTTTGATCATCTGAACAATCTCGCTATTTAATTTAACGTTTTATATAAGTATATGATCCCCAAATTATATCCTTATTTAAAAGCGTAATATATCCAAATATAACCACAGCAACTTACTAGCATTTTATATGTAAACTAAATTTGGGTTGTAGAATTTATTCATAACACAATTGAAAGTTATTTTTCCTTATTGGGTGATAATATTCAATTTGTTCTTCGATGAAATATCGCAGAAAACAGACAGGTGGTTCCTTTTCATTCCTTCGAAGTTTTGTTAAATTACTTCGCCTAAATGTTTACTCATTTATTCCGAGTATGATTTTCCTGTTTATTGAACTAGCTTCACCATCAGTTTGTTGACGGACGGTGCAGCGTTCCTGAAACTTAATCAAGGATAAACGAAGTACAACAATTTCAATGAAAACATATTTTTTGTAACATGTACTATTGAAATATTATCGGTATGTATTAATTTTCGGGATGAATATTTCATTTTAAATATTTTTACGATCCTGAGCTACTATTCGGTGAATAAATAATGAGTGTGCAAATGACTTCCGGAGAAAAGTCTGACCTAAGACTCTTTAATTTCACAATTTAAGAGTCTCTAGACTTACAATTTTTCACGCTCGTTCTTTTATATCAAGTGAAAGTAAACACTATATCAATATATCAGGAAAACTCCAAAAGAAGGAAATGGGCGTGGTCAAATGTATTCTATTCCTAATCGTTGAATGACTAGGCTATTCATAACCTAGTTTCATATTCTGATTCTGAAAATGGAAAAATACTTTGATGTTTTTTTGTAAGTCGCTTAATGCTAACGCAATCAAAAGTAATCAGTGTGATGAAAAAAATATATTTCGTATGAATAAAGTGGGAAAGTAATTTAGCATTCGGAGCACAAAATTATATATACTTGTAAGTCATGAATGTCTGTACCGAAACATACTAAACTCGGTATCACTAAAGAGGGGATACACTTTTGGTCCCCTTCATTAGATTTGGTTTACTTCATTAGATTTGATTCCCTTCATTTTGATCATCTGAACAGTCTCGCTATTTAATTTAACGTTTTATATAAATATATGATCCCCAAATTATATCCTTATTTAAAACCGTAATATATCCAAATATAACCACAGAAACTTACTAGAATTTTATATGTAAACTAAATTTGGGTTGTAGAATTTATTCATAACACAATTGAAAGTTATTTTTCCTTATTGGGTGATAATATTTAATTTGTTCTTCGATGAAAGGTCGCAGAAAACCGACAGGTGGTTCGTTTTCATTCCTTCGAAGTTTTGTTAAATTCTTCGCCTAAATGTTTACTCATTTATTCCGAGTATGATTTTCCTGTTTATTTAACTAGCTTCACCATCAGTTTGTTGACGGACGGTGCAGCGTTCCTGAAACTTAATCAAGGACAAACGAAATACAACAGTTTCAATGAAAACATATTTTTTGTAATATGTACCATTAAAATATTATCGGTATGTATTAATTTTCGGGATGAATATTTCATTTTAAATAATTTTACGATCCTGAGCTACTATTCGGTGAATAAATAATGAGTGTGCAAATGACTTCCGGAGAAAAGTCTGACCTAAGACTCTTTAATTTCACAATGAAAGAGTCTCTAGACTTACAATTTTACACGCTCGCTCTTTTATATCAAGTGAAAATAAACACTATATCAATATATCAATATCTCAGGAAAACTCCAAAAGAAGGAAATGGGCGTGGTCAAATGTATTCTATTCCTAATCGTTGAATGACTAGTCATCGGTTTGATTTTTCTTCTGCCGCAATTATGCAAAACTGGTCTTCAGAATTCGATTTAGATTTATATGAATCTATTCATATTAATTAGAAAATCTCAGGTGGCTAATAATTTGCAAGTGACTCGTTTTTTTCATAGGTACGGCATGACCATGTCTAATTTTTTATTTCTTTGAGATCAGATTATCTTCTTCTTATTTGTCTTGTTTGCATATTGTGTTCACATTCCCTTGTTTCTTTCATTTTGTAGTTTTATTACCAATTCGTGTCACTAAATGGAGCCACTATCTTGTGATGTTGTTTAGCCCTTTCAGTTTAACCGACATATCTTTGAGCGTATTTAGAAGTTTAGATCCAGATTTTTGCACTAAATCTGACTTTTTGATTTTTGCATGGCACTGACTTTTTGCATGAAAATCCAATTGATTTCCAAAATGTATGTATATGCTTATTTTTCTTGCAGATTTTTACGATGTAAACCAATTCATTATTGATTGGTTTATTTCTTTACAGGAAAAATATCTGAATAATTGGACCTCCTGTTCTGTGTATGGTAAAAAGCGGAACTCTGTAAAATTACAGGATAAAATAATAATTAAGACCGAAAAATATACATAGCAGGTGAAATTGGTATTTAACATTCTAGTTTCATGATATGGAATTAATTATGACGATCACGGCTAAACTGAGAATGAAGTGTCATTATGATCTAAATTATAATCCCCATTGTTATATTCATTAACCCTTTGCTTTTCTAGATATAATTACAAAAACCTGATTCAGGACCAAAATGACTTTTAAAACACAATCCGTTCCCACCGCGATTGAGGATTGAACCTTGATTTATTCATATTTCTTCAATTTTCAAAATTCTAAATCAAAATTAGCTTTCTGTTCTTAAAGGTAAATAACTCCAACCCGAATGCAGAAAACGATGTACATTCATTAAAATCGGCTTTGCAATTAAGGCTCCGTAAACACTGAATCATAAAAGGCCTGAACGGCAATCGTAAAGAGTGTCATTTTAGTTTTTTGTTCTTGAGTGGTGCCACACCAAATATTATTTTTATTTTCGCATACTATACTATATAGTATAGCGAAAGTATTGTTTACACGAAAATGTTCCTATTCGAGATTTTAATGCTAATATATGTTTTAAGATATCCCGAACACGTTTTGACTATTTTTGTAGTGATGTGTATATATCTGTCTGTATATATATCTGCGATCGATTTCTTGTGTACACTATAGCGGCCACAAGTATTAATGGATTTTCCCGAAACTTTATAATCTTATAACTCAACAAAAAATAAATCCAATTTTCTTCATACTATCAAATCCAAACCTTACTTCATAAAAACTTGCTTAATATTTGTTGGGAAAAAGCTCATAATAATAATTTTGGAAACGAAACTGTCGATAAATATGCTACACTTGCCACCACGTCTAACGGCAAAATTTTTATTCCTTATCTCTATTCCCTACTTGTTAAAACTTACAAAAACAATATTTTGAATGTTTGGCAAAATTATCTTAATGACTATCGTTCTCCCCATAATCATGGTCCCGCCCGCATCCTTTCTTTCTTACCCTCTGTCAATACACATCCCCCAATATATAATAAATTCTTAATTTAGTTTCTCACTGGGCATGGTCCCTTTTTAGACTATTTATTCTTTTTCAAAATTAAATCCACCCCAACCTGCCCTTATAATTCCTAAGGGGATGTTGATCTCTATATTTTTAATTGCTCTTTTACTAAAAAATTTCAACTCTTTCGACCCTCAAATTGTAATAAACCAAATTGTTTTAAGTCAGCCTGTTCCATCCCAGCATAAAATAAAAAATTGTATTATTGTCGCCCAATCTATTTCTGATAAAGTTTCTTAAGTTAATTCAGCGTACTGTTTTCAGTTTTCTATGATCAATATGGCCAATGACACTATGGACAATATGAATGTATGGTGTATATATGGATATATGACACTATGGATTTGAGTGCAGTTTTGAATGGTATGCATCAATTCAGATCTTTTTTCCAAGTTATGTGTTGTTGAGACCCAGGCCGTCCGAACCTACCAGAAAGGTGTAAACTAACTGTTTGGACGGCCAGGAAGTGCCACCCAATTTAAATCGGAACCCAATGGTGGAGGTATCCACAAGGACCGTCTTTAATTTTTCTTAACAAAATGTGATGTTAATGTGGCAGCGTTTCTCTTAAAAATTTAGAACTAATTCCATCCTTTCCCCTATTAGGATATCAGGTGATTGAATTATAAATTTCTTCCTGACACTAAAATTTATACAATTAATAAAATGGTGATTACTGAAATATGTGCAAATACTATTGACACTAAAATATATGCAATTACTGACACTAAATATGTGCTCCCAGACACTAAAATATATTTAAATTATTCAATCAAAACTGATATAGTTTTGCGCGCTTTATTTACTGCAGTACTGTACTTCCAGCATCGCATACAGCCGTGCGATATCAGAAGATTTCGGTAATCCCCACTATGTATTTGTAAATTTAAAAATGAAACGTCCCAAGACATGGATTTTCTAAAAACATTATGTAAAACTGCTTTAAAAACAATATTTTTTGTAAAACTCAAGATTTTGTCGAGATATAAAAAAAAGTGTTTTAATGGTCCAAAAAAAAAAAAAAGTCCTAAAACTTAATGTCGCGGATTAAGACCACTACGCCAGAGTAATATAGTTAATCAAGTTCCATTCGTCATTTAAATACTTATACAATAAGCATTTTAATTATGTATTTAAGAATATGTATTTTATTCAGTTGCGTGGTTATCTATTGAAGAAGTTTCGTACAGGACAGAGTTCATTTATACTTATCAAAGTTCATTTATACTTGGAGATATGCCATTCGCATTCCAAAATATTATTTTAAAGGATTCTTTTTGGGACCTATCCATGGCGGGTTTGATTCTCACTGTTATTTTTAAAATCCGCGATTATTTTGAAGGCCTCAAAAACCATTGACATTGGATCGCTCTTTTTTTGTATTAACTCTGCGAACTGCATCAACAGATGTTTTAAGTCGTGTAAATTGAACATACTGATAAATCCTCTGATGAGGTTCAGGATTTCATCCATCTTTTTATCATCGGATTTAACAGTCGGTTCAGTCTCAACTTCCATATCCTCAGCCTCAACCTCGGTTTGAACTTGGTTTTGAGGATCCTTTTGGATCTCGGTAATCTTTTGTCATTTTACAACCGTTTTTTCTAACAGCTGGGTGTGCGCGAGCTTCCCTGACGCGTTTGATTTTAGCTTACCGCGTTTTGATTTCTTTATTTGATTTAGTTTTTGGATTTACTTCTTTAGATTCCTGAGCTAGTTTTGCCTGTCTGGATTTTTCAGCTTCATTTCTCCTTTTAATGGCTATAGTAGCCAGCTTTATGTCTTCCGTAGTCAATTCTCTGGATGTCGATGGTTTGGGGACCTGCTCTTGCACCGATCTGGTAGGTGCTGAAGGTTGAATTCTGGTTATCTGTCGCATAATGTGCGAGGAGTCCTGACGGGGTGCCTGGGTGTTTAGACCGAGGGCCTTTTGCCTCCAAAGGGGTATCTCATTTTGGGAGGGAGGGGGGGGGCAAGCGCCGGTGCCTTTCCTCTATTCCAAGGGTTCTTCGGACAGAGCCGGAAGTTTGCCGGGTAGTCAGCTTTGCAGTTTGCACAGGTTGCCTTCTCTGTCCTAGGTCTCTGGCAGTCTCTTGTCAAGTGGTTCTCTGCACACTTAAGACACTTAGGTGGCATCGAACAGTTGTCAGAAGAGTGGTTGAACTGTTGGCACCGGTAGCAGATCTTAAATCCCCGTGCTCTAAAGGTTTCTACCTTCACAGCCATGTAACCTAATCTTGTTATTGAGTATCCCCTCTGCCAGTTATCCGTGGGCCTAAGGCTGAGTAGGAAGATCGGCAGCGGCAATCTAGTTTTAGTGTTTCTCAATTGAGAAACCCGGACTACATCTAACCCCTCGGTTGTTAGAGTAACTTTTAGAGTCTCAATGTCATAACTGGTTGGTATCCCCTTCAATACTACCTTTTTTGGCCTTTCCGTTTTAAGATTTTGGCTGTGAAAGGGGATTTTCTCGCTGGTTAAGTGGCGCTGAACAGCCCTATAGGCATCAGCCTCCTTTGGTATCAACTTTAACATCTCTCCTGCAAGTTTGCTAGATACTTTATTTTCCGTAATCTCATTTAGTTTTTTGAGGAGCGCCTGGAAGTTTTCATTAAACTTGATGAAGAAGCATTCCGCTTTTGGGTCTTTTTTCTCAACATCATTACTTTTTTCCCTAAGTCTATTTTCAGCCGTTTCCGATTTTTGCACCATTTTATATTCAACATTTTGGCTTACAATTTCAGCATAAGTTTTTTGGTTAGGATCGTTTACTTTACTAGAATGATCATTTACATTTACATCATTAGGGTTATCAGTTACAATGCTACAGTCCATGTTATCATGGTCACTAGATTTTAAGTTTAACAGTTTAAACTGGTTTTTTGGTAGGAACTTCCGTAGTGGAATTTTCCTCTATCCTAGTCTTTTTACTTGGATTTAAAACCGGTTCAATTTCATCTTCAATTTTAATTTCTTTTATCAGTCCTATTTCCAGCAGTTTAGTTTCAATTAATTTACTACCTAACATATTATCCTCACATTTATAAATTACATAAATATCACTATTCTCAAATTTCTCAATATCATGGGTCAACAAGAAAGAGTTTACAAAAGAAAACGAACCTATTATCCGGGAGACTTGGTTCTTGTCCTGTCCAATCAATCCATTCCTGAGCATCTTCTCGATGTGCAGAGTCAACACGTAAATCACGAGTCCGCAGAAGTTCATCGCTTGCTTCACATCCTGAGTCCACGTGAATATCGATCCATCCTGTGGCAGGGAGTCGCAATAGGTAGTCATGGCATCCTTAAGAGGCCGAGCATCTTCTATCCAACTCACCAGCAATAGTCCACGTGTATTCTAATTGAGCACTGTCCAAATCCATAGTCGAGAGAGGATGGAATCAATCCAAAAGTCCGAAAAAGCACAACCACGCGGGGAAAACACACGTGGCGAACCAAGTTCAAAAAGCACAAAAAGAAATGGCGAGTATAAAGTACGTCACCAAATACGAAAATCACAAAAGTCGGCTGCAAATTGCTTATCCCGGCGTGCTCTACCATGGTTATCTGTAATTATTAATTAAATTTAAGTTCTAAATAACTAGTTATTAATAGTGGTAACTTAAAATTGTAATATATTTGCAGCATTTGATACGAATACAAATATTTAAATCATAATAGACAGTCAGAAGTATAGGCTGACAACCTATATTTCTGACTGTATTTAAGAATATGTATTTTATTTAGTTGTGCGGTTATCTGTAATTATTAATTGAATTTAAGTTTTACATAACTAGTTATTAATAGTGGTAACTAAAAATTGTAATATATTTGCAATATTCGATACGAATACAAATATTTAAATCATAATAGACAGTCAGAAATATAGGCTGACAACCTATATTTCTGACTGTATTTAAGAATATGTATTTTGTTCAGTTGCGCGGTTATCTATAATTATTAATTGAATTTAAGTTTCGAATAACTAGTTATTGATAGTGGTAACTAAATAGTGTAATATATTTGCAGTATTTAATAGGAATACAAATATTTAAATCATAATAGACAGTCAGAAATATACGCTGACAATGTTTGAAATAAAATTTTAGAATTTAGTTTCAAACTAAACATATTCTTCTTTACATTTAAAACTTAAATATTCTTTTACATCCCACATATTATTTTTCTTTCATTATGCTTTTTGTTATACTCAAATATTAAATTCAATTACATTTATCAGCAAACCTGCACCTAATTAGGTGTTCTGAAAGATCTTGAAAAATGAACCGCCGCTAAATGATTCATTGCTAGAAATTTTCTTCCTTAGCAATATTTCATAGGTAAAGAACTTCTTGTGTCCTAAGGGCTTTGTCAACTCAGCAGAGTGCATGCTTTTTGTTCCACCAAAACAATATAATTTTTTAACAACTTTTTGTGTTATTTCTAACGTAATGAACATGTTCGTTTCTCTTGTCGCTGACAGTCTCTTAAAAGAAATGTAATGTGTCAGAATATCTGAAATAAAATAATAGGGAGCTATTGAATAATTAAAGGAAAGTCGAAAAAATAATTTGAAAAACCAAGATATAATTATGTAGTAATAATTAGAAATAAAGGGGAGAGGATCTTTCAGTGCATTTATTAAAATAACTCTGAGGTTGTCAGCACATGACTATCACTACAGACTCAAATTCATTTTTTTCTTTCTCTCATAATGCATTGAATTAGGTTGGTAGAATGCAATTTTTGGTTTGATTTGGCAACTCATTTTGAAAACGCGGAGTTGCAAAAAGGTAAAAAATTTAAGCTATCTTGAAAGTAGTTCTTCCTAGAATAATGGGATTGATTTTATTCATTTAAACGTCCAAAATTACATATAAGACAAGCATTTAATAAATACATTTAAACACATTTAGTTATTATTTCATGTTTTTAAATATTTTAGGGTTATTTCGTCAAAAAATTCAATTTCTAGTTTTAAAAGCATACCAAAATCTGATCAGCATCAAGGAAAGCAAAAAATACTAAATTTTAAGAAATTTTATAGAATAGTATTTGAGCTGGAGTGGATACATATTGTGTACTCTCAGGATACAACAATGTGTACACATATCAGGATTACTAACCCTTTTATTTAAAAGCATTAAAAAGTGTAAACAACAGCAATACACAGCGAATAACTTGATAACTATGTTACAAACTCCCTAAAAAATATCAGATACAATAAAACAGCAATTAAATACAATAAAACAGCAATTAAATGTTCAGCTGATACAAAAAATGGCCTATAATATTCTCAAAACACTGATGTATCTCACAAATCACTTTAGGGCGTATTAAGTCAGTTGTTAAGTCCCCCAACTGAATGATGCCTCTTTTTATATAATCTCCGTAGAAACTTCCAGAAGGGTCTTGTACCTTAAAGAATATTTATTACTTCAAGAAAGTTCTAGTACATTTGAAAATTCAACAAAGCTGGCGATCCCGCCTCGAAATTCAAAATATAGCAACCCTGCATTCAACTAATAGGAATGGCTGTCTGTAAAATTATATTCTTCTTGAAAAGAGCAAGAAGCAAAAATACATTATGTATTTAATGAATAGGGACAAAGCACAGTGAAACTCTTTACTTGTTGGAAACAAAGCATTGCACATACACGCACACACACAGTCGTTGCATTAAAAATAGAGGTTTCGCATTCTAGAATGTTCGAAATGTCGAAAACTCCAGGTTTCGATCTTTGATCCTTATCCACTACTTTATATGGTACATCTCCATGTATTTTAGGAAAAATAAAAACCCCAATATTCTAATATTAAAGGTATTTTTTTAAATATAAGGCGTGATTGTTAAAAAAAATCTGATGAATTGGATTTAGCACTTTTTATTTCAAATTAAAATATTTCGCTGTGGAAAAACATACCAAATTTCATAGAAATCTTTGATATTGTTTTCGAGAGCTATATTACTTCCTCTGGAAAAATAGAATGTCTAATATATATTTTATTTATTTATTTACTCAATTTACGTGCAACTACAGATAGTACTCAATTGCGGTAACCACAAAACATGAAAGTGCTGAACATAAAATACAAGAATACTGTGGTGCGCGTATATAAAAAAAAATAATACTTAAAGTTGAACATTTAGCTTAATTATTATTAACATAAAAATATCTTGACATACCGTAAATTGCTCAAAAATTGCTATTAAATTGCTTTTAAATTGTACATTGCGATGTGTGCTGTTATTAACCCTCCAATTATTTATCTTTCGCGCGAGTTCTGTAAAAGAATACTAATTAATATAATACTAAATTGATTGCACCATTTTAACGTTAACAATAAATCATTTATTAACAACATAAAATACTAAATTACTCAGTTACAACAATTATTCATCTTATTAATTATTCCGCAGTGAGGAAACCATGTGAGACCAGTATTAAAATGCCTAAATGTTTTTAGACCTGTAGTTTTAATGGGCACATGCCTTCACTATCGACCTTGACCACAGACCAAAATGCTTGCACTAGTAAATCGCACTGGCCGTAACTTTGGGTGTTTGGCTCCATCTTGTACTTCGGATTGCACTACACAAATCAATAGATCTAGCCATTATTTTGCAACATCTACGGAGCACTCTGCATCTCTAGTCGTCGTGCTGTATTCACCAAATATCATCGTTTTTATTTTTTAAGTCAGTATTAACCAAGTCATCGTCGTTATGTCATAGGGCCGTTCTTCACTCATAGGTTGTGACTCTTTTTTGCCCCAGGACTGCTAATCCCCCTTTTCTCTCATTTGCGGCCTTCAGGGACCAGAAATAGATCTCACAAATACTATACAATAAACATGTCGAGTACATTAAAACAAGCTTTATAAAAAGTACCGTGAGTCAAAAAAATATCAATATAAGCGCTATCAATAAATTTATGGCCTGAAAAGCTCTTAATGTAATTGTGTTTAACAGTACTAGTATGGAATATATGTATTTGTCTAGTATTTGTAATAGATATATGGAACTCCAATGCAAGAAAATAAAATTCCTAATCACTAGAATTATCTAAAACTTCGTAATTAAACGAGAGCGCGGGCTAGTTTCTTTATTTAAGAGATCGTATATTAAATTTCTGCCAAAATTGACTAGTATGAATGTCAAATGGATAACAACAGGAAATTCTGTAATTGATAGGACATGAAAATTGATTTTGTACTACCTCGATGTGTTGAGAAAATAGATGGTATATAGGATCCCAGTTCATAGCAAAATTTTCTAAATTATGTTATATCTAATAGATTATATAAAAAGTATCTTGAAAACAGCTCGTAACAACTTATAAAAAGTCTGATGTATCCAGCACGTAATTTTCCCTACAAATGTACAAATTCCGATAGTCAGGGACAATAAAAATTGGAACTTTTTTAGCTCAGTTTCCTCAAAAATCTATAGGCTTATTGTTGTTGATTTAAAGCATATTAAATTTAATAAAAATCGAGTAATTATTTGCAGGATATATCACATTTTCCCATTGGAATATATAATTTATTTTACCTGTTGAAAATCCGATTTTGTTTCTAATATAGGTGGTGCTTCAAATTTTTTAGAGGTCTGTGCTATTACTCTTATTTGCAACATTGTTTGGTGTGTTAAGATTAAAAAAAAAACTATTGATGCAGTTTATAAATATCACAATTTCAGCAGGGTATATGTATATAAAAGATACAATTCTAATTGTATTATATATATGACAATTTCAGTTAGGGGTGAGACAGCCAAGTAGTTAGCCCGCGGGGATTGCACTTGGATGACCCGAATCCGAAATCCGTCTTTGCCCTAAAGTGCCGCTGTCATAACGGTTTCCCGCTGACACGGCAGACCAGAGAAACTTAAATTTCTCAAATTTTATCAACAACCCAAGTTCGAAACTCCTTTCGTCTGTAAGTAAAACTCACAGATGACCTGCCGCAAATACAAAGCGTGATAATAATAAACCCTTACCTTGAGTGGATGATTCTTCAGCTAAAGCATGAGGATATAGAAAACACAGAATATTGCAAATAATCACTAATATCCAAACTCAATGAACACACCGTTATTAACTTTAATCCAATCTTTATTAAATATGTAATTAATAAGTTATATTATGGAGTTACGCCTATTCCTAAATTATATTTAAGCACTGGACACCGGCAGGATATTATAACACAATTTACCACCAGATGATAAATATAATACCAAGAATTTAATACATTACGTGGCACACACATTTCATATAGAACCATAATTACATAATATAAGGTATTGTCTAAAGTACGGAAATAGGCAGACAAGGGCAGAGCACTCGGAGAGAAGAATTATATTCACTATTAATAATACTAAGTAGTATCTTTACGAACGTATGAGCACACCTATATTTTTAATACTAAAAACTATATTTTATACCTTATTTTTTATCTTTTATATAAAAAAAAAAAGGTATCGATCCATTTTAATATTAAAAACATGGTTTTATAACTAAATAAGGCCTTTTTTACATTTAGACCAAATTTTAACTTAAATGCGTGAAAAAAGAGATCAAAGATAGGCTGCCCCATTTTGGGGCTACCTTATTTTGAGGGGACCGTTAGTCCCTCAGGTAAATTACGGTGAAAAAATTATTTTATTTTTCGTTAAGTTTAGATAATATGCGTGAAAAAAGAGGACTTCCAAATGAATGGAAGTCCTCTAAAAACCAAGAGATACTATAAATTTGAATGTATATAATGAAGATATTAAAAAATATAATGAATTTGTAGACGCCATTTTAAATAGCGTCAAAAAATCTAACAAATTGTAAAAATCCTTCTGTCCGTAAATTACGGACACCTATATTTTTAATACTAAAAACTATATTTTATACCTTATTTTTTATCTTTTATATAAAAAAAAAAGGTATCGATCCATTTTAATATTAAAAACATGATTTTATAGTTAAATAAGGCCTTTTTTACATTTAGACCAAATTTTAACTTAAATGCGTGAAAAAAGAGATCAATGATAGGCTGCCCCATTTTGGGGCTACCTCATACATATAACGGTGAAATTAAATAAATGCGTGAAAAAAGAGGACCTCCAAAATGAATGGAAGTTCTCTAAGCTTTAAAATAAAAGGGGGGGACCGTTAGTTCCCCCCATAAACATGAGACGGTATAAAAGGATTTATATGAAAATGCGTGAAAAAAAGAGGACTTGAATCCTCTAAATAAACTTTATATTGAAACGCGTCCGTAATTTACGGACGTGTTTTTATAGAGATATTTATGAACAGATAGAGTTATAAAATAGAGTTTTATAAATAATATAAATAAAAAAAGGAAAGTTTAATATACACACAAAGTACTATAGTTTAATATATTAAAAGAAGTACTGCCAGATATAATATACACTTAGAAAATCACATAAAATATAATCACTTTTTTTCAATAAAAGTAAGTTGTATACAATCTTTACTAAATTTTTTCTCTCCACCAAAATCATAATATGACTTAATATTCTTACTAAGTTTTTTAAGATCTTTATCATTATAATTACTTAAAAATGCTGTTCCAGTATCACCGTTTGATTCTATAAATCTTGCTATTACACTAATTCCTTTCTTTTCTAGAGATTTTTTAATTTTATAAAGATCCATTTATTTAAAATTATTTTTTAACTCTACTCTAAAATATATTAAGCTTTCTCTAATATGTATTTATTATCACCTAAATATAAAAATATATATCTTCCTTTATTGATTTTATTTATCGATCTATTAGAAAGTTGTCCATGTTTATTCGAAAGGTAATACTCTTTTTCTTCAGCTTCTACATTTAACTTTACGATTGCTGTACCCGCAATCATATTTTTAATTTTTTTCAATGATATCAGATCATATTTTCCAGGATATAAATCATCTAATACATATGTTTGACGATAACCACTCAGACTATTGAACTCTTCCATTTATTAGTAAACATTTTTTAAGACTTAAAAATACTGTCCCATATTGTAATATGGTCTTCATTATATACCTTATTACTAAATCTTCTTAACATCATGGGTATATTTATATTATCTTCATCATACCATATTTCATATATTCTAGGTAAAAATATTAATTCAGTTAGAGATGTAATATCGTTTTCTCTACAATATAATTTATTTAAATTAATTAAATTTTTAATACCTTCAATAGATGTAATATCGTTTTCAGTACAATCTAATACTTTTAAATTTATTAAATTTTTTATTCCTTCAAGTGAAGTTAATCTATTATCTTCACAATATAATTCTTTTAAATTAGTTAAATTTTCTATTTCTTCAAGTGACATTAAATTATTTCCTCCCCAAGATAGTATTTCTAAATTAGTTAAATTTTCTATTCCTTCAAGTGACATTAATATATTTCTATCACAATATAATTTATTTAAATTAGTTAAATTTGCTATTCCTTCAAGTGACATTAATTTATTTCCTCCACAATATATATTTTTTAAATTAGTTAAATTTTCTATTCCTTCAAGTGAATTTAATCTATTATCTTCACAACATAATTCTTTTAAATTAGTTAAATTTTTTATACCTTCAAGAGATTTTAATTTATTTCCCCTACAATTTAATGTTTCTAAATTAGTTAAATTTTCTATACCTTCAAGTGAATTTAATCTATTATCTTCACAATATAATTTTTTTAAATTAGTTAAATTTTCTATTCCTTCAAGAGATTTTAATTTATTTCTCACACAATATAATTCTTTTAAACTTATTAATTTTTCTATTCCTTTAAGATCTCCTATACAATTAAATAAAGAAATAGATTTCACTTCAGTAGGATTCTCTATATTTAAGAAAGATATAGTTTTTTTTCCCATACCATTATTATATGTAACATCCATTTATATAGAAACATTTTTATTAAATATTTATTTATCATCTTTGTTAGTTAATTGTCTCAAAAGATAAACACACTCTCTCAAGCTTGATTTAACTTCATATATCTCTTCAATAATTTTCTCTTGGTAAGGTTCTATTTCGTGATGACCAAACTTTTTATTTAATTCACTCATCTGTATTGCTTGTATTTTTTTCCAATGAACATTAAAAAAGTGATCAGGTAATAGCTCAAATTTATATTTAATCAAATAACAAAAATCTAATTTATACATAAATTCTTCTATAAAATTTTCACTAAATGTTTGATATCTAGTTATATACAGCCAATTTAAATCATCTTTTAATACTCTCATGGTATCTTCTGTAAGATTTTGAAATATTGATACTTTATATAAATCTAAATTATCAGAAAATTTTACGATAAATTCGTTACTTAAAGTTTGATATTGAGATATGTTTACCCAATCTACTTTATCTTTACATTTTTCTATAAAATCTTCTGATAATTTTTGATATCTAGAAATTTTAGACCAATCATCAGGTTGAGCAAATTCTTCAATAAAAGATTCAGACAGTGTTGAATATTGTAAAACTAAATCCCAATTTACATGATTAATAAGATTTCTAATTACATCTTCAGATAAATTTTTTCTAGAAAATTCATTCCAATCAATATCCATTTATTAGAAAGAAATTTTTTCAATATGCATATAAGGTTTTAAAGCGTTACCATCACATTTTATCTTTAATGTGATGATATCATCACGTTTACCATAAACAAAACAGGTTACTACATCTCTATTAATATTTAAAATTTCCTTACCTTTGATTTCCAGAGATATCAGTGGACTTTTATCATATTTACTTTCTACTGTATCATATATATCTATATATATGGAAATTTTCATATACATATCTGTAGATAATCGCATCTCTTGATCCAGTAATTTTGAGCTCATCATGTTGAAATTTACTTTTTTATAATCCCCATCTGTATGAAAATCATCTAGTATAGTAACCCAGATATCTCTATTGTCTAAATATATTTTATTGACAGCATCTTTATCATTTTCAGGTTCAGAAACATTTGTAATTATTTTATTTTTTGCATCAAATTTATCATTCTGTAATATTAACGAATTTTTTTCAAAATATCTTTTATTCACAACATTTTTTTCATCTTTAGGATCTGCTACATTCCCTATTCTTTTTCCTTTTGCATCAAAAACTTTTCCTTCTAAAGAATGTAAAGTTGTATCATTTAATTCTTTTATTCTCTTGCCTGTTTCTACAGTAAAGGATAAAAAACTCTCATCATATTTAGTTTCTATATGATCTCTCAATTCATGATGATTATTCTCTATTTTATTCAAAACAAAACTTTTAGTGGTTAAATCTAAATCATCTATAGGATTTTCACAATTTTTTAAAATTCTATTTTCCATATCATAATTTCCATCATTCATTAATTTAAAACCTATACCAGGAGGTCCAATAGGTCCTTCTTTCATTAGATCATCATAAGGTGGATAATAAGCACTCATTTATTTAATTTTAAGATTTTAAACTCTTAACCATTGTTATAGTTTTATTTTTTAAATTTATAAAACATCTCTTTCTTTCTTTAAAAATAAAATAAAACTTATATTCCTTTTGACTATTCGTTATCCAATTAAATTCAATATCTAAATTATTTAAATCGGTATAGTTTTCATGATATGATGAGTCAAAAGGAAAAATAGGATACAGATCACCAAAATTCTTCTTATTTATCAAAAATCCTGTATCTGTATTAATATTGTTATATCCTACATATAAAAGAGCTTCATACACTCTATTATATTCTTTATTGGTAAAATTTGTTTTATAACGCATAAGAGGAACTTGTTTATTATTAATCATCAACCAGCATTCTGCCATATCTATATTATCAAATATCATATTATTTTTTTCATAATTACTATCTCTTTCAACATATTGAGGAATAACATAGACACCTAAAACTTTATCTGACGCTGTAGTTGCTGTCACAGATCCACTATCGCTTCTATAAGGGCCTACCATCTTAAATCTATATCGATCCCAATTTACCTCTATATCTTTATCAGATAGATATGATTCCAGAAACAAGCTTTCTGCAGAATTTTTTAATTCTATATAAGGTAAATGCAAGGTCAAACCTTCAACTACTACCTTATAATTTTCGTTTCTTATATTAGTATATATCATATTTTTATTTTCATTTCTTTGAATTTCTATTTTCACTTCAAAACCTGAAATTATCTTTTCATATTCTCTAAAGAAATGGATTATATCTTTTAAAGGTGTCCATATTTTAATGACATTGCTATCTTTCGTTAGTTCCCATCTCTTTACGAATCCTTCGTTATAATCTTTATTCATTTTCAAATTATTAAAAAATTCAGTTATTTTAGTAGTATCTTCTAAAGTACCATCATATTTGAACTCATTACGGTCAGCTGAATCAGATGTATCTAGATAAAAAAATTCATTTTGAGCTTGTGATGTTACATAATCAGGAGTATAATGAATTAATCTTAAAACCTGATTCATGATTGAAAAATTTGACTGTGTATTTGATTCAATTTCGGTATCTCCTATATATACTTTTAAAGTTTTGATAAAACCTCCGCCATTTACCAGACTCACATTTTCGTTTCCAATGGATGATTTATCATTTTTTGTAATTTTTAATTTTTGTTCAAGATATCCTCTAGAATATAAAATTTTTGCTTTAGTATCATTAATATGAAAAACATAGGTAGCATTCTCATCTGAACTATGTTCTTTTGGATGAATTTCTCTTAATTCATAACTTTTAATGTGATCATTATAATAATAACGAGTATCACTTAAATCATAAATCATTTATTTAGGAAGAATTTTTAAACCACCTCCTTTCTTTTTCATAGAAAATATTTCATTTAATTTATTCTTAGGTTTCAATAAAACCTTTAAAAATCCTAGTATTTTTTTACTTTTTCTATATAATCTATGTTTATTCATTTATTTAAGAAGAAATAAAATTAAATTCTACAGCTCCTTTATTTATATCTATTAATTCACCTTTTTGATTAGTAATCCTCATTTTTATTCTTTCAACAGGATCTACTTTAACAGGAAAAAATATCCAATTATTAAATTCTTTTGAAATTATACTACCTGGAGGGTTTTTATTAGTGAAAGAATATATAACTTCTGAATTATATTGATTTATTAAAGATCCTTTAACAACATCACAGTGAATATAAATATTATCATTTCCATTAGATATATCAGCAATATGTTCACCTTCAATCTCTATTTCTTCATCATAACTTCCATATGTCGGTTTTAAAAAGCCTATAATTTTATGAAAGTTACTTTCTGTAAAATCAATTACCCAACCATTTTTCAGTTTAATAGATATTCTTTGTCTTGCTTCAATAATACCAAATTTGACAGGTGGATCCTCACCGAATATTTTCATCATATACTCATTTAATCCTCTTATAGTATAATTACCATTTGAGATAGTAATTGTTATATCTTTGTCTAATGTATACATTCTAAATTTGTAATTTCCATAATTCTTACTTATATTAAACCAGGAAACTTCCATAGAGAATGAGTGTAAAGCTAATTTTTTTATTTTAAGAGGTGTAATAAAATTTACAGTAAATTCCTCTGATCTCTCATGACCTTCAGATTTTAATATTATCATTTATACATAACAAAATTTTCATTATAGTCACAAGGTTTTTGTGTAGGAAATGATTTGAGAACATTTTTAGGTGATATACCTTTATTCCTTTCTCTTATATATTTCATACAAAATATACCACATTTCACAGATGAAGGTTTCTGTAAAAAACTATCATTATAACCTATTTTTTATTGGATGTAACAAGAAATGATTTAATATTTTTAGGAATATAGTCCTTCTTCATATTGTCATATTCACCAAACGGATCAAAATATTCCACACATTTATATTTAGGATCATCATAATAACAAACCCAATGAGTTCCGGGGCCTGTTGATACATCTAAATTAATGATTCCATTTTCAAATTTTCCTATTGTTTTAGGTAATAAATCGGAGGTAAACACACCTCTAAATCCTTTTTCATTTTTCATATTTTCTATAATCATTTTGTCACTGATTCCCACTGTTGATATATTCCCTTTCCAAGTTTTTTTTTTCCCAGACCCCTTTTTTTGCACAGCTGAACTAGCTAATCCATGTAAAGCACCTGTTGCTAATGCTGGAACTGCAATTTTAGCAGCGGTTATTAAAGAGGGTATAAGTGCTGCTAGAAATGGTAAAAATCCTCCATTTTTATCTAATTGAATTTTACTGATTGTAATTCTTTTTTTATCATTAATATGATTAATTTGAGTTTTAGTTAAATACATCTCATGATTAGGAGTTTTAGATTTATCTATTTGTAATGTTACTTCTACTTTATTTCTAAAAGCTGATTTAAGTTTATTTTTCTGACCTTCACTCAAATAAACTTTATATTTTATCATTTATTAACAGAGAAATTGTTTATGATATCGTTGTACATCATTATAAGTCATTTCTTTATTTTTTAATAACATATCTAACAATAAAGTTACTTGATTATACAATTTCTTTGATTTACTTGCGTTACATATTTTTTCTGTTAAATTTGATAATACATTCAATCCTTTACCTACCTTCATTTCTTTGCTACTTCGAATCATATTTAATCTATGCATATAATTTTGCAACATATTTTCTTTATTTTTAATTTCTTTTATATCATTCTTTTTCTGGTTTAATTCCTCCTCTGAAAAATTTTTAGCCCTAGAAATTGTACTTTTTAAGTTGCCTCTTTTCTTAGATAATCCTTCTTTTAACTGTTTAGCTCTTCCATACATCTCCTCTAATTTTTCTTGATCGTTTAAAAATACTGATGGTCTGTATAATTTTTCCTCTTTTAAATATTTTAAATTTAAATTTTGATCGATATCATAAGTATAAGATACTAATTCTTTCACAGCTTCAATAGGCTCTTCTATAGATGGAAATGAAATATTTTCTACAACATTTTGAATACTTTTCACAACTTCTTTATTTGATTTTTCATATTTTTCAATTTCTTGAGTGACTGGTTTATAGAATTCCTCTAAGGTCTTTTGAATACCTATTTTTTCTTTTAGTTGATCTTCATTATTCTTTCTTATTTCTTTTTCTATTTTTACTATTTTAATTGAATCTTTTATTTGCTTTAAAAACTTGTGTTTCCGTTCCTTTTCTAAGTTCATTTATATAATATTAATTTTTTTACTGCAGCAAATTTTATTTTTACTGCTAGTAAATTATGATAAAAATTAAAGATTACACAGAACCAGAAGAATTACCTAATCCTAAACAACACCCTTTGTTACCTAAACATCCATTTAGATTACTTATAGTAGGATCTTCAGGTTCAGGTAAAACAAATTTACTGTTAAATTTGATTTATGATTTATTATTTTTTAATACATTATATATATGTGCAAAAGATTTATACGAACCTAAATATTCTAAATTACAAGAAATGTATACATTGTTTGAAGATATAGAAAGAGAAGATATTTTGAAATGTAAGAATATAAAGAATAAGAAAAAATTATTAAAATTATATGATAAATTAAAAAAAAAAGTATTATTTTCTTCAGATCAAAATTTTATTAATGTAGATGATTTAAATCCTACATTAAAGAATTTAGTTATTTTTGATGATTGTGTGATTGAGAAAGATCAAAAAAACATCGAAGAATTATTTATTAGAGGTAGAAAGAAAAACGCATCCTTTATTTATTTAACTCAGTCATATTATTTAACACCTATCAATATAAGAAGGAACTGTAATTACGATATATTTTTCACTCTACAATCTAAAGAAATTCAACAGATTATAAGAGAGATAGATGGTTTATTAAGTACTGAAGAATTCAAACAAATGTATAATAAAAGTGTTCAAGAAAAATATGATTTTTTTATGTTAGATTTAGTGAATCCTGAAATGAGATACAGGAAAAAATTTAATCCAATATAAATGGATGTATATTTAGAAAAAAGATTATATGTTTACAGAAAGAGTAGAAATATGTATCAAAAGATAAGTATTTCATTATCAGTAAGTAAGGTTATTCTAAGTGGAACAGGTTTATCAGCAATAGCCTTTCTACCACTTGCTTTTTTAAGTTTATCAGTTGGTATAGTAGAAGCCATAGATCTCGCATTAAAAATAGCAGAAAGGAAAGAAGAATATAGACATTGTTATAATTTTTATAAAGAACTCATTAATTCGTTTAAAGCTAAGGATATGACAGAAGAAGAAATTTATATGTGTGAAAAGGATTTCATAAAAAGTTTAAAATTTAATCCAGTTGAAAAATACGTAAAACAAATGCAATTGAATGGATATAAATTTCTAAATAAATAAATGGTATGTAAAAAAATATTCATATTTTTAAAGAAATAAAAGGTGGAGGTTATGTAGGTTTAATTAGAGGTGGTGATATTATAGGATGGTTACAAGATAAAATAAATCCTCCAGAAATGCATTTACCAGGATATCAATATTGTGGTCCATTTACAAAATTAGAAAAAATATTAAAAAGAGGTGATCCTGGAATAAATAGAGTTGATAAGTTATGTAAAAAACATGATATTGAATACAATAAAACAAAAGATACAAAACTGAGACATGTTGCTGATCAAGAATTAATAGATGATTTAAATGCTATACAAGATCCTACATTTCAAGAAAGATTAGCTAGAGGAATTATTAAACCTATTATTAAAGCTAAAAAAACTTTTGGATTAGGTCTTTCTATATATTGTGTCAAGTGTAAAGATAAAACCCCAACTAAAAATTATCATAAAACTACTTCTAAAAATAATAAACCAGTTGGTAAAGGTATCTGTACTATTTGTGGAAGTAAAAAGAATACTTTTTTAGGAATTTAAAAGAGGTCTATTATAATCCAGAAACAGGTTATTGTGGAATTAATGAATTGAAAAGAAAAACAGGGTTACCTAATGTTGAAGAATTTTTACATGAACAAGATGTATATACTAGATATAAACCTGTCATTCGTAAATTTAAAAGAAGAAGAGTTTATGTTCCAAACAGTAATAATCAATTTGACGCTGATTTGTTATTTATAAAAAATTATAGCAAATATAATGATGGAACTAATTATTTATTAACGGTTATAGATGCTTTTAATAAATATGCTTGGGCTTTTCCTATAAAAAGAAAAACATCTGAAGAAGTAGTACAAGGTTTAAAACAAGTTTTTAAAGAAAGAATACCAAAATTCATTTTGACAGATGAAGGTACTGAATTTACAGGAAAACAGACACAAAAATTATTTAAAGATAATAATATACATTGGTTTACAACTAAAAATAAAGAAATAAAATCTGCAATAGCTGAGAGATTTAATAGAAGTATAAGAGAAAAAATTATAAAATATATGCATGCTAACAATACTAAAAGATATATTGATGTATTACCCAAATTACTTAAAAATTATAACAATTCATATCATAGATCTATAAAAATGACACCCGTTGAGGCTAGAGAAAATGAATCTCAAGTTTATAAAAATGTATATACTAAAAAGATCATGAAAAAACCTAAATTTAAGATAGGGTATAGTGTTAGAATATCTACAATTAAGAAAACATTCAGGAAAGTAGATGATTCTACATTTACTGAAGAGATTTTTATAGTTTCTGAAGTATTGAAAACAGATCCAATTACTTATCGATTAAAAGATTTAAACAGTAAAGAAATTGAAGGAACTTTTTATGAAAATGAAATGGTAAAATATAATAAAAAAGATGATGTATATAAAATTGAAAAAATCATAAAAAAGAAAGGAAATAAGTATTTTGTAAAATGGCTAGGATATCCGGATGAATTTAATAGTTGGACATCTGAATTAGTTCATATATAAATGAACTTTTTTGAAGATAATAAGATGAAATTAATCTATGATTCAGAAGAAGAAGAATATTTTTATGTTATAGATTACGAAAGTTTAAAACAAAGATATAATAGTAGAGTTTGTTATTTTAATCCATTAAGAAGGGAATATAATATTTCTCAAGAAGTTGAGGATATGTTTTTAAAATTTTTAGATTTTATGTATTATGAGAAATCAATTAACTATTACTATTTTATGAAAAAGATTTGTGATATTTTTAATATTGAAAATAATATAAAAGTTCAAAAAGTTAAAAAGAAATATGAAAAAATATGGAATGATTTCTTACAAAGTATTTCAAGAAATGTTTCCTAATAAATAGAGGTTACAAAAAAGTGCATACACTGTTTGACTATGAAATCAATAAATGAGTTTTACATATATCATAGAAATGGAAAAATTAATTCCCAAAGTCGTTGCAAATGTTGTGAATCCATAATTAAATATAAAAAAAATATATGTGAATGTGGAAAGCAATATACATATACACACAAAAAGAGACATTTGAAAAGTAATTATCATAGTAAGCATCTTCCAGGAAAAAGTATTACAAAAAATGTTTCCTAATAAATGGAGTTTACATTAAAGTCAAAGACTATTAATGAACTTAGAAAAGTAGTAAAATTATTGAATATTAAACAACCTAAAGGTTGTAAGAAGGTTGATTTAATTAAATTATTAACTAAATATATCAGAAAAACAGGTGAATATAAACCTGTTTTAGTAGATTTATTAAATTTAGATTTGTCAGCATACTTGGAAAAAAAGAAAAAAATATTTATTGATAAACCTAAAAAACGTAAAAAAATTAAAAAGATTTTTGATTCTTTTAGTTTAAGATTTGATAAAAATGATTTTAAATCTGTCTTTCCTGAAGAAAATGTATTTACAGTAGAAGAAAATCTTGAAAAATTATTTACAGAAGATAGAAAATGTCGTATATGTGGTAAATATTATGAAGATGAAGAAGAACATATAAAGAAAGACTTAATGATTAAAAGATCAAAACAAAAAAGAAAATGTATTATTTGCGGTATATATTATAAACATTTAGAAAATCATATATCAAGCCGAAAACATAAAAAAGCATTAGATGAAGGTAATGTAGAAATTAAGGAATATGAAACTGCTTATAAATCTAGATTAAGATCATATAGAATTAATAATTTTAATAATATTAAAATCCCTCTAGAATTTTTAGAAGAGAAAAGAAAGGTTGTAATAGAAAAAATAAAGCATATTATGAAAGAATTTAATGGAATAAAGGTAAATTTTAAATTGTTTTGTTTGTATAAATTAAATGAAGAAATTCAAGAATTTACATTCAAAACTGAGAATCAAATTATATTAAAATCTAATGATTTACATACTTTTTATGATTATGTTATTGACAACTTAATAAACGAATCTGATGATTTTATATCAAAAGGATCTGGTTGGAGTCTTGAAGAAATTAAATTTTTGGAATTGAGAATAAATAAGTATCAACCCTTGAGAGGATCAAGTTACATTGATTTACCTGAAAACATTAAATCTAAACAAGCTATAATAAATGTAAAAAATAAAGATAATAAATGTTTTATGTGGTCTATATTATCAGCAATTCATCCTGTAAAAAAAAATCCTCAAAGAGTGTTAAAATATGAACAATATAAAGATGAATAACATTTTAAAGGTATTGATTTTCCTGTTTCATTAGACAATATTAAGAAATTTGAAAAACTAAATAATATATCTGTAAATGTTTATAGTTATGATGGTTCAATTTATCCACTTAGAATAACTAACAATAAATTAGAAAAACATGTAAACTTGTTTTATATGAAAGATCATTATTGTTGGATTAAAAATATGAATAGTTTGATCAGATCACAAATTACTAATAATCATCGTATATTTTTATGTGATAGATGTTTAAATTATTTTTATTCTGAGGAAAGATTAAAGATACATGTGGAATACTGTAAAGATGCTGTCACAATTAATATGCCTAAAACAGATGAAGTTATTCAATTTAAAAATCATGAAAGAAAAATGAGAGTACCATATACTATATATGCTGATTTTGAATCTCTCTTACCTAAAATTGATACATGTGAGCAAAATCAAACTAAATCATATACTGTGAAATATCAAAAACATGTAGCAGATGCATTTTGCTATTATATCAAATATGAAAAGGAATACTTTAAACCTCCTGTTGTTTATAGAGGACCAGATACAATCAAAAAGTTTGTATCTATGTTAAAAGAGGATACTCTTAAAATTGAAAAAATTATAGAAGACAAAACTAAAAAATATGAAAGTATCAAATCAATGATAGAGTTCGATGAAAATCATTATAAAAGTACTAATATTTGTCATATATGTGAAAATCAAATCTTAAATGATGAAAAAGTAATTGATCATTGTCATATAACTGGAAAATATAGAGGTCCTGCTCATAATGTTTGTAATTTAAATTATCAAATTCCAAAATTTATTCCAGTAAAAATTCATAATTTAACAGGTTATGATTCTCATTTGTTTATAAAAGAACTTGGATTTGATCAATCAAAAATAGATGTTATACCTAATACTGAAGAAAAATATATATCTTTCAGCAAAAAAATAGGAGGTATGAAATTGAGATTTATTGATTCATTTAAATTTATGTCTTGTAGTTTAGATAATTTATCAAAAAACTTGAGACCAGAGAATGAAATAAATAGATATCCTCCAAAAATACGAAAAATGAAATATATTAAATACTTAAAATCTAAATTTAGAGAGACATCATTACATTTTCCTGATGATAAATTAGATCTCATTACAAGAAAAGGTGTATATCCTTATGATTATATGGATTCTAGAGATAAATACAAAGAAACAGAATTACCTTCAAAAGATAAATTTTATAATAAATTGAATGAATGTAATATAACTGATGAAGAATATAAACATGCTCAACGTGTTTGGAAAGAATTTAATATAAAAAATTTAGGTGAATATACAGATTTATATGTTAAAACAGATGTATTAATTTTAACAGATGTATTTGAAAATTTTAGAGATGTTTGTTTAAAAACTTATAAATTAGATCCAGATTGGTATTTTACAGCTCCTGGTTTATCTTGGGATGCAATGTTAAAAATAACAAATGTTAAATTAGATTTATTAAATGATTATGATATGATTCTCATGATAGAAAAAGGTTTAAGAGGAGGTGTTTCACAATGTTGTAATAGATATGGAAAAGCTAATAATGAATATATGAAAAATTATGATAATAGTAAAGAATCTAATTATTTAATGTATTTAGATGCTAATAATTTATATGGATGGGCTATGAGTCAATATTTACCATATGGAGAATTTAAATGGTGTAATGAAATAAATTATGTTAAACGTGAATTATATAACAATAAAATAAAAGATGATTCAGAGATTGGATATATATTTGAAATTAGTTTAAGATATCCAAAAGAGTTACATGATTATCATTCAGATTTACCATTATGTCCTGAAAATAGAATTCCCGAAAATTCGAAACAAGGTAAGTTATTAACAACTTTACATGATAAAGAGAAATATGTAGTTCATTATAGAAGTTTAAAACAATATTTGAAAATGGGTTTATAGGTTGTAAGAGTACATAGAGTATTACAATTTAAACAATCGAATTGGTTGAAAAAATATATAGATTTAAACACTGATATGAGAAAGAAAGCTGCTAATGATTTTGAGAAAGATTTTTATAAATTAATGAATAATTCCATATTTGGAAAAACTATGGAAAATATAAGAAAACGAATCGATGTAAGATTATGTTGTAATTATGATCAAGTTAAAAAATTAATTGCTAAACCTAATTTCAAATGTAGAACTATTTTTGATGAAAATTTGGTAGCTGTTCACATGAAAAAAACAAAACTATATTTTAATAAACCGATTTATGTTGGAATGAGTATATTAGATTTATCTAAACATTTAATGTATGATTTTAATTATAATGTTATGAAACTGAGATATAAACATAATATTAAGTTATTATATATGGATACAGATAGTTTTATATATGATATTAAAACAGATGACTTTTATGAAGATATGAAGTCTATGATTGATTATTTCGATACATCAGATTATCAAGTAAATAATCTGTATAATATGCCTAGATGTAATAAAAAAGTATTAGGTAAAATGAAAGATGAAAATAACGGTGTGATTATGGAAGAATTTGTAGGTTTAAGAAGTAAAATGTATTCAATAAGATTAGAAAAGCAGAGTGTTGAAGAATATAATAATAATAATGAAGACCATAAAGAATTTGAAACTAAGAAGTCTAAAGGTACTAAGACTAGTACCGT
The DNA here is from genome assembly GCA_951213105.1 of Amaurobius ferox. Taxonomy (NCBI): domain Eukaryota; kingdom Metazoa; phylum Arthropoda; class Arachnida; order Araneae; family Amaurobiidae; genus Amaurobius; species Amaurobius ferox. The sequence goes on along the minus strand of OX578153.1, from coordinate 44,597,040 downwards.
TAAAAACAGAATATCATTTGAGGATTATAAAGACTGTTTATTAAATAAAAAAGATCAATATAGAACACAGAATTTAATTAGAAGTAAGAAACATGAATTGTATTCAATTCAAGTGAACAAGATAGCTTTATCAGCAAAAGATGACAAAAGATTTATATTAGAAGATGGTATGAATACTAGAGCTTTAGGACATTATAAAAATGTTTCTATATAAATGGATGAGTGCTTAGGTGATATTCGAGCTTTAAATTTTACAAATTCTGAAGAAATTTACTATATGACTTATCTTTGTAATGAATTGTATGATTTATATATAAAATATGATCATAATAAAAAACTATTATCAGAAAGTTTTCATAGGTTGACTGAATTAATTGAAAAAGAAGAAAATGAAGATATTAAATTGAATGGATTAGGAGTTTTATATGTTATTTCAAAGAATTTATTCTATTGGTCATGAATTTATAAAAAATGTTTACTATATGACGTTTAAATTAAATGATTTATATCCTAGAATTGAAAAAACTAAATATCATTTTGTAAATTAAACCGAGAAAGTCTTAAAACGAGCAGCCGTTCAAATTCGCCGCGAGTACAAAGATGAGCATACCTTATCTTTCACACCCGGCGCAAATCAATCAACACGCGGCGCGTGAAAAGAGGAAAATAATGATTCATAAAATTCTCTGATATATTCAGTCACTGCACAAGTCAGTGCATTTTTAATATATTAGAGTAAAACTATTTTATTAAATCTAAAATTTCCTTAATATCTCTATAATTTAGGAGCCATATAATGTTTAGTTTATAAAAAAATGTTTACTAATAAATGGAAGAGTTCAATAGACTGAGAGGTTATCCTAAGACGTTTAAATTAAATGATTTATATCCTGTAAAATATGATCTGATATCATTGAAAAAAATTAAAACTAAATATGGAGATACAGTAATTGCAAAGTTATATGTGGAAGCTATAGAAAAGGATTATTACCTAGCGAATAAGCATGGTATTCTTTCTGATGAATCTATATATAAAATCAATAAAGGTAGATATATATTTAAGTATTCAGGTATGATTAATGATAAATATGAATATGAATTAGAGGAAGCTTAATATATTTTAGAGTTAAAAAATCTCTAGAAAAGATTTATAGAATCAAACGGTCTTAAAAAACATATTATAATTTTGATGGAGAGATGATTTTCTAAGTGTATATTATATCTATAGATGGCAGCACTAGTAATTCTTTTAATATATCTTTTAATATATATAGTACTTTGTGTATATATTAAACTTTCTTTCTTTATTTATATTATTTATAAACTCTATTTTAGTCGAAAAAGGTCTTAGATGTTAACTTTTTTCGACTAAAAAATATTATGTCATGTTTATATTTTTAATAATTAGATGTGTAATTGCCCCGGGGTTGGCCGAATGGATAAAGCCTTAGTCTACCACCTGATAGATCCTGGTTCAAATCTCCATGTGCACTGTGAATATATGATCCGTACGTTATCTATTAGAATTAATTAGATTTAATTAGTATTAGTCTATATATATATATAGTATATTAATTGTATATTCCTTGTCTATTTCAGTCATAGAAAATTAAGGAGATAGAATACTGGAGTCCTGGCTGTGTTGAAAAGGAGCCTGGCTGATGAGGAGTCCTAAGAAAAAAAAAGGATTCCCCCCCCGTAGACCTTAAACCCCCAACGTGTTGAGACGTATTTAAGATCAGAAAAGGTCTACGGGGGAAGGGGGTTTTGCTGAATTTTACTATATTTTATTTTAGTCTCTAACATTGGATAGTGCTGCCATCTATCAAATAAATCTTCAACATTCATTCATAACATCGCTTGGGAGAGAAGTGAGGAACTTCGCTGTGTCGATAAACAAAGTTGTTTTTATTTTTTTTTGCTTCTGATATGAGAAAGCTTAAAGAGCCTTTCTATCTGTTCATAAATAACTCTATAAAGCACGTCCGTAAATTAGGGACGCGTTTCAATATAAAGTTTATTTAGAGGATTCAAGTCCTCTTTTTTTCACGCATTTTCATATAAATCCTTTTATTTTCTAAAAAACTTTGAAAAATAAAATAATTTTTTCACCATGTTCTCTTCTTTTATGAGGGGACCGTTAGTCCCCCCATTTATTTTAAAGCTTAGAGGAAAGCACTCAAGAATATTTAATAAATTTAGAATACTATCAAGATTTTATGTTTTCTATAAAACACGTTCGTAAATTACGGACAGAAGGATTTTTACAATTTGTTAGATTTTTTGACGCTATTTAAAATGGCGTCTACAAATTCATTATATTTTTTAATATCTTCATTATATACATTCAAATTTATAGTATCTCTTGGTTTTTAGAGGACTTCCATTCATTTGGAAGTCCTCTTTTTTCACGCATTTATCTAAACTTAACGAAAAATAAAATAATTTTTTCACCGTAATTTACCTGAGGGACTAACGGTCCCCTCAAAATAAGGTAGCCCCAAAATGGGGCAGCCTATCTTTGATCTCTTTTTTCACGCATTTAAGTTAAAATTTGGTCTAAATGTAAAAAAGGCCTTATTTAGTTATAAAACCATGTTTTTAATATTAAAATGGATCGATACCTTTTTTTTTTTATATAAAAGATAAAAAATAAGGTATAAAATATAGTTTTTAGTATTAAAAATATAGGTGTGCTCATACGTTCGTAAAGATACTACTATACTATTTAGAATTGCATTCTAGGAATTAACACAAGGATCAGTAAATATGATAGTTCTCCGTTCTTGGAGATATCTGTTAGAACTTAAGGAATTTCGGAGAAGGTCTAATGGCTCCGCCAATGCATATAAAGGAGATTACCTTCGAACACAGGATAGCGTGAATAAGAGAGAATTACGTCATTGATTGCTCACAGTACAGATCATCTCAGTTCTCGGTCCGGCAGGGACGAAAAGGCATTGGAGAATATCTAAGTCGGCGTATCAGATGAATTCACGGACAGATGCTCAGGCATGAGAGTTGACGGCAATGTCCGGCAATGCTACCTCGGACCCATTCTTCTCCGTGGCGGTGCCTTCATCCCAACTCGCGAACCCCGGATTCCGCAGTGAGAGTCGCCATCTGCCGCAGGCTTGCCCCGACACCCAGTCTAGACATTCAGTACGTTGGACTGCTTGCGTATACATAGAACAATCGAAACCTTTACATTACTTCCGATTTCAGCTGCCGAAGAACATGTACATATGAAATCTTACTAGGCTTTTCATCACCCGAATGCAGACCTTGAACTTATAACGGAAAATAATTCTCTCTCTCACAGTGCGAGTTAAAAGAATTAAAATGGCTGAATATTCCTATGAAACTGATAGATAAATGTAGAATATAAATTGCATATGTATATAAGACGAGAGGGATATAATAACAGGGTTGAATATATTAAAGGATGCACAAAAATATAGATATAAAAATATAATATAGATTTTCATGATTTTGACATGTTTTTACACAGGTGTCGAGAGATTAAGAAATCGCGTCACAACACTGCCGTGTTCACGCGGAGTTAAACGCATTAAATGCGTTAAACGCGTCACGTTAAACGCGCATTAAAGGCGTTAAATGCGTCACGTTAAACACACATTAAAGGCGTTAAACGCGTCACGTTAAACGAGCCATCACGTTAAATACGTGGGTCCGAAAAGTTGGTGGTAGGGGAAGGATAGCATACGGTCTCTGTAGATGTCTTATCCACTGGGTTCCGGTCTAAATTGCGTGGGACTTCCGGGCCGTCTAAACAGATACTTTACACTTTCGGGTAGGTCGGACTGCCTGGATCGCAGAAGAAGAATTTCAGAAGTTGCGAAATTATTCCTGGCATAAGTTATTAGAAACAATATAGCAGAACTGATATATTGTCTAATACTTTAATAGACGTTATAATAACTTTACAGAGTTTTTATAATCACTATAATATATTTTATATATACTTTTATATTTAAGTATATGACATAATAAAGGAAAAGTCTAAGTGTATTTCTGTGTGTGTGTGTGGAGGGGGGGGGGGGCGGATATCAGGAAATCTAGGAATTTGATACATAGGTACACTTCAGGATCCAAATAGGTGCACTTCGGATTATTTTTATATTTCTAAATAGTTTTTTTATTAACACTTTACAACATAGTTGAAAAGTGTTTATGACTTTGTTCATTCCGACTAAATATGATTTTAGCAAAATGAAATGTTAGTATGTTGTTGAGACGGTCTGTGGGGCATATGGGGATGTAAATGAATAATATCATCCAATTAGTTTTGATTCGAACTCGGGTTGAAAAATCAAAACTTTTAATAAATTTACGCAAATAGACATTTCTTATGTAATTTTGCCTTAGAAAACGATTGACATAAACTTTAGAACGCTACCATGAACCGTTCTCGAGATATTGCACAATTTAAAAAAAAATTATCAAAAAATCCCATAAATTAAAAAATATATATATTAACTGTTGAGAAACCTATTCACTTTTCATATGTAATATCATGCGATAAAAAGGGTGACATCATTCTCGTGGATCTAGCTCATTCCATTCATGAGAAAAGATACTTAGAGTAATATTTTTGTGTTTGAACACCAATAGTCATTTATCTGCTATAAGAACAACTTATTTCTCTTTATAACGCTTGGCGATATTTTAACGACGAATTTGGCGGAGTGTCGCCAAGTTGGCGACGTTTTTAAATGTTGCCAAATTAACGAGAATCTCGCCAAATGGATAAAAATGACGCTAAATCAATGAAAATGACGACTAATTGAAGAAAATTCAATATCTTTGAAAGAATATAAGAAAAGCATATTTTAACTGTAAAAGTAGTAAAATCATTGCATTATATAAGGAAAGTCATGTGCTGCCCACATCAGATTTTTCTACTTTTGATTAAAACATTTTCCCTGAAATATGAAATCAAAAGATTCGGCTGTAGATAGTGGCTAAAGTGACGATTAATATATATTTAATATCAAATTATGGAGGGACCAGAGTGTTCACTAATAGTTTCCACTTTCTGTTGTCCAAAATTTACTTGAAACATTTATGTAACAGATTCGTTTGTTGATAATGGCTTACATGATTGATTACTAATACACATTCAACATCAAATTCTGGATGGTGTGGAAGAGTGTTCACTAAGGTATTCCTCTTTTGTATTTTTCCCTTCCTGGTTAAAGAAAACATCCAATTATTAGATTCGGCTATATATGGTGCTTAGACAATTTTTCAAAATTAAAATCCGAATGAAGCTTAGATGAATAGATCTATTGAAATTCAAGTTTGAATTTTTGATGTCCATTACAGGTTTTAATAGCATAATTGCTTGCAAAAATTTTGATATACGATATTTTATACGAAAAAGCTTTCCATTTAAAATCTATTTCTCAAGATCTGCCATAGATATAGCTCAGATGATGACTAATTTTGATTTAGCATTAAATTTCGGAACAAGAAACAAACAAAAAAACAACAAAAAAAAAAGATCTGATGTGAGCAGCACATGGCTTTCCTTATATAATACAGTTAATTTACTACTTTAAAGAAAAAAATAGGATATTCTTAGATACTTATGTTCTTACAAAGATATTGAATTTCCGTCAATTAGTCTTTATTTTCATTGGTTTAGCGTCATTTTGATCCATTTGGCGAGATTTTCTTTAATTTGGCAACATTTAAAAAGTCGCCAAGTTGGTGACATTCCGTCAAAATCTCGACAAGTGTTATGCCAGGAGAAATAAGTTATTCTTGTGAGCAGATAAATGACAATTAGTGTCCAAATACAAAAGTATTACCTAAAGCATATTTTCTTATGAATGGAACGAGCTAGATCCACGAGAATGATGTCATCAAATTTATCGTATGGTATTATATATGAAAAGTGAACATGTTTCTCCACAGTTAATATTTTTTTTGTAATTTATGGAATTTTTTGATGAATTTATTTGAAAAATATGCAATATCTCGCGAATGGTTCATGCTAGCTTTCAAAAGTATATATCAATCGGTTTCTAAGAAAAAATTATATAAGAAATTCTATTTGCGTAACTTTTTTAAACATTTTGATTTTTTGATTATTTCTTCAAAATTTCACTTGAAAATTTATGGGGGGGTTATGAACATTCGTTTGTGTTTAAAAATAATAGGCTTCCAGTATTCACGGATTGCAATTTCTGTACGAGATTTCATTCGAATCGCTCCATTTGTTCGTGAGACATCGTCTCCAAAGACTCACTGACACATACACACACACGCAGACACACACACAGACACACACACACACACACACACACACACACACACACACAGACATCACTTTAAAAATATTCGATTCATAATCAGGGATGCTTGCAACGTGCCCTCCCTTAGAAAGTTCGAATTCGAATTTTCGACCCCTTCACAATACTTTCCTTATACATAATACTATGTATATAAGGAAAGTAAATATAAAAGATGTTTCCACTAAGGATTTCCACTTCCGATTTCTTCCGCTCAAAATATTTTCTTGAAGCATCTATTTCTCAAATTGGGAATAAATGGATCTTAGATTGTAAAATATATTGATTCAACTATAAATTTCAAAAATATGTAATTCGCTAAAGATTTCCAGTTTTGTTTTATTTTAACTTCCAGTTCGAACATTTGCTTTAAGTAACTATTTCATGGGATTAACACTAGATATAGCTTAGATGATGACTGACATGGATTCAGCAACGTATTCCAGAATATTGAGGTCTTAAAGTTTTCAATTGTCGTTTCCAGAGATTTCATAACAGGTTTGACCGAAAATTCTTATTACTGTACAAAATGAGTGTTCGAAAAGAATAAAATTCTGATGTGGGTAGAACATATATTTCCTGCAGATTCAAATTTATGTTCTCTCTATCTCTTTAATAATTCTTTAGATAGAGTTGAATGGCACAATATAGCACACAGAATTATTCAATTTTCGCCTTTAATTCAATTTCCATTTCCATTTGAAAATTGAACGTATTTTCAAAAGCGGCGTAGCAAAAATGCGACAAAATTAAAATATCTCGAAAACGGCTAGATTTAGGATATTAGGGTTGGTCTTTTTCTTTTCAGCGTTAAAAATTACGTATAAAATAAGAATTTAATTGAAGCATTTGAACATGATGAATCTCCTATTTTATATTTTAATGATTTTTGCGGGCCATTTTGCAATATAAAGCAGGTTATGTTTTCACGAATCATACCAAATTCTAATTTGTATCAAAGTAACCTATACCTGACTTATCTACCAAATTTAATTAAATTTGGTAAATTAGTTTTTTAGCTAGAGTGGATACATGCGATTTTTGCTGGCCGCAAAAAGAGGCGGTTTCTTTTATTCCGAATCGTACCAAAATATAATCAACACCAGGGTCTCCCACAAGTAACTTACCAAATTTTATGAAATTTGGTCTGTTAGTTTTTTAGTTAGAGTGGATACATACATTGCACAGACAGATACCCAGACATGCACACAGATGTCACGGTAAAAAAAATAGTTTTTTCGTATTTTAGAAGTCTCAAAACGTGTAGATCCATTGAAAACTCGAGTGTGATTTTCAGCATGATTCCAATACTTTTTCTACACAGTACCATGTATTGCAGAGAAAGTAAAAATAATTTGTAGTGATGGTTAATTGTTTTGTAGTAATGTACACAATTTTCCACCCTATGAAAGCTTGTTTATAAATTTATTGTGCTGTTTATATTATGAAATGTAAAGATCTTATGCATTTAAGTATGATAAATATTAATTGCAACGTATGCATCTGTTCCGCAAAACGACTTATACACTAAGAATCATAGAAATAACTATCAATAATTAAATACTCTTGGATAAGAATGCTAACAATTAGTTAAACTATTATATTTTGAGATCGAAATACTTTCCCATAATCTCCTCTTTGCGTGACTTTTGCAACTAACTTTCAGCTAAAATTATTAATCTAGAAGAAAGTATTGTATCTGGCATTGATATCGAGATATACTTCATGAAAAATGAGTATATGTCATGAAAGTGAATATTTCGAAATGCTTGCTTGTAAAATACTCTATCTGAAATGGTTATATTATTGGTACGTTATTTTCTGAATTCATTTTTCCTGTAATGCATGTAAAGGAAATGTATTGTGATAGTGTCAAGTTTTGCTTCTTGAATTTTTATTGCGCATATTTATTATAAATGTATCGTTGCTATAATCTTGACGTTAAACTCTCTAAAATACTTAATACCAAATACAATAATACAAAATTTTAATTATAGCATTCTTTTTATGCATATTTCTTATAAATGTATCACTGCTATAATCTTGACGTAAAATTAATTAAAATACATAATAATACCTTAATACAAAAATTGTGATTCTCGCATTTGTACTATGCATATTTATTATAAATGTATTATTGCTGTAATCTTGACGTAAAACTAATTAAAATACTTAATAATACCAAATACCATAATACAAAACTTTTGATTCTCGCATATTTACTATGCATATTTATTATAAATGTATCATTGCTATAATCTTGACGTTAAACTAATTAAAATACTTAATAATACCAAATACCATAATACAAAACTTTTGATTCTCGCATATTTACTATGCATATTTATTATAAATGTATCATTGCTATAATCTTGACGTAAAACTACATAAAATACTTGATAATACCAAATACCACAAAACAAAAATTTTGATTCTCACACTATTACTATGCATGTTTATTATACATATATCTTGACATAAAACTAACTGAAATATTTAAAATGCCCTAAAAACCTCAAAATACCTAAATATAGTAGAAGTAGTTTTGATTAGTATAATTGATTTTCTTATTTGTTAAGAATCCATATACTTACTTTTCAACGATATATTACGCTACTTTATCTGCAAACTAGGAGTTGAAAAATGTCCTTTGTTTCCATATGCCACCCATAGAGTTGTCTTATTGAGACTTGTTTTCAAGCTAATTTTCTCAGATTATGTCTTTTTAACTATTTATACTCATTTTTCTCCACAAATACTAAACACAACACCGAAATTTTTATGGTATATTTAAACTACATTTGTGTACATTTTAAAACACGATTGTGAGGGTATGTTGTATATATTCTTTTTAATAAAATAAATAGTGTGAAATTTGAGCTATATACTGTTAACTTGGGGAGATATCATGTTCATGAAAATTTCTGAAGCAAATAAAGAATAATCTGCTAAAACGGATAAACGTACTATACAATGTGTTATAAGAAATTATGTGTACATTTTGTCGTACATGCTTACATTTTCTGAAAAAAAAACAACTAACACGAGTTTGCGAATTTAACATAGGCTAGATATGCCAGTTACGGCCAGCTTAATTGCAGTACAGATTCATATTAACTAAACTGTAATAACGATGTATTGTATCATACTTTATTTTATGATATTTTTTGAGATTTCGTCATACTTTATTTTTTGATGTTCTGTTGATAGTCTTAACCAGTTTATTATTTTTGTGACTGATTTTTCATTATAGGAATCAGACTTTATGTCGCAGTTGCATTCTAAATATTAGGTAATAAAATTATATAATTTTCAAATTGTGAATTTACATATATGAGAAATTGCCAACTTGGTGAGAAATAAGTATTTTTACTGTCATTTGTACTGCCATCAAGGGGAGCGAAGTCATACTTACCATGCAACTGTTAAATTTGCTAAATTCATGTTCCTGTTTTTCCCAAACTATAAGTACTATCATAGCAACATTTTCGCAGCAGAAATATGTAATACACTTAGATGTTTTAGCAGCTTAGTTTTACGTTCCTTACAATACATAAATGTATAGGGAATGTAGTGGAATCATGTCGAAAATCTCAAGTTGAGTTTTCGACGGATATACACGTTTTGAGACCTCTAGAACAACGCAAAAACACAAATGTGACGTTTTTTAGCGTGGCGTTTGTGTGTGTATGCTGTCTGTGCAATGCTTGCATCCTCTCTAACTCAAAAACTAATGGACCAAATTTCACAAAATTTTATAGGTAAGACACTTCTGGTTCTGGTGCTGATTAGGTTTTGATACTATTCAAAATAAAATAGCTCTCTCTTTTTGTGAATTGGGCCCCACAAATCGTATGTATCCATTCTAGGTAAAACTATAATTAACCAAATTTCACAAAATTTGGTAGATAATTTATTTGTGTGCCACCCTAGTGCTGATTAGATTTTGGTACGATTTGGAAAAACATAAACTGCCTTTTTTTTGCAAAATAGATAGCAATAATCGTTAACTTGTAAAATTAAAGATTACGTTTGCTCAAATTGATCTATTAATGCTTGCTTTACGTAGTTTTTGAAGATGAATAGAATAAACCTAATCCCATCACTCTAGCTTTAAGCTTTTTCGAGATATTTTCATTTCTTCCCATTTTTGTTACGCCGCCTATGGAAAAACGTCCAGTTACCAAATGATAACTAAAATTGAATTAAAGGTGCAAATTCAGAGTAAATTTAAATAATTATGTGCCGAGCTCATTTGTGCAATTAAACTTAATATAAAATTATTAAAGACATAAAGAGAAAATTACATCGGGTATGTAAGGAAAGTCATGAAGGCCCACATCAGATTTGTTATTTGTCTCAGATATGTTTAAACATGTGTTTAAAAATGTAGTTTAATATGTTTAAACACATTCGTAAATAAATATTATCCCCCAATTAATTTCGATTGTACCTTGGTTGAAAGAGTGAAATACATTGAACCCTATGGTACCTAATTATTCAGAAAAATGTTAAGCGAAGTTAAAATTCACAAGTTGGTTCGCAAAGTTTAGGAAATATTCAAATTATCCCATAGAATATATAAAATAATTTCAACAAAATATGTTAGGTGGTTTTTTAAATAAAAATTAAAATAATAATTGCACCCATATTATATGAAAAGATGACATGACCCACTTCAAAATAAAATATAGTATCCATATTTTTTCCTAGTGGGCATTTCTGTCCTAAAACCGCTTTACTTTTGTGTATTTTCTATGCATCTATATTCTATGCCAACGGAATTACAATATTTTTTAGTTTACATGATAATTAAACTTTGATTATTTTAACAACGAAGCCTAATTGTAATGGATTCAGAATGTAAACATGTGATTATAAGATGAGTTTTATAAGAATTGCTGAATGTTTTGTGCAAAATAATTTAGCTCTGGAGTCTAGAAGAAAAGTGGTATGATTGAAACTTTCATGTCTTTTACATAGAGATCCATACGATTTATATTTAAATGACGTCATTTGAATAAAGTCTTTTCAAGGAAGTTTTAGGTTTTCAAATAAGATAAATTATTGTAATTCTGCCATAATTAAAAAAATATCACCGCTGAATGTATCGCATTTTAGAGATGGTTAAATTAAATTGCATTTCAGTTGGAAAGAGTTTCATAATCAGTAGTTTATGAATAATTGATCTTCTTTGTTTTATTCTGAGTCTGAGCATATCATGTCTCGGGAATAGCTCTCCTGGGCTGTCTGAAGAGACCGAAAATCTCTTTTGGCGTCATTTAGGAGGGTGTACACAGCCAATTGACTATCTCTGGTTGTTTAGAATTGCTGAGTTGTATCAGAAAGAGTTGTATCAGAATGAGTTGTATCAGAATTGCTGAATTTTTTTTTTCACTCAAAATGATTTAGCTCTGGAATCTGGAATAAAAGTGATATGAATGAAATATTCATTGCTTTTAAATAGAGAGCCAGGAGATTTATATTTCGATGAAGTCATTCTAATAAAGTTCATTTTTTTATAAAGTTTTAAATTTTCAAATAAATTTACATTATAGCAGTACTGTGATAATTTAAAATGTATCAGCATTGAATGTCTCGCATTTAAGAGATGTTTAAATAAAATTGCACTTCAGTTGGGAAGTGTTTCATAATCAATGCTTTCGGCATGATTGAACTTTCTTATTTACTGTATTTAATCAATTTTTGGGGTAGTTTTATGTCAGTATGAAAGAAACGATACACAAGTATTATTAAGCATTTTGTAAGTTTTAATTTTTCAAGTTTTACAAAAATACAGCACAATTCTGAGTTTCCTGAAGTTTGAAGGCTTGTGCGGCACGGTTTAATATTGTTACGAGCTCATTGGAGTTTCTTCTGAAAATCAAACTGAGAAAATACCCGTACATATAGCTTTACCCATGACGAGAATCTAAGGTTACCATATGAAGTTCAGAGAGCCGGTTGCCAATTTAGCGATTTATAGCCAATTTGGCGACTTTTGGCAAACTTTAGAAGATTCGAGAACATTCTCGATATAATGAATATGCTACGATATACGTGAGACTTCTAGAAGTTTCTACAAAGACTATAAAAATGTCATCACTCTGTTCGAGAGCAATTGACGTGATACTCGTTACACTGAACTGTGACATGCATCAATGTTTTGAGAAAAGTATCGGCTGTTTTGTGAAATTAGAGGAATATTTAATTGCTGCTTTACTTTACCTGACATTTGTTTAGAGATCTTGTTGGATAGTTATCGATCTATTTGAAATATATTGCTCCTGCTTGCTCTGTGTTTGTAAATAAACTTTTTAGTTATCCAGAAATATGAACTCACCCTTATATTCTGAGCGTACATCCATGATTTGAGAGGATACATGTTATCAATATTATCCCATTAAAAAGTGCACCGTTCAATAATAGCAGCAATGTAACAAAATTAGAGACCAGGGATAACATCAATTTATTTTTCTCTTGAATTAAAGATCCCTCTACACCTATCCTCAGTATTTAAATGATTCTATTAAAGATGATATTAAAATCATGACTCTCAATAATGATTAACCATTTCTAATTCTTCCTTAGAGAACGAATAACACAGATGTTAGAACGTTACCATGAACCGTTATGTGTATATTACAACATTTACAAATAAATTTACCAAAGCAATTACATAAAATTGTGAAAAGTGGCAAGTATCATTAAATAATTTAACTTTCCATAGGCATTAATATTCCACAAATTTGTTAACACTGGAAGGTAAGCCCGTCATATGACGGAACTCAAAATTTGCAAAATATCACGTCTTATTTGGCGTCATTTTTATCAATTTGGCGACATTTGCGAAATTCCGCCAAATTATTTGCCAATTTTTTTGCCAAACAACACGGACGGATGAACAGAGAAATGGATTTTTCTTACAGTAGATTCTTATATTCTTTCCAATATTTTGAATTTTCATCGATTTGGTGACATTTTCGTTAATTTTTGTGATATTGTGTTCAATTTTGAGACATTTTAATAAACTCGCCTAAATTGTCGCCAAGTGCTATAATACAATCCCCTTTCAAAACACAATTCATTTATTTATTAGGCTTCATTTTTATCAATTTTGTGACATTATTATCTATTTGCCGACATTTTTATCGGTTTGTCGACATTTGATAAATTTGGCGACATTTTAAAAAGTCGTCAAATTTGTAGCCAAGTGGAATGATTGGACTTGACACACAAACTCTGTCGAAACATCATTACAATACTATTTCCTTTCAAAACGCAATTCATTTCATTGATTTGGAAGTATTGTTATTGATTAGGCGACATTTTCGTCAATTTCGCAACATTAAAGAAAAGTAGCTAAGTTGGCAATATCTCGCCAAATTCGTCTCCAAAATTTTCGACAAGCGTTACCCAGAGTTAGATAGATCGATAAACAGACTGATAAATCAAGATGCTTATATTTATAAATCCCCATTCATGAGAACAAATACTTTTATACTAGTATTTTATTTTGATGCCAAAAAATTCGTCAATAATCATTTGTTTCACTGTATATTTAATAAACTATTTTGATGAGGATTTCGCACGTGAATATGAATAAATCACTCTGTTTAGACTAAAAAGTTACCAAACGTGCCAAATTTCAATTTGAGCAAAGTTAATTCAATGCCGAAAACTTCGAGGCATCTTGTATCTCATTGTTTATCTGTGAAATAAGTAAATTCATTGAATTATGTAGTGAAAGTCATATGCTGTTCACATCCGACTTTTTTGTAGTATGTGCGGTGATATTTAAAATACCAACACTAACTGATCGCAGCATTTCATTTTTCTAATTTTCACTGCTAAATCAGATATATTTCGAACAATAAAATTAAAAATGTGTTCATTCTTCGAGCTGTTTGTTCAAGGTTAAAGAGCATTAAAAATAAAAGGACATAAGCAAATTATTAAAGGCAATATTGGATTATATAGCATGTTCAGATTAAGTAAGAACTTTTCCTTTTTTATGATTATTTAAAATAAAAAACGTAAAATTATGTTAAGGAATTTTCTACTGCTGTAATAACCTGGGAAAATTTGCCGCCCTCAGGGTTTTGCCAACTCAGCGGGGGAAAACTTCCTATCCCCTTTAACGTAATTTTCGCTCGCCCTTTTGGAATGCAACAGTTAAGATTCTTAAAATTCTCATCTTAGTGGGTTTGAAATAATTTTATTTTCCCCGCCTTCGTAGAAAATGCAATTCTAAATTGAGTGATTTTTCATTCAGAAATGTATAAACAAATATAAAGTACGAACACTATTTGATATGATTATATATGTACTACTAGCCGCCTTCGACGACCAACCTGTTCGCTACACTTGAAAATTCTGACCGTGGTAAACTCGCTGCCGCCATAACACCGTGGAGTTGTTCGTAAGGTAACTATTTGGACGGCCAGGAATTGCCACTCAATTTAGACCGAACCCAGTGGGGGAGGCATCTACAGGGACCGTATCCTCCTTCTCCTACCACCAACCTATCGGAAGGACTTACAGACCCTCATGTTTAACGTGATCGTACTCCGTGTGAACACGGCGGCAGTTTTGGCAGTGCCGGGAATCGAACCCGGGTCTGTGAAAATTTGTCATTTGGCGAATAATTTTGAATGTAGACAAAAACCGCTATTGTCAAAAACCCCCATAGTCAGAAACCGCTATATTCAAAAAACCGTAATATAGTCAGAAATCGCTCTGCTGTTGAAAAAGCTTAATTAATATAAAATATTCGTATAAATACAGCGTAGATTAAAATTTAGACGTCAATCGGTTTGAAAATCAAAAAAAAAAAATCATCTTCAGAACAACCAAGAAGCGCAACCTCACTCACTTATTTAAACAAGTTTGGCATTTCAGGCCTCTGTGGAGGAGGCGTCTCAAGGCGGATGAGCACTGTCTCTGTAGCCTCTTTTAAGGGGGAACATGCAGATAATACATACAGATAATATATGCAGATAATACATGCAGATGATACTTGCAAATAATACATGCAGATAATACACGCAAATAATGCATGCAGATAATACATGCAGACAATATATGCAGATAATACATGTAAATAATACATACATATAACACATGCAGATAATACATACAAATAGTGAAATGTTTGGCCACAAATTAATTTTGCCACTCACAGTAAGACTACTCACAGTAAGGAATAGAATGCAGGTGCTGGTGTGTTCAAAACATATCTTACTAAGAGGTTTGTTAGGTTTGAAAGCTTTGTATTTTCTAACAAAAACAATTGATTTTCGCTGTAATAAAGAAATCTCAACTACATTTTACTTGTATACTATAACATGAAAGCGATACTTTTGAAACTTTTATATAAATTTTGTACTTTAATTATAATAATACTTTGAGAATAAAGTGGTGTAACAATAACTTTTAGTCGTCATAGATAGAATACACTATGTTATTTTTCAAAAACGCTAAATTCATAGTGAAAAAATAAGTAAAGTATATATACTTTCGTAAAATATATACTCAAATGACCCCATTGTCTCTATCAAGGAAATTCTAAATTTCCCAAATAAGTGTTTAATGTATGTAGGCTCACTGACAGTATCGTTTTCAGATCACGTAAGACACAAATCACTGGCTTGCAATTTGCCTTTTGAATTTTCTTTTATAAATAATGGAGATCATCGTGACTTGCATATAAAGGCTGCTTAGAGAGATAAAAACTCTACCCTTTAGAGATTTTAATTCAGATAACATAAAAACCACTTTTCGATATATGGATAGTGTTTTTGGAATTCACTTGTGTGTGATTTAAAAAAAGTGAAGTTGGTCGATTTAGTTAATTTTTAATATGTGCCACGATAAAGGCCTCACGAATGTCGTAATTAAGATAAGTACTTAATTTAAAATTGTGGGAGACCGTGATTTTTGGTTTTCACTTTTCCCGTATCGTATATTAAAGCAGTATTTCTGCTTTGATTAATAGTAGTAGTAATCGAGTAGTAATTTTTAAACCTTAACTTTTAAGTTTATTTTAATTATAAATACAGATCTGTGATGTATTCTAGCTTATAATGTATATGCCTGTGTGTCATTCAACACCAAGTGTATCGCCGTCTTTATGGTATAAATAGTAATGTAAAGGAAAAATTTATAGCTTTGTGCTTAACCAGTTATAAAAAAATAATTTGAGAACTGTTTATATTGTCTTTTTTATATGGTCTGTCAGTTGATCGGCATACACAAAAAGAGCTTTAGTGTTAAATTAAAAATGAATATTAGTTTATTAGCATTTAAACCAGTCAAAGCAAGAGCATATACTCAAAATTGAATTTTAAATGTACCGGGTTTAAAAAATTATTAAATATAAATTATAGTTTTCAAATTTATTTTAATAAATTTTATTTTGTTTCAAAATGTATGACGTACAGCGGTGTGCATAATAAACGTATACACCTTGATCAAAAACTCGTATCAGTTAGGTTCTTTCCTGTGATCGATGCTATAAACATATAAAGTTTTAGCCTTGTATATCACTGGAATACTTATGTAGGGCACGGAAATATCCTTAGATACCCCGCCCATTTTATATGCCCTATGGAGAAATATCTAAAATCAATCTCAGTTATGTTCTTTCCTGTGCTTGATACTATAAGTTGCAGAGTTCTTAACTCAGCTCTGGTTTCAGATGTAGAGTTCCTATCTTAGGATATAAGTTCTATACTCTAAAAGTGTTACACGCCAAACAAACTATCCTAAAAATATCAAATTATCCACTACTGAATTATGCACAGAAAGCTTAAGATGCAAAAACACAGTTTATTTACCAAATATACACTTTTCTCGTTAAACATAGTGTCATAAAGTAAATTGTCCGGATACAAAATTTACTCTACTAGGACTTACCTTTGATGCCTTCACTAACTCCGGTTCACAAGCAGAGGAGAATAACACTTAAAATATAAAATAATCACTTTTATTTAAATTGACCAATTCTTTTAATTTCATATATATATATAAAGCTCTTGATTATTCTTAAAGTTACTCATAAATCCATTTTAATGACTCATATATCTATAACAATACTTAAATAGCACATATATTTATAACAAATTATTTAAGTGACACATATATTTATAACAAATGATTTAAGTGACACATATATTTATAACACATTATTACTATATACCGAAATTATATGTAGTTCTTTCATCTTAAACACAAAAGTTCGTTACTACGATTGGAGTTCTTACTCCAGTATTGGTAAATATTCGATATGTATTATGTACTTTCCGTGATCACTATTAACCAGCGAAAATGCATAAATACCTTAAATTTCTTGCACTTTGACATTTAATCGGACCAAAACCATGCTGGATGTCTGCGTATATTTTGATAAGCCACTTATTCACAATGCACATACTATGGTTACACATCACATTGCTGATCCACGTTCTCTTTGTGCGATCGCAGGAGATTTTGTGATACTTCTAAAAATTACGTGCGTTTAGGACGCTGTCGAATATTGCATCCGTCGAAACTTTTTGAAAACCCTGGAATCAGTTTTTTCTTTTCTCTTTGCGGTGTCATGCCCGCTCTTCTGATTTGTTGTTGGTGATGGAGGGGATGCACGCTGTTTAATTATGTGTGAGTTCCAATTGGTTTTCGTGGATACATTTAAAGTGCTTATTAGCATCTGTATTGACATTGTTGTTGATTGGCATCTGTAATTGAAATGTCAACATGTCGTGCGTCACATAGCTAAACTAAATTAGGTAGGAATTTTACCACTGCCAAGTACCTAACTGCATAAATAAACAATAATATTTTTTGTGGCAAAACTCGTACCTAAATCCTACGTCTTACCCATCAGCGTGCAGTCCACAACAAATATGACATTATATATTGGCGATTGCCCTCAACAGAGTATAAATTATTTCCCTGGAATTACGATCGTCGACCGTACAATTCTAAGTATCTACATCTCCTTGTGATTCATATTTTCATGACCAGACGATGGGGTATGATCCTCTCTCGGTTGAAAGCTTTTATCTTCCTGACCGGTGTGATCGATAATTAATTTCGCAATGAAAACTATATTTATGAGATGCGCTCATATGCATAAAAATTGATTCTATCCCACTTGTAGAATCTGACATATGCCTTTGAAGATCATGATTGGTCTTTTAAACCGATTAATAAGCTGTTATTAAACGAGAAAATCCTGGTAAACATGCTAATTAAATAAATAATAACAAAAAGGTTATCAAGACCTCACAAAGTATGCAGATATTCATCTTTCTAACTCATCGGGTGGGCTTCTGTAAGAGACAGGAATTATTTTAGACACCCATCCCCTTTTTCAACCTCGGGAGAAATCGAAAACTCAACTCCATTAATTTTTGCTCTGATGTTGATATTATAAGTTTGCAGAAATTCTGCTTATAGATCATCGTAGGTGCCTTTAGAGGGTCTGGTAAAACTTTTTCATAAAAATATTTCTCCTTTACCGAGAGGGACATCAAAAATAAGAAACCGTTGGGTTCTGTCAACTGCTTGATACTTTAAGTACACAAAGTTTAAGCCTTTCGGGCTACTGGGGAGCTGTCAGGGGTCTGGAAAGACAAAAATACATTAGGTAATTATTATTATTGTTACGGCGTATATACTGGAATCGCGTGGGTGCACAAGAGTGTGTCCAAATTTCTGGATAAATAACACGTTTATTTACAAGCACAGCAAAAACAGGAACAATATACAGTAAAACAACGCTTAAATGTTCCACTAATTTAAAAAAAAATAACTGATATTATTCTCAAAACATTGATGGAAGTAATTTTACCAAACAGCCACTACTATTATCAAATTGATGAATGTGACTATAAAATCAGAGTTCAATGTAGCTAGTATCACGTAGCATTCCAACTAGCGTCAACTAGTATTCCAACGGAATAATGACTCCTTTTATAGTATCTTTATAGAAACTTTTGGAATTCTTCATATATCATAAAATACTCGTTATTTCGAGATCTTTATCGCATCTTAGAAAAGTCGCCAAATTGGAGATAAAATGTTAAATCCTGCAATTCTGCAATCTAGTTTTATATTATGAAATGCCTAAGCTCACGTTATGATCGTGCCATTGCTGTACGGGTAATTTCTTCGTCTGGTCTTCGAAAGATACAAAAAAAAATTGACTTTAGTGACGGAATATTATATATAATCGCGACATTATATAGATTTTCTGAAACAATTATATGAATATTATGTAAATTATACTGTTTTGTACTTCTGTACAAACATATAATATTTGTGCAGAACATATCTTTCAACATATTCGCATTTTATCGGGATAATTACCATAACTCGTCAAATTACGTAACGGAATTCCGCCAATTGATACTTCTAAATAGAAAGACGGAGTTTTCAGAGTGTATTTCCATTGTTTTGTCTATTAATCAGTTGTCTCTTGATTTAGAGGGCAGCACGTATTTAGCCTGACGCCACAAAGGGCCAGGTTCCTCTGATTTCTTTTAAAACGTCTCCAACCAGGCTGGACAGACTCAGTTTGAAAATTTAGAGGCGGAACGTACAAAAATAACTTTATATTTATACGAAAATTATTTGAAAATTTCATGCATTTGATATCAGTCTTTAATCTTTCGACACTCGCAAGATGTTATATTACAAGCATGTGGCATATTCAATGCGGCACTAAGTATGCCACATTACTCATTTTCCACATTTGAATTTAGTTTTTCATATTTTCATTCAGTTAATTATCTTCGAAAGATTAGCTATGCACTTTTTTATAAAAAAAATATTCAATTTTAATATCAAATAAGCCATATCGCCATGCTTGGTCAAAGAAAGTCACCTTACAAATACAGCATAATTCCGCGTTATCCTTTGAAAATTCCAATCTTCGATGAGTGAATAGCATTTCATTTTATTTGAAGAAAGGTAAGTGAAATCTGAAGAGAAGTTAGCTACGGTATACATACGTCATTATTATGTGAGAACTTGATTGTGGAACTTGATGGTGGAGAATGTGGAGTCCACTTCCAGTATGGAGAAAATACCAGACGCAATATCTGAAGTGGCCAGAAGGATGTCCGTGGTTTAAATTCCTACCAGGGCTTTTGTTCCCAGCAAAGACAAAACTGAGTAAAATAGTATAAAAATAATAAGGCCAAGGTTAATTGGTATGCGCGGAATAAATATTGGCTTCATATTCGTGGGATAAGGCATCTCACAGAAAGAAAATAGGATATAACCTTCTGTGAATCAACTAGATCGAAAGTAAATACTTCAGATGTCGGAGCGGGATTCCGCTCGACACGGCCAACAGAGAAAAACTAACTTCCTCAATTTTTCTCACCCAGGTTCAAAACACACCTCCCGTCGGTGAGTAAAACTCACAGATGACCTGCATCCTAATAAAACCCAAAAGGAACAATTTAAAAACCCCTACCTTGAAGGACTTCTCCACAGCAGCTGAAACACAATTATACAATTTCAAGAAATACAGTATACTCAAATAAACACTCTTAATTTTAGTTTAAATTTCTTCTTTATTAAAGGCCAAAATATATGGAGTTACTCAATTACAACGATAGCTGAATATATCTCAGCTCCAAATTTCCACTGGACCGAACTCTTTAAAATACCTTCGGCTCTCAGCCGGAATAGTTATTCATTTATATAAACATAAATATCATAATAATTTCATAAATAATCAACTAATGGTATGGTCAGCCAAGAGAGGTACAACACTCGAGGAATCTAATTAACATTTCAATTATAACTTAATTAAATTGAATTTAGATTTAATAATGATGAAGCAAGAAAATTAAGGGCGAGGAGGTTACCAAGTCCGACCACTCAGGTCCAGTCGAAGAGCCTGACAGCAACATTTAACTGATCAAAGTCTTACCTCCAGCTCACCGAGGTCGCAGAAGACACGAAACGCACATCAACCAAGAATACCCACGGGGAGAATCATTCCCCGTCAGGAAGGAATGGCGGCTCATTCAACGCAGGCAGGTTTCCAGCATTGGTCCGCCATGGGTCAGGTGTCATTCAGATTCCGCACCGCTCCCGAAAATCATCAGGATCAGGAGGTCGTTCAATCACTCAAACGGCGGTCGTCCGGCAGTCGAAGAAGTTCTCAGCACCGGCAGTTGGCAGGTCCCAGATGTGGCCACACTCTCAACCCACAGCTACGGCAGTTCAACGTTGGGTGTTGAATCCCGAGCTCAACGTGAGTTCGTTTACATGTCAAATAAGAGAGAGTGCGCGCCGAAATCACATTTCATCCTCTTTTATGCATTCTGGGCGGATTCAGGGTCCAGACACTCTCGGACCTCCAAAGGGCTCAACTCCAACGCTCCTCCAATCCAAAACTTCGCTCATTCGATTTTCATTCTAGGGTCGTTTTCCAACCGACATTTCTTCAGCAAGGCACGTGTATTAAAAAGTGAAACTCCGCACAATGTTGCGTCACCCGAACAAGCAGAAAAAACAAAGACTTCTGTCTCCGCAGGCGAAAATTCGGAGACCTCGAACTAACGGTCGTTTATTCCTCGAGATAGTGCAATTTTTAATATATAAAGGAAAATGGCTATAGTTCTGTGCAGGGAAATAAATGCATTTAAAATTGATAAAAATATATACATATGACAAAGAGTTCAGGAGCAACATTAATATAAATATAAAAATATAGAAGTTTAAGAAATAATATAGAGTTACAATTTTACACACAAGTGACGCGAGATTAAGAATCCTGTCACGACACAGACAAGATTACAAAAGAACGGGATAACTCAGTGCTTAAGGCACGGGTATTGCATTCATAGGACCCGAGTTCGATTTTCAGCTCAACTCAAACTATCCCCATGTTTACGTGGATTTGATTATCTTAATATGCCAAACTTAGGAGTCTTCCCATTAGGGTATGCGGCTTTAAAATAAAAAAATAGGCTTATACTGCAGAAGTTTGAGCCGGCGGCGATGAACGCCCGGAGGTGGTAATAATACTTAAAGTTGTAGTACGGAATATTTAAACTTATATTAATAATTAATAATCGAATGCCACTTTGTTGTTGGTATATTACTTTTTTTATGGTATATTGCTTTGTTGTTGGCAGTATATCCCAATGGGGTGGGACTTGAGGATATTTAAGTATGTGTAGTGCATGTAACAACACATAATTTATGAAATATGAGAAGAAACACAACGCGTCAACATTAATGAATTTATGATGTCAAGCGTGCATGTCAAGGAAAAAGACCAGACAAGTAACCGCCACAGAAATGTGGGGGTTTATAGTGAGTCAGCCAATGGGAAATGGCCTGGCCCCCCGCATATTAAATATGCTGTTGCAAAATTAAGGAGAGCGCTTAAGGGATGGATTGAGGGATGAATTGAGAAGGCTAGAACAAAAGTTGCAGCTCTTAGGCTTTGACAGCCGAAGATTTTTTTACTTCGAGATATTTCCGATATTCAAAGAAAAATTTCCAAAGGCGTAGCATACGTTTTGCAAAGAAGGTCAATTAGTTTGTTCGATCAGAGATAACGGATGAATACCGCTCGTAATAGGGCAGCGTGACCCCTAGAAAGTTGCATTGACGGCACAGTAATGAACTCTTAGTACCAGTCTGACTCCAGAATAGAGGTAAAGTTTGCTTCTCTAAAAATCCATTTGTTAAATTTATTCATCTTACTCAACATTGCTCATGTTATTTCAAAGAATGTTTTTACCAAATAAATAAAATACATTTTAATTACATTTATTGCATTTTATTGAATTCTTCATTATAAATATGTTTTTGTACTTTTTAAAATAAAAGCATTTAGAATGGCATTTTTCGAGGTGATTTGTAATAATGAATATTATCTGTATAATTACTAGGAAATATGAAAGAGATGAGACTTGAAATTTTTCTATAAAAAGCAGTGACCAAGTAAAAGTTGGTAAAAATTGCACGCTTAAAAATAACATAGGAGAAAAAGAAGAAATAGAAGCCATAAACTACCATTGACTCAAAATTTATATTGGATTGCTACTAAACCTACTGTTTCCTAAATAATAATTATCGTTTCGAACCCTCCCCCCTCACACACATTCCATTGTCACAACCCCTTTCTCAGATCTTGGATGATGTACACGTCTGTATATGTACTGCTTAAATTAATGAAAAAACTGCACTTAAAAAACAAAAATAAAACCAATAAAAAAAAGATAAAAGAAGGTTTATGCAAAATAAACACTATATATGTTAAAATGATGTTTATTTAAAAGTATTTGAAACTTAGTTTACTAAATAATAAGTCAATGCATTCATTACACTTTAAGAATCAACGTTTCTGATATTTACACATATCCATCAAATCGCCTCCAGGTTAAAACATGAAAGTTTTATCTTCAATAAAAGTTGTTTTCTGTTCCATCTAACTTGTTTTTCAAAAACAGAGAAGGAAGTTGAACATATAAATATCCACTAATGAGATAAAACTACGAAAAAGATAATGAAGTTTGTACTCCAATCATCGTAAAAGAAAATTAGAGGCAATAAATTTCTCGTATATCTATTTGAAAATAAGATTTGTCATTGAAATTATTTTATTAGGATTCGTGTGTTTTTGTTGCAGCAATAAGGATTAACGTTAAAAGAACTTATTTAGTATGTATTGTGTAGATTTAATATTTTGGAAAAAGTTTTCTTTAAATTAAAATTATTTGTTTAGAGTACTGTTTGTAAATAATTCGTAAAAATTGTCCTTTAGAATATATAATTTAGATTAAGATCTTTGGAATTTAATTTATAATTAATTCTCTTCATAATTTAATGTAGAATCATTTCTTTATAATTTAATTTAGATCAATTTTTTGTAATTTAAGGTAGCATGAATATTATATAATTACAGATAGAATTAATCATTAAATTTTATACATTTTTTTTCATTTTAATTATTTGGTTGCACGGGCCTCCTGTAAGCTCCAGCCGCCCCATCATCATACACTATCCAGAACAACAGTCTGCCATCTCCGGTCTCTAAACGTTTACAGTTCTTTTATGGCGCAGATCAACCATTTTGTTGGGGGGGGAGGGGGAGGTATTCCTCTTTTCTAGTTTATAAAGGTATTTTTGCTAGTATATGCGTCTTAAAAAATAATTTATAAAATATTCTTTGTAATAAATAATGTTCAATTACTTCCTAAACATGTATCTAAAATTATTTCTTTAAAATGCAAAATATGTCAGTATATATGATACGTATTTATTTAAACTAGAATTGCATCACTTTTTCGAATTTCTAAAATTAAAACAGAAATCAATTTGAATTAATATTTGATTGTTTAAAGAATTAATGTGTGATTTGCCCCATTTTATATGGCGAGGAGTTTAAAAATGTCATGAAGACGTACATA
This sequence comes from Amaurobius ferox, assembly GCA_951213105.1. NCBI lineage: Eukaryota > Metazoa > Arthropoda > Arachnida > Araneae > Amaurobiidae > Amaurobius > Amaurobius ferox. The sequence goes on along the minus strand of OX578153.1, from coordinate 44,572,274 downwards.
TCTAGATATTTTTTTAGTAATTTAACTAGATTTCTTTATTTCTTGACTGTCATCTAGACTGTTTTTTATTTAACGTACTTCACAAATAGCAATTCATAATGAAAATCAGTTTTAACAAAGATAGTATCTGGAGGATGAATAAAATTATGATTGATTTTTGTATTCACGATAAATGTATTTTTAACCTTTACCCGAATTATGTTACAAAGACGAAATTACATTTACTGATTTGCATCATAATTCCAAACTCTAAAACGGTACACGCCGTTGCCATTATTAAAACAGGGATTTAATGAATTCATTCATTATATTTTCAAAAAGACAGCAGGGCTGATAATAGATTAATGAATTCTTGCTGTAAAATTCAAGCAACATCGGATGCGGAGCAAAAATTAAATAAGCAAGGTTTTCAGATTTCTGCAAAAACTTGACATCTTACAGTTTTTTCTTGATCACGAAGGTATCCGAAATAAAAAAAGAATTGAACTATAAATTATCGCCTTCGAAATAGGTCGACAATATTATTTTGTGTTGTATGTTGTTCTTAACGAAGTTATTTTAGATTTATTACATTATAGTAGTTTTATCCAGAGCAGTAGTTTAATCCGATCCAAACCAGCAACAAAGTAATGTGTGGACTGACAACCACTATCCGAACGTGCAATACAGAAAGTTGTCGTGTTGCAACTCAATTCAACCCCGCAACAGAGAGCAGTGTCGTCTGACAACCCGATCCGAGCCTGCAATAGAGAAAATTGTCGACTTGCAACTCGATCCAAACCCTAAACAGAGAAAAGTGTAATTTGGCAACACGATTCGAACCTGCAAAGTGAAAATTGACGAGTTGCAACTCGACCCAAATCCCAACAGAAAAAAGTGTCGCTTGACAACTCGATACAAACCAGCAATAGAGAAAGTTGTCGACTTGCAACTCGATCCAAACCCGTAAAAGAGAAAAGTGTCGTCTGACAACCCGATATGAACCGGCAATAGAGAAAATTGTCGACTTGCACCCGATCCAAACCCGTAACAGAAAACAGTGTCTTCTGACAACCCAATAGGAACCAGCAATAGAGAAAATTATCGACTTGCAACTCGATCCAAACCCTAAACAGAGAAAAGTGTAATTTGACAACCCGATTCGAACCTGCAAAGTGAAAATTGACGACTTGCAACTCGACCCAAACCCCAACAGAAAAAAGTGTCGCTTAACAACTCGATACAAACCAGCAATAGAGAAAGTTGTCGACTTGCAACTCGATCCAAACCCGTAAAAGAGAAAAGTGTCGTCTGACAACCCGATATGAACCGGCAATAGAGAAAATTGTCGACTTGCACCCGATCCAAACCCGTAACAGAGAAAAGTGTCTTCTGACAACCCAATCGGAACCAGCAATAGAGTAAATTGTCGACTTGCAACTCGATCCAAACCCTAAACAGAGAAAAGTGTCGTCTGACAACCAGATCCGAACCTGCAATATAGAAAATTGTCGACTTACAACTCGATTCAAACCCCAACAGAGAAAAGTATCGTTTGGCAACTCGATACAAACCTGCAATAGAGAAAATTGCCGACTTGCAACTCGATCTAAACCCGCAACAGGGAAAAGTGTCGTTTGACAACTCGATCTGAATCTGCTACGCATTATTGGCATAAGACATTAAATACAGATAATAAAATTTCGATTTAAATCATCTAAAAAAATTTAGAGGAATTCACTGCATTTCTATTTGAAAATAACATTCACAGTAAAATTAATTTTGATACGGATTGTGCTATTGTTTCTTATTCTAGTAGGAGTGTATGTAAAAATTCTTTAGAATGTGCTGTTTAGAATTTGCTATTTAGAATATCGTTCAGAATTACTTGTTGAATTACTGTCTAATTATGTCTTTCGAATCATGTCATCTTACATTCTTTCAATTATTTGCTTATGAACTATTTCTTTTACAATTGTGTCATTTGAATTACTTCTTTCAAATTGTTTCTTTCTGATTATTTAATTCGTTCTATCTCATAATTTCTTTCAAATCAGCTGTAGATCAAATTTATTCTTTACAACTCCTCCTTTAAAATAAATTGTTTTGAAGTAGTTATAAAAATTCGCTTTTTTTAATTAGTTATTTCGAATTAATTATATTAGAAAATCGCAACTTTTATAGACACACTCAAAAATTCTTAAAAAAAATTCATAAATAGAATAATTAAAATGTTTTAATTAGAATACGAATATATATTTCAATATTCGCAGAAAAACTCGGAATTATTTGATCCTTCTTATCGAGGATATACTGTGAAATTAAAATTGACTCACTTTCGAATGTCCTAAAAAATACGTGTTCTGATATATTTTTTTAAAAATATATTTGAAAAACTTATCCTTTAAAGCTCAATACTGCGCTGTATACTACCCTTCAAAATTTAAAACTCGTCGATCACTAGTGAACAGATTAGCGTAAAAATTGCTCATCAATATGATTCAAAATGAAATAACTAAAATGGAACTAATTCGAATTTTTAAAACATCTCCCTGAAGTACAATATTAGGATCTGACTCGAACTGTCACTATCCCAAATTTCGTAGCTGTGGATCGCTTAGATTTTCTGCTAAGCCACCAACAGACAAACACAAACAGACAAACAAATCGATAGATTTTGTTTATTATTATGAATATAAAGTTTATTATTATGGCAGCAAGTTACATTGTAGTTTCGTAACTTATTAATTTTGCTTAAAAGTTATATTCAGTAGCTTTATAATTAGATCTTTAGTGGTAACCCTCACGCACACACACACACATACACACACACATATATATATATATACATGTACCAGAATAAAATCCCTTCAATTAGTTTTTTAAAGACATATTTTATATTTCTTCTGAATGTTATATTTTAATTTTTTCCAGAAACATTTTATTTACATAGAAATTCATTTAGGATGCTTCTTTGAAATTCATTTACGATGCTTCTTTGAAAATTCATAAACTCGTTATCGTTAAAGAATAAGAATCTCTGATGTTTCGAAATATCTGTAGATTTCCGTTAAGGCTGTAAATGGCTATTTTAATTTGAATAAAACTTCTTTCTATTCGATAACTTGCATTGCAAACAAAATAGAAGAACGAAGATATAATTTTTCGTTAATAGGATGAAACTACAAGAGGAGTTAATACAGTTTCTACTCCAATAATCATAAAAGAAAATTATGGAAAATAAATTTCTTATCTATTCATTCGAAAATAAGATTTGGAATAGACTTTTTCTCCTTCTTGCATTAGCAATAAGGCGTTGAATCTTTAACAGAATTTATTTATGTTTACTATTTGAAATTATTTGATACTATTATTCCGGATTTTGCATAAGTGAAGAAATATGCGGATATAAGTGTTGTTAGAATAAATGAGCAAAGGTCGCCTGTTTATAATTGCAGCAAGTAAAAAAAGTTTTATTTAATTAGTGAACTGCAGAAAGAATCGAAGTTGCAATGACGTAAATTAAATAAAATGAGTTTTTGTTTACTTTGTTACGACGTATTCTCTAGAATCGTAGGTTTGTTCTCAGGATAGATGAATGAGTCCAAATTTCTGGATAACTAATACTTTTATTTAAAATCACTAATTTGCTTGAACAGGAACAACGCGATTACGAAGATCTATCAAGATCAATAAACAACTATCAGAGACAATTAAGCTAATTCAGGAACAAGTCTATACTATTCACAAAACACAGACGTATATTACAATCCAATTTAGCTCGTATCACGTCAACTACTCTGCTACTGAGCAATGACTCCTTTTATATATTCTCCGTAGAAATTTGTGGAAGTGTTTGTATCTCCACGAATATTGAATATTTCAAGAAATTTCTAGTATATTCAGAAACTCTCCAAAAGTAGGCAAGTTATAGATGAATCACCAAATATAACAACCACGCACCGAATGTCAAAATATGGCAAATTTACATTCATGTAATAGGAATAGCTGTCTATTAAGGTGTTTTCCCCTTCTGAGGAATCAAATACCCTCTAGTGAAGAAATTTTGCATGTTCGTGGCAAAAACGAAACTCGCATGATGATTCCAAATATAAATGGAAATTTGCTACTCAAGGTTGCAGATCGCCAAGCTATTCACCAACAAAATATTCATCAACGGCCTTGTTAAAATGTCTCCTAATTTGACATACGATAGTGCTTAATATTATTAGGGTATAGAAAATATATCCGACTTTGCCCAAAATATAAAATAGGGATAAATTGAATTCATTCATTCAATTTTTCAAAAGATGACAGGACTATAGAATGAATTTATTTTGGTTTCAGCAACGTGCAATTGTAACAGCTGGCGCCAACATTCCAATCTGTCGAATGTCGTTGAGTTCTGTAGAAACTGAGACTTTTAGCAGTTTCTTAGTTTGAGGTAGTTACAGAAATCGAAGTTAATAAACAAATAATATGTTATATAAAGAAATAGAATTTGTAATTTAGAAGTAACACACTGATTTTGTTTACTAATAAAATCCGCTAAAAATTATATTATTTATAACAATGTGAATTAAACACCAACACCGATTTAATTGGCCATATTTCATCTTTTTAGTTCATTACTTTTAAACCAGTTCAAATTAAAAATAAAACCTTTACAATGTGTTTCCTCTCAGATGTCGAGGAACTTTTCTACAAAATTTCAGGGCTGTACGTAAATTAGATTTTACTCTGCGCACGACACAAATAAGCAAATACACATACATATTCGTTTATCATTATCATTTGTCACGAATTCCTTGATTTCACAATATGACTAACTGAAGCACAAGAGAGAAATAGATTATTAGCAACCAACAACGAATCATGCTGAGCAAAAAAATGGCGTATAGAAGAATTACAGTGACCAACAAGAGGCACTGCGACTCCAAGACAAATGGCGTAGTCATATCAGCAAAAAATCCTTAATGCAGAAGTAAAAAAAAATGCTCTGAAGTTTTTGTTAACGAACCTCATTTTGCAGCATCTGACAAGTATAACAATATAGGACTGCTAAAGCCCAGTGGTTAGTTCGCGGAGATTTCACCCGGACAGTCCGATTTCGATTCCCGCTCTGCCCAAACTGTCTCCGTGCTTACGCGAAATACGGGTAAGTTAAATATGTGGGTCCGTAAGTCTTCACGTGAATTTGATTGTAAGGGAAGGAAGGTACACTCCCTGTTGATGCCTCCACTACTATGTTCCGGTTTAAATTGGGTGGCACTTCCCGGCCGTCCAAACAGAAATCATACACTTTCGGGTGGATTGGATGGTCTGGGTCGAAAAAGAAGAAGTTTAAAAATATATAACGAACATATAACGCAAATTTTTCGTATCAAGAATTACATCCAAAGAGTGCAGGTATTTACATATTCTATAAATCTAAATTTTAAAGAAAATTTAACTAAAACAAATTTAAAAATTATATTTAAAAGACTTATTTTTCGATATGTCGAAGGTCATCCAAATAGTCACCACACTTCTTCAGCAGATATTTGTCTAATGTTGCAAAACACTTTTTATTATTTTTAATATTACTGATAAGTACTCGGGAATGTGCTGTAACACAAAATTGAAAAATAGTAATATTAGTGTTCTAAAATGAACAATTTAAACGAAATAGTCTTCTCTGTATTGTGTAAAATGTATTTCCTTTTATTATTTTCAGAATTTTTAGGTAGAATTGCATGGAATCCTATTTAAAACAATTATGTAGATTTATCTGATAACCCAACGAATTATAATTTTTTAACTCGAACAATTTGAATTTATTTCCAGTAAAAAATTTGAGAAAATAAAACATGAATATAGATTAGTTTAGTTCATGAGTACTTTTAAGTAAAATTATAAATATGAAACAAATTAATAATATATTTAATAAATCAATGTTTTGGCATAAAATGTATTTGAAGATGATTATATTAGCTCCCTGTGGAATTGCGTTTCCCGTACTGCTGCCACCTTCCGGTATCCATATTTATGCTTTTTCTCAAGAGATACACGTCGTAAGTGCGCTGAAAACCAGAAAACTTGCTAAATATTGATATTTTGAAAATTTCTAAGGTAAATTTCGAAGACAGTCATACTACTCAGTCGTATTTTAATGTCAATAAAATTCAGTTCAAGCTACACGAAGCTATCTCTCAATTTCATATCGAGATCGAGTTAATTATTTGAATTAAAATATTACACCCTTATGCAGTATATGCTATTTTTACTTTCCCTGCAATACATGGTAATGTATAGGGAAAGTATTGGAATCTTGTCGAAAATCGCAACTCGAGTTTTCGACGGATCTACACGTTTCAAGACCTCTAGAATACGAAAAAACCATTTTTAGCGTGACGTCTGTGTGTATGTGTCTGTGTGTCTGTGTGTCTGTGTGTCTGTCTGTGTGTCTGTCTGTCTGTCTGTGCAGATTTTGTATCCACTCTAACTAAAAAACTAATGGACCGAATTTCATAGCATTTGGTAGGTAAGTCACTTGTGAGCGAGTCTGGTGCTGAGTAGTTTTGGGTACGATTTGGAATAAAAGAACCCGCCTTTTTTTGCGAAATGGCCCGCAAAAGATTGTATCCTCTGTAACTGAAAAACTACTAGACCGAACTTCACAAAATTCGGTAGATTAGTCACTTGTGGGTTACTCTGGTGCTGATTAGATTTTGGTACGATTCAGAAAAAAATAACCTGCCTTTTTTTGCAAAATGGCCCGCAAAAATCGTCAAAATCTAAACTAAAGAACTAGGTATACTCAAATATATCCATTAAATGCTCGTTTAATACGTAATTTTTATCGACGAACATAATAAGATCAACCCCATTACACTAGGACTAGCCGTTCTCGAGATATTTTAGTTTCCGTATTTTCACTACGCCACCTTTGAAACTAAGTCCGGTTACCGAATGAGAACGAAAATTGAATTAAAAGTGAAATAAATTTAAATAAAATAAAGATAACGTTAATATAAGTCTGCAGGGAAAGTTATGTGCTACCTACATCAGATTTTTTTTTTCTTAAATCAGCTGAGTGGCAGCTTTTTCACTCACCACTAACGGAAACTTTTCTTGCTCTTATTCCGGTTATAGGCAACTTTCAATGCTAAAGATCTATAAAGAGCACTGAACAGGTTTTTGGAATGTTATCGTTTCAATTAGAACGGCGGGCGTTCCAAGCTTTGGGATATACATTCTGATTGCAAAGAATTTTCGAGTTACGTGATATGATCTTAAATAACACAGCCTGATGCTGTATATCATAACATTGTTCCTCCAGTCAGCGGAGTGGTAGGTTCTTTTATTTACCCCTGCCCTGACATAATGCTTTTTACTTTCCCTGCAATACATGGTAATGTATAGGCAAAGTATTGGAATCATGCCGAAAATCGCAACTCGAGATTTTGATGGATCTACACGTTTTGACACCTCTAGAATACGATAAAACCATTTTTAGCGTGACGTCTGTGTGTGTGTGAGTCTGTCTGTCTGTCTGTCTGTGCATATTTTGTATCAACTCTAACTAAAAAACTAAGTGACCGAATTTCATAAAATTTGGTAAGTAAGTCACTTGTGGGAGAATCTGGTTCTGATTAGTTTTGGGTATGAATCGGGATAAAGGAACCCGCCTTTTTTTGCGAAATGGTCCGCAAAAGCTTGCATCCAATCTAGCTAAAAAACTAATGAACCGAATTTCAGAATATTCGATAGATAAGTATCTTGTGGGTTATACTGGTGCTGATTAGATTTTGGTACGATTCAGAAAAAAATAACCTTCCTTATTTTTCAAAATGGCCCGCAAAAATCGTCAAAATCTAAAATAAAAACTACGTATGCTCAAATATATCCTTTTAATGCTTGTTTTATGCGTAAAATTTAACGAAGAAAAGAATAAGACCAATCCCGTTACACTAGGTCTAGCCGTTCTCGAGATATTTTAGTTTTTCGTATTTACTCTACGATACCTTTGAATGTAAGTCAAGTTACCAAATGAGAACGAAATTTGAATCAAAAGTGAATTAAATTTAATTAAAATGAAAAGAACGTGGATATAAGTTTGCAGGGAAAGTCATGTGTTGCCCACATCAGATTTTTTGTTTTTAGCACAGTTATTGGTAATTATTTCGTACTGTCGATCTCAAAAATGAGTTCATCTGGCTTCAAAAGTTAGTCGTTGCTGTCAGGAAGCCGCACCGAGCATCGCAAATTGTATTCAGTTTACAATGTATTTGTGGGTTTTGTAATATGAGCTTACCTATATATAACTTATATTGTATGAACATAGAATCCAAACCTGATGAAGTCTTCTCTAAATCTTATATCTTATGCCCTATAAGTGGCAGCTTATTCCCTCATCTCTGACAGAATGTTTTCTTGCTGTTAGTGAAGTTATCGACAGTTATTCCGTTCGGTAGAAGTCTAGAAAGATTTATGGCAGTTTTCAAAATGTAGTCTTTGAGATGTTTTAATCTTTGAGATTTGCATCCCAGTTACAATGAATGATTATGTTCTGTAATATGAAATTATATATTACAGCCTGATACAGTCTTTTCTGTATCTTCTATCTTAAGTCAGCTATGTGGTAGCTTCTTCGCTCACCTCTGACAGAATGTTCTTGATGTTGGTTATCGGTAGTTATTCCGTTCTGTAGATCTTTATCAGTAGCTGTACTGGTATTTAAAGGATAGTCGTTGCAATTAGGACGTTGCTTCATGCATCGATAATTGTATTCTAGTTGCAATAGATTTCCGGATTTCGTAGCACAAAATCAAGAAGACTTTTATATTTAGACCATACAAACATGAATAATGTTCTCAAACATAAATCACAATTCCTTACCCCCAATTCTTCGATTTCAGTGGAAAAGGTATTCAATTGCTTTGTAGTAAAATTAATATCTTTTACGATTCATAATTGTGGGACATAAAAGAAAGTTATTTAACTTTAAAGTCATAATTAACATTGTTATACTACTACGTTGTGTTCGCAATAACCCTCCAATTATTTATCTTTGGTTGAGTTCTGTAAAAGAATATTATTAGAATAATATTAAATTGATTACTACATTTAAACTTTAACAACAAAACATTTATTAACAACATAAACACTTATTAATTCATTACACAATTAATTATTAGTTTTGGCGGGGGAACATGTGAGACCACCTAACTGGCCTAATATATTTGTTTAGGCACAGATATCTTTTTGAGGAACACATACCTTCAAATCTGTCTTGTACTTTGTCACCACCCGGTACTACCTTTTCCCGGCCGTCCATTAAGCTGTTCTATGTCTCCGAATGAGTCGGTCGGCTTGGACTTTCGACACTCCTTCGACCACCCGGTACTGCGGCGATCATATTACTGGAATTTAACTCGAAGTATTGATTCACCACTCGTAATTCGACGACATTATTTTACTGCTGGCCCGACACACGCATTTAAGTCATTGTCGTAGTCGACACATCTTTCTAAGTTTCGTGCTCCTTAATTTCGAGCTGTTAATCTCTTGCCAAATCAAGTCATCGTCTCGAAGTTATCTGTATGTATCTACACAAGTCTTGTTCTTAAGTCACATGTTGTGGGTTTTTTTCCTCGGGGGTGTAACTCCCCCCTTTGCCTTCATTTGCAGCATTGAGAGTGACGCAACAAGCAGCTTTACCATTGGTTAATCATTGAACCAATGTCGCTACTTGGCATCCTCGTAAGGGCCCGTTCGACCCCCTCTGTCTTGACGCTCCTAAATTCATGGTTTGCTGTAAACCTCGACGCCTTCCAGACTACAAGTATTATTCGATGTTTCAGATCAATAAATAACTGGCATAAAACTGTCTCGCCAAAACACATATGAGATCTATTTCTGGTCTCACAATAGTTCAGGTGAGAAACTTGTTATAAACTATAAATACTGCATTTAAAATATATTCAAAATACTTCTTTAATTTTACTTCCACCCATTCATCTAATTTCTAAGAAACCACTAAATCCCTTACTATAAATGAATCAGCTATTGTGCCAATATGTGCCATTTCCCCTCCAGGTTAAACATGAGAATTGCATCTTCAATAAAACTTGTTTTTGTTCCATTAACCTTACTTTGCAAAGAAACAAAGTAGAAACTAGGGGATATCAATCCCTACTAACGAAATAAAACTAGTAATACTGATAATAAAGATTCCACTCCAATCATCATTGAAGAAAATTAGAGGGAATAAATTTATCGTGTTTCTATTTATAAATAAGGTGTAGTATGTAGATTTATTTTCGATAGGACTCGTGTTTAATCCTTACAGTATCTGCAAGGAGTAAAGTGATATTTCATTTATGTTTACAAATATATGATGACTTGTGAATATTTACAAAATAAAAGGGTCAAGTTGTAAGAAATTTCAAAATTGAATTTAGGAACTTTTTTTAAATACAATTTTTCAGGCTGATCCTAAAAAACAAAACCGCATATCTTATTGATAGTTAGGATTCATATTAAAAAGGTTGCCTTACTGATGATGTCAGGGCATTAAAACTAAGAAAAACAGTTTAAGTTTTTCAGTTAATATCAGTAATGGTTGGGTTTAACTTCTTTAATTTTATTTCAACCAATTTGTTTAATTATACTTCCACCAAAGGTTTAAATTATGTTCTTTATAGTTTAAAGCATTTCTATTTTCCAATACTCGAGCTTTGATGATTTTTTAATCCGGTTTTATCCAACCGGATAGAAAAAAATTAATTTTTCGGAATTGGCAACACGCAGGCAGAGCATCATAAAAACTTGTCTTACATTTGACAACATGATGCTACCGAAATCTACTGAAAATTTAATTGTCGGTACAATTGCTACAATTGTCGGTATATTGGTTATATACCACGCTGTCTCAGAAGTAAACTTACCGACAATTGGGTTATGTTCTTGTAATTCATCGCAATTAATGACTTGGACATTGATTATGTAACAGTTTTGTTACGAACATCTTACAGGTAGCCATTGTTAAAATTTAATGACCTGGATCGCTTGAGTTTGCGATAAGTTTGTTGATTTTGGCAGACTATGTCTATAGCTTTGTTAACATGTGCTTGGAACTCAAGCTGGGGAAACGTGCCCCGCCCTAAAATGGGCGATTTAAAAAGCCAAAAACAGCAGCCACACAGGTATGAACATATTTCGACAGCTTTCATCGTTATTGCTGCATCTTAGGTATGAGCTGGCGGTTTTTAGCCTGAGATCTAAACTTTTCCGGTACTGTTCTCTTCGATCCGAAATGTGATACTATGATGACGATGCGTATGCCAATAAACTGGATTTTTGATGAAAAATGTGTCAAAAGAGAATTTATATCCAAACGATTAAGCGTTACAAAATGTTAAGAACTATATTCAACTCCATAATATTATTACAGATCTCATTATGTTTATAGTCGTTCACCAGGAAGCAACAAGCGATGGAAAAAAAGTTCAAAATATTTAGTTATTCTAGAGTTAAGAATAATTTTGCCATTTCATTGAATATTCTTTAGAACAGCAAAATATATTATTTCGAAGATTTTCAAATTTATAGTGCACCTTTTAGGGCAGACTTCCTCTTACGCATGTGTTAAAGGAAAGAGTAAAATTGTCTTGTATAAAGGAGTGCCCTCCCCCCCCCCCAAAAAAAAGAAAGCTGTCTCCTCGTATAGCACCATTGAGGTTCCATATATATCTTCATAAACATATACGATAACTAAGGCGCAGATTTTGATGAAATCTGCCTTTTCTTGCATTTTTGCTTTTTTTGCATTTTTCCCTTTTATGTGCATTTTTGAGCATTTTCAGGGCATTTTTAGCATTTTTGAGGCAATATATAGCATGTTTATAAGATTTCCTATATTTAGGGATTTCTTTTCATTTTTAGTTTTCTATACTTTCTGTTGCAATGGGTGTTTTTGTTAATTCCCGTCTTAGCATCTTTACAAACAGACCCCTGGGGCCGCAACACTTCGTCCCGTTTCGTGGTGCAAACAGGTATTTTCACGGTATAAAAACTTATATTCCGACAATCGAAGATCTTTTACATTTCAGAACATTAGAAAACACCTAATAATTCAATTTAATTCCGATGTTATCATGGGAAATTAAATTATCGCAGTTCAGGATAATAAAAGTTCTAAGTCAGGTATTTATACATATAAATTTTATTGATCAACAATTTAAATTATTTGTATTTACTCAAAATTTTCAAAATTTGTATCATGAATTAACTAAATTTATTTTTCATATCCATCTTTTTTTAAGTTCATAATAATGTAAAACTTTAAGGGCATTTTTAAGGCATTTTTTCACTATTTTAAGGGCATTTTTAGTGAATTTTTAAGTCATCAAAATCCGCGCCTTAACGATAACTTTAGTACTTCTGGAGTTATTTGCTTGAACCATGGCTTCATTTGACAACTTGTTTATGTCCTGACATTGTCATCTTCATCAATGGTATCTTTCAAAATGAGTTCAAACTTCGAATATGTTTCAAAGACAACATTTCTACCTCCTCTAAAGATTCTTGAACTTAACTTCCGAGAATACATCGACTATCGCATATCACATCTAAATTCTCTGAAAACAAATAATAGCATTGTATTGATAATCAACCTCCACAAGATTGCAAGGATATGCGGACACAAGGATATGCGGAACTACAATTCGTTGTCCTTTTGTGCTTCTGAAGATATGAAAAGGAAGTTTGTAGAACAAAAGGAAAGACTTATTGCAAAGTTGAATAGATGTTTACATATTATATACATACTTAGAGTGTGATTATTATGAGTAGCTGTTACTTTAAAAATAACTGTAAGCATGAGGGAATTTTCGAAAAAATTAAAGAAATTGTTTCTATTAAGTTGAAAATCGTTTAAATTTTGTAAAACCGAATTTCACAATTGTTACGCAAATTCGTTAGTTAAAATTTCACAAAGTTTGAAATGAAAAAATTCATGAAACTGATACTTGCTCTATAAACTTACTATAACTTTCTGATACTTGCTATATAAAACATAATTTTAAAACCTTATTTTCTCATATAATTGATTGGTGAAAAGTTCAATGTTTAAATAGATAGAATTCTAGAATTATCAAAAAGATTAAATATATTAATTATTAAGCTGAAAATAGTGTAAATTATGTAAAACCTAATTCTACAAGTATTAGTAAATCTTTTAGTTATAATTTCAATACGTTTAAAATTAAAACTTCTTGAAACTGAAACTTGCTGTATCTTCTGATACTTTCTATATAAAATGGAACTTTAAAACCTTGTTTTATAATAAATTTTATTGTTGAAATGTTCGAGGTTTAAATCGATATCACTCAAGAAAGATTAGAGCCAGAACTATGAATTTTGAGACATAATTTGTCTATAATATTTACTTTCTTCATGGAATTTGTACATACAAATGTTAACTTAAAATTTACAGCGTTTGTGACATAAGTTACTCATCTAAAAGGGAGGTTTTCCATTAAAATATGTTTTCTTTAAGTTTTCTTATCAGTTTACTAAAATATCCCGGAGACAAATTATAGAACATGCTTTATTCCAATAAAAATATATATTTTTTGCAAATAGTGTGATTAAATTTGCAATTTTATCAATTTGAAAAACTTCAATGTTTTTACTTTAATTTTTTTTAAATATTACAATTATTTTCATTTATTTGAAACAACACATTTACTCCAAATAAAAAATAAAAGTATAAAAATTTTAGAATAAAAATATTTGTAAACAGGAAAAAAAAATATTTTGTCCGGGACCCTCATAAAACAAATTTTACACGTTTCGTATCGCGATATAAATATGTATTACAAATATATTATACTTACATATGAATACATATATGCATACATACATGCTTGTAATCGTAGATATATATATTATATTTAAAATTCCGACGATGCAAATTTGCTTATAATTGGACGATAACCGAAAAATAAGTATTCCATTATTCACTAACATCAAATTAAATATATATATATATATATATGTGTGTGTGTGTGTATATATATATATTAGAAGAATGGATCAATAATTAATACCAAGTAATTAATTACAAAACATTAAAACAATAAAATGATCAAAACTGTTAAAACACGACCACCATGCTGAAAAAAGAAATAAACAGCACACTAGGATTAATCAGCAGGTTAATTCAGTTTAGATACGTCATCAGGTTTGAGCATCCAACTTAAATTAGTCCAAATATATGCTGTTTACGGGTATGATAATAATTCGTTAAAGTAAATACTATTACCCAGACTTACCCAGACTATATATATATACATATATATATATATATATATATATATATATATATATATATATATACATATATATATGTATATATATACATATATATATATATATGTTTATGCACATATATATATATATACATACATATATATATACATATATATATGTATATATATATATACATATATATATATATATATATATATATATATATATATATATATATATATATATATATATATATATATATATATATATATATATATATATATATATATAACTAAACTGAATGTTAAAATCGTGCTTATAGTGAAGTACACAACACCGATAGATCGGATCTCCTATTGATAGTCAACTACAAATTCTCGTTAACTCTAATAACATAGCAATATAAGTACTCCAAAATGGCATCCTTCAAAATATCAGATTATTTGATTTGAGCACCTAATACAGACGCCGTTACCTGCAAATTCTTTCAGTGCAAGCAGCGCTGTTGAGTAGCTCAAGTAAACTAACACACTAAGATATAGGTTAATTCGTATTACAAAGAATATGATCTCATTTTTCAAATAACTGGTTCAGAAAGTATTCGGAATACCGTATAAAGCTTTTTTCATTTAATGTCCGATTTAAGTATTTAAAATATTTCTAAAATCACATTTATTCCCAATCCCTTACATACTTAAAAATCTGATGTGGGCAGCTCATGACTTTTCATGACGACTTATATCCACATTCTCTTTATTTTAATTAAATTTAATTCACTTTTAATTCAATTTTCGTTCTCATTTGGTAACTGGACTTATTTTCAAAAGTGGCGTAGAGAAAATACGTAAAGACTAAAATATCTCGAGAACGGTTAGTCTTAATGTAATGGGGTTGTTTTTATTATTTTCTTTGTTAAAATTACATATAAAACAAGCATTTAATGGATATATTTAAGCATACGTAGCTTTTATTTTAGATTTTGACAATTTTTGCGGCCCATTTCGCAAAAAGAGGCAGGTTCTCTTTTTCCGAATCGTACCAAAATCTAATCAGCACCAGAGTGACCCACAAGTGACGTATCTACCGAATTTTGTGAAATTTGGTCCATTAGTTTTTCAGCTAGAGTGGATAAAGGCAATTTTTATGGACAATTCGCAAAATAAAGGCGGGTGATTTTATCCCAAATCGTACCCAAAACTAATCAAAACCAGATTCGCCCAAAAGTGACTTACCTACAAAATTTTATGGAATTCGGTCAATTAGCTTTTTAGTTAGAGTGGATACAAAATCTTCACAGACAGACAGACACACAGAATCACAGACACACACACACACACACAAACGTCAAGCAAAAAATAGATTTCTCGTATTCTAAAGGTCTCGAAACGTGTAGATCCGTCGAAAACTAGAGTTGTGATTTTCGGTATGATTTCAATATTTTCCCTATACATTACCATGTAATGCAGGGAAAGTGAAAATAATTGCTATTTTTAATTCAGTTTGCATAGCTAAAATTGTGCGATTAATTGTATATATTTTTCTGCATAATTTATTTTGGCTTGTACATTCTAAGAGAAAAAATGCAATATTTAATTGTAAGCTGTATGCATGAAAAATATTACAATAAAAGACATACCAATTAAGTTTCTCTATAATCATGCATACGTAAATAAAAAGCATAATAAGAGAGTGAACCTTGACTTTCTTAAAATGTCCAGTAATACATAATATTGAAAAATCTGAAAATGATTTCTGTATTCGCTGTATTCCAAAGTTTACGCAATATGAACCCAAAAACAATGGACGAATGTTATCTTTATAGACAAATCGGGGTATACCCAGAAATCAGGAAATAGACGTGTACCAGTCTAGATAGAACATGAAACACACAACCAGTCCAGTAACATGGTTGAACACTACGCTTTTAGTCATGGTAGTGTTATAAAAAACTCTATAGAAATCTAACGGTATATGAAGTCCTACGCGTGCAGCTGCGAAAAAATCGTCAAACATCTTGTTATTTGAGCATCATTCATCGTAGAGCAAATATAAAGACACGATTCGATTAGGAATAGCGTCCTCTATAAATATAACTCCATAGAATTTGCATAAAAGTCCGTCTCTATATCTAAATGTGCACAGATATCGAAATTCTCAATGGTAACACCTGATTTTAACGACATAAACAAATTCTAAACCCCCAATTTAGTCCAACTAAAATTTTTCGAACATCTATATCTATTACCGAAGATATCCAATATTCCAAGATGTGCAATTTAAAGAAAAATACTCCATATTGAAATCCGAAATTTGAAGGGCGAGATTTCGTTGATTGCACTACAAACGTTCTAATAAAGTGGATCATTTACTATTTTAGAGAAATACGATACTGGTTTATTCTGATATCTCATCTTGTATTTGAGAACATGAAACTATCTTCAATAATTATCATACTGGATTTTAAAATGGTTGAATTAATGGACGGAATTACTCGAATGCTGGAATCAGCACATTGTAATAACATTCGAATATTTCTAAGTCGTGACATTAATTCATCGAATATATATTTCAAACGATTATTACAACAATCTAACGATTCTTAGTTTGCTGTAATAATTATCACACCAAATCGCAAATATGAAAATTAGTCTTTTGACGCCTTATGGTAGCAACACAGAAATTTATTATGAATTTATTATGAATTATATATATATATATATATATATATATATATATATATTATATATATATATATATATATATATATATATATATATATATATATATATTATATATATATTTGTATGTATGTATGTATGTATATATATATATATGTATGTATGTAAGTATGTATGTATCTATGTATATATATATATATATATATATGTATGTATGTATGCATGTATGTATATATATATATTCCAAATATTTTGTTTCGGACGAAAATTTTTACAAGCTGACATATTAAAATCTTTTGCATTTAGTCTATATAGTCTATAGCATTCAACGGCATATAGTCTATAGCATTCAACTGGGTATAAAAATACTTTATTTTATATTATATTTGTAAAACATTCTACATTGAACGAATATATATATATTATCCTTTGAAATAAAAAATGCTTTTATTAAATATATACTTTTTTTAAATATATACTTTATAAGATATGAAACGAATGCGATGATTTTTTTTCGTTTTCATATTTTAAGAGTCCCACGACTCCTTAAATCAATACATAATTTATCGCGTTTCACTCTTATCACTAAATTACCCGATTATCCCCAATATGAATTGATTTTATTTATATATTAAACGTTTCTTATAGAAACTCGTGATTCAGATTCAGTCTAAACTTAGGTCAGTCGTGACTCAAATGTGAACAACGACATATATGTCTCATTTGTTGAAAAATTCCTCTAAGAAGCAGTTCGTTTAATGTATATGTACAATTTATGCTTTTGAAAACAATGCATTATCTTAAAAATATGATAATTCTTTAACATAGAAACTGTTTGAAAACTTTCTCAAGTAATGTCCAAAGAGTCGCATATAAAATACCGTTTAAGAAGAGCAACAGTAAATTTATTTCAAATTCATGCAAATTTGATGTTTTCTTTTATCTTAAGCGAAATGAGAAAAGTTTCATTGCGTAGAAAATGTTAGTGTTTGAACAATAACTTGCATTACTGACCATAACTTTTCTAATTTTACTTTGGAAAACAGATTATGGGGCGAAACTAGGAGCTTTATATGCTTATGACCACTTGATGTTTATGTAAAAATGAGGTTATGGGAAAATTGCGCTGAAAATTAGAACTTCAAAGATGTCTTCATTCATAATTTTTCAAAGTATAGAAGGGTTGTCTTTTGTGATTTCTATTCGCAGCTTATAGTATCCATAATTAACAAATTTCTTCATTTTAAAAAACGTGTACATGATGTATATGAAACTGATTCTTCATTATACAATTTTGTAGTATTTCACTTAGTAGTAACAGATTATTTATGAAGGGTGTCAAGCGCACTCATGGGACAGACCGAAAACTCGAAATTTTACGGGTTATTAGATATTTTTATATAGTAAATCGGAATGGGATTATACGATGAAATAACTTTAGGGGGATGACCCTCCTTTTTCGGGGAGGGGGTAAGAGGAGTTATCTCATTTCTTGTTGGCAATAGGGGGAAATGTGAATTTCGAAGCGATAAAGCATTGTAAAATTTTAGTAAGCCTTTTTCCTACCTCTCTCCTCCCCTCCACAGATGATTGAAAGCAAGCCTTAAAACCAAGGCATATAATTTAACTTCTGAAAAAAAACTGACATATAGATAATGCAGCAGAATGAAGTTGAATTTATTATACACAAAATACAAAAGGTTCACCCTCAGCGACGAGGTATGAGTGCATACGTACAATAAGATACACTATATGATCAAAAGTATCCTGACACTTCGTATGTCAGAACGTTTTACGAATTTCTAAACAAATAGTCGGCGAAGTGTTCTGTAACTTTGGCGATATGAAGAACATGCTTGAACGCACACTTTTCAATAAAGTTTTGGTGACTCGTGCATTTAGGGGATCACCAAGATATTGAAAATGGCAAAAACATATTTGATCACCCTTTATCATAAAATGCTGGAAATGATTTGTAACTTTCACAAAATAGATAAATAGATTTGTTCAATGTGTATAAGCATTTCCGTAAAACAAAAACGTATATTCATGAAGATATAAGCGTTTTTTTAAAATAAAACACATTATGTTACATGTTTTTTGCTTACAATATCCAAGGGGTTTCAATCAAAGTTCACTAAACTTACAGAACATTTGTCAACGCCTAAGAAAAACATTATACTTTAATTGAAAATTAAAGCATTGAATATACGATGAGATATAAGCATTTGAAGAAACTAAGTTTTTACTGAGCAGGAGCGAAACATAGCAATAGTTTTTTTCATGATTTTGTAGCGAATACTGTAGGGCAACTTCTATAAAAAAAATCCACTGGAATATCGTGAAAATTCACAAAGATATCGACGATATAGTGCACAGTTTTCCACTGACTCTCAGAAAGTACCTGGATGAAAAGGGGCGTTTCCACAGATTGGCATTTTAAATTGTTAATCATAGGATAGTTAAACTGGAGTAAATACAATTAACTAATGTACTATATATATATACACGATCTGATCAAAAGTGGGGCCACCTTTTGCTGCACTGACGGCTGCCATTCTATCAGGGAAGATATTCACTAGCTTCTGGAACGTTGCAGCAGGAATTGCAGGCCATTCTTTTAAAATAATACTAGTCAGCTCTGCCGCCGATGTGGGGCGTTTTAGCTTAGCTCGCAGTTCCAATTCATCCCATAGGTGTTCAATGGGATTGAGGTCTGAGATATTAGCAGGGCAGTCTAATTCCTCAATATTCTTGTCAGCAAACCAGCTCTGCACAGCCCATGCTTTGTAAACAAGAGCACGATCTTGTTGTAACAAGAATGGACCTACTCCAAAGTGTTGCCACAATGCAGGCAGTATGAAATTGTCAAAAATATCGAGATATCCTTTCATCTTTAGAGTTCTCTTCACAGGAATAAGAGGGCCAATCCCGAACCATGAGAAACAGCCACAAACCATTATGCTTCCACCACCAAACGACACAATAGTCACGTAAAAGGCGTTTAACCGGCATTCTCCACACCCAGACACTACCAATGAATTTCCAGAGAGTGTACCGTGATTCGTCGCTCCATAACACTTGACGCCATTTTTGAAGGCCCAATTTTTTGCTCGCTTTGCAGCACAGTAAACGAAGCGTGGCATTGGTTAGGGGAAATGCTTGGTTTATATGCAGCTACTCGCCCTTAAAAACCAAGACTTCGCAGCTCCCAACGAACTGTTATTGTGCTGACATTGCATTCAGAGGCTTCATGAAATTCCGAACAAACTATTTCCGCCAATTGCACGCGATTCACTTTCACAACTCTCTTCAGCACTCTACGGTCGCTTTCTACTAGATGGAATCGTTTACCAGGTCGTGCATGCACTGTTGTAGCGCCTGTACGTCTCCACTTCACGATAACATCATTTACTGTGGAACGGACCACTCGTAACATAACAGAAACCTCACGAACATATTTTACACAGCGGTGACAACCAATCTCTTCGCCACGTTCAAACTAATTTAACTCACGTTTTCCTCCCATTTTACATTTCTTGCTTTGAAATTAAATTTGTTAACTTGTCCGATTTATTTTATACTTGTCTGAGAGTTAGAAATTTGATGTCATTGGCAGATTCCACCTGGTACAGGGGTGTCCGGAGACATTTTATCAATATTTGCATAAAATTGGACTAGTTCATTTTCAGAATAGGGGTGTCCGATGAATTTGTAAATTGTCAATTTGTGGAAACCCCTTTATCACCCAGGTGCTTTCAGAGATTCAGAGAAAACTTATCACTATATCGTCGATACCTTTGTGAATTTTCACGATACATCCAGTGGACCTTTTATAGAAGTTGCCCTACAGTATTCACTATAAAATTATGAAAGAAAAATATTGCTATGTTTCGCGCCTGGCAGTAAAATCATAGTTTCTTCAAATGCTTATATCTCATCATATATTCAATGCTTTAATTTTCATTTGAAGAATAATGTTTTTTTTGGACGTTGACAAATATTCTGTTAGTTTCGTGAAATTTAATTTAAACCTATGGATATTGTAAGCGAAAAACATGTCGAAAGGCCAGACTGTCAGACTCGTTCTGGGACATAAGCAGCAATTTGGACGGCAAGGAACAAACATGTAACAAAATTCGTTTTTTTTTTTTTAAGAAACGTTTATATCTTCATGAACATATACATTTTTGTTTTGTTTTACGAGAAGACTTATACACATTGAACGAAGCTAGTTAACTATTTTGTGAAAGTAACAAATCATTTCCAGCTTTTCATGATACAGGGTGATCAAATATATTTCTCCCACTTTTCAATATCTTGGGGGCTCCCTAAATGTATAAGTCACTGAAACTTTACTGGAAATTGTGAATAGAAGCATGTTCTTTACATCGCCAAAGTTACAGAACACATCGTCAAGTATTTGTTTAGAAATTCGAAAAATATTCTAACATTCAAAGTGTCCGGATACGTTTGATCATATAGTGTAACTCCACGCATTTCCCAACGTTCAAAGCGTTATTTTGCAGCTTTCACTGTAAGAAAAAAATGCTTTGTATATATTTTAAACTTTCTACAACTTAGTAATCGATTATTTTCCCCTATCCCTCTCAAAAAGTGAGATAGCCCCCTTATCCTTCTATAAAGAGATCAGACCGCTATTAATGTCTCATCGTATAGCACCATAAGGGTTTCCAATACACCGGTTTAAAAATGTACGATAACCCTAATACTTCTAAAGTTATTGATAATATGCATGACCATGGCATTAGAAAGGAGGAGATAAAACTCCTATGGATGAAACGCTTGTAAATGCCATAATGCTCTGAGAAGTATATCTAGGTGTCGCTAGTGTTTGTAAAGTAGTTGCTATTGTTAGTTGACACAATAGAAATGTGTAGTATTTAGTATATGTATTTTTAATAATTTTTAAATTAAGGATTCTTTAATTATGAGTATAAGTAACCAGTATTTTTTCATTGTTGTAGGATAGAGTACATAATATGTGGAGATAAAAATGAATTGGAAAGTAAAATAATTTTGGATACGCAAGAATATTCTTTATTGCTTCAGTTACTCTTTGAGTTTACTAATAAATAATTTTTACAAAATTGACAGTTTAAATAAATGTTTTAGGTCTTTCATCATAGAAATGCATACAATACAGGACTACTTATCTTATCCCAGCGCCACCTGAATTATTGTCTCAAACGATATTGGAGTTTTCTTAATATGGAGATTTATCTCCTTATTTTACCTCCATGTGCATGACATTTCTTAGCACCATATGTACAGGGTGAGCATTAGAAGGGAATCTACTACAAATTTTTGAAACATGTTATTAATTTTTGAGGGGTGGCCAGCGTCATCGATCAGGTGACAAAGCCCTCTAGAAATATAAACAAAATTTGTGAAGTGCCTTAATTAATTCTTTGCATGAGCTGAAATGTGTAGCTGATAGGTCGGCTCTTAAGCACTTTTTTAATACCTGGTTCAGTGTGATTTTAATTTTAAGATTAATGAAGTACTTTCCCCGTGGTAATCAATGAACGCGAACCCAATGTGTGGTTTTTATAGGTTACGAACTCGTTTGCGTTCCTTAAGTATACATATTTAGTAAAGTACACAACTTTTGTTGTAGTTTACTTCGAAAACGGTGCAAATTTTATAAAATGCTTTGATACTTGCCTGGAAGCATTTTTACTTTAACTCCAAAGCAATAATTCTCTATAATGATTAAATCATGAAAAGTTTCCACGTGTTTGGGTCTGACTCACGGGTTTAGGATTAGCTTAAAACGTTTGCTGAGACAGGCTTAAATTTTCAAACACTGTTATGGCTAGGTCGAACTCGGGCTTGGTTTTTAAAAAAGTATGATCAGGCCGGATCTAGTATATTCAATTTTGAAAACTTTTAAAATGAAAGCTAATACTCTGTCAAAAAAAAACACTGTTAATTTTACAGTAAAAATTCCTGGTATTTGGGTGACAGGACTTTTGCTGTAAATCTTACAGAACTACTTTAAAATTCCACTGCACATTTTGCTGTAATTTTTACAGTGTTTAACCACGTAAATTTTATAAAAAATTGTAAATTTTACGGTAGTTTTTACTGTATTTTTATATTGCTTTAAACTATATGTTTCACGGTTCTTCTGTAAAATTCTACTGCATGTTTTGTTGTATTTTCACAGCGTTTTATACCGTAAATTTTACAAAAAATTATAAATTTTGACAGTGCAATATACTGTATTTTTTACAGTACTCCTGTAAAATACTACTGTTCTCTTTACTGTATTTTCTACAGTACTGGTGTAAAATTCTACCGCCCTCTTTACTGTATTTTTTACACTTTATACTGTATATTTTACAGTACTCCTCAACTGCACAATTCACTATATATTTATAGTGCTTTGTGCACTATACATTTTACTGTATCTTTGTAAAATTCAACTACATATTTTGCTGCATTTTATACTTTAAATGTAAGAAAAATATCTAATTTTGACAGGATATTTTTAAATATCTGATAACATGCTAATAAAGTTTTTCTTTGCATTATTATATTATAATCTTTTACTGCAAATTTTAAAAGTGCTGCAAACATTTTACACTATTAACAACTGCTGCTCAAGTCCTCGGATGAGTCGGTAGTTCTGGGCTTTCGACTATTAACAACTTTTTAAATCACAAATATCACAAATATATTATACCCCAAAAATAGATTATGACTACTTATGACAAATTCTGCAGAATTTTTTTAAACCTAATATAAGTTAAAATATTTTACATACGATGTTACATTTTAATGAATTTATTTATTTATTTTTTAAATCAACGTATTTCCATACTGCATTTGTTGTCCTCTGTAAAATATGTAGAGTTGATATATTAATTTAATTTGTAATTTTTCACATTAAAGAAATATACTTTCAATTGAATACAATATTAAACGTCACCCATTTGAAACTTTTAAATAAACATTATTTATTATACATATACATTTAGGATTCGCAACATTACATATATAGATATATATTTAAGGAGGATTAAATTTTAGTATGTTGTTGAGACGATCTGTGGGACGTATGGAAATGTAAATGAAAAATATCACCCAATTGGATTTGGTTTAAGCTCAGGTTGAAATATTGAAATGCATGGAGCCCCATGCGACCTAATTTTTCTAGCATTTTTTAAGCAAAGTTAAAATTCACAAATTGCTTCGAAAATTTTGAAAAATATTCCACTTATCTCACCAATTATATAAAACAATTTCAACAAAATATTTTCGGTATTTTTTTAAATAAAAATTAAAATAATAATTAAATTCATAGTATATGAAGTGATCATATAATCCACTTCAAAATAAAATATGGCATCCATCTCTTTCCCTAGAGTAAAAATCGTGATTTTTAAAGTTATTTTACATTTATAGTTATTGTTGCATCCGTCCAAAAACCGCTTTATGTGTGCGTATTTTCTGTGCATCTATATTCTGTGCCAACTCAATTACAATATATTTCAATTTAAATGATCATCAAACTTTGATTTGTTCTACAACAAAGCCTAATTTTAATGGATACAGAAAGCAAACAAGTGATTATAAGAACAGCTGAACTTTTTTCACAGAAAATTATTTAGCTCTGGAGTCTGGACTAAAAGTGATATGAATAAAATATTCATCGCTTTTACAAAGAGAGCCAGACGATTTATTTTCGATGACGCCATTTCTTCTTCAACCCAAACCGTTCGACCCATGATGACGTCATTTGAACAAAATTCATTTTTTTCCATGAAGTTTTAAGTTTTCAAATATAATAAATTATTGTAGTACTGTGATTATTTAAAATATGTCATCGCTGAATGTGTCGCGTTTTAGAGATGTTTAAATAAAATTGCATTTCAATTGGAAAATGTTTCATAATCAATGATTTATGCATGATTGATCTTACTTGTTTGTTATGAATTAAAATTAGTATATCGGATTTTTTGTAATTCACTTGATTATGACGATACATATCGCGCTCTTTATTAACAAGTAAAATTTGTAATATCTAAACACCGTCTTGTGATGACTACTAAAGAATGGTGTCTATGGGTTTTTGTTAAAAAATATGTACAAAGAAAGCATTCACGCATCTGATAACGGTTGATGTTTTTGATTCATTTAATTTTTCGTCTATTCTAGATCAAAACCGTGCAATACATCGTTAATGACAAAGTAACAAATATCATTTGCTTTAAAATAAAATATTAACATACTTTGGGAGGATTGTGAGAGCTTTCACACCCACCCCCTCCATTTTGTCCAATTCGGGAGAAAAATCGAAATCCTAGCTATGTTAAGTTGGCCCAGTGGTCGATGCTATAGGTGTGCAATTATTCGAATTTCTACATCAATAGGGAATTCTGGAGGAGCCTAAAAAACTTTTCATGTAAATCTATTTCCCTCCTCATCTGTCCGTAATAAATAACTAGTTTGTCTAATATAATTTCTGTCCGATGTTCGATGTCACAAATATGAAATTATTCATATTTCTGGTCAAAGGTGTACTTTTAGAGAGTTTAAAAATTCTTTTAGAAACCTCCTATTTTCTTCAACCGGGAAGGGGGAGGTAATCGATAATCCGGCTCTTTTAAATTCTGTACAGTAGTTGATAATACAAGTGTGCAAAGATTCAGTATTCTATATCAGAGTGCTTTCTTGAGGATCTGTAAAGATCCCTTTTTTTCTGCATTTACCCCTCATTTTACTTTGTTTACCCCTCCTTTTCTACTTTTAACCCCTCCTTTTACTTTGTCCCGAAGGATGTGAACAATATATTTTTTGTAAAATAATTTTCTTCTCCTCTTATTAGGTACAGAATTGTAGATAAATTTTATAAATAATTAATGGCCCTTAAACAGGCATGGTAAAGTTTGCAAGGCATAAAGCAGCAGGTACTTAGATCTTTGCCCACACTGCTAAATATCTGTGATTGTTATCTATCTTCCCTTGCTCATAAAGCTTTCATAATTTGATATATAGGCACACACAATACCTTCTAATGTTTTCGGATTTTAAATTGCATTTATTGTAGAGAGGCTAAAAAAATCCCATTAGGTCACGTTGGTTTGCAGACCCAAAGTACGATTGGATCCTGTTTGTTTGATCATGTGATGATCGGGTCACGCTCAAAGTGAAGAAACAGTCCGAAAGGCAACGACAGACGAACGGGTGGTCGTCAAAATTTCAAGTGAGGTCATTCCATTTATCAAAATTCCATGGATTTAGGTACAGACGTTCTCCCACGCTGATGAGACAAACAGATGAAATGTCAATTTTATTTATATAGATTATCACAGGTAAAGTTTGGTATATCTGCAAATACTACTATAAACCGATGATAAGAATTTTAACAATACTTTTCAATGGTTCAGATGTATGTATCCATTTTTATAACTAAATAATTCCATTAGGCAGGTCTCTTTGGATTATTGTCAATTTTGACGAAAATACATCTACGACACATTTACTTAATAAGCCTATGATATTAAAATACAAATTAAGACTACGTGTGGTAAAAAGAATCATTGACGTGAAAGTAATTATACTGCAACTTCATATCTTCAGACATATTTTAAAACATGCAAGCACACATATATTCCCTCTGCAGTTCAGATACTTTTCAAAATCTCTAACGTTCATGCAAATGCGCTGTTTATGACGATGAATATACGAGATACACATTTGTGTGTGTGTTTTTACTTTCCTTATATACAATAATGTATAAAGAAAGTATTGTGACGGGGTCGAAAATTCGAATTCGATTTTTCGACGGGAGAGCCCGTTTCCATCATCCCTGATGACGAATCGAACATTTTTGAAGTGATGTCTGTGTGTGTGGTGTGTGTGTGCGCGTGTGTCAGTGAGACTGTGGAAACAATAACTGACGAACGAATGGACCGATTCGAACGAAATATGGTACAAAAATTACAATCCGTAAACACTGGAAGCCTATTGTTTTTATACTCAATCGAATGTTCAGAACCCCCCTAAATTTCGAGTGACATTCTTAAAAAATCGTCAAAAACTCAAAACCTCTAATAAAGTTACGCAAGTAGGCATTTCTTACGTAATTTTTCATTAGAAAACAATTGACATAAATTTTAGAACGCTAACATGAACCGTTCTCGAGATATTGCACATTTTTCAAAAAAATTATCAAAAGTCATATAAAATAAAACAAAGTATTTCCTATTGAGAAACATGTTCCCTTTTCATATGGAATACCATGCGATAAATTTGGTGACATCATTTTCTTGGATCTATCTCGTTATATTCATGAAAAAAGATACTTTGAGTAATACTTTCGTATTTGAACGCCAATAGTCATTTATCTGCTGTAAGAATAACTTATTTCTCCATCCATAACGTTTGGCAAGATTTTGGCGACAAATTTGGTGGAATGTCGCTAACTTGGCGCCTTTTTTAAAAGTTGCTAAATTAACGATAAACTCGCCAAATGGATAAAAATGACGCTAAAGCAATGAAAATGACGAGTCATTGATGAAATTCAATATCTTGGAAAGAATATAAATATCTACTATAAAAATAATCTATTTTTTTACTGTAAAAGTAGTAAATCCATTGCATTATATAAGGAAAGTCATGTGCTGCCCACATCAGATTTTTTTGTACGCAATCGGATGTTCAGAACTCCCCTAAATTTTCGAGTGCAATTTTGAAAAATCATAAAAAATAAAACCTTTACTAAAGTAATGTGATTAGTCATTGCCTATGTAATTGTTCATTAAGAAACGATTGATATAAATTTTAGAACGCTAGCATGAACCGTTCTCGAGATATGGAACATTTTTCAAAAAATTATCAAAAAAGCATATAAAAATTTTTAAAAAAATATTATCTATTGTGAAATATGTTCACTTTTCATAAGTAACATTATGCGATAAATTTGGTGAAATCATTCTCGTGGATCTAGCTAGTTCCATTCCTGAGAAAATATACTTAATGTCGCCAATTCGGCGACTTTTTTAATGTTGCCATATTAACGAAAATATCGCCAAATGGATAAAAATTGCGCTAAATCTATGATAATGACGACTAATTTAATATCAATATCTTGGAAATATATAAATTTAATATCTTGCAAAGAATATGAGTATCTACTATAAGAATAACCTATTTTGATTTTACTGTATATTTTTTTAAAGAGAAGCTGTAAAGTTCGTGAGGGCATTCATTGCCATAAACAGACACATTTTGTTAAAATATATGTTGCTATATGAAATCGAGTGTTACGGTGTTTTGGCTGATTAGAAGTAGGTTTCATCAATTTCCTTATATATATAGCATGATGTATAAGGAAAGTATTGTGACGGGGTCAAAAATTCGAATTCGAGTTTTCGACGGGAGAGCACGTTTCAAGAATCACTGATCACGATTCGAACATTTTTGAGACGATGTCTGTGTGTCTGTCAGTGAGGCTTTGGAGACGATTTTTCAAGAAAGCATGTTGCGATTCGAATGAAATTTAGTACAAAATTATGAATACTGGAAATCTATTATTTTTAAAGACAAACGAATGTTCAGAACCCAAAAAAGTGTCGAGTGAAATTTTGAAAAAAATCATCAAATAATCTAAACATTAACTAAAGTTACGCAAATAGACATTTCTTATGTAATTCTTAATTAGAAAACGTTTGATATAAAATTTAGAACGCTACAATGAACTGTTCTCGACATATTGTACATTTTTCAAATAAATTTATCAAGAAATTCTATAAAACAAACAATTAACTATTGTGAAGTAAGTTCAATGTTTATATGTAATATCATGCGATACATTTGGTAACATCATTTTTGTGGATCTAGCTCGTTCCATTCATGATAAAAGTTACTTTGAGAAATACTTTTGTATTTGAACGCCAGTTGTCTGCTATAAGAATAACGTATTTATCCATCCATAACGCTTGGCGAGATTTTGGCAACGGATTTGGTGGGATGTCTCCAACTTAACGACTTTCTTATGTGTTGCCAAATTAACGAAAATCTCGCCAAATGGATAAAAATGACGCTAAATCAATGGAAATGACGACTAATTGACGAAAGTTCAATATCTTGGAAAGAATATAAGTGTCTACTATAAGAATAACCCATTACTTTCCTTATATACATGATGTATAAGGAAAGTATAGTGACGGGGTCGAAAATTCAAATCCGAATTTTTGAGCACGTTTCAAGCATGCCTGATCACGAATCAAACATTTTTGAAGTGATGTCTGTGTGTGTGTGTGTGTGTGTGTCTCAGTGAGTCTGTGGAGACGATAACTGACGAACGAATGGACCGATTCGAACAAAATTGGGTGCAGAAATCACAATCCGTAAACACTGGATGCCTATTGTTTATATACGCAATCGAATGTTTAGAACCCCCCCCTAAATTTTCGAATTAAATTTTGAAAAAAATTTCAAAAATTCAAAACCGCTAATAAAGTTACGCAAATAGACATTTCTTATGTAATTTTTCATTTGAAAAGAATTGACATAAATTTTAGAACGCTAACATGAACCGTTCCACATTTTTCAAAAAAATTATCAGAAAGTCATATAAAATAAAAAAAAATATTTCCTATTGAGAAACATGTTCACTGTTCATATGTAATACCATGCAATAAATTGGGTGACATCAGTCTCGTAGATCTAGCTCGTTTTATTCATGAAAAAAGATACTTTAAGTAATACTTTTGTATTTGAACGCCAATAGTCATTTATCTGCTGTAAGAATAACTTATTTCTTCGTCCATAACGCTTGTCGAGATTTTGGCGACGAATTTGGCGAAATGTCGCCAACTTGACGACTTTTTGAAATGTTGTCAAATTAACGAAAATCTCGCCAAATGGATAAAAATGACGCTAAAGCAATGAAAATGACGACTCATTGATGACGCTAAACTTATGAAAATTATTACAAATTGATTCATTAATAGTTACCATACACTAATATAGTATAGTATTTCCTTAAAAAATGTTAGCAGTATTTCCAATAGTCATGTTAGATTTGGGCTAACTTTTATTGAATTTAATTCTCCAAAATAAATTTACACATTTCAACGTTAAAAATAATGTGCCGTAGATTTAATATATTATTATCTCGAATTGAAATAAGTAACTACAATATGTTGAAAGTTACATGCTACCCATATTGAATTTTTATATATAGGCCTACATTGTCGGGTTAGGTACAAAACTGTTGGCCATGTGAAGAATAAAATGCATTTGCAGTGACCTTTTACCTTTGCACAATCCATGATAAAATACTGCTCATCCTTCTAACGTAAGATATTTTATTTCAATTATTTTGCGATGACAATGGAATGTAAGAGTCCTCTGTCCACTAGTTGAGGAGGTTAAACCTATCCTTAAACCTAGTCGCTTAGTAGCAGTTTCAGAGCGCTTTCTAATTGCAATAAATCATTTTTCTCTAGTGGAATTTTTTAACCCTTTCGCGAAGGCGGAACTAGCCACCAATAAATGTGTCGTCGTGCCATTAGTACACACACACCGTACACTTAAATCACTTTGCTTTTAACTATGATATTCCACAAAAAGGCAGAAAAAAATGTACTTTATTTGTGTCAAGAACTTCTTCTTGTACGCTGGTTAAATGCGTGGTATCCAATTCGCGTATCGTTATAGCAAATATCGTTAGCTAATGCGAAGCACTTAGTAGATGCCGGATATAGTCGAGGCCACCACTGGGACTTTATCTAATAGGATGGTATCGTCCAAAAACAGATAACTTACTAAGTTGGGTTTTTCGGACGGTCGGTGTTGAGGAAGAAGAAGTACTAAAATATGTCTAAATATGAAATTAAATAACAAATTAAAGTTTAATTATAGTTGACAAATATTTCAGAGCCAGGGAGTGCAATTTCAAACATGCCAACACGTCCCTGTTAAAATAAATCTTAAATGTAGTTAATTTATGCTAGAGATTCATTTTGAAGTTGTAGAAAATTCAAATAATTAAATATATTTTAAATGTTTTGTATAATTTGGTACTAGGTTAGAGAGTTTTAAATTTATTTCACAATTCCATATGCAGTCTGAAGGGTTGGAAATTGCATAGACAGCCTTGCAGAAGAAAATATATAATATATGCAGCACATATGTATAATCTAAAGGTCTTTACAAAATAGCGAAGTAGCGTTCAATTTCCTTAAATTAGCATTGGCGAAGTTTTAAAGTATTTTACACAGCGATTTTTACGGCATGCAATAAATAAGTCTCTTCATGAGCCAACGACTATTGTATGGTGAGGATGAATTGATAGTCCATGGTATTTTGTACTACATATGCTGCGACTTTAACGAAGTAACTTCCCGGGTTTGGAATATACGTATAAAAATAAATTGATTATACCGATAAAATGTTTCTTATATAATATGGTCTAATTAAATATTATCGATACGCAAAAGTATGTCACATTTAAATTCCCACAATCTTATACCCTGAATAAAAAATATATTTTGGGTTTAACTTAGAGCTGACCACACGGCTGCTATTGAAAAAATTTGACTATAACCTTTCGGGCTGTGACGGAAATGATGTTGCCAGGCCCGAACCAGGGACCTGGTGCTTACAAGACCGACATTATAATCATAGAGCAAAAGCTAGCTTCAGCTCCTTTCTTATAATTCGGGTACAGGTTCTAAGCATCTTTGATCAGTTGTCTTTGCTGCCGCATACTCCCCCACCTGATGAGGAACCCGGGTCGAATTTCGGCGAGGAGGGGGGCCGCCTCGAAAACCCCCGCGTGTCTCCGTCCGAATTTCAGTTGAGGGCTGAAGGCCGGGAGGCGTATCGCCTCGGGCGTGACGTCAGCCGTGGTCAACCAGAAAGGGAGTAGCAAGGCTTCTGACTCCATGTGGTGCTGCCATTTCGTGTCGTGTTGAAAGGTGTGATCGTTGGCGTGAGGAGGTTGCGTTGTTCAAACGTCAGTCATCATTGTGGCGATTGAGAGTCCCGTGTCCTGAGCCTGGACCGAACTCGGGACCATGTGCTTACAAACCCGACATTATAATCATAGAGCAAAAGCTAGTTTCGGCTCCGTTCTTATAATTCGGGTACAGGTTCCAAGCATCTTTGATCAGTTGTCTTTGCTGCCGCAGAGCTATAAATTAAAAAAAATCTGTAATTTAAAAGTAAAATGTTAGAATTACTGCCAGATTTACATAAATAACATAAAGTTATCTACTGGAAAACAGCATTTTCCAACCGCTGAAGGTAGGGATGTTCAACAGGCCGCAGAACCGCATCCACATATCGTCTTGCCCTTATTATGTCTCTGATATGAACTAGAGGTGACCGGCTATTGAAGCTGATAACACCCCAAATCATGATACCGCGTTGTCGAGCAGTATGGCATTCAGCAGACTCAGTAGAATTGGATTTGTTTCCACGTCGCCTCCAGACTCTCACACGGCGATTGTCATGGGACAAACAAAACCGAAACTCTTCGCTGAATACTGCCCTGTCCCATTCAGTCGTTCAAGGGACTCGGGGCCGTTGTCATTGCAATCTCTCACGTCGGTGTGTTGTCGTCAATGACCGTCTCCGTAAAGGACGCTCTGAGTGCAAGCTGTTTTCGTCCAATCGTAGAGAAAACATTCTCGATGATTATATCCAATTCATTATTTTTATTGCATTTTCGTTTTGTTTGGCAACTTACTTTAAATTCTTCAGGTCCTTAAATTCCCAAAACTACAATATCTCGAGAACGGTTTAGCCTATAGTCATGGGGTCGGATTTATTCGCTTAGTTGTCAAATTGTACATGTAGAACAAGTAATTAATATATTTCATTAATTTTAGTCATTTATTTCAGAGTTTCACTATCTTGTACATGTAGTATTTTTAGGTAGAATATATTAGATTTGCGGGTTATTTCGCAAAAAAAGCAGACTCTTTTTTTCCGAATCGTTCCTATGCGCGACATGTCAACCAAATTTTCAGTAATTTGATCACTTACATTGTTAGCTAGAGTGAATACATACAATTTTTGCGGGCCATTTC
The DNA here is from genome assembly GCA_951213105.1 of Amaurobius ferox. Lineage (NCBI taxonomy): Eukaryota > Metazoa > Arthropoda > Arachnida > Araneae > Amaurobiidae > Amaurobius > Amaurobius ferox. The sequence goes on along the minus strand of OX578153.1, from coordinate 44,539,243 downwards.
GCAATAAAGATAGGTTCATTTATCTCGAATCGTACTAAAATTTAATCAGTACCAGGGTCGCCCTCAAGTGACTTATCTACCAAATTTTATGAAATTTAGTCGATTAGTTGAATTAAACTGGATATATAGAATTTTCGTAAAATAAATTTTCCGTTTCGTAAAAGAATGCAGGTTTTTCTTTTTCGAATCGTATCAAAATCTAATGTGCACAAGGGTGATCTACAAGTCGCTTACCTACAAAATTTTGTAAAATTTAATCAATTATTTTTTCATTTAAAGTGGATAGAGGCAATTTTTAAGGCCCATTTCTCAAGAAAATGCTAGTTATTTTATCCTCAATAGTACAAAAAAATAATCAGCACCAGGGTCTCCCACAAGTGACTCTCCTACCGAACTTTATGAAATTCGGTAAATTAGTTTTTGAGATAGAGTGGATATATACATTGCATAGCCTGTTATGAAGCATAACATAAGATGTACACATGGTGCAATATCCTATTCATGCTCACTGGGCTCGACCCATAGAAGAGGGGGGGGGGGAGTAATTACTCTATATAGGTAATAGGAACAGTAAGTTGCTAACATGATGCTTCCTCACAGACACGATGGGACAGTTCGGTGTCTAGGTTTGAATATACAAGACAGAAGTTGTAAATTTTCTATAAGAGATGCCGTAGTAAATTTCTGAAATTGAAACGACAAATCTTTTGAATGGAACGAATGAGCGGATAAGTGAACTTTCCACCCCATTTTATTCCTCCCTCTTCAAATTGTGAAGGGACTCGATTTCAAAAATTTAAGTCATATTCATCTGTAAAGACTTTTGTAAAGATTCTCATCAGCTTTCCGCTTGCTTAAAAAGCTGAATCCTTGCTCATTTATCGTTTCAAAGATTGGAGCGATCCAAATGGAATCGAATTTTCCATTTATCAACCAGGGGAGTTGCAACATACACAAGGATAAGTGTAATTTCTCAGACCCTTCCGAAAGCCCTCTTCCCATTATCGGGAACATAAAATGCTGGAAATTTATCATGTGGTAGAAACTAAGCCAATTTTACAATTGAGACAATACTCTTCGACGATAAGCGCCATGCACTGTAAACCAAAATAAAACTTATTAAAATAATGTCAACCTAATATTTTAAGAGAATTAGCCATTGTATTTTATAAGCTTAACTACATTCTATAAAACATAAATACTTGACACAATCTTTTACACAGTTAGAATTATTTTAAATCAATTTTACACAGGTAGAATTATCTTAAATCAATATATGCTAGCTTTTAGCTATGAATCGTTTAATAGAAATCTATTTTAATCGCTCCATTTACCAGTAAGTTTTATGGTACAAGTTTCTTTTAAAATCTGCAATACAAATTCAAAATAGTTTGAAACAAAGTTGTTCACCCGGAATCAATATCTTCTTGGGCAAGTTCAATTTGTTAAATAATCTGTGAACGTAAGTTTCCGGAACAATTACGGCCCCTCTTTTTTTCAGGGATACACTAAATCGATAAAATGTTGTACTTGTCACATTTGAAAGGAGTAACTGAAAATAATATAGAAAAAAAATCAGATGTGAGCGGCACATGACTTTCCTTACAGACTCATATTCATGTTATCTTTATTTCTTGAATAATTCATTAAATTAAGTTTAATTGCACTGAATATAATTCTGTATGTGCACTTTTAAATCAATTTTTGTTTTTATTTGGTAACTGGACATTTTTTCAAAGTCGGCGAAAATACGAATATATTTCGAGAACGTAAATCCTAAAGTACAGGCTCGTCGTATTTTTTTCCTCATAAAAAATACGTATAAAACAATAATTTAATTGTTGATACATTTGATCACATTTGGTCTTTTATTTTAGATTATGGTGATTTTGCCGAGCCATTTCGTAAAAATGGCAGCTTCTTCTTTTCGGAATCGTATTAAAATCTAATCAGTGACATATCTACCAAATTTTGTGAAATTTAGTAAATTAGTTAGTTTTCTTAGCTAGAGTGGATACATAAGATTTCTGCGGGTCATTTCACAAAAAAGGCGGGTTCTTTTATTCCGAATCGTACCATAATCTAATCAGTACCAGGCTCACAGGCAAGTAAATTAGCTATAAAAGTTTATAAAATTTGGTGCATTGGTTTTTGAGTTAGTGTAGATACATACATTGCAGAGACGCGCGCGCACACACACACACATACATACAAACATAACGCTAAAAATTGTATTTTCCTATTCTAGTGGTCCCAAAACGTGTAGATCCCTCGGAAACTCGAGTTGCGATTTTTGGTGCGATTCCAATACATTAACCATACATTACCATGTATTGCAGAGAAAGTAATAAAAATGTAATCTAGTATATAACACAAATATAGTGGTGCTAGAAAATTTGCATGCCATACATACAAATATATATACAAATATTTACAAATACATACATATATATATATATATATATATATAAGAGTGTCAAAAAACAGTAATTATCAATGTACAAATAGTACTAAATCAAATTCAAGACATAACAGCGCAATGCAGCTAGTTAATGTCGAGAAAAAATAACAAGTCAAAAATTGCAAGAACGTGAATACTTGAATAAAGTGAAAAAGACCAACAGGGCATATATAAAAGGCCTAGAGGGATGGCGACCCCTAGTTCCCGGTTACAAGTCGACTTTTTACACCTTAGGAAACACTCCCGGAGCCATATATCACCTGTGGTCCTAATTCAGAATAACGTCAAAGTAGAAGACGCAAATCACACAAGAACGTGCATCCGTAGACGGCAATGCCTCCATAAAGAAATAAAAGGTTTAAAAAAGAAATAGATTTGAATTAAAACCTCGAATTACAAAAATAAAATGAAATACCTGAACAATTTCAATCATCCTACCAAAGCACCTAGACCTTCGATAAGACCAACTCATAATCCCGCTCAGCATCGTTGCCATTTATTACATGTAAATAACTGTGTTGCCAAAGTCTTTTTGAAATGCATCCCTAAATTTACTGTACACAACAATGTAACACTGTCTTATAAAAAGAAAAGGATAACTTTGCGTTAAAGCTTCCTTTATAAATAAAGTATCATGCCCAATCCGATCCTCGTTAAAAGAATGCATACGTGCACTACGCTTAAAATGATTAATTAAAATATTACGAAATATCTTAATACTTAAATTAGAATGCCAATTGATAATGTAATGTATCTTGAACTTGTATTGACGTCTTTTGTCGTAAATTGTATAATACGTAGACATGTTTTTTGCAAAATGTATACGAATATCCAGAAAATTAATTTCCTTTGACTTTTCTGCGATATTTTCGATCAGAGTTAAATCGGCTGGATAGAATCCGAAATCAAACATGACACCTATATTTTCTTGTGCAATAAGGACGTCATCGACATAACGAAAGAATGGCAATTCGTTTAAAATGTGATTACCTTGTTCATAATGATGTAAGTATAGATTTGCCAATAAAGATGAACATCCTCCTCCCATTGGCACACCCTTGATTTGCTTGTAAAAAGCAACGCCGTTGTATAGAATGTTTTCGTATAACACAATGTCCAAAACTTGTTTAAACTTTTGCATTGGTACAATTCTCTGTAATTCAAAGACTCCATGTAAATGTGTCATAATACTATATAGATCCTCCAAATTGATATTATTAAAAAGATCTTGGAAGTCAAAGGTTTTAAATATTAAGTTGGTTGGCATTTTCTTCAAGTTTCTTATGACTTCATCGCTATTTTTTATCATGACGGATCCGTTTTTTAAATAATGATTCATAATAGGTTGTAGATATGACATAAGAAGCGAATTGGCAGATGTTGTATAAGCTCGAAATGCCACTGTAACTGGGCGAAACTTCACGGGCTTCTTAAGAAGTTTTGGAATCATAACTAAATAAGGATACCGTATATAATGTATATTGACTCCTATACGCTTATGAAGTGCTCTAATACGATTATCTATTTCTCTTTGTCCAACTTTGAGTTTTTTATAAACTTCCTCATTGTTATAACAATTAGCAAGGATTTCCATGTAAAATGTTATACACGTGAATGTAAAATTTGAAGCCGCCTTGTCTGTGTAAGTAATAACAAATTTCTTCCATATTTCATGAAGATTGTCTCGATGTATATTGCAGCTATCCCGTTGTTGATATGAAGGTCGATAAAAACGATAAAATTGTATAATAATGCGATCACGCCATTCGTCAAATGCATTTAAAGGCATACTATATTTAATCGCCATACGATAAATAAAATCGTTCATTTCCATAAGGAACTTCCCATGAATATCATGATATTCCTGCAATCGGAATTTTGTTCCTTTATTAAATGCAGCACGTAGATGACTTTTATCGATCACATTTAAATCTCCTGTCACAATATGTTTTAAATCACCATCAATATATTGGCTGGAAGCGCATTGACATAATGAATGTACATATTGCCCCATATCTTTACTGATTTTATTATAATTAAACACTTTTCGCGCTATAGGCAATACATATCGATACGATATACATATTTTTGCATTTTTAATAGGAAAATGCCACTGATGATATTTCAAAATCTGTTTAAAAGGAATATCATTAAATGCTTTATTTTTAAAAGTTGTCAAAAGGTATTCCTTGTTCTGTACTTCATTAATTTCCTGATTTAAGTTGATGTTATATTTCGAAGCTCGCAATTTAAGTAAATCCAGAAATATTGCATACCAGTTGTTAATATTATCGATCTTTTCAATAGGTGCGTCTTTAAAGTGTTTATCTTTGTATATATGCCAAATGCGTAAGCCGAAACGTTTACGAATACCGTATACCACATTCTTGATCCAGTTAGACTTTATGTCATGATCCCTGTAAAACTGTTGAAATAAATCATCAATTTTCATCCTTGTATCCATTAATGAATAACGTTTTGTTCTTTTACCTCGTTGATGTCTTGTAACTGCAATGCCCATGTGATGCTGAATAATCGATCGTTTATTACCATTTCTGCACTTATTCAAGTCATGATTTTCAGTATAAAGTATAGAATTAAGGCCATATGGATAAGCTGTTAAATATTGATTAATGTGGAAATTTTCCCACCAAATTCTTTCGTTTTGGTTGGACACAAAATCAATAATATTTACACGTATATCATCAAATCCATGGAGTTTAAAATGTCCTAATTCCAAATTGGCCTGGTGAGTAGATTGATTGTTAAATAGCTTGATCTGACTCCTGTGAAGATTTATTCTCAAGTTTAGTGCATTTTTAGTCTGACCAATATACATTTTATTGCACTTTCCACAAGTTATGGAATATATACAGTTAAATGACTTACAGAATATTCTGTAAAGGTCATGTCGGGATGAAATTTGTTCACGTGCCGCTACTGGGCATAACTTGCATCTTTTCGAACCACATTTCTTAAATTTAAAATTGACAATATTCCTAAAATGGTATTTCCGATTGTTATTAACAACATTAATACATTTATCTTGAATACAAGATTCGTTCATGACATTGTTTTTGGTTCCATCAAGAGTTTTGATATGACATTTTTTAAAATAGTGGAGTATAGAGCTCATGCAAGGGGTAGTATGATATCGATCTCACAGCGTACCCCTATTGCTGTGATACCGAGCCAATATATGTTCTATATATCGTTGCCAGTCGCTAAATATAGGAGGTTGTAATCATCATATATATTTAATAATTTATACTCGTATTATAGAGTGATAAGTGAAATAATTACATAAAAAATACCTTGAAATGTACACATACAATCAATGTACAGAATCATGAGTCTCTCATCACCACATCCAAATCACAATCATTACCGCTCATAGACAAAGCATTAAAATATCATATCCTCAAGATGAAAGATTTTTCACATGTTAATTGATTTTTTTGGATTTTTAAAAATTGATAATTTTTCCATGAAAGCTGGACGTTATAAAGTGTACAATAGAGAGCAAGAGCTTTAAGTCTAAATAAAAAGCGAATCAAAACATATAAAATACATTAAAATACATATTAAAAGTAAAAGCTATCAATATAATTAATATATCGTTAATTCAAGTGTAAAATAAAATACCACATAAAAAACCCTTTATAAATGAAAACATTACCATCGACTTCGACAATGTTCCCCACAACGCACTCCATCCACTCCAACGTCACACTGAAGACCACAGACAACACGACTGTAGTCCGAGCAGTATCCCAAAAACCAGAATATGATATACCATGCGCAATGCTACATATACGTATATACATATATATGAGAGTGTCAAAAAACAGTAATTATCAATGTACAAATAGTACTAAATCAAATTCTATATATATATTCTAATCTAAACTAAATCTATATATATATATATATATATATATATATATATATACATATGCCATACATACAAATGTATATACAAATATATACAAATACACACACACACACACACACATATATATATATACAGGGTCTTTCAAAAGTCCGTATAAATTTTTAAAAAGTCCTTAAAAATCGAAAAATCATTGTGTTGAGGTACGGTTTGTACCATAAGTATTGCCAGGACGGGGGGCTTTTTTGACGGGAAAAAATTTTGTAGTTTAAAAAAACACCTATAGGTGGCGCTTACCCGAATACATCTCCCAGAAGTATGCGAATGAGGCTGTTATGAAAGATCTGCAGTGCTCTGTAGATTCTTCATTTGATTCATTAGAAAACGGTGCAAAGACGAAGTTTTTGCGAGAATCTTAACTATGTTCGAGAACGTCTTGTTAGTGAAGCTGTATTATGTGAGCGGAGAATCAGCATCAGATGTTTGCGAAAATTACGATTTAGGAAAAATCTAAAGAAAGGAAAACGGTCTATCACCTGTTCAGATTTACTTTGGGTTGTCACGCGATTAGCAATATTTATGGTACAAACCGTACCTCAATGCGATGATTTTTCGAGTTTTAATGAATTTTTAAATTTTATACGGACCTGTATATATATATATATATATATATATATATATATATATATATATGTGTGTGTGTGTGTAGGGAAGGAATTGTCCTACAGATTCGGTTAAAGATCGTTCGAAAGAACGTACTTCGATCTTTCCGATGATGCCAAGTTGGAAACTCATATAACATCTTCGATTGCTAATGAACTGGTTTGTTTGAAATTCATCCAAAATCGTGTTTCAACATAAAATGATTTAAAAACTAATTCGAATTTTACAAAGATCTCACCGAGGGGTATCGTTAGGTAAGCAAACTGATGCATATCTGTAACAAATTTCTCCTTTGACCTATGCTCCGGTTTTCCACTGCAGAAGACATATAGTTGAGGCTGATGTGTATAATTAATATTATGAGGGAAAACTTATTTTTGCGGGACTTTATAAAGAAGTGGACCTAAAGGTATAACTAATCAAACAATTAAGATCACAATGTAGTTTTATTGTAAAGTTTTCTTATATAGCATGGATTTGTTCACATACCACTTGTATGGCCCGGGTTCGATTCCAGTCACTGCCAAAACTGCCGCCGTGTTCATGCGGAGTACGATCACGTTAAACATGTGGGTCCGAAAGTCCTTCCGAGAGGTTGGTGGTAGGGGAAGGAGGGTACGGTCCCTGTGGATGCCTCCCCCACTGGGTTCCGGCCTGAATTGGGTGGCACTTCCCGACCGTCCAAACAGTTACCTTACACCTTTCTGGTAGGTCGGACGGTCTGGGTTTCAACAACAACAACATACCACTTGTATCCGGCCACAGAAACAGCTACCATTAGCCTTCGGCTTGGTCGTGTGGTCTGGGCTTTCTACATACCACTTGTATGCATAAAATAAAATTGTTGTTAGACGCCATCTTGAAGTTTGTAAATTCCGCGGAATTTTTATAAAAAATTATAACAAGTTGTTTCTTATCCTCTGAACGATACTATATCTTGCAAAACAGCCTGATCGCTTTTAATACTACGTTTGAGCGGAAGTATAATTTTTTAACATATCAGCCCACACTAAATGCACCCATAGACATATTGTAAGACAAATATTTTTACTTTCATTATATACATAAGGTATAAGGAAAGTATTGTGAAGGGTCGAAAATTCGAATTCTGGTTTTCGACGGAAAAGTACGTTTCAAGTACCCGTGATCTGGAATCAAACATTTTTGAGGTGATGTCTGTGTATGTGCGTGTGTGAAAGTATGTGTGTGTGTGTGTCAGTGAGCCTGTGGAGACGATAACTGACGAATGAATGGACCGATTCGAACGAAATTTGGTGCAAAAATCACAATCTGTGAATTCTGGAAGCCTATTGTTTATATACGCAATCGAATGCTCAGAACTCCCTAAATTTTCGAGTGAAATTTTGAAAAAAATCATTAAAAAATCAAAACCTTCAATAAAGTTACGCAAATAGACTTGTCTTATGTAATGTTTCATTAGAAAACGATTGACACACATTTTAGAATACTAGAATGAACCGTTCTTGAGATATTGCACATTTTTAAAAAAAATATCAAAAAATCATGTAAAATAAAAAAAGGTATTACCTATTGAGAAACATGGTCACTTTTCATATGTAATATCATGCGATAAATTGGGTGACATCATTCTCGTGGATCTATCTCGTTCTATTCATGAAAAAATATACTTTGTGTAATACTTTTGTATTTGAACGCCAATAGTCATTTATCTGCTGTAAGCATAACTTATTTTTCCATCCATAACGCCTGGCGAGATTTTGGCGACGAATTTGGTGGAATGTCGCCAACTTGACGATTTGTTTAGATGTTGCTAAATTAACAAAAAACTCGCCAAATGATTAAAAATGAAGCTAAATCAATGAAAATGACGACTAATTGACGAAAATTCAATATATTGGAAAATAATATACCTACTATAAGAATAACCTATCTTATTTACTGTTACAGCAGTACATTCAATGCATTATATAAAGAAAGTCATGTGTTGCCCACATCAGATTTTTTATTATTATACAAGATAATGAAATAAAATAATTTCGTATATTGAACTTATTTTTATAGAAATACAATTATATTAATCTTTTATATTCCTATCAGATTCTATAACCTCGATCATAGACTAAATTCCTGAATGAAATGTAGAAAATAGCTTAATACAATGTGATAGTCACAATGCATTTCAGATTCCGCTTTGAAATGTCATTAAGCCCATCGATTTCCGTGAGATATTTTGTATTGCCATTTAAAGTTAAATTGGACGCTCATGAATATGTAAACAAGCAGTCATTTCGCTGCAATGCCTAACAATGGGGCCATTGTCAAGCTGGCATTAACCCAGAATTAAACTGATTGTGAATGAGAATCGTAATCTAATAGCGCCATCTGGAGAAATGTGAAGCTGAAGTTAAAACTGGGCTTAAAATCAATTCTGGCTTTGATTTAGTTTTAGACTAGAAATATATACGTTCCTCGTACGGAATATATAATATTAAGAAAATTAAAAGCTCAATTATGCGCAAATTCCTGTAGTGTTCTAAATGATACAGTCATTCAAAACATCCTATTAAAATATTTAATTGAATTCTCCTAAAGTGAAGTATAGGAATCTACGTTTTCTCTGTACATAATTTTCTTCACAGGCAGATCTGCGAAATAAAACGTCCTGGTTCTGTTTGTAAATAAATTGACAAAACAATATGAAATTATATCAATATATGCGAAAATAGCGAAAATAAAAGCACAGAAATGATGTTAAAAATGTACCTGTATTACTTTTATTCTGTTTCAACAATTCTCTAAACATATTATATGCGTTGGCGAAACATAATGTATTAGTTTGAAAAATATGTTCAGTGTGACGTAAGAAATTGGAAATATCAATAATTATCTGTGAGACCAGAAATAGATTTCACATTTGATGAGACACTTTAATGTATAAATTTATGGTGGCCAAAACGACGGACAATGCGTGTAGTCTGGCCGGCACCGTATTTTATCACTACGTGAACCTAAAGGTCAGAAGACCATAAATTTAGGGGGCCATGACAGAACGGCTGAGCTGGGCCTTACGAGATGTGGAATGGTGCCATTGGGTAAAGGAGAAACCAATAAAAAAATATGTAACGTCAAACTCAATGCGCAAATCTAAGAAATGGCGGATTTACCCCCCCCCCCCAAAGAGGGAACCACAGCCTGTGACCCGAGCAGACAATAATGAAGATTTTGACTTAAGAGCAGACCAGAAAAGAAATTATGGAGATTTGACTTAAGAGCAGACTAGAGAAAATTATCAAGATTTTGACTTAAGAGCAGACCAGAGAAGAAATAATGGAGATTTTGACTTAAGAGCAGACCAGAGAAGAAATAAAGACGATTTGACTTAAGAAGGACGTGAGCATATTTGTGCAACTTGTGCACATATAGCTTGTACAACATGACTTAAATACCTGTGCAAATGTTCCCAAAATACTGGCTAGATCTATATAATGTATGAGTGCAATCAGAGTACGAGAAGAAGCCACACACCAAAGAGTTATGGCGGTGCAAATAACTGATGCAAGCATTTGATATATGATCAAAGCCCAAGACAGATCGGAAGGTATGTGCTCATTAACAGTCACAGGTCATAGACACATGATAGCAATTTTTATAATTCTGGTCGCATATGTCCCCTCCGCAGCAATAATTAATGAGAATAATTGTTGTTAAGCATATAATAAATAATATGAATAATTGGCGTAATTAAATAATTTAGATTTGATGTTAATAAATGTTTTATTGTTAAAGTTTAAATGGTGCAATCAATGAGTATTATAATAATTAATTATTCCTTTACAGGACTCACACGAAAGGTAAATAATTGGAGAGTTTTTATAGCGGCACAACTAGCAATGTACGATTTCAATAGTAAATCCACTATGTATGAATTAACGGCCATGTCAATCTTAACGAATTTAATATTTAAAAAGTTGAAATTTAACTTTAAATTTATTTTTTGAAATGGTTCCCACATTATCTTCAGCTTTAACAACGACAGCCGTAATTGATAAGGGTTATGCTAGCTTGATAAGGATTTACGCTAGCTTTTTATTAAGAATGGTTTATGCTAGACATCTGGCGAGGCGTAGCGAGCAGGGGCCATTTCAAATCGAGTTTATCTGCTAGTTTTACTATAACAGCTGACAAATTTTCATAAAATACCAATCGTTAAGTTTTTTTATAAGGTGAGGTAATGGAACTTTAGTATTTTTTTCCGCTAATGAATCAAAATATTATCTTATGTTAAAACTACGCACATACTGCTGACTAAAGTAATAAGATATTATAATACTTGGTAGTAACAGCATAAATAACAGAATTAAGACATAAACCGCCTTGTTTCGGAGGCGAAAAAGAGACCCGTCCATTTCTATGAAATAAATACAGATAAACCACACCAATAAAGGCAAGCCGCTATCTGTTAATAAATTCTTGCATCTTGTGACATAGGAAAAAATCATTATTACAAAAAATTATAAGAATTAGATAATGGAAATCTTAAAGGATTGATTAAGAATTGTAAAGGAATCAAAACATTCTTGTTCAATGAAAATAAACGATTTCATAAGAAAATACTTTTCTTCACCACGAACGTGTTTTAATTTTACTTTAATATTATATGTAATGATTACTTAAAGTTAAAATGCAATATTCTAAATGATAATAAATAATTCAGTAATAATTAAATGTTAAAAGATATATATTCTTTTATAAAATATAATTATATATAATTACTTTAAAAGTTAACAATTATAGATTTAAATACGTTTACTGAGTAGTCACGTACGTTTAGTAAATACTTTTTCTGAGTAGTAGAATTATAAGAGACTTATGTCGCTCAGGCGACATATTTATCGACCTTTAGCAAGAGAAGTGATTTTTAATGCAAATGCTTGCAAGATTTATCAGTAATATTTAATTAAAAATACAAACGGTGTTGTCTAAGTATCAAAACATTGAAAAGTTATTTGACATATTATTATTTCCGTAGTAATTTAGATACATATCAGCTAAGCTACTTGAAGTAGCTGAATCTTTTGAAATACTATTTTCTGAAAAAAATTTTGATAAAAGTAAAAATGTGAATTTTATTCTGATATACAGTAGTGCCCAAAATTGTGGAAACCTTTTGGAAAAAGTGTATTTTTGAGATTTGACGGCTCATAACAACACTTTTTTTGTGCCAATGCCATAAAATTATATAGCAATGTAAAGATAATTTATTCAAAATTGTAATGCAATAGCATTTGTTTAATTATCTGTATTCTGTCAAAAGTTATAGCCAAATGACCTGAAAAAAGAAGCACAGCTTGTTTAGGTTTGCATGAAGTAGCTTTCCTTCACTTGAATGTAGCCAATGAGCATGGGTGTTTAGAGAACCAATCAGGTGTCATCTTGTTTTGGCAATGAGACAAAGGTCAAAGGACATTTATCAGTGTGTTATGTGATTGCTATCAAGTTGGTTGGATTTTTTGTGTTCATTGATTTAATGAGATTATGAACGTAATAAAATTAAAGAAATGGCGCAAAGAGTTGACTTGTTACTCAGAAAGTGATGTAAAATAGTATTATTAAGTGAACAAGGCTAGAGTTATGAAGAAATTATAAGAAATGTTGAAGGAAACTTAACCACAGGTGGCATTTTAAAATTTTTGAAGAAGTATAAGGAGACACAATACCTACAAAACCAGACTGTAAAGACAGGAAAATATTCAAGTGATGATAGAAAAATTAAGAGACTGTGCCTAGGTGACAGAAGAAAACAATCTCGTTATATACAAGGTAAAATGACGTAAGGCAATGTGACGTTGAGTGCAAGGACTGTTCGGCGAAGACTGCCCGAATTTAATCTAAATGGTGGAATTTCACAAAAACGCCATTTTTATCTCTCAAACAGAGGTTGAAAAGATTAAACTGAGCTAAAACCCATGTTAACTGGTCAACAGATCAATGGGACTGTGTAATTTGGAGTGATGAGACCAAAATATCACTGTTTGATAGTGATGACGTAAAATAAGGAGAAGAATCGGAGAAGATTTGCATCCTGATTGCATCACACCTATCGTGAAACACCCAGTTAATGTTATGACCTGGGGTTATGTGACATCAAGAAGTGTGGGCAGAATTTGCGTGAGCAATGGGAATATAAATGCCCAAAGATACATAAATGAAGTACTTGAGCCCAAATTGCAGCCTTCTGCACGTGATCTTTCCCAAGATAATGCAGAATTTATATTTCAACAGGATTCAGCTCCATGTCATGTTGTTCGTGTGTGCAAAAAATGGCTTCAAGATTATCATATTCAACTTTTGGAATGTCCTGGGAATAGCCCAGACTTTAAGCCCATCGAAAATATATGGAACCGACTACAAAAACTTGTTAGTCAGAAGCAACGCAGCAATAAAACCCAATTAACAGAAGCAATAATTCAATCTTGGTTTCACATTATAGTAGTTGCAGAACTAAAGAACTTGGATCACTCCATGGGAAAGGGCTGTAAGGCCGTAATTAAAGCTAAAGGTTACCCAACTTACTATTAACTGACATGGTGAGAATTTTTTTATATCTCATTTTTTCTATGTATTTCACTTTTGTTCTTTATAAATGCTGTTTTGTTAAAAAGTAATTCAAAAATGTTATTGCATAACAATCTTGATTAAATTATTTTTCCATTGATATATAATTTTATGGTATTTGTACAAAAAAAGTGATGTTATGAGCCATCAAATCTTAAAAATAAACCTTTTCCAAAAGGTTTCTACAATTTTGGCTACTACTGCATGAGTAGCTTATCTCTTAATTATGACTACAATCACTAAATAACGAATAATATGTCCCTAAGTAGCTAAGTCAATATGTACTGCAGTCACTAAAAATGTTGATAATATTATAAAGGTCATTGACTTCAATAGAGTTAACAAGGTCCTTAAAGTTAAAAGTTTCTAATTATATTACTGAATTGTAACTGTTTAGATTATCAACTGGTGCATTTTGCAAGTTCTAGTAGTACATTTGATACCGGTGACTCCAAAACTAATGACATCGCTGAAATATTTGGATGTTTGAGTCACTAAAAGCTTTCAAAAGTTAATTGAAAGTACGTTCAACGACGAGTTTGAGAAAATGGTTTCGGAAAACCAAGATCGCATAGGTCTTGTTTCGTTTTTGCTTTACGAACTAGCTTACTTTATATATATATATCATGCAATGGTGTCAACAATATGAAATTATAACGCTAGGCCAAATTACAATCCTGAAGAAATTGAAATAAATTATTATATTGCTAGGGCTAGTCCATTCCCATTTGGAAGTTCCGAATCAAAGAATCTTTAACCCCACGTTACTTTTATTACATGGCGACTAATTTCTTCTCGATAACACGAACGAGGAGAATTTGTTCACACCTGTGTAAAGTCAATAGCACATTGGAAGCATGTGCATCTATTTCTGCAGCTGTAGATATATCTGTGCTTATCACATTGACATTCTGTTGAGAGTATGATATCCTCAACGATAACAACCAATCATTGAGCGGTTGCTTTTAGAACATATATTGATTTGCCCTCTATTGTTGCTAACTAAGGACTGGTCCCATTGGAAGTTATAGCTGTTTGCATGTAAACTAGCTTATTGAAAGAACAATATTCCGGTACGTGAGTCACTACTATTTCTTCAATTGAATTTAAATCTAGAACGGGTGATGGTTCTTATTGATTATTATACATATGGTGATTAAAAAGAGATGGGCCAAATTTTACTAAGTGGTAGAACACACCAAACCAAGCATTTTTCATCATAATTTATAGGGTCGGAAGTGAAACGTAAGGCGCCAGTGGGCACTTAATGTTAAAAAAGATGGGATCAGGCGAAAACACAAGAATGACTTAGAAATTATAAAATAACGTTTAATAAACAATAATTAGAGTAATAGATCAAAAGAGTGACCGCCAACCTGAATGCACGTCTCACAGCGGCGATTTAGGGATTGGCGAACACTCTTGAACAGATCAGGCATATCGCGCATTTCGACAGCAGCGGCGAAATTCTGGCGACGAGTTCCTCTTCAGATTTAATGGGAGTGTTATAGATGAGACTCTTACGATATCCCCACACTAAGAAGACACAACAGACCGAGCTATCGTGGGAGCCAAGCTATAGGTCCATTTCGCTCAATTCATCGGCACGGAAAAGTGACGTCCAGATAGTTTCTTATCTCTAGCCCAAAATGGGCTGGTGCTCCATCGTGCTGGAACCACATACACCGCTGGATGCCTGTTGGAATATCCCCTAGCAATTCCGGCAAGACTTCCTGCAGGAAATACAGTATTTTTTTCTATCCAGCCGTCTCGGCAAAAGACTACTAGGCTGTCGTCGACGATGCCTGCCCACACATTGACGGAGAATCGTCGCTGATGTGCATGTGGATATGTTGCATGTGGGTTTACATTCGCCCACACATGTTCATTGTGGATGTTAAATGTGCCATGACGTTCGAAGTAGGCCTCATCCGTGAAAATCACAGTTGCCGGAAAATCTAGCTGCGTCACACTCTGCCTCAGTAACAAACGAGCGAACTCCACGCGACGATGATAATCCCCTGTAGTCATTGCTTGGATTCACTGGAGATATATGCCCTATTGCTCTTGTGCTTTTGCCTGGTGGAACTGCTACTGTGTCCAGTATATGCCTGTTCCATATTTGTCTGGTAGCGATAAAGGATCCCGATTCACAGAGCTACAGATGCAAGCGTTCAAATGTTTTGCGATTGGGCAACCGGCTATGGGGGAAAACTTCTCAGTACAGTCGTTGTGCCTCTCTGCCATTCCCATTTGCCATTCCCATCCATAGATGAAATGGGATCAGCTTTCTTCCTATTTGTAAATATCTCTATCGTCTTAAATGTTGGAGCTGAAATAACTACTACTAACTGATAGGCTCGTACATGCGGTGTTACGAAAATCTGCATATGAGTTCTTCTTCAGTTGAAAGTTGCATACGTGGTTTCCTCCTTCAACTAGAATGACGCTTTTAAATTTGCGGAGCTGTGGCCTCCCAACACTTAAGCGCCCTTTACGTTTCATTTCCGACCCAGTAAACTATGACGAGAAATCTGTGGTTTGGTGTGAATGTGTAGTTTTGTTTGATTTTTGGAACCACCCTATATATATATATATATATATTATAATTTTTTTCAATTTATCGTGGAAACTATGTTTACTGAAAGTGCATATGTATAATCATTTATATTATTTAGATTGAAGCACTGAAGTTCTTGTTGTTGTGAACAAGAATTGCGATGTAACGATATGGAAAGTATTATTCCATATTATATACTCGTATTTCACCCCTATTTCAAATGGCAGTTTTCAGTATTATATAACTTCCTATTTGCATTATTTAATTATTATCAAATCTGTTTATCAAATCATGTCAAATGTCTGTCTGTCTTTTTGTATGTTTGCCTAACTATCAATATTTATCTAACTATTTAAACATAGCTAGAGAGAGGTTATATATTCATAATCCACAATCCTACCACCGACCAAATAGCAGTAAATATCTAATACGTTCAGATATTCTGCATACGAGACTGAGCCCAAATTAAATGTTCATAAATATGTAATTTTCAGTCAATATGTTGCAATATCAAACAATCAGGCCGCGGTAGATTTGACTTTATCTCGCAGTTCACTGGTTTGAATTCTGAAGATTCTGTGAAATTTCATAAGACAAAGCTTACCAAGAATTTGATGATATTGTGATTATGGGATATATTAGTTGGTAAAAAAAACAGCGAAACAGAGTCTACGGGAAAATAATATATGTAGAATTCATATATAATTCTTTAGTATTTTTTTTCTGGTTGTTATGAAATAATTTTCTGATACATTTAAATGATCAACGTTTTTTTTATTAGAAAATACTATTTGCACGTATTTTGATGTCATTATTTTACATTTTTTACTTTTCTTATATATATAATGTGTAAGGAAAGTATTGTGACGGGGTCGAAAATTCGAATTCGAGTTTTCAACAGGAGAGCACGTTTCAAGCACACCTGATCACGAATCAAACATTTTTGAGGTGATGTCTGTGTGTGTGTGAAAGTATATGTGTGTGTGTGTGTCAGTCAGCCTGTGGAGATGATAACTGACGAACGAATGGACCGACTCGAACGAAATGTGGTACAAAAATCACAATCCAGTAAACACTGGAAGCCTAATGTTTTTATACGCAATCGAATGTTCAGAACCCCCCCTAAATTTTCGAGTGTAATTTTGAAAAAATCTTCAAAAAATCAAAACCTCTAATAAAGTTACGTAAATAGACATTTCTTATGTAATTTTTCATTAGAAAACGATTGACATAAATTTTAAAACTCTAACATGAGCCGTTTCGAGATGTTTCACATTTTTAAAAAAATTACCAAAAAGTCATATAAAATAAAAAAATAATATTTCGTATTGAGAAACATGTTCACTTTTCATATGTAATACCATACGATAAATTGGGTGACATTATTCTCTTGAATCTAGCTAGTTCCATTCATGAAAAAAGATACTTTGAGTAATACTTTTGTATTTGAACGCCAATAGTCATTTAACTGCTGTAAGAATAACGTATTTCTTCGTCCATAACGCTTGGCGAGATTTTGGCGACGAATTTGGTGGAATGTCGCCAACTTGGCGACTTTTTTAATGTTGCTAAATTAACAAAAAACCGCCAAATGGATAAAAATGACGTTAAATCAATGAAAATGACGACTAATTGAAATTGAAAAATATATATTAACCGTTGAGAAACATGTTCACTTTTCATATGTAATAACATGCAATAAATTTTTTGACATCATTCTCGTAGATCTAGCTCGTTCCATTCAAGGGAAAATATACTTTAAGTAATATTTTTGTATTTGAACGTCAATAGTCATTTATCTGCTATAAGAATAACTTATTTCTGCGTTCATAATACTTTGCGAGATTTTGGCGACGAATTTGGCGGAATGTCGCCAACTTGGCAATTTTTTTTAAATGTTGCCAAATTAACGAAAATTTTGATAAATGGATAAACATGACGCTAAATCAATGAAAATGACGAGTAACTGACGAAAAATCAATATCTTGGAAAGAATATAATTATCTACTATAAGAATAACCTATTTTTTTGCTGTAAAAGTAGTAAATTCATTGCATTTGTATAAATAAAGTCATAGGTAGTCCACATCAGATTTTTTTTCTAACGTAAAGTAATGGGCTAAGATATTTCAGATACCAGTTCAATTAAGAATTCCTTCTCAAACGCCGTAAATATCAATCAAGCAACCATGATTTGAAATCGAAAGCAGTCAAGAAAAATCTGATGTGGGCAGAACATAATTTTCGCTGATAACTTTACATAACTTTACTCTCCGATATTTGTTTAAGGTTGAAAGTTGGTGGTTTGCTGTTAGTTATGCAGATTCTTTTTTGCCGAGTATGCAATGGAAACATGAAATTCAACTGTATTCAGAATCTAAACTATATTCTGAATATAAAGTATATTCTGAATATAAAGTATATTCTGAATATAAGCAAAACAGAATGAGCTTTTGTTTTTGTCACGACTGCTTCCCTCTTCTAAAAGTTCGTAACTGAAATAGTTTTAAGCAGTAGCTCTGGACCATATATAACGTGGTATTCGGTGTTACTTGGGATTTAAAGCATGGGATAATTGCATTCATTCATTCAATGTTTGCTTTTTCATACTATGTAATAAAGTATAGATAAAATATTGATCTACCGACAATTTTCGAATTCGAGATTTTGATGCCAATATAAAGTTTTGGGACCACCTGAACACGTTTTGACTATTATTGGAGTGATTTCCGCCTATCTGTACACTGTCGAAATGTCGAAAACCCAGACCATTCGACTGGCCCTAGGGCTTACAGCAGCTATTTGAGCTGCCGGTATCTGTACACTGTAAACATTTGCAAGCATGTTACTGAAAGTTTCAGGGGAATCAGCTGTCAGTAATGGGGAGTAAAGTTCCTGATAGTTATTAAGATATATACGATATATATTATTAGACTTATATATTATTAATATACGGTATTATTATTATACTATAGTTATATATATATATATATATATAAATACAAAAATTACGCTTTGGCAGACGATAATTAGTTGAATATTTCAGAAATGCAGCTCGAATTCTCATAAACGCCTGTAATTGCGGCTTTTCTGATAGTTTGACGAAATTTTAACAAAGTAGCTGAAAAAATGAGAAAAGCTTGCAGAGTGCTTTACAGTGTATGTATGTCTGCGGTTGATTTTTTGTGTCCACAATACCTGCTATAAATATTAATGGATTTTCACAAAATTTGCAATCCGATTTGTTATCGAAAATTCCAATAGGAGATAGAACTTTTTAAAATTCAAGTGAAAACTTCGAAATGTATGCGGATTTTTTATATTTTTTTAATATGACATAATAGGACAAAATTTGACATAATCATGCATAACAAGGGTTATTTATGACTTAATAATCACGAGACTTAGTTTCAATCACTGTTACGAAAAAATAGCTGCGATACAGTTTTTGTGTTCGTGACGTCATTAGCCCCCCTAGGGGGGGAGGACATTTTCAAGTATGGTATCAATTAAAACATTTTTAAGCCCTTTAAAGGGAAGGGTAACACTCTATAATTATATTCATTTTGGACAAACTAACAGATTTTTCAAAAAAATTCTTTTAAAATTTGAAAAGAAAAACAGAAAAAAACCACAAACTACTTAAATTAGATTATGTATTAAAAAGTCAAGTTAAGTCAATCTCCGGTAATTTAAAAGGCATAATCGTCCACTTACGTATAAAATTGTTGTTTATTTAAAGGGATAAAATGCTATGGTATTTCATTCAAAAATTATAGGCCATCGAAACCTTCGTTTGTGCTTAAAATCAATAGAGTTTCAGTATTCTTCAACTGTGACATTTGCACCCGATGCCACTAGAAACACTACATTCGTTTGTCATATGTCGCTTGCATGGATTATCTGAATAAACATGTTACTTAAATAATTGATTTGAGTTTAAAGATGCTAATAACATGTAAATCTGTCAAAAACTTGAATTCAAAATGCTGGCCCGTCACTGTATTTTCCTTATACATTATGCCATGCCAGTAAAGTAATGAATTTTGCTATGCATGGAAAGTTTAAAACAGAATGACAGTATTTAATGTGGGATAGTTACTCATTGTATAACCGGTATTGAAATATGATGTGATGAGCATATGAATTTCCCTATACAGGGTGTCCCAAAAATATTGACCTCGGCTTTTATTCTTTAAATATTGATCTTTAAATATTGACATATATAATAAATTAAAAAGTTGTGTAAAAAAAGGTACAGAAATTCATGAAATCAATTAAAATTTTCAAGGAAATTAAATTTTAAGAAATACAAAACTTTAATCTTTATACAGCCCCGTGTACAAAAACCATTTCAATGAGTAAAATGTGCCCCATACACTAATAAGGTGATGGGCAAAATTTCAGCATTTTATTATAAAAAGTCCCAGGGATATGAACCTACAAAAATGCTGACTTAAACCACTTTTCGATGCATCAACATGGGCTGTCATAGGGAAAAAATCATGTCAGCAGATCGCGTTTCAGGGGCCATATGCAAATTACGAAAGAAAACAATGATTACATAAATAAATAATAATTTTGCTATTTATTGGTATAAAAGTATCTACACTGTGTAGAAATAATAACTTTACACATAGATTACAAAGCTTGCTCAAAATATTTTCCATCCATGCCAAAGATCCCTTGAAGATAAGAGGCAGATATTTATTGTCTATGATGCATTTCTGCGTTGCGTCATTTGCACTTTTGTTGTAAATATTTGCATTTTAATTTGTGATTAATCCCTCACCAAATTTGTTTAAACACATCTCTGAACCTTTTTATGATAAACTTCTGAAATTTCCTACATCACCTGATTAGCGTATGGGGCACTTTTTGTACGGGGGCCGTATAAAAATTTAAATTTTGTATTTCTTCAAATGTAATCCTATGAAATATTTTATGGTTTCATAAAATTCTGTACCTTTTCTACGCAACCCTTCCTTTTGTCATACAAGGCATGGGCGCTAGAGGTCGCTGTTTAACGAACGCATTAAACGTATGTTGTAGCACTTAATGTAAATATTTTTGTACGGGAGCCGTATAAAAATTTTAATTTTCTATATCTTAAAATTTAATTCCCTTGAAAATGTTAATCGATTTCATAAAATACTGTACCGTCTTTTACGCAACTTTGTAATTTATTATATATGTCTAAGATCAATATTTAAGGAATAAAAGCCGAGGTCAAAGTTTTTGGGACACCCTGTATAATTATCTTACTTCTTTCACAGCGAAATTATTCGATACAATATCCACAGAACACGACTTTTAATATTAAATAACCGCACATAAATTGAAGTTGAACACATCTGGCAACTTATATGACTAGACTGAAGAATTTATTTATACTCACATGCAAATTTGAAACCAAAATGCAACTGTCATCTAATCATCTCCTGCAAAATAAACGACTACAAGAGAATTCTCTGGCGTCAAAATACAAAACTATTACAGATCGATGAAAATATTGCTAGCAGATTTGTCACGTAATATTGCATACGAAAATGAACCTGTTTGGTGATACTTACTGCAGTTTGAATTGCATGTATTTTTTCTAATTTTTTGAAAACGGGTAATATCTCAAGAATGACTCGTGCTAGCGTGCCTTATACATTATACTATGTATGTCTGTAAAGTAATGCATTGTTTTATGCCGGGAAAGTTAATAGCAAATTGGAATTTTTCAACGTGGGATAGTTTTTCATTACATAACGAGTTAGGCTGATGTGTTTGAATCATTCGTTTTCAAATGAAACATTATATACTAAATGAATATTTATTTAATAAATAAATAAAATTGGCGTCAAGTCTGATTTCAACCAGCAGAAACAACAAGCACACAACTATAATAGAAGGTCTTTTATTTCACTTCTTTAAGACGTACAAAACTTAAAAAGGCCAGAGCGCTTTCGAGCGTAAATACGCTCTTCATCAGTGGCTTCATGAAAATAGGAATGATCGTTCATATATAGACCAGAAAAGGTGACAAATTTGCATAAATACAATTATCAATAAATTTACGTTTATCTAAGGAGAATCCAAAAATACAAAACATTTTGCATAGATTCAAAAATTCGAGCAGAATTTTCAAATTCAATTTTTTTTAAATGAGGGCAATCAAGTCCCGAGAGGAACTCGAGAATGAAATTTTGCCTTTTTTGCCCATCCCCCCCTCTCTTTGGTGCCGTTTTGTTGATGATGTTTTTATTATTTGGGATGGTGATTTAAATGATCTCCTTCTTCTTTCGTCCAAGGTTAATGATTTTTATCCTTCGATTAATTTTACCGTTGAGCACGTTCCTTGCCTTTTCTTGATGTTCTGGTTACCCGTTCTGCTGTTGGTTTTCACACCTCTATTTACCGTAAACCGTCTTTTACTAATTCCTGTATTCCTGCTAATTCTTACCATCCTATTTCCTCTAAAAAGGCTTCTTTTAACGCTTATTTTAATCGTGCTTTTAACGTTTGTTCTTCTTTTTCTTCTTTAAGTGATGAAATTGATTTTATTTTCAATCTTGGCTATGAGGCTGCCTATTCCTTTGAATTTATACATGAGGTGTTTTCCCATGTTCGCCATAAATTTTCTCAAATTGATACTAAACTTATTTCTTTAAAATATCGTTTGAATCACAAATCTAGTTTCCCGTACCATCCTAGGATTTTCCGTCCCTTTATTCAGTTCTGCTCTGAATTTGGTTTCAGGGCTGCTCACTCTAATGTTTCTTCTTTATTTAACCGGATTCGGTCTGATAAGCTGGGTGATAAGGATGACTTTTAAAGCTTTGCTGGGGTGTATGTGGTTCCCCTGTTGTCCATTGATGCTAACTTTAAATTTTATATTGGCAGTACAAAACGTACTATTGGTATCCGTTTGGCAGAACATGCTAGGGATGTCAAAGGTGGTAAACTTTCTACGGCCCTTGCTCATTTTGTTGTTAAAGAAAATTTCCAGCCCATTTTTGAAAGAACTTTCCTTCTTATGCGTTGTAATAATCCTCGTAATATTCTCCGTTTTGAGTTCCTCTTTATTTATGTTTACTGCGAGTCGATTTGTAATTTTGACCCCGTTCAGATTTTAGGTTATGCTTGGCGACTCATTCTCGACTCCATGCAATTCAAGTCTCTTCATAGTTATCTTTGACGTCATCCTCTCTGGGATTGGACCTGATTGCCCCCATTAAAAAAAATTAAAATTCTGTAATTAAATTGTATATTTTTACTGTTCATTTCGTGATTTATGCATGATTTTTTGAATCTGTGCAAAATGTTTTGTATTTTTGGATTCACCTTAGATAAACGTAAGTCTATTGATAATTGTATTTATGCAAATTTGTCACCTTTTCTGGTCTATATATGAACGATCATTCCTATTTCCATGTAGCCACTGATGAAGAGCGTATTTACGCTCGAAAGCGCTTTGGCCTTTTTAAGTTTTGTACGTCTTAAAGAAGTGAAATAAAAGACCTTCTATTATAGTTGTGTGCTTGTTGTTTCTGCTGATTTATTTAACAGTTACGAAAATGTTGATATTTTAATGATTTTTTAAAATGTGATTTGAAAATAGTACAATGTCTCGAGAAGAATTCAGGCTAAGCTATCTAAATTTTATATAATTTCTTTTTTAATGAAAACTTATGTATAAAATGGCTATTTTTTCAAATGTTCGTTCGAAAATGTGGAGATGTTCGACCGTTCGATGACTTGTCGAAAACCCAGACCACTCGGCTCACCCAAGGGTACGAGCAGCAGTTTGAGTAGCCAGGGTTGATGACTTGCGTAAAAACAATACTTATATAGTATTTGCTGATTGCAATAATCATACTAAATAATTTTGAAGCGCTTCATGAGATATTGCATCCACGCACTCGCTGACACACATACACACGTGAATGTACATATAAATACACACAGACATTACCTCAAAAACGTTGGATTCGAGTTCAGACATACTTGAGTCGAGCATTTTCTTTGAAAATTCGAATTTGGATTTTCAAAACCGTCACAACACTATCCCAATACATTTTACCATGTATGTAGTTAAAATATTCATAAGAAAATATTTAAATTAAACCACGGCACAAACATGTATAACTACAGCGTAACAATAAACATATATCTTCTTATCTTTTATCATTTTGATGATAAGCGTACACGTGGCAGTATAAGTGCTGCAACTTAGACGTAGACTGCGTCCAATAAATGCGTGTAGTTAAAATAATAATAAAATATTTAAATTAAAAGACCTATCAAAAATGTGTATCAATAGCGTAACAAGAAACATATATGTATTTCCTTATCTTTTTGGTGGTAAACAAACACTCTGCCATTATACGTGCTGCCTGTGGGGCACAAATAAGACGTAACTTAAAGTTACATTTAAGAGACATATTTAATTAATCTTAGAACATGGCCGAGTATCGTACATCGTGAAACCCATTGCGTTGTGCCGCTATTAAAACCCACCGTATGTATCCCTAGTGAGAGTTCCTGGAATATTATATTTATTAATATAATGCTGCAATTAACTGCACCATTTTAACTTTAAAATAAAATCGTTTATTAAGAACATTTGGATAATTATTAAATTAATTTCAACAATTATCATATTATTCTCTGGGGAGCTTGAAAATGCGAGGCCAGGTAAATTCTATTATCAAATGGTCTGAGATCTGTTACAATATTTGGTAAGTATATACCACCAGTTTCGTCTTTGGCCATTGATCACAACTCTTACATCATGGTCTTTTGTACTGGCACTAATCTGCAGTTAAAATTCTGTATATCAGGACATTTTGTTCACATCAAAAGAACTCGGGCGTTGGAGTTATGTCAGGACATTTCTTTGGAGTGTTCTTTGCACCTCGAGTCATTCTCTATTCTATATTTAGCGGGATGCTTCTCTACTGCATCACTGCGGATATGAATCTCACTGTCTATATTCTCCCGTAGAAGTCGTGATTATTCTTTTTGGAACCTTTTGGTTGCCACTTCTTTTGCCTGAGATCTGTAACACTTCTTTGGCTCTGATTGGCCGACCTTCCCTCACAGCAAAGATCGTCACATGTGTGACAGTGACGTTGTAGACACGTGACACCTAGGTCACAATGTGACATCAAATTTGTGACTTCTATGCGACGTTACGTATTACTAACTTTGTAACTTCATTGTGACTATATTCTGTGACGTTTCTACAATTTAATTAACACGTAACAATGTGACGACATTATAATGGCAATTACATTGTGACGTCACAAACAAGTTAATATGCGACGTCAAAAACGACCATGAAAATGACCAAAATGACATCGCTGTGACCTCATTATAGCATTACCGAGCATTACCATTATTATAGCATTACCATTATGATGCCACATTGTGACCCAGGTGTCACGTGACTACAACGTCACGTCACACATGTGACGATCTTTGCTGTGAGGGCTGTGACGTCCCAAAGCCACAGTGTGATGTAAATCGTACATCACTGTGAAAAAAATGCTGTTAAGGTTATGGCAATGCAACCCGATATCTTGAATAATTGGTTAACATGTTTACCTAATCGCGTGCTTACTTTATTCTCCTATGTTTATGGCCTATCTGACCTCTCGGGTCAGGATGCACTAAAACTGGTGTCCTTAATTCTGATGTATTGTTTGATATTACAACATAGATAAGACAAGACAGTCTGACATGAAGACAGTCATAAATATATGACATAAAACTGTTTCCGCTAAATCTTGTTTTAAATCTGTTCCTGGTCTCATACTGCCATTATAGGTAAACTGCGTCTAAATAATGTGTGTATTTAAAATAATCATAAAAAACTTTTTAAATTAATCGATGTGCCAAACATGTATATCAATAGACATATATGCATTAGTAACAAGAAACATATTTGTATCTAATTATTCTTTATTCTTTTGGTGGTAAAAGTACAGGTGGCATCATACGTGCTGCAACCTTGACTTTTAATGTAAAGTTTTTCCTTCAACCTATTGCCATGGGTAAGTAATTATGTGGCGATGAATAGAAAATGATGCCTAGCTGAAATGTAATGCATCACTGCATGAAAGAATGTATTTTAATATTCTGTGTTAAATATGTTTTTAAAGGATATGAATTGGATTTTTGTTTAAGTTAAAAACTTTCGTGGGAAGAATCGGTTAAGATTGTGGCTTGGATGGGAATAATTAAACGGTAAATATTTCGTATTGTTCGAAGTATAAATCTCTATATTATAAAAATAGCTCAAGCTGCTATCTAGAATAACCAAAATTACAAAAATTTTGTTATATACATCATGGCAGCATAAGCAGTTGATAGAAATTATCAACTGGTTTCGTCAAAATTAAAAGTATAACCACATTATCATAGGATATAAGCTGTCTGTCAATATATGGTTGCATCATCTGAGGCAGGAAGAAAATGATTGACAAACAAATATAACCTAGGAGAAAGAAAAATAACTGTAGGTAATTAAATAGTTAAACAAAAAGGAAAGTAAGATAATTAAATTCACAACAAAGAAATAAAGAACAGTATTGTAAAGCAATTTTGGTCATAATTTTATTCATTGGGAAAAGTCTTTAATCTCTTATTTGCTCTGTATCATTCATCCTAGATTTTTTTTTTCATTTTTTTTTCTATTTTACATTTGTTAAATATATTCTTCTTGGAACTATTATATGGACGCATACCTGTAGTATAAAACTGTGACGGATGTAACAATTTTCTCTTGTATTTTTCTTTAATTTCATTAATTCCCATACAGCTGGAAAATATTGTTCTCGTGCCGAAAATACTTTTCTGACAAATTGAAAATCTGAGTTTTCGAGGGTTGCTTATTACGAAACAAAAAAAAAATACTTTCAGCATTTCATCCGTTCAATAGTTAGTCAAAATAACGGTTACGAAATACGTTTTCTACGAAGTTACTGCACCAAATGAATTTTATAGAAAGCTAGTTTTTATAGAAAGCATATTTTATAGAAATCTAGTTTGACACACGGCCGTAAACAGCGCTGCGATTAAGAATTTCATTTGTCGTTCTCAGTACGTACTAATGTAATTTTCACGATAACAAACAATGCACGCTGAAGTGTGCAAGCTATTGAAGATATATGACGCCAAATGTGATTGGACTGGTCATCGAAGTCGGTTAGTATAAATTTAAATTCCTGTTAAATTATTTCAGGACATATTTAGCCTCTCTTTCATTGTGCATCTAACAACGGATTCTACAACCGTTAAATTAGAATTGAAGCTGTTCCATTTATTCTGATGTTTGACATTAAAGGACGCTGAGGTCGTTTGCATATTCATGAGTATTAAGTTTAGGTCAAGATGGTGATGTGAAATACCCTGCAGTGATAGTAGAATAATCATCCCTGCAGTGAATAGAGTTTGAGAAATGTCATGCATACCGTCCGTACCTTATTATATATAACGTAGATAATTAGGGTATAAATAATTATGAAGTTAATAAATATGGGAATAAAAGAAGTGAATTGAGAAATGATCAAAATTACGGATTTAAAAATGAAACAGTAACGGATTTAGAAATGGGCAAAGTAATGGTTTTCATAATACGCAAAATAGCGGATTCAGAGATAGAAATGATAGTCGGTCAAATACCCAAACTTTTGCGAAACCAGGATTTAAGGGGCAAGAAAGAAACCATAGAGGGTCTTTAAACTGACGGAGGGGCTTTGGCAAGTCAAAATTTAAAAAATAGACCAAAGTCCCAATCTAGAAAAGAAAAATCGCAAACGCAAATTAAGATATCGAGTTTCAAAACTGATGAAAACGCAAATAAAATGCAAAATGATAAAAGGGAGGTTCGCACGCGAAGCCCAGGTCCCAATATTAAGTTAAATCAAAATAAAGCAAAGCAACATAATAAATATGAAAATAAGAATGACAATCAAAAAATAAATACTGTAGAAAGTATGCAAAAATTTACCCATGTTTCCTGCGCGAGAGATGCGGTGCTTGAGACTATTGTGGATTCGTTGGCGCAGCCCGAGATGGGTGAAATTCGATGAAAAATTCGTCCAAAGTCTAAAAAGTGAGGCAAATATTAATAAAAAGAAAATTAAGGAAAATACAGGCGTAGAAAATAATATAGGTAAAAACATTACAAATAAGGAAAATACAGGAGTTAAAGAAGTTATTAAAAATAAAAATGAGACGTGCAAAGCAAAAATAAATTTAAATGATGAGTACAAATGTGAAATTAACTCAAAATCGACTCAGATCGATAATAAAAAGTTTGATGAAATTAAGGAAACTAATTGTAAAGTTTCGCAAATTGATTCACAAAATATTGAAAGTAGCCATGTTAACGACTATAATTTTTCAAATAATGAAAATAATAAAAATGTTGATACAGAGAATGATTTTAAAATTGTTACTAGTGCGAAGAAGCCAATTGTCACACATGATGAAGTTGAATTCATATTTGAATTTAATGAAAATATTAAAAATGGTTATTATGACAGTAAAAAAATTGCACAGGTCGATGAGGCCAATTTTCATAAAAATGAAAAGGTTAATGATTTTGCTGCAAAATAATGTGTTAATGAAGAGTCAAATCTTGGCGTCCAGGTCTATGTCACGCTCACATGCAGGATAGCTTTGCAACAAGGTCAGTTGATTGCAGAACAATTCGACATAAGTCAGGAAATTCAGGATAAGGAAGTTATCTTTATCCCCACAAAACACGCAAAATTACTCTTTCCGTTTGGTGCAATACGAACTGTAATAAAAAATAACAAAATTGATATTGTAATTTGTAATCAAAAAAAGGTTAAAATTACGTTAAATAAAAATATGCGAGTAGGAGTGATTAAAAATTTCAAAACAATTACTAATGAAGAAATGCAAATCGGAGATACCGTATTTCTGAAAGAGGAAAATAAACCCAATATGTTTCAAGATAGATTTCAGGGACCGTTTCGAATAATTGAACTTGGAAAAGCAAATACATTGACCATTAGAAATAAATATAACATGAAAGATGAACCAATTAAAATTCACGCTACCCAATGTTATATCGAACAAAATGTACAAAGTGCGGAAGAATTGATGGAAAAATATGATATGGACAGTGAAATCGATTGGATTCACGCAAAAAAATGTCATATAGCACAAAAAGTGCAAAGTGAAAGTAAATATAACGGTAACGGTGAAATAATTGAGATTCAATCAAAAAAAAATTATTCTGTACAAAGTGAAAATGTTCAAAATATGAATGAAAATATTCAGCATGGAAGCAAAAATACGGATATCAAAATTATGCAAAATCAGAAAGATTACATTATGTACCCTTTGTGCTGTTGCAGATTAAAAATAACATGCAGAATTTTATGGAAATCGTTTAATACTTTTGAGAAATTTCCCGCTATCTAGTGCAAACGTAAAATTTCAAATGTTTTGAGAACAGATCGTGATATCCATTAAATAATGGCTGTCACTTTATACACACATCTAAAAATGATCAAGAATTTAATATTAAAGAATATATTATTTTGTTATGATCTTTTTTTCAGATCAAAAGCGGGGATGGCACATGTTAACGTCTGTAAAATATATCATTCGCGTTTAACTAATGAAGCAGCACAAAAAATGATTATATAACTTTTATTTTCGAAATGTTAAGGTAGGTTCCTTGTACGTACACGTCGGAAATCAGTGAACCTCTATCGTTCGTCAGAAGGAGGAATCGTAGCAAAGTTAATCGAATTTTTTATATTTGTTGGGAACATATTCAGGCTCACAGATGCACCAATCGAGACACAAATATCATTAAAATTTAACTGATTGGCAGTCAATGATGTTCAAAATGTGTAGATTCATTAAAATTAATGATTTTTATCATGGGTACAGTACTTTCTAGTAAGTATATTATATATTGGAGGGAAAGTAATTTTGGCTTGTAAGAAAACATAAAACTACACAGAAAGCACACATGTTAAAATATAAGTAAAATATATTCAAGATTCTAAAATAAAACAAAACCCTGTATAAAGATAACCTCCAAAAGAAAATTCATAAAATGTACAAAAAAAATAGAAAACTACAACTAAAACTACCAATTACAAATAAATAATATAATTCACAAAAATTTCCAAGCTCACTGTAGCGGTTTCAGTATCTCATTCATACTGAAGAAAGCATTTTCTATTTTTGCAACTGCTCGTGTCATTTAAATAACCATTTTATGCCATTATTAACTAAGTGGATTTATTTATATTTCCGACACATATTTAGACTCTGCTACTTTACGTACCTAGCAGGGCAGCTATAATAACTATCTAACATGTTTATGTCTTTACAGTCTCTCCGAAGTATTACCAGTGGCCTAGAAGGCTTTAATCTCTGCACACTTATAGTATCAACCACGGGTCAGAACCTACTGCAGCTGAATTTTGATTGCCATCTATTGAGGACAGGAAAAATGGGGTCTTCGAAAAATATTTCCAGGACTTCTAGAAGCCCCCACATCCGTTGGTCCAGAAGACTGCATTTTTGCACACTTATAACTGAGCATAAACTAATGCAGATGAATGTTAGATTCCATCCACGAAGGACAGGAAAAACAGAGGTTTTTGTGAAGACTTTCCAGACCATACAGACCACTAAAATTAACCACTGACATAAAAAGCAAAATAGTTGGACACTTATAGTATCGATTACGTAACATAATCTAAATGAGTCAAGTTTTCAATTTTTTTCTACTGGGCGGGTGAAATGTGCAGGAGATTGAAAAGTATTTCCAGTCCCAGATCGTCCTGACGAACCTTTACTAAAACAGTGTGAAGGTTTAATCCTTGAATCCTTATATTATTCACCCTAGAATCGAACTGCGCCAACTTTCGCTTAAGATAAATATTGCCAAATCTGAATGCCATGCATTGTTAAACTAAATAAAATGCATTAAAATGTTGCAACTTATTTTCATAAGGGATTTTGTTCCCTTGTCTTTGACAGACTTAAATACTAGTCAGAAATAAATATATTTCGTCTATTCTAATACTTAATATTAAATTATGTTTTGAGGCTGTTTACATAAACGCGATCCTTCAGTTTACGTCAATATGCCGAGGCAAAATATCCTGCAGTGATGAATGGAATACTCATATTCGAGCTTCAGTGAACTGCTGGGAAAATGCTTATATATATATATATATATATATATATATATTAGTCTATACTCCGTAATGTATACATGCATACATTGTATATCATTACTTTTGTATATTCCAGAATAAACCCAATTTTTATGTACTTTCCCATACGTAGTATCGAGAAAGTATTGTTTTCACGGATATTTTCGATTTCGATATTTTCATACCAATATATGTTTTAAGACTTTCTGAACACGTTTTGACTATTTTTGGAGTGATGTTCGTCTGTCTGTCTGATGTCTGTGGTCGATTTGTTGTGTACGCGAAAGCAACCACAAATATTAAAGGATTTTCACGAAACTTTGTAACCAGATTTGTTATAAAAAAATCTAGAAAAATATAGAAATATTTTCAACCCCAGAAAATGTTTTGAATTTCATTCGAAACATTATATTTTTTAACATGGCAGAAGTGGACAGAGTTTCACATGATCATGCATAAAATGGATTATTTGCAATTCAATTGCCCCGATACATTTAATTTCAATCATTGTTGTGAGAAATAGCCGGGATGCAATTTATTTTGCTGGTGACGTCATTAGTTCCCCTTGGGGGGAAAGTGACCCCCTAGGTGTACATTGTCAAGTA
The DNA here is from genome assembly GCA_951213105.1 of Amaurobius ferox. Lineage (NCBI taxonomy): Eukaryota > Metazoa > Arthropoda > Arachnida > Araneae > Amaurobiidae > Amaurobius > Amaurobius ferox. The sequence goes on along the minus strand of OX578153.1, from coordinate 44,507,254 downwards.
TGATATCAATCGAAAAAATCGTTCACGACCTTTAAAATGAAGGGTAATGCGCTATAGTTGTTGAAGACACAGACCGTCCGTCTCATCCTTAGGATATAGAGCAGCCATTTCGACAGCCGGAACGCTATTGTTGAAAAATTGTATTTATTTGGACCCATGGTATCGATTTTTTAAATTTTTTCTTGTAAGATTTGAAAGAAAAATGAATTATTTTATGAGAAAATCGAGTTAAGCCACACTTCAGTTAATGTTCTTTGTTTAGTTCTCCCTCGAAAATAGGCAAGAGATTCTCCATAAACGTGACCACATTTAAAATATATTTTTGTTCTTACTCTAATAAGTAGAATAATTAATTTGCCATAATATAAAATTATTTCGCTCTCTTACAGAAATCGGAATTACTTTAAAATTTCAGTCATTTATGTTACGTGGGTTTTTTGTAGTTGTGTAGTTCCATAAATTGAGCTACTCTGAGCAAAATTCTTTTAGATTGCCGCTTAAATTGCCTGTACAATGTACTGATTTGTTACAAGCAACGACGCGCATATAATTACTAACTCCAAATCAGGACGCTTTTCAAATTATAAAAACAGCAGAAAAGAAAATTTAACACACTTCCTCTCATGAATACAAGTCCTTAATATTTCTTTCCCTATTTGAAGACCTCATTGAATATTCAACTCCAGGAGGTTATTTATGTATTCTCGTCAGACAAATGAAAGCTTCCGTTAGTTACACATTTTATTTGAAGAGTACTTTTACCGCGATGGGTTGATGGTGGAAGTGAAAGGGATATTTCTTATCGCGTGAGGTCTGTGTACTTGAACAATCCCTTAATCAAGGAATGTAATAATCTTCCAATTATTATTTTAAACAATTGAGGATAATTTTATGTGGAATTAATCGCCTGCGATGCATAAGTTGTCTGTTCGAAATTAGGCTTACCTAACTGTTTGTGGTAGCCTTATTGGAACACTCTTGTTATTCAGCCTAACTACCGCGATTTGGCACTTTATTAACAAAGAGAAAATTTGTATAAAAAAGTCTATATACAAATACCAAAGTATCCACATTAAAATTTGCCAAACCCGAAATGGAATGAAGGACTATATAGACGAATAACCTACGATTCGAAAAAAATGGAATGAGGACACTTTGATATTTTTCGTCCGAGTGATGCTCATGAAAAATTACTTTGCGACACCTTATAACTGGCGTAAAAAGTCAAATTTGACATGTAGTTAAAACGTTTCATAGATTCTGACCTGCTCTTTACAAACATATAGATCCCCGTTATGCGGCAATTAGCTCAAATTTTGATTATAGATTGATCTCTTGAGTAACATGTTTACTGCAAGAGTTTAGATGTAATTTTATTTAATTTATTATTAAATTACGTTGTCACTGATTCTAACATATATTATTTTTTATTTTTGCAGCCAAAATTAACAACGATACTTATCGTCAGTTTGTCGTTTTATGAAAACAAAACCCAGATTGTATTGTAACGATTGTAAGTAGCATATGGCATAAATAAAACGGTTTTTAAAACTACTTATACGGCAGCAATTCAGCGGATTTCACTAGTTTGTATACTGTTCGGGCGAACTATTAAGTTCTTTTTTTTTATCTTTTTGCTTACCTTCGTGTTTTGCTCAGTCATACCAATTCTTGGGAAAAATTGTGAAATCCAGAACCAGACATAGGCATTCGTAATCAACTCCCTACTTTCTCCACAATTTTATACTGAATTCAACATAGTAATCATCTAAGTTTTATCCATAACCAATCCTGAGAAATAAATGTTTCAAGAATTTTTTTTGAAATGGAAATGAAAAAATCACTAAAGGCGAAAATCACTCATGAATCCCCCATTATCTTCGGGATTTTGATACTGAACTAATATCAGCCATTATCCAACTGAGCTATATCTATATCACATTTAAAGAAATACATGTTTCAGGAAAAATGTAAATTTTTGAATTGGAAGTGAAATCTCTTCAACACGATGTGGGAATTAGTGAGTTTCTTCACCTCATCCAGAGTATTATACCGAATCCGCATCAATCAATATTTAAACTCTATTTATAAGCAATTCTGAGAAACAGGTGTATCACGCAAAATATTTGAACTGGAAGTAGAAATTCCTAGTGAACTCCATATCATTTTTTGATTTTTGATGCTGAATCTAAATCAGACATCATTTGAACTTCATACAAATTATAAAAAACAATGGTATGACAACATTTGTACCATTAATAACTTATAAAAGCTTGTGACAATAGAATATTACGTAAAAAAGTAAAATAGATATCTCTAGACAAGTAATTTTAGAAGTTCATATATTCAAAAGTCAAATTTAAACTTTTAAAATTGATTATAACATTTGATAAGAAATTTAAAAAATATAAACAAGTGAAACTTATGATGAAATACGTATATTGAGATAATGAAGAATGAATGTCACATGAATCATTATTACTCCAATACACTGGTAATTCATGTTTCTTGTCCAAATTTCTGCTATAAGATACAACGGTTACACAGTCATTAAATAAAATAAAGAGGGCAGATTTTTCCTTTAAATTCATGGACATCGGTTTTAAGTGTTTGATTTGTTATAAAACTTTATAACGCTTTAGTCATTCACTGTTCCCATGAAGGACAAATGAAATTTGGAAGTTCGTTTTGTCTATTAAATCGACACATTCTTCATGAATAAATTTCTTGCTGTTATCTATACATTTCATATCACCAACCCCAACTCAACTTTACGACAGGTGTGACAATACCGGACTGTTTTTGATGAATCTTCTATCACTTACTACATCCTGGCCGATTGGTGTCTTTAAATCAATGCTTATCATATCAATCCGTTCACTTGCATTTCATTGGATTTGTTTATTTTTATGGCTTGTCTATATCTTTTTTTCAATCAAGGTTTCTGTCTATCAGTAGTTTTCTTCAGCTAGTTTTTTTGTTGGGCTTTTGTTAATATATTTCGCATAAAACTAAAATTCCATCATCACTGTCTTCTGCCAAATACGTTTATAATTCCATGACGAAAGAGGAGTTTATCACCGACCACTTGATAACGAAACACAAAATCTACTAATGTAGCTTGCCGGGCATAAAAGAAATTTCATATTCTCTTCTCTGTATCTCGCGGCAGTTTCTTTTAACTCAAAAATAATCTTAATCTGAAACACATTGCAATTTTTATATCCATTTTGGTTTTTATCTTTTGATTGGATTACAGTATTGTTGAGGAATCATGCCAATACAATGTCATACCTAAGTGAGCTCAAATACACAATGTATGGACTTTGAGACGTGGGACTGCTCTATCTATCTAAGAAGCAGGCGTCGGTTTCAGACATGATCTGAAGAAGACATCAGTTATAAGGCGATATAATTTGACTTATGGGGTATTTTGTAGCCCTTATAGACTATTTAGTTAAAGTTAATCCTCTGTTATCAAACAGGATTAATAGCTCATACGTAATCATATATTCAGACATAATTCAGGCGCTACAACACTTCTAATCCCACGGACTGTTAAGGAATGGGATTTTTCTTCAGATCATGATAAATATTTCCACGATTTTAGTCATATATGCTAAGGAACTCACTTGAAACAAAATAAAAGTTAAATACAAAACCACATATACGTGTTCTTTATCATTATAAAGGTGTGAATATGTTCACACCTCAAAGTAGCTTTAACAATGCTGAAATATCCTGTCTTCATGTATCTCGTCTGCAAAAATAACATAAGATCGGATAATCGAGCAAAGTTGTGGTTATAACCTATTGCCTAAAATGAGAGAAATGAAAAAGAGTTAATCTCCATACTTGTCCTTTCAAAGCATATTTGGTTCTGCGCAGTTCGTTGCCCGTCAGTATTGAGTAAATATATATGTAGTGCAGCATTGCCACAGGTCATAGACCAACCCTAATTTACCTATAAATAACAATTATGAGTGATTTCATGTATAAATTCAGTTCTTCTATACTTTGATTGATACAAGAAATATATTATACTGAAGATTTTAACGATGTTTCATCTTTCTTAAATAACACGTAATGCATGCTAACATGTAAGGATTATTAATTAAACACACAGGACATTAAAACAGGTAAAGCAATAAATTGCAAAATATTTCCTTGCGTGAACACAACGCATTCATATTGCTTTCGCCATAGGGTAGATCTCATTCTCTATTCAACACCACTATGTTATTTACATATTCATCCTCAGACAAAATAATTTATTCGTTCGTTACACATTTTATTTGAAGTATATGTACTTCTGATGATGTTTAGTTGATGGGAAATGTTCTCCAGTAAATCATAATTCTCCAGTAAATCCAGTAAATTTTTGCAATATCTTTAAAAGTTTCTCTCTAAACTATGCATTTGAAAATAACTATTCATTAAATTGTACCTGTCCAACTTTTGGTTTACACGAGAATACATTTTTCTACAAAATCGTCTTGAAGCCGCGTTTTTCCCAAACTTGATGTGTAAGTCATAGGAAATAATAATAATGCTAAATCACTTATTGTATTTATGTAAAATGTCTCAGTTCAAGAAAATAAAGTATTTCATTCAGTATAGGCATCAGTGGCTAATTTTAAAAGGTATTAAAATCATTTTAATTTATCCCACCTTTGCAAATTTTGTGTTTCACAAGAATACATTTTCCTATAAAATCGCCTTGTGGCCGCATTTTCCCCAAACTTGCTGTGTAAGTTTTTGGAAATAATATGAATGTTAAATCACATATTGTGTTACGCAAGGTTGTTGTTGTTGAGACCCAGACCGTCCGACCTACCAGAAAGGTGTAAGGTAACTGTTTGGACGGCCGGGAAGTGCCACCCAATTTAGACCGGAACCCAGTGGGGGAGGCATCCACAGGGACCGTACCCTCCTTCCCCTACCACCAACCTCTCGGAAGGACTTACGGACCCACATGTTTAACGTGATCGTACTCCGCGTGAACACGGCGGCAGGTTTGGCAGCGGCTGGAATCGAACCCGGGCCTACCGAGTGCAGCTCCAGCGCGCTAACCAATGGGCTACCGCACCCGTGTTACGCAAGGTGCCAAAGTTCAAGAAAACAAATTATTTTTTTATGCATTGGCAGTGGCTAGTTTTAAAGGATATTCGGATCACTTAAATTTATCCAACCTATCCATCTTTCGTGTTTCACAAGAATACATTTTTCTACAAATTCGACTTGCGGCTGCATTTTTTCCAAACTTGCTGGGCACATCATAGAAAATAATATGAATGCTAAATAACATATTTCATTAATGTAAGGTGCTACATTTCAAGAAAATAAATTATTTCATTAAGTATAGGCAGTTTCTAATTATAATTACATACTTAAAATATTAATTAAATTTATCCAACCTGTCCAAATTTCGTGTTTCACAAGAATACATTTTCCCTTCAAAATCGCCTTCCGACCGCATTGTTTTCAAACTTGCTCTATAAGTCATAGAAATAATATGAATGCCGATGTGGTGGCCGAACGGTCAAAGAGGTAGGCGTTTCATCGTGATGGCTCGGCTGCCAGATTGCGGGTTCGAATCCGCATGGATGTTGTGATGTCTTATTGGGGCTGAAGTCAGACTTCTACCTTCGGGTGCCCCAGGTCTATAACTCAACAGAAGCAGTGCACACATTCTTTCTTAATTAATATGTTAGGGATACCACATCAACCAAATAATGTGAATGTTAAATCACATATTGTATTAAAGTAAGGTATAATAGTTCAAGACAACAAAGTATTATTGAAAGATACTAAATTTTAAAAGATATTCAATCCACTTAAATTTTTCCAACCTGTTCAACTTTCATGTTTCACTTATGAATACATTTTTCTATAAAATCCCCTTGCCGCCGCATTCATTCCAATTTTGCTGTGTAAGTCAAAGGAAATAATACGAATGCTAAATCATATATTGTGTTAATGTAAGGTGTTGAAGTTTAAGAAAATAAAGTATTCCATTAAGTATATGCATTGACTGAATTTAAAAGATATTCAAACCATTAACTTTATCCAGCGATAATTTATTTACAGTACACGGGATAAAAATATTAAATCCAATCCTCGGATAACAATTCCGTCAATCTCTCAGATTGTTATAGCTTACTTAAAAGAACTTCGATGCTCTAGGGCAAGTATTAGCTTTGTAACTCGTGGGGCATACAGACTTGCAAACGTAGTCGGACAAAAATTAATGGAGTAAATACATGTTTTCTATTGGAAGTAAAACTATAACAAACTTATATTTAGAAAATGCCGTGATCTAATCATATCAATTGCGAAAAGTTCTACCTAGTTCTAGTTCTTGAATTTTAAGTCATAACAACCATACTCAATTTTATACCAACCATACGCAATTTTGTACCAATACACATTTTAATTCGCAAACATATATATGCAGTCATGCACATAGACGTGTATCGAAATTGTTTGGAATATGTTCGGAATGTCTAACAATTGCTGTTCTTCCAACATCTTGAATTTGAAAATCATCCGAAGATTATATATTATAGTGCAAGAAAGTACACATTATTAATATAAAAAACTAAACAAAGAAGCAGAATATTTCCTTGCGTGAACATACCCCTTCATGTTCCTATCTGAAGTTGAAAACCTCATTCTGTATTCAACAGCTCAAGGTTATTTACATACATTCAACCCGATACAAAGAAGGATTCTACTGTCACACATTTTATTTGAATTGCAGTTTTCCCGCGTAAGGTTGATGGAGGACGCACAAACTGATATTTCTTATCACGCGACATTGGTTGCCTTGGTACTTCGTTAAGTTTGAAGACTTCAGCACTCAGGAAAACTTTTAGATGAGAATTTCTTAGTTTATAACATTTAACAAGCAAGATACATAAGAATCAATAATGTTTATGTACTGTGGAGACAAATGGTAATAATTGCAGACTGTATGCAGCTGATGATGACTTGTATAAAATGTTTGAATTACTTTATTCTGTATAATGCAGTTAGATAACAGCAAGAGAGTATTTTAGCTGATTTTTACAAACTTTTGATTCAGCTTGATCTGGTATTTGTTAGTTTATCAGTGTGATTCAAATATTTGAGGCCGTAATACTAATTACGTTCCATTCTTCACAGTAGAATGTCATTTGGTATGTCTGTCTTTTAGGGTGCATTTTAATTCCTTTGAATGTAAACCAGGTCTGACTTGTTTTTTAGTAAATAATTCGAAAATTGGAGTAGCTAGAGAGTTCAAATGTAACATGACACTGTATTTAGTGGTATATATTTGTGGTGAAAATACATGGTTGCCTGCATCAGAATATGATGAAAGGTAATATTGGTTACACGCACCAAATTCAGTCGTGGTAATCAAAATAATCTATATAAATAAAATTGAAAATCTGTCTGTCTGTCTGTTTGTCCCATCATCACGTAAGAGCGGCTGAACTGAATTTGATGAAATTTTGTAGGTAGCCTAGAAATAGTACCACTTAAAAGTCTGTATTTTAAGTTTCTACGAGCAGTGGTTCTTGAGATATTAGTAAACAAGAACGATCAATCATGCTTCAAGCATTGATTATGAAACACTTTCCAATTTCAATACAATTTTATTTAAAAAAGTCGAAAATGCACTACATTCCTCGGTAATATTTTAAAACTTATACTACATTGATTTATTATATTTGAAAACTTAAACCTTCATTGAAAAAAATGAACTTCATTCAAATGACGGCATTGAAATATAAATTGCCTGGTTTAAATATCTCTAAAATGCAACACATTCCACGGTAATATTTTTAAAACTATCATAATACTACGATAATTTATTATATTTGAAAACTTCATCGAAAACAACTGAAATAAATTCAAATGACGTTATAGAAAAAATAACACGCCTGGATCTCTCTATAAAAGCAGGATTTTATTCATAACTTTCTCCATTTCATTCATCACAGTACTATAATAATTTATTTTATTTAAAAATTAAGACCATAGAGCTACAATTCATAAACTTTATGCTTAAAACTTCATCGACAAAAATCGTCCTTCTGTTTATAAAATCAATTAATATTTCATTCATATCAGCCATGCAGACTCCATGGACTGAATTATTTTGTGTTGAAGAAATACAGTAATTCTAATACAACTCATTCTACATATTTTGCTGTTTACATTTTACATAGGTGAAAAATAGGATTAGTTGTAGAAATAATCAAATTTGAATGAGAATTTAAACTCAAATATAATGTCATTGTGTTGTTTAAGTATGTAGATGCACATAATTTAAGCAAAAATAAAGTAGTTTTAGGACGGATACAACACTCAATATGAATTAAAAAGAACTTTAAAAAATCACGAATTTGAAACAAGATGGATGCCATATATCATTTTGAAGTGGGTCATGTGATCGTTTCATATCATGGTCACGTGATTGTTTCATATAAGATGTGTAATTATTATTTTAATTTTTATTTAAAAAACTACTGAATATATTTCGCTGAATTTTTTTTTATATTTTTTATGGAACAATTTGACTATTAGCTAAAATTTTTGAAGCAATTTGTGAATTTTAAATCCGCTTAAGAAATGTTTTAAAAATTAGGTCCTATAGGGTTCAATGTATTTCATTTTTTCAACCCGGGTTCAATCCAAAACTAATTGGGTGATATTATTCATTTATATTCCCATAGGTCCTGCAGACCGTCTGAACAACATACTAAAATTTCATTTTGATTAAGTCATTTTTACGGCAGTTATCGTGCTAACGGACAGACAGACAGACAGACAGACAGACTGAATGAACAAAGTCATAAACAATTTTCAACTTTGTTGTAAAGTGTTAAAAACGAAATTTTCGTTTGTCTCATCATCACGGAAAAACGGTTGAACCAAATTTAATGAAATTTCGTGGATAGCCTTGAAATAGCCCCCATAAATTTAGTCCAAGTTTCGAGTTTCTAAGACCAGGAATTGTCGAGATATTAATGAAAAACGAAACTTTTTACTAAGAGTTCTACTCTCCAACTCCGTGGTTTATCCAAACGGAAAGGACGAAAATCGTTTGTTTAAAATGTCAAAATGAAATAAAACTTTATTTCCAAGTTTGATGCAGGATTTTTGCATTAATTAGTTACTATCGGAAAACATGAATTGTTTAAAACATGAATTTAAATGGAAAAATCTACCTCCATGGGTTATCTTTCACGAGCTTTTACTCAACCATGAAAAGTATAAAGAAATCCAAATGCCTATTTAATTTCGCATTTTATAAGGAAGATTCTATCTTATATCATGTTGCTCGGCAACGGAATGAAATTAAATGTGTTGTTAATATTTATTATTATTTTTTCTATTTGAATAATAAATAAATGGATGAAAAATATATTTTATAAATGAACGGTTTGATTGTGCTTTTAATTATATAAATTGCAGACTGCGTACATTACTTTCATTTATTTTAGCAAAGAGGTTTCAAGCCCATATATTGTGTTTATCCAATAAATTCATTTAGCCGATTGTTGAAATAGAAAAAGAGTAGAACGGGTGTATCTTATACACTTTTAGTGTTTTTATTTAGTATGAACAAACGGCTTCTGGATATTTTATTCCTCAGATCTGCAAATTCAGAGCTACGAATTTGGCGGAATATCGCTAACTCGGTAACTTTTCTTAAACTTTACCAAATTAGCGGAAATGTCCCAAAATTGATAAAAATGACGTAAATCAATTAAATTAAATTTGTTTTTTTAGAATAGAGTACTGAAATGATGTTTCGGTAGCATTTGTCGGTCAGTCCATCCATCCTACTTAGTAACACATTTAACGAATTTTTTTAATATCATCAAATTGATAAAAATATTTGCAAATCCATAAAAATATCATGGAATTGATAAAATTGCGCTTAATAAATGAAATTAATTGTGTTTTGTTAGGGGATAGTATTGTGATGTGTTTCGTCAGTTTGTCGCAAAATGGGACTATCAGTTCTACAGTCCCACTTGATGATAAATTTGGCGATTTTTTAAGTTATCGCGAAATTGACGAAAATGTCGCCAAATCTTCCATGGAGGTAGCATTATTCAGACGATATGATTTCCATCAATTTATTTTAAGGAAATGATATCATGTCGCTTAGCAACGGATCCAATGTGTTATGTACCATACGATTTTTATTAAATCTTTTCCGATTTGAATAATAAAGATATGTATTTAAAATAAATTTCATTGACATTGCATTTTTGACTGGATGATATCAATTACGGTCTTCGGGTTTAAACATTATTATCATTGATATTTTCGGGGACTGTTGATTCAGGGATTATTGATATTTTAAAATTATTATGCCACTGTTTATTTATGACGAAAATTGTTGAAACTCATATATAGTACGTTGTACGAGTAATCTTCTACAAATGCACGGATATATATTCTAATCTACGAGAATAGAAGTAGTACAGGTATATTGGCATATATTTTGATATATATTGGCATATATTGGAATCAATTACGACCTTCTGGTGTAAAGATTACGGGGATTATTGATATTTTCAATTTATTACGTCATCTCTTTTATTTTGGCAAATATTTTGAGACTCATATTGTAATACGGGTAATCTTCTACTAACACACTGGCATATTTTCTAATCTGCGATGATATAAGTAGTACGGGAATGCATATATTGATTCAATTCCTTTTTTTTGTAAATTTGCTTACAAAAGGGGCCAGGATGTTTTTTTCTTCAGATCTGCCCGTGAAGATAATTTTGCATAGTGAGAACAGATATTCTTAAACTAACTTCTCTTTTGGAGCAATAAATTTAATGGTATGCTGCTAGTATATCATATATTAAAGTATAGGGATAAAGGGATTTTTCTTCATGCTGTTTACAGAGCTACGTTGTGGATAACTCTCCACTTTGCATCCAGTCAGAGTGAACTTCTTACTTTTTTGTAAAGCAAAATTCAAATAACCCTTAAAGACTCGTTATCAATATCAAACACCTTTTCATTTAACTGTTCTCAGATTCCCCTTAATATTATAAATAAAACATACTAGTTATTATTTATAACATTAATATTCACTACTTTCTAATATTTTGAACTAACACTAGTTGTTGCCAGAAAGGGAGAGAGATAACGAGAGAGAGATAGCGAGAGAGAGAGAGATGGAGAGCGAGAGAGAGAGAGCGAAAGAGAGAGATAGCGATAGGGAGATAGTGAGAGCGAGGCTAAGCTTGATTAGTGACACATTTAAGTCAATGCCTGTTTTAATACGTCTCGCATATGAGTATATAAAGGTCGACATACCCTAACACTACTTGGAACCTTGTTGATCATTTCCAGATTTGTATAGATTCGACGTTGGCACTTTCATGGCATCCGGTGGGCATCTGCCTTCCTTACGCTCTTTCACTAGACCTTTTGGTCCTGAGCATAAAGCGACTGCTGAGAACGGACACTTTTATTCATCTCTACTTTGCTACTGATCTCAAGTTGTCAATTGCAACTATTCAAATGAACTCCACAAGAACACTAAACTCGCTGCTGTATTTTTTAATTGTGTACCTTTTTTAACTTGGATTCAGAAAGAAACGCCTTCCTTCAAGCCTCCAGAACCCATTGGTGATGCTGGCCCATTCATCAGCACTTACGTTTTTTTTTCTGGATTGGTCCTAAATGGATAAACAAGCGCCTAGCACCTGATGACGTTTTAACTTCAGGTTGGTCCGCTGCAAGAGTTGGATCCCCTAAAGATTGCGTGCGACTTCCTTTTTTTATTTATTGGTCATAAACAATTGCCCAATAAAACGTAAGTGTGGGTGTCATTACGTCTGGGCTTTACTAAAACACAAGATTTCATCTTGTCATTTTCTTGTTCAAATGTATTGTGTTTTTTATCACTTTCTTCTGTAATACATTATTATTCTTTGGATTTTGAAACTTATCGAGTTAGCCCATATCGGATCCTCCACAGGAATATACTCTTTTTTTGGTGTCAAAAACCAGAGCAGGAAAGACATCCTAAATTTACCTTGATGTTGTTTTTTGATGTTGTCTGTCTGTCCGTGCGCACAATAACTGCCGAAAGAATGACTTTAACAAAATGAAATTTTAGCATGTAGTTAAGACGATCTGGGGGACATATGGCAATGAAAACAAATAATATCAATCAATTAGTTTTGGATTTAAACAGCGTTGAAAAAATAAAACATATTTAACCGTATGGGACATGATGTTGCAAACATTTATTAATCAAAGTCAAAAATTCACAAAATGCTTCGAACATTTTAGAAAATATTCTATTTATCACGTAAAATATGTAAACAAAATTCCTCAAACTATGTTAAGTAGTTTCTTAAATAAAAACTGAAATAATAATTACACCCATTTTTTATGAAGATATCATGTGACTCATTTCAAAATAAAATATGATATCCATTTTTTTTCCTTTGTAAAAATTGCGATGATTGAAGATCTTTTAAATTTATGTTAATATTGCATCCATCTTAAAACCGCCTTACTTTTTAATATTATATGTGTTTCTAATCCAAAGCACTACAATATTTTTTATTTTAAATGATCGCTAAACTTTCATTATTCCTACAAAGAAGCATAATTTCTATAGCATGCAGAATGTAAACAAATCAAGCGATTGTAAGATGAATTGTATAAGAATGCTGAATTTTTTTCACGCAAAATTTAGCTCTGGAGTCTTATATAAGTGATATGAATGAAATATTCATTGATTTTACATAGAGAAACAGACAAATTTTATCATTGCCTTTTTCAATAAAGTTTGAAGATTCCAAGTATAATAACGTTTTGTAGTACTGTGATGATTGAACAGATATCAGTGCTGAATGTATGTATTGCAATTTAGAGCTGTTTAAACAAAATTTCATTTCAGTTGGAAAGTGTTTCATAATCAATGCTTTATGTATGATTGATATTTCTTGTTAGACAATAACTTGAGAGCCGGAACAGGTAGAAACTCAAAATGTAATATATCGCTGTCTGTCATACATATAAATTACATACATTTAAATACTTACATTTTATACACACACTTTTCATTTACTTTAGAACATTGTAATTTACATACAAACAATAAAACATGGTACTTTAAAAAACTGTATTAATTTCCTTATATACAATATTGTATAAGGAAAGTATTGTGACGGGTTCGAAAATTCGAATTCGAGTTTTCGAAGAGAAAGAAAGTTTCATGCATCCCTAATCACGAATCGAACATTTTTGAAATGATGTCTCTGTGTGTGCATGTGTGTGTGTGAAAGTATGTATGTGTGTATGTGTGTGTGTGTGTGAGTGTGTGTGTGTCAGTGAGTCTGTGGAGACGATAACTGACGAACAAATGGACCGATTCGAGCGAAATTGGTACAAAAATTACAATCCGTAAACACTGGAAGCCTATTGTTTTTATACGCAATCGAATGTTCAGAACCCCCCTAAATTTCCGAGTGAAATTTTGAAAAATTGTCAAAGAATCAGAACCTCTAATAAAGTTACGCAAATAGACATTTCTAATGTAATTTTTCATTAGAGAACGATTGGCATAAATTTTAGACCGCAAACACGAACCGTTCTTGAGATATTGCACATTTTCAAAAAAATTATTAAAAAATCATATAAAATAAGAAAAAAAAAATTCCTTCTCAGAAACATGTTCACTTTTCATATGCAATACCATGCGATAAATTTGGTGACATTATTTTCGCGGATCTAGCTCGTCCCATTCATGAAAACAGATACTTTGAGTAATATTTTTGTATTTGAACGATAATAGTCATTTATCTGCTGTAAGAATAACTTATTTCTCCGTCCATAACGCTTGACGAGATTTTGGAGACGAATTTGGTGGAATGTCGCCAACCTGGCGACTTTTTTAAATGTTGTTAAATTAACGAAAAACTCGCCAAAGGGATAAAAATGACGCTTAATGATTGAAAGTGACGATTCATTGACGAAAATTCAATATTTGGAAAGAATATAAATATCTACTATAAAAATAATCTATTTTTAAAACTGTAACAGTAGTAAATTCATTGCATTATATAAGGAAAGTCATGTGCTGCCCACATCAGATTTTTTTTCCATTTTATTTGCTTGTAAATCAATAGTTTCTTAAGTTTAAAATTCAACAATGAACGTTTCAGAGTTATAAGAAGCTAGAACACTACTATATCAATATTAAAGTCAAACTCTATTGACTGTGACATACCTATAGCGAATCTGAGTACACAAATCGTATTGGCAACCTGCTGCATTGAAATTGTATGCATCAATACACGATAATATCCTATGACCGCTCGTCATATTCATAACGTGATGCATCGTCATTTGCGTCAAGATTTGGCAGAATGCGTTATATACATATTAGCTATCCTTTGACATGCCTTCAGCTCACACTAAGGATAGCTGATATTCATATGCCCTATGTGCCCTTGTTACTACTATTACGGCCTTATTGCAGCCATTATGCGTTTAATATGCAACACAGTTTCAGTTTGATCGTGCATGTTGGTTGATAGATAACACAGTCTTGTGCAGAGGCGTATTAATTTGAAGGTGGTTTAACCTCCTGAATCGACAATTTTAGACAATTTTTTTATGAAATATCATTTCAAACATGCCTTTATGTTTAATTTTAGACAAATATAAACCCATCTAAATGTTTGCAAAATTGACACTAAAGGTGTTATGCGTTTCTTTATTTCAATTTTAACCCAATGCTAGTTGAATAGTCCATTAAATGACACGGGAACAAGAAAAAGTAAACATATTGTAATTGGAAAATAAACATATCATATGAGCATTGTTATTTTACCCTACCAAAATCATCACTTAAGTTAATTTTTTAGTACTGATTACAAATCAATCTATAATATTAGAATAAAATGTCTGCCTGTTTGCCTATGTCGTCTGCAGCGGGAAATTTGTACTTGGTACGGACATGACATTTTGTACACAAGTACTTTAGGATGCGGAACTTCTTGCCGGACATGGAAGAACCGTGTCTTCAGGACTCAGAACTTTGACAAGAATTTTTTTTATATTCGAATTAGTTTTTTAGTTATTTTATATCTTAGCATGATTTTCAAACAAATGAGTTCCTTAGCGACCGAAAATATTATGGCAGAGTTTCTATAACAACACCAATGGAATATCGATAAATTATTTTTTGAACAAATTTTGAACGAAATTCATACGCTTAATAGACACATTTTCATGATTTTTTTTTTTTGATAAAAATAAATAGTTCTCGCGTGTTTACAATACTCTTATTTTTATATTGCGATATAAAAATGATTGACATCTTCATAATTTACCAGATATTTCTTCAAATATCACCCACTGCTCCCTTCCAAAAATTATATTTCTGCTGCATTCGGTTCATTAATTATGAATTAAGTTAAATCTCATAAGTATTTAAAAGAATTTTAACAGCTAGCGAGACGAGTGATAAAATATGCACTCACCTTGTCCTTGAATGCGCTTTGGGAATTGTGTCAAGAGTTGATATTTTGTTGCGACGTTTTTAACGAAATTGAAGCTATCAGCTTAGGGATTTATTTGGATTGCGCGAGTTAGTACTAGAATCGAAAATATTATCAGAGATTGCAGGGTTTTCATTTAGGAAACGTGCAGGTAATTTTAAACGGAGCTTATGTAGCTTATGTAGATTGTATCGAAATAAACTTATTTAAAGCGTATTCTACATACACAGATGGTAAAAAATGTATTTGGGACGAATAAAATGGATTCATAGGAACTTTTATAACTTGGAAATTCATAGGAACTAATTAATGGCCTATCAGAAAATATTTTCTATATCGTATCAAAAAAGCTTTTTCAGGGCATATCAAAGTATATTAATTAGGGGGTATCAAAATAGTTTATTTAGTGTATATCAAAATAACTTATCTAGGGCGTATCAAAAGATAATATACACCCAGGCAGAGAGCAAAATACGTATTTAGAGCTTGATTCTCAGTCGTATTAGGGCATAGCATTCGATGTGCCCAGAGCCGGGACCAAAGCGTATTACATACCCGAACAGGGGTCTAAAGTGTGCTTAAATTCGTATTTTGGGCGAGAATGTGCTTGTGGGTGTTTTTTAATTTAAACGTGTGCTTGCGCACCAGATGCCTAAGTCATTCACAAAACTTAATGAATTTGTTCAATTAATCTTTGTTTCAAATCACGGGCAACGTTTTAAACCCGGGTACATTTTCAACAACATATTCAAACAACTTTAAACTCAGGTACATTTTCTTGTTCGAAATAATGTCCTAATGCATGAAATATTTTAATCCTTCGAAAAAATCTATCTACTGTCAAAACTTTACAATTTTTAATAATGTATTTTATTTAAAGAGTATCATTGGTTTCCTAAAAATGGAACAGAAAATTTATTAAAAAAGTGAAATTAAAATACAAAAATATTGGTTGTAGGTTTAATAATGCTGTACATAAATTTTGCTTACGGAAATTTCCTTGACAGTCTAAACGTGAAAGTCTAGTGCTATTGAAGCAAATACGTTGTTTTCTATTAATTGCATGTGCATTTACTTAAAAACAAAACATTTTTGATCAGTCAGTGTTGTACCACTTTCAACCCGACTCAATAAATTGGGTTCACAATTTAAAATTCAAGCTTCGCCAAGATGTCGATACTTTTGACCTATAATTATAGGTAAAAATCATAGAAATTGGTAAAAATGTTTCGAAGCAATGTTTGTTCGGGCATTTGAACCCCTGGAATGATAGCTCCACTTAGCTCGATTCCAGCAATGCGTCCATATAGAATCCATCATTTGGTCATGTCGATCTTAGGAGCCGGCCCATTGGGATTTGCGCTAATAAAAACCTAAATCAGTTAATGCTGAAGAAGTTTATCGCCTTTAGCTTACTGTATATTCCCTATTCAAAAACTCACACGTCAGCACTTCTAATAAAATGACCTCTACAAAATAATTATCAGACGTATCCTTTTAGATACTTCATCCGTCTCTGGATGCGCTTGTTAAACCTAGATTGAGAAAGTGAAGACTAAACAAATCAGGATCCTGAGAATCATTAGGAATGTTTCTAGTTACCTTCGAAACTCTATTATCAGGAAGGAATTTAAAATTAATAATATTCAAACTTATATTATAAAATATGCTGCTAAATTTTAAAATAACATTCCAACTATTCTAAATGAACTTCTGTTTACCCTTCCGGACTACGACCACAGGACGGCCGAAAGCAGGAAGAGACACAGGTCAGTCATTAATTTAACTTAACTTTTCTTAATTTTACTTGTCTATTTTGACTATTTTGATTTTAAATTCTTAATTGAAGTTTTTCTCAATTCCTTCCTATAAAATGTTATTCTGATGGCATAGCTCTCATTTATTCTCATTTAAAAGTACTTCATTTTTCTCATTTAATTTTCAACTTTTCAACGGATCACTCAAGTAATGGCATACAATCAGCATCATTATTAAACATACTGAGCTCTACCGTCTTTGAACTAGGCACTTTTGTAATAAACGAAACCGGAGAGCTGCAGAAGTTTGGGCCGCCGGCGATGTACTGGCGTCGGGAATACATTAGGCTGGGCCGGATTTTTTTTTTAATTTCAATTAACGCTAGTGCGGAAAAGTTGCCTTTGAAGTCATATGTGTTTAATAAAAAATGTCAACAAAATTGTTGGAACATTTTCTGACACTTTCAGATGTTGAATTTTTAAATAATTTTATACAACTACGGTGGAAGCAAAAATTCGGTAGAAAAGAAAACTAAATGGATTTTGGATTTGGGTTTGTGCATAAAACTTTTTATAGTGACTAAAATTATAGTGAGTAATGCAAAGGGTTATTATAGTGAGTAATACAAAGGGTTATTATAGTGAGTAATACAAAGAAAATGCCATCCAGAGAGAGATCGTTAAATATTTTGTCGCACCAATAAGAGCTATGAGAGCCAATATTGAGGATAATTCCATCAAAGTATAATTGAAGTGATAAACTACGAAACATACGTTTTATTTTAAGTTTTGGATAGCGCACAAAAAAACTATTATACATGCTAATAACGATGCATTTAGACATCCTACAAGTTCTTAAAATTTACAATAATTATATGTACCTTTGTACTAAACTATAGTAATGTCATAACATAAAATTCACCACATAAAGTTAGCTTCATGATGACACCCACAATGTTTACCTTTTCGCCACTTTTCAATTTCAGTTGGGACGCTTTGAATAATAAATAATCCTTGTGTACAACATAAAGAAATATTTTTCTTGATTCTACTTTGACGCGAATCCATATCTTTTACTATATACTGTTATAGATTCTCAGGGATAATCTTGTTATTCCATTCAACAATTTGTAGATGCGAATGGCAAAAGGAAATATTGAATTTTATAACTCTACAACAACATTTTCCTAATATCTTGATTACGTAGGCTATAACGGAGGGGCGGTTAATAGGCATTTATCCCAGTTAACCAATCAACATTAACTTCATCTTTAAAGTTTAACTTCAGAATTAAGATAAGCGCTTTTGGAATTTTGTCGTCTTCATTTTAATATGCGTCTCATAGCTAAACTTTTATCGTAGTTATTAAAATGTCTTATGATCAAAGTATGTGTTTTGGGAAATTGTATTCTTTAAAATCGTCTTAAAGTCCTTATACAAGTATCTTGTTGCATTAATCATGTCCTCCAGACGTTTTGTTCCTTGTTCGCATGATGAGTTCGCTTTCATCACATATAGAACGATATAATTTCATGAAGCATTTTGCCAATATAAAATGTTTTCATCCTTTGCGTCAAATAAAACTTCAATGAAATGTCCATATTTTCTACTGTGTTGAATAACTAACTGATCTACGGTTACGGAATTTAAATCTAATTTTACATTTATCTACCACAAAGAACATATATTATCGATATAAATAAAATTTACATTTTTAAAAACATGAAATGCAATTCGGTCAACGTATCAGATCATACGTTCTTGTGCTGTTTGAACCTTTTGCAAAGGAGCAACATATACGAGTAAATAAACATTTTAAAGAATTTGTTAAAAAAAAACTTTGAGTCGCAGAATGACTAAATTTTTGATTAATACGTTTATACGTTAGAAAGCACGTGTAATATAACTAAGTTTAAAATAACATGCTATTTGCACTTGATCGCTTCAATTATATTTTGATGAATTTATCCTGATATTTGGACCTCATGGGGCGCTACAATTTATTTATCGATTTGGATTTTTTTTATATCATTATAAGTCTATGAATTAATTTTTTCCACATAAATCGGAATACAAAACATAGTTATTGTTTTACTGAATTTTTGCTTCATTCATAGTTTAAAGGAATTAGTCTGATTTCAACCTCTGAAAGCGTCGAATTTTTTTTAATACTTTTATAAATATGTTTATTCGACATATATGGTCCATAAAGCAGGTGTTCCACACTAGACGTAATTACAGAAAGGCGAAAAAGTCGGCTCGGCCTTATGTACAAGTACAATACGTACACAGTGTGCGTATGCATGTAGGGGAGACCGGGAATGGTTGTTAAACTTTTCACAGTTTGAATCAAATAATTCAGATCCAGGAGTACGACATTTAAACATTGAGATTGGATATTTAGTTTTTACTAGGAATTTTTTAATGTGAAAATATCGGTTTTTTTAAAAATTAAATATAAATTTTTCAAAATATGTCTTCACACGTGACAACCAACCCCGTGCACGGAGCACATTGTCACATTTTATGGTGCAGATTGTCATTGATCACAAAATATAGAATCTTGTTGAATGTAACACAATCGCTTTAAATTCATCAAAAATACTTAATTAAAGCGTTATTTTGTGAAATATATACCAGCTAAAAATGAGATGACAGACTAGTGGAAATAAACATTTATAAAATTGCACACTAATTATACCACAGAATTTAAATGTCCAAAAAATATTTCACGTGATGAATCGATAGCAATACCTATATATTATGTTCTGAGTCACAATTCTGACAAATATAATAAGCATCCCCACTTGTACACATCACGTGAACTCACAATTTGCATTTTGCACATTGGATTCACTGTTCTTTGGAAAAGTTTTTAGAGAACGGCTAGCAGCAAACAAGGCAAAGACATTTTTCGTCTTCATCAGAAAAATCGTGGATTGATTCCGCCTCACCCCTTTGCTTCTTTGGTCGAGTGGATGATTTTGGTGTTTTCTTTTTATTGTTTATTAACACTGGTCTTTTTCCTCTTAAAATGATTGTTTCTCCTCTTCAAGTGCATTCTTGAACGGGGAGTTAGCTAATATGGCAGAAATCCTCTTTCGCCTGTTTCGGATTGTTGTCTTTCATAGAACCAACTTCCCAAAAGTTCGAACATCTTCAGGGGTCATACACACTGCAGATGATGGTTGATTCGGTGTTGGTTTTGATTTGTTTTTAGTGAAATCATTTCTATTAACCATAGGCATAATTTCTATTATCTTCGACACACCGACTGTAACTAAATGATTCGGTGTTTTGTCATGATATGAAATTCTTGAGGGACCAGCCACAGACATTAACTTCCGATTCAGTAGATTTAATGGACCAGAAGCAGATTCATCTATATCTGCTTCACCTTGCTGATCTACATTAACTTTATACAAGTTCGTTTCTGGATTCGGTCTGTCAGAAACAAAATCAGGAGAAAACTCCTCGCCAGAGAAAATGTTTGTGTTAAAAGGAAATATACCACTGACTTTAAAGCTGGCTATGATATTATTAGGTGTTGCGGTGAGTGGTAAAACAGTAGCAAATATCTCAGTGATATAAATTACCATTGTTTTCCCAAGATTACTAATCATCCAAGAATCACAAGCTGAATTGGTGAACTCATTTAAGAGACCATAGACGGGGCGAACTAAAAGCTGTAATTTGTGCTAGCAGTGAGGAGGGAATGAAAGAATTGCAATTCCATTCTTCTTAGCATATTTCAAAGCCACTATAGAGATGTGAGAGGCATGGTTGTCAAGGAGTAGCAGCATAGGCCTTTCTTTGGAACATCTTGATTGTGGAAGTGTTCTAAGAACTCCAGAAAGTGTTCTGTAATCCAGCCCGATTTGTTGGATGTTTTGCTGCCTGCTGGTCCTTTGGAAATGAAATGATCCGATACTGTACACGTGGGAAAATGAAAGAGGGTGCTATCGTATTTCTTGTAGCAAATACAGAAATAGTCATTGTGACAAGTGTTCCTTTTATGGCTGAAGTTTTTGTTCCCCCATCTGAGCCACTATTCTGGCTGGTTTCTAAACGGTTGTAATTTACGTTTCGTCCTTATTCCAAATATCACTTGGTTCGAATCCGCGTGGAAGGGCCTCAGATAGATTTTTAAAAAATCGCTCGGAATTCGTTTTGTGAAAGCTCGTCGCTCTGATTAAATTGGCCATTTCTGGGGTGCGAATAGAGAAGGTAGAATGGCGTTTCTAGACGTTTGTGAACCAATCGACACCAGTCTATCGTTTATCCACCCAGGATTGTGGTGCTTTCTGTTTCAAAGCCACAGCTTATTGATAAGCCAATTTACGCTCTGACTTTGGTGATACTCTATGATGAATGTCTGCCACTCTCTTGAGGTAATCGGCCAAATATATCTCATGCTCATCTGTTAATATTTTCTTATTTTTACTTTCCTTATATACATAATGTATAAGGAAAGTATTGTGACGGGGTCGAAAATTCGAATTCGAGTTTTCGACGGGAGAGCACGTTTCAAGCATCCCTGATCACGAATCAAACATTTTTGAAGTGATGTCTGTGTGTGTGTGTGTGTGTGTGTGTGTGAAAGTATGTGTGTGTGTGTGCGTGTGTGTCAGTGAGCCTTTGGAGACGATAACTGACGAACGAATGGACCGATTCGATCCAAATTTGGAACAAAAATCACAATCCGTAAACACTAGATGCCTATTGTTTTTATACGCAATCGAATGTTCAGAACCCCTCTAAATTTTCAAATAAAATTTTGAAAAAATCGTCAGAAACTCAAAACCTCTAATAAAGTTACGCAAATAGGCATTTCTTACGTAATTTTTCATTAGAAAACGATTGACATAAATTTTAGAACGCTAGCATGAACCGTTCTCGAGATAATGCACATTTTTCAAAAAAATGATCAAAAAGTCATATAAAATAAAAAAATATATATTTCCTATTGAGAAACATGTTCACTTTTCATATGTAATACCATATGATAAATTGGGTGACATCATTCTCGTGGATCTAGCTCGTTCCATTCATGGAAAAAGATACTTTGTCTAATACTTTTGCAATTGAACACCAATAGTCATTTGTCTGCTTTAAGAATAACTTATTTCTTCATCCATAACGCTTGGCGAGATTTTGGCGACGAATTTAGCGGAATGTCGCCAACTTGGCGACTTTTTGAAATGTTGCCAAATTAAAGAAAATCACGCCACATGGATAAAAATGACGCTAAATCAATGAAAATGACGACTAATTATCGAAAATTCAATATCTTGGAAAGAATATTAGTATCTACTATAAGAATAACCTTTTTTTTTACTGTGAAAGTAGTAAATTCATTACATTATATAAGGAAAGTCATGTGTTGCCCACATCAAATTTTATGCATGGTCGACATGGAATGATGGTTTGGCTTTTCTCCCGCCAATTCCTGTATTGTAATCATTTTGCAGTACCGTGTGAGTATCCTGTAGTTTACATACACATTTTTTGCAACCCATTGGATGAACCTTTGCTCATTATGTACTTTTCTCGCAGAGCGATGTATTATATCAGACGGTGTTGAACCGTTCTCAGACTTCCTTTTGTAGTACCGCATATCTGAAAAATAAAAAATAAAAATACGTTTTGTAATGAACTTTTGCAAATCTTACAAATAACAAACACAAGTCAGTAAAATACTTGAAACGAGAAAGACGGATTTATTTCTTTTCAAACTGTAAAGTCTAAAGTGGAATTAAAATCAGTAAATGTAATATAATTAGCATATATTTTCATCCAAAATTGTAGTATATTTTAAATTTAGAAACATCTCTCACTGATAAATATTAAACCCTAATACATTTGCATATAATATTATTTTAACGCTCATGTATAATGAAATGTAAAAACAAAACATTTTAAGTAATAGAAAAGTTATATTGATATTGTTTACTTTTAACCAAATACTTCAAAAATATTCATGAACTTACCTATAAGTAAAACACACAAGGATAAAAACAACTTGAGCAAGAAATAAAAGCCCAAATAATAAAGTAATGCAGGATAAAGTTGTTTCGAGGATACGTCGGATCTCCTTCGTTAGTGCAATAGAACCAACAAACCCAAAGTCTAAAAACCAAAAAAAGTACCAACAAAGCATTCGCATCCACCCCTCTATTGGTTTGCTTGCAGTGGCAAAGGAGATTCAGCGTATCCTCGGAACAGCTGCATTCTGAATTACTTTGATATTTGTGTTTCTATTTGTTGCAGAAGTATTTCTTATCCTTCCCACAAAGTATTCAAAACAGAAAACTCTTTAAGTATTTCTATTAAATACCAATAACATTTATTAACGTAACTAGCATTTATATGCGATTGTTTTAAATGTTTCTGTTCATTTTCTTTACTACCAACAAAATTACGTCTATAGTCTGAAAAAGTATGCAACACAATTAAAATAATAATAATAAACGTCTGTGTATCCTTCATGTTGTTGTTGTTGTTGTTGAAACCCAGACCGTCCGACCTACCAGAAAGGTGTAAGGTAACTGTTTGGACGGTCGGGAAGTGCCACCCAATTTAGACCGGAACCCAGTGGGGGAGGCATCCACAGGGACCGTACCCTCCTTCCCCTACCACCAACCTCTCGGAAGGACTTTCGGACCCACATGTTTAACGTGATCGTACTCCGCATGAACACGGCGGCAGTTTTGGCAGTAGCTGGAATCGAACCCGGGCCCACCGAATGCAACTCCAGCGCGCCAACCAATGGGCTACCGCGCCCGTGTATCCTTCATGTAAAATTTGGCAAAAATTCATAAAATTTCAGTAGCTTGAGGCCATAATTAAAGACGTTTCGCTCGAAAGTCAATCTGAAACCGTCAAAATGACTATAGTCGCCTCTTTAGTCTTAAAGGAACAAATTCCATCGTCAGAGAACTAGTTTTTTTTTTTAAGTTTTGACACATTACGTGTGGAATGACACGGCGACCGTTTTTGTAGATTCATATTTTAAAATCATTTATCTCATTATGTTGGAATTCTTATGACATTTGAGGGAATTAAAATAAACGTGTTTTATTTTTGTTTTGCTTGAATGTACAAATTGTTATATAAATACATTGAAAATAATAAACGAAATCCAAAATAATTTGTAATAATAATCTGAGGGGTGAGTTGCAGCATGTGACAAATTGCCCCCACCCCTTCTAGAGCAACTAGCCCGAAACCCTCTGAATGAAATATGCTAAGCCTATCATCCGACATTTTGTTCATAACAAGATCATGACAGCGTTAAATGTAGCCGATATTTCACTCCATAATAAAAATATTTGACAACATTTGTCACCAAAAGCATCTTGATGATATGAAATGAAAACGAAAGCAAAATAAAATTACTTACCTAGGTGAAATTCTGAAAAATTGTCCGTAAACAGCATTAGCGCTTTCGGAGCAGATGAATCTCACGTGATACCCACTTCATAGACGCACAAATTGTTGCAATGTGAGCTGCGCGAAATATCAAATAACGGAAAAACAGAGCCTATGACAACCTACCTATGGCACACACATCCCCAATCTCCCATACTATACATGTATAATATGTATTTTTATCAAATTGAAAACGTAAAGCGTAACTTGTTTTAATAATGAATAAGTAGCGTATAATTGATTTCCCAATTCATAATGGCCGAGTTCTTAGACCCACTAGAACTATTCAAACATTTCAAAATTTAAACAATAAAGATCAATCATGCTTAAAGCATTGATTATGAAACACTTTCCAACTTCAATACAATTTTACTTAAACATCTCTAAAATGCAATACATTCCTTGGTAATATTTTAAAACTTATCACAATACTACATTAATTTATTATATTTGGAAACTTAAACCTTCTTCGAAAAAAGTGAACTTCATTCAAATGACGGCATTGAAATATAAATTGCCTGCTTTAAGCATCTCTAAAATGCGATACATTCCTCAGTATTATTTTTAAAGTTATCATAATACTACAATAATTTATTATATTTGAAAACTTCATCGAAAACAACTGAAATTCATTCAAATGACGTCGTAAAAATAACACGTCTCGCTCTCTCTATAAAAGCAACATTTCATTCATAAACATTTTCCTATTCATTTCATTCATCACAGTACTAAAATAATTTATTTTATTTAAAAACTTAAGACCATGGAGATACAAGTAATTAAACTTTATGCTTAAAACTTCATCGCAAAAAATTGTCCTTCTCTCTGTAAAATCAATGAATATTTCATTCATATTAGCTATGCAGACTCCATGAGCTAAATAATTTTGCGTTAAAGAAATACAGCAATTCTTATACAACTCATCCTACAAAGCAGCATTTCATTCATAAACATAATTACAATTCTTATACAACTCATCCTACAAAGCAGCATTTCATTCATAATTTATAAAAGCAACATTTCATTCATAAACATTTTCCCATTCATTTCATTCATCACAGTACTAAAATAATTTATTTTATTTAAAAACTTAAGACCATGCAGATACACGTAATTAAACTTTATGCTTAAAACTTCATCGTATTAGTTATGCAGACTCCATGAGCTAAATAATTTTGCGTTAAAGAAATACAGCAATTCTTATACAACTCATCCAACATATTTTGCTGTTTACATTTTACATAAGTGAAAAATAGGCTTCGTTGTAGAAATAATCAAATTTGAATAATCATTTAAACTCAAATATATTGTAATTGCGTTTTTCAGTATGTAGAGGCACAGAATTTATTCAAAAATAAAGTGGTTTTTGGACGAATATAACACTCAATATGAATTAAAAAGAACTTTAAAAATCACGATTTTAAGACAAGGTGGATGCCATATTTCATTTTGAAGTGGGTCACGTGATCTCTTCATATAATGGTCACGTGATCGCTTCATATAAGAGGTGCAATTATTATTTTAATTTTTATTTAAAAAACTGAATATATTTTGCTAATTTTTTTTATATATTTTATGGGATAATTTGAATATTACCTAAAATTTTCAAAGCAATTTGTGAATTTTAAATTCGCTTAAAATTTTTTTGAAAAATTAGATCCCATAGGGTTCAATGTATTTCATTTTTTCAACCCGGGTTCAATCCAAAACTAAGTGGGTGATATTATTCATTTATATTCCCATAGATCCTACAGACTATCTGAACTACATAGTAAAATTTCATTTTGATTCATTTTTACGGCAGTTAAACTAACTACAGACTAACTAACAGACTTGCTAACGGACAGACAAACAGACAGACAGACAGATAGAATGAACAAAGTCATAAACACTTTTCAACTTTATTGTAAAGTGTTAATAAAAATAAGCATATAATATTTTTATTTAAAGAGAAATTTAAGTACAGACAATGCGTCTTTAAAAGCTGTAAAATTGCTATAGAATTTTCTAATTCAATTTGAAACTTAATCTAATACATTTTTTTAGTTAAAAAGAATTCTCTAATTTAGAACTAATTTTACTACAAGAAAAAATAATTCCCTAGACTTAAATTTGGTGAAATAAACTGTAAGTGTTCTCCTCATGCAATTAATGTGGATTGCAGTTTTAACGGTAAATTAGTTTAAAACTGCTCAGTTAAATTTTTTCTCTGTTCTGTTATTCTAGTTGAAAGCATTTAATTACTAACATTTTTAAACTAATATGTTTAATTTATTTTCTGCTATAAAATTTTCAAGTTTGTTTTAATGTAATGTGTGGCATAAAATCTACATTCATAAATAGATTACATATTTAAATGTAATTTAATTTTAATAAAAATAATATGTGACAATAGATGCAACAAATAGTATAGAAAATATGATGTTGCACAACAAAGCACTCTTCTCCGTGCAACACTAATATTATTTATTTTAGATATCTTAAAAATATTTCTCATTGAATCTTCAACGTATTGGCAATATGACACATGCTACTGATCCATCAGCGCTGACTTCATAAGTTCGAAATTATTTTCGACCTCCCCCCCATCAATAACTTTGTTGTGGATTCCCAGAACCCCTAAAATATTTGTTGCGTAGTTGGTGGATAAAATGTACGTATACATGCACATTTTTTTGTTATAAACTTATCCAAGTTTTTCATTATTAATTTCCTTCTTACTATAAAGTCGTATGTATAGAAATTTACCCTTCAGACTGTTTATTGTATTCAGAATACAAGATTTTAGCTCTGAAATTGTTAGAAAATAAATTTTCGACCTGTTTAACATTGTTAAAAATACTTGAAAATAAATGTTGCCGATTTTGTTATTTTTTAAAGATAATTGAGTTGGAAATTCACACAGTATCTATATATTGTGTATGATAATGTATCTGCAAATGCAAAATAAATGAAGTATAATTTTCTAAGGAATAAAATATTTTTCTCTACTTCACTATAATTTGCTCCATTTTATCATTTCAGACGTCTTATTGTGCCAGATAATCTGACTGAATGAAATTTAAATTAGACTTTAATCCTTTAAAATATGCATGGATCATTTGATTTAAAATTTCCGGAACCGCCAATAATTTTTTAAATCGTCGCCTATCAAATCTTTAAAATGTCCTTCATTTAAATCCTACATTTTAAACTAAATTCCGGATATCAATATGGTAATATAATATGACAATATAATATAATATGGTATATAATATGGCAATATAATATAATATGGTATATAATATGGCAATATAATATAATATGGCAATATAATATAATATGGTAATGTAATATGCCAATATAATACGGAATGATTTTATTCCTAATTAAGAAATTGTTTTAATGCGTGTAATTTTATCACTGAGGGTAATTTCGTTATAGCTTAAATATTATTGATTATTGATTACTAACCTGAAGATTATAACGTTGACGATAAATTACTAACGTAAAATCAAATTTTATTGCTATATATTTGAAGTTAGTATATTAGCATATGCAGGTTTTACTTTTTTTTTAAGGTATTTGGAACGCGGGAACATTCCGATCCGCCAAATCGTTTATATCTGAATCGATAGTTGGCAAGTGTATATCGTTCTTAATGTGGCAAAACGCGATTTTCAGGCCCAAATGACTATAGACTTTGGCTAAAGCTTTCCTCTCTGATGGTTGTCATAAGGTAAAATTGTCCTTATCAAAAATTACCAGTATAGGACTTACCTATAATGCCGCCACTAAGGGTGGAGCATGTAAGCTCCCGGTTCTCAAGCTCGGACTACGAACACACAAAACATAAAGAAACACACATGCTTAATTGCTCAATTTATTTTAATATTTTACTTAATAGATATCTATTGTATCTGGAGTAGCTATGCTATAATTAAATCAATTATTAAAAGACACATAATACTAACAATATTACATTAATATATATATATATATATTTACACACATAATAACTTTGACTTAAATTTCTTAAAAACAGTTTCCTTTAAACAATCGATAAAGAATTGTTCTTATAGTTCAATATTACGAACTCGCTCATATGGTCTACTCATACGAACTGGTAGTCAATTAATTTAATAAATGTTAAAGGTGTGCCTTCCGTGCTAATAGTGACAATTGAAAGTTGGTTACCTTTTCTCTTTGTGTTACGTGCATATTCGTGCTATTTCAATGATGTAGAAACACCGTTACACATCTAACTGCACTCGCTACCATTTTGTTGCTCACATTCTATAGACACTTTTCACAAACCCAAGAAAACATGATGCTGACTCGTTCGAAAGTTTTAAGTCGACTAAAAAACCTCAGGTGCGTCTAGGACGCTGTCGAAATTGCATCTCCTGGAAAGTTCTAGAACATTCTCTCAAACCTTTTTCTTTTCACATTGTAGTGTCGTTGTTGATTCGTTGAAGTGAAGAAGGGGATGCGCTGCTTATTTATGTTTGTATTGCCATTGGCTCCCTCCGCAGCATTTAAATAGCTCATTAACTAGGTTGGCATCCGCAATTGGAATTTCGAAATGGCTATGTTGGCATCCGTAATTGGAATGTAACATGTAATACAAATATTGTGTTACATGATATCCCCCCTTGCAGAGAGAAAATTTCAGCACACGGTAAACATTGCACTGAATACATATGTGTACACATTGCGGCCACTGTGGAAATGTTGCTTTGATCCACTGCACATATATCTGTCACAGAAATGCAGATCACCGCATGTAAGACACACTATATTGTAACATTGACATACATATATCGGTGCATTACAACCGACATGTCACTAAAATGAAGGAACTCGCTGTTCGGAAGATACACCATATCGTACTTGGTAACACATATATTGGTGTACATGAAGAAATTATCACTGTTCGGAAGGCACACTATATTGTCACATGGAATTATCATGAGCACGGAAGACACCTTATTGTCACATGGAATTATCATGAGCACGGAAGACACCTTATTGTCACATTGAATTATCATGAGCACGGAAGAATGTGTCACCATCCTGTGACTTAACGTTCAAAGTTCTGGTACTTCAATATTTATATTTTCATTCTGTTGCTTAGTACAGTCTATTGTACACTTCAAATGAAGACTATATCATAATTGTTATTTGCATTTCTATTTATATACAAGTTCACAACATTACATTAAAATATACGCAATTCATTACCTTGATTTCTCATTTTCACAGACGTAAATAATTTTTTAGACAATTTTTTAGCTGTATATATTTCTTATTTGTTACAATGAATAACATATTATATATTTTTGTGTGTATAAATCATGACTCTTTTGAACACCATATTTATATCATATTACATCTCGGCCTTTAAAATATCAAATATATCTACTCATTTCGCTACTCCAAACTACTGTGCATCTCACAATACGCACGAGCATTTCCTCTTCGACTGCCCTTTCGTGTGTAACAACTGCGCGGGAGGAAGGGAGAAAAGAAAAAAGAAAAAATTCGCTTGACCCGTAGCTTTCCTCTGCTCCCCTCAACGTGTTTCTATGGCAACTGCGAATCTGTTGACCCCCACGGCGAGCCTTGAATGAGTGTCTTCATTGTTTGCAGAGCGCAAACTTACGTAAAAGGGATTTTAACTACCTTTTGCATGTATCGCTAAAGATTTAATCGTTATCGTGCAATTTTGGCGGTATCCTCTTCTCAAGCGCGGGCTTTTAGACTGTCCGGTGGTGAATGTACGAGCTAACATTGACGTGGGATTTTCTGGCTGTATCTTTTAAGGAATTTATTTACACTTTTTCTTTCAAGTTCTTTTTTTGTATTCTTACTTATATTTATTCTACTTATCTTGTTAATAATTCTATTTAATTTAACATATATATATATATATATATTTTGTTATTATTATCTTATGACCTTAACACAGATCTGACTGTTGAATTATTATTTTGATTTCATGTACTTTTAACTTATTGGATTTATTTATCCCTTGTTGCAACAACGCGTGATATTTTTATTTCATGTGTAGTATTATGAATATACCATGCTTTTGTTATGTTATTGATATAACTGACTTTATGTTCCCGTTTCATCATAACTTTACATATTTATTTATTTAAATATAATTCTTTCATATTTAATTTTATCTGTTATTTCTTTTTATTTCCAGTGATGCTTAATTAATGCATTAATTTATTAATAATACTCAATCATTTATCATTTACATACAAATCAATGTCTTTTCCTAATGTATTTTATTTTTATATACCGGCCGGTATTTTTAAATAACTATAATTGCCTGCAATTATAATTTTAAATTTTGATACATTTATTGTATGCTTACAATAGAATTCTTTTGTATTATTTTCGTACTATGCAGGGGAGATTTTCTCCGGTGTTTATTTTTAGCCTGGATATTTACTTTGAAGGTGACTAGCTTTCGCCGTACAATGGCCATATATGGAGCTGTTACGCTGACTGTGAAGGATGGGACATTAATCCTATTTTATTGAAGTTTATTAATCCATTTAAGTAATTAACTTTTATTTTGTTTTTTTAGATTGCTTGTTTTCGTAAAAGGTCTGTATACACTATTTATGCAATATATATCTATTAATTTACTAATTATTATTTACATCAGCTGTGAGTGTTATTTTTGACTTCACACTTTTATTTATTTATTTATTTATGATTTTGCTTTTATTCTGTCAGTTTTTTATGAGGTATTTAATTAATAATTTTATGATTTTGAATATCCTGTACTTGCTTTTACCATGTTCCATGACTTTATTTTGAATTTTATTAATTATGTTACAATTTTTTTAAGACCCGTACAAGAAAAAGGAAAAAAAAATTTTGTGAAGAATTCCATCCCACACATCTTTATCATTGGAATGTCTACCTTGCTCTTAAGCATCTATGGAAGACTTGTATTTTTGATGCCCACTACTGACTGTTACCACCTTTCGTTTTCAAGCAAGACAAATTGCAAGTAAGTGAAATTTAATTATCTCTCTCCTTTTTTCTTCTAACACCTTAGTTTATTTTATTTTAGAACATTGAGGGGTATTGTATGTATTATTTATCACTTCTACATATTTTTTCTGATATTTATTGCTCTATTCATAAAATATATCCATACATAAATGTTTATTTATTACCTATATTTTTATTTTATACTCATATTTACAAAATCCTCATATTTACAAAAAAAATTATCCTCATATTAATTTTACAAAATATATTATCCTCATATTTATTTTACAAAAAATATTATCCTCATATTTGTTTTACAAAAAATATTATCCTCATATTTATTTTATTTTATAACTGCCCTACGAGTTCGTAGGTCCGAATCTCCCTGCTCTTATCCCCACTTACATAGTATTTGACAATGTCCATTTTTATAACGTAGACTAATTTTTATTTTGTTTGGAAGGGAAAAAACATTTATTTACTATTTTCTTTCACTTCAAAATTTTCCGAGTCTCCGTTTTTATTTTGTTCTCAAACATTTTAATTTCCTGAAATCATCATTGTTTTACATATTATTTATACTTCAGATATCTTTTATTTATTTTTCTTTTTTTTTACGTCCACTGAATTATTTACTTTACTTATATTTTCTAAGATTAAATTTATTTATTTTACTTATATTTTCATATCAATTATTTATCTTTTATCATTGTCCGTTCATTTATTTAATATCTACTTGCATAAAAGGGACGGGAATCTAGAACTTTTTAATTTTGCTGTACTGCTACTTGATGAAACGCTGATAATTTTAATAAAATGGGCTGGCGCTAATACTTTTACGTTGTACACGTTGATACTTATTGACAACATTACTGCTAACCAGTCAACCCGCTGATAAACTTTCCTACTGTTCTTTTTTTTGTTCTGTTGTTGCAGAAAAATCCATGATTTAAAATTCCTATCCGCTGGACTTGCCTTCCTCCAGACACAATTTTTTTTTGAAGTTTTATTTAATTTTGCGATTTTGTTGACTACCGTGCATTTTGGATAACTATCATGCCTATCCTCACACTACGTCTTCACTACTACACACTTTTCCTCAACACTACAGTTTTCACAATATACCATACATAATATACAATACACAATGCATACTAAAATAACCATATACTTTTGCTGCCCTATGTTTTGCACATATTGAGGCACTATGCTATTTGTAACACACTTGTTGTCTATTTACTTATTTATCACTTAATTTTGAAAGTTGCTCTATCTACATAAATTTTCTATTATTATAATTATATTCATTTTCTTTACATTAATCAAAAATATCTATTTGTAGACTACCTTCCAACTTAATTTTTACATTTACTGTAGACTACCAAAATTATTTCAAAATGCTTTCCAATTAATTTTAATTTTATTGTAGAATCGTGAAAACCAATTATTGCAGAACAACTTCTAAAATATTCAATAACTATTGTAGAATACCAAAAAATTTATTTTGCAGAATATCATTTAAATTAATTTTAACATTATTGTATAATATTACACATACTGTAAAACTTTTCCAAATTTTATTTTTGAATTCACTGGCTCTACACCTTGTGCTGCATTTATTTGCATACACTTACTATTTATTTCTGCTCTATAATATTTTAATTTTTCCACTTAATTTAGCAGACAATTTTAAATTTTTTTTTTACTTTTTATATTATTTTGCTTTCGAATACTATTTTTTGCGTGTCCTTAGATTATAACGTCTAGTACTCCCATCATTTGGATTATTGGCGTTATATTCTTTGTTTACATGAGATTGACTTCTGTCAACAGTTCGCCGTGTTTGTTTACTTTGTAAATACCTTTTACGCGGCTCTGCTTTATATAATTTATTCGCGTGAACAACTATCCATTTTTTATTTGGATCGTTCATAGGTGTGATAGCGTAATTATTGTTACGTATCACCTTTACGATGCGATATGGCCCTTGAAATTTTTTTTGTAATGCTGTGGTGGGTCTCAGGTTTTTTAAGTACACAATTTGTCCTTTTAATAATTTCTGCTGTCTAACTCTTTTAAAAATTCTTTCTTGGCGACTTTGGGCTTGAATTTGTTTTCGTTTTGTATATCTATTAATTTTTTCCGCTAAAGTAAGTGCTTCACTGACGTCATTATCATATTCAGTTTTAGTTAATATCGGACTGTCATCAGGGTCCGCTATTTCCAGATTATTTTCTCCGGGTAATTTCAAATCTCTGGTGAGAAACAAAATAGCGGGACTGTGGTCTATATTTGCGCTGGGTGTTGCATTATGAAATAATTTTACATATGGCAAGACTTTGTGCCAATTAAATGTTTGGTCAGCCATTGCTGCCAAAGAATTTTTTATTCCTAAGTGGCTTCTTTCTAAAATTGCATTTGAGCTAGGTTTGTAAATAGACGTATATTTTATTTTTATACCATGTTGCTCTGCGAATTTTTTAAATTCCTCGCTTTTAAATTGCCTCGCATTATCGGTCAGCAGCCACATAGGAACGCCATTTTGTGAAATCCAATTCGTTAGGACCTGTAATACACTCGCAGTTGTAATATTTCTCACGGGTACTGCCTCCAGGAATCTCGAGTAATGGTCTATCATCGTTATGATGTACTCGTGCTGTCCGTTACTCCTCAGTAGCTTCCCTACAATGTCTAATGCCACCGTGTGATTTTGTTGACATGGACGTGGCACATGTTGTAATGGCATAGGTCTTATAGCCTTATTTTTGTAACATAAACATGCATCACATGATGCGCAAAAATTCTTTACATCACTGTGTGCTCCTTTCCAGTAATACTTTCTATTCAGAATTTGATAGGTTTTTTCAACTCCAAAATGTGGTGTATGAGCTAACTCAATAACTGCAAATTTTAGACTGTGAGGTATTAGAATTCTGTCCTTTTGCATAGGATTTCTGATATTTCTAGCAGTCTTTATCATAATTAATCCTGTATTTACATCTCTATAGTATTTATTTACATATTTTGGCTGTTTAAATTTTGCATTCAGTCCGTTAATAATTTTCTTTATCTCTCTATCTTTTGCTTGCTCTTCTAAAATTTTGGCTATTGTTATCGCGCTGTCATTAGCAATAATGTTATTTATTAATTTAGTCTTAGTTTGTTCAGAAAAAATTTGTCGCGACATAAAATCACTGGGATTATCTTGTCCTTTAATGTATTTTATATCGAAAGAATATTGTTGTAAATTTA
Source organism: Amaurobius ferox (assembly GCA_951213105.1). Lineage (NCBI taxonomy): Eukaryota > Metazoa > Arthropoda > Arachnida > Araneae > Amaurobiidae > Amaurobius > Amaurobius ferox. The sequence goes on along the minus strand of OX578153.1, from coordinate 44,472,267 downwards.
ATAACCATCTTGCGATTAAATCAGAATTTTGATTTTCCAAATGTATAAAATGAGTTAAAGCTTTAGAGTCGGTCAAAATTGTGAAATGCGTACCATATAAAAAATCTTTGAAATGTATTATAGCATCATGAATTGCTAGCAATTCTAGTTTCATGCTCGGATATTTCTTTTCACTGTCTGAAAGTTTCCTGCTATAATACTCGATAGGATGAAAATTTCCGTTCACTGATTGAAGTAAAATTCCTGACGCGGCTACTTTTGAACAATCAGTCGACAAAAAGAACGGCTTTGACATATCAGCTGCCCTAACTACCGGTTTCGATAAAATCGCGTTTTGCAATGTTACAAACGCTTCTTCGCATTTCTCCGTCCATATAAATTTTTTATCTTTCTTTGTTAACTCAATTAAAGGATTGCATAGTTCAGAAAAATTTGGTATGATCTGCCTAAAATAATTACATAAACCTAAAAATGATTTTACTTTTTTTACTGTCGTTGGCACAGGGAAATTCATTATTTTCTGTACATTATCATCTGAAGGTGTTATGCCTTCCTTACTTATCTTAAATCCTAGAAATTTAATGTTCTTTTTACACATTTGTAATTTTGAAGGGTCAATGGTTAAACCAAATTTAGCTGATCTCGAAAATACCGTTTTTAATTTCTCCAACATTTTATCGAATGAATTTGCGGCAATTACAATGTCATCTAAATAAAATTCAATTTTCTGATCTTTTAAATCTCCTAAGCATTTCATCATTAGTAATGAGAAATATGCTGATGAGTTTTTTGCCCCAAAAGGTAATCTATTAGGTCTATACGATCCATTATTTGTTATGATATTTAATCGGAAACTGTCCTCAGGTTTGATTTTTATTTGAAAAAACGCGGACTTTAAGTCTATCACCGTGTATAATTTGTGGCCTGCGATGTTGTGCAGAATGTCGCTGATTTTACCAATATTTACGGGCAGTAATTCAGTAATTTGATTAAGTAGCCTGTAATCTACGGCTAAACGATATTTTTGTTCTTTATTGGCATCATTACTATTAATACTGGCTTTCTTCTTTATCAATAAGCATGGGAACGCATAATTACTTGTAGATTTTTCTATAATTCCAGCTTCACACAATTGTTTGATTTCACCTTCTAGTACAGGTTTTAACATTTTTGGCAAGGGATAAGGTTTACACTGAATTGGGTATTGGTGTAGTAAATTAAATTCCGGTACTATTTCTTCCGTCATTCCCAGCGTTTTGTATGATTTCGAAAATACATCATAATTTTGTAACAGTAATTTTAGCAATATATGTTTTTCATTTTCTTGTAAGTGATCTAGTTTAAAATCTTGCGGTGTTAATTCCGCTTTTCGTAATGCTGAAATATCAATTTTTTGTGGGTTATTTAAGCTTTCTATGTTGTTAATTTGTAAAATTTTATCATTATTATGTTTCTCTTCATAAATTTCAAACTGCGGTGTTATAGTACCAAATATCATATTTTTATTTAGATGAATCTCTTCTTCTGTTTTGTTTGTTAAAAGAGTAGAAATAAATTTTCTATTATTTACATAATGTAAAGAATGCTCAGCGTGTAAATCTTTTAATGAATTTGTAATATTTAACAATACCTCCTTATCCTCAAAATAGTTTTCGTTTAATTTTAATTTTATTGATTTTGTTTCTTGAGGTAGTAATTTAATTTTATGCGCTAAGCTTGCATTTAAACATTGAATATGTTCAACTCTTGTATTATTATTTTCTGGTTGCTGTGCTTTCTTCTGATTTTTGTTTTTAAATGGTATAGATATGGATTCTTTGACAAACTTTAATATTAATTTATTTGTGTCAATTATGGCATGATGATTTTTGAGAAAGTCAAATCCTAAAATTATTTCATAAGGGGTGTTATTTAATTGTTTAGTTATGAAAAAAGAATTTTTGCATCTTTTGTTTTCAATTTTAAAGCTAAAGCTGATACATTTTGAAAATTGAATGTTTTCTTTGGTCATAGTCTGTATTTTTACTTGTCTAGATAAATAGTTAATTTTAATTTTATTTTTGATTTTTTGAAATATTTGATCTGATAATAAACTGACACTTGCGCCACTATCTATGAGAGCAACTGTTTTTATTTTCTCTAAATTTATGTTAATCATTGGCAATGCGTCACTCTGTCCATATGTTGAATTCAGTAAATGTTCATTTAAATTCTGTGCATCCTTATTTTTAATTTTGCTTGCAATTTTATGGGATCTCGAATCCTTATTTGATGCCTTATAACTTCCTATTTGTCTTTTATTTCGAGGTCCCTTTCTTAGTTTAAATATTCATTATTTTGATATTGCCTCTGATTGCTTTCATAATGTGGTCCATTATTCTGATATGATCTTCTGTTATTACTTTGAAATTGCCTGCTGTTATTTCCTGCACGACGCCGTATACCCCGGTTATTTATGAAATTGCCTCTTCTGAAATTCGCCCTACTATAGTGTGCATAATTATTTTGATTAGTGGGTCTTTGTTGATATTTGGTGGTTTCTTGACTGCTGTTTTCATTTGTGAATGCCCTTTTTAAATTATTTTGTACTTTTTGCAGCGTAAAACATTCTGACATCCAGTGATTGTTGCGACCGCACGCTATACAGAATTTCTGTGGCGGCTTTTCTGCATTATTTTCAGTTTTTACATGATTTATTTCTACATTCTCAATTATTTTATTTTCTATTTCAATATTATTTATACAATCACTATCTTCCTCCAATGCGGATTCTATTACCTCAGCTATTTTCACTGCTTCGTCAAAGGTTTTCGGGTCATTTTTTTTATTTCTGTTCTTAAATCTTCTCTGACTATCTGTAAAAATTTGGTCAGTTTAATTTTCTCTATAATTTTTTTTACATTTGCGTCCATTGTTTCATCTACTTCTAGAAAAATTATCGCCTGGTTTTCGATTTCTTGTGCAAGCTCCTTAATTGTCATATTTGGTAAATGTTTCAGATTGTTAAAATTGTTGTGTTTTTGCACTAATGTTTGTTTCCTTTCAAATTTGTTTTTTAATAACTCCATGAATTTTTCATATGATTTTTCCTTTTGCAGGGCAATATTTTCTGCTAGAAATTGTTGAGCCTTTCCCTTTAATCTTGATTTGACAATTATAATTTTCTCTTGTTCGGACCATGATGTTAACTCCGCTATTTCCTTAAATTGTATGATAAAGAAATTGACATTATTTTCTTTTTGTCCATCAAATGATGGTAACATCTGCATAATTGGCAACGATGTATTTTGCTGCGCTTGATTTGCGGGCATCTGTATCTGGATCGCGTTATTTGCCGAACTATCTGTTACTCTGTTATTTATATGTACCTCCTGCTGTATATTATCGATAATTGGAGCATCTTGCCTCGATCTTTTACTTATTTGCCTAGTTTTATTCGGCGCCATGATTTACTACACTGTTATACAATTCTGACTCTATATTAAATATTTATGCTAATACATACATATATATACAATCATATAATACATATTAAAATTATCATTTTCATGCATAATCTAATCGTTCTACCGAGTTATATCTCATTATTAAATTCATTGTTAAATTCAATATTACATTCCACTTATTATTAAATTCACTTTTATATTCAAACTCATTATTAAATTTAATATTATATTCAAACTCATTATTAAATTTAATTTTGCCTTTTACTTATATTTTTTTACTTTCTCTTATGAAAATTAATTCTCTCCGAGCTTGACCACATACGGCACCAATTCGTGCGGCGACATCATGTCATAAGGTAAAATTGTCCTTATCAAAAATTACCAGTATAGGACTTACCTATAATGCCGCGACTAAGGGTGGAGCATGTAAGCTCCCGGTTCTCAAGCTCGGACTACGAACACACAAAACATAAAGAAACACACATGCTTAATTGCTCAATTTATTTTAATATTTTACTTAATAGATATCTATTGTATCTGGAGTAGCTATGCTATAATTAAATCAATTATTAAAAGACACATAATACTAACAATATTACATTAATATATATATATATATATTTACACACATAATAACTTTGACTTAAATTTCTTAAAAACAGTTTCCTTTAAACAATCGATAAAGAATTGTTCTTATAGTTCAATATTACGAACTCGCTCATATGGTCTACTCATACGAACTGGTAGTCAATTAATTTAATAAATGTTAAAGGTGTGCCTTCCGTGCTAATAGTGACAATTGAAAGTTGGTTACCTTTTCTCTTTGTGTTACGTGCATATTCGTGCTATTTCAATGATGTAGGAACACCGTTACACATCTAACTGCACTCGCTACCATTTTGTTGCTCACATTCTATAGTCACTTTTCACAAACCCAAGAAAACATGATGCTGACTCGTTCGAAAGTTTTAAGTCGACTAAAAAACCTCAGGTGTGTCTAGGGCGCTGTCGAAATTGCATCTCCTGGAAAGTTCTAGAACATTCTCTCAAACCTTTTTCTTTTCACATTGTAGTGTCGTTGTTGATTCGTTGAAGTGAAGAAGGGGATGCGCTGCTTATTTATGTTTGTATTGCCATTGGCTCCCTCTGCAGCATTTAAATAGCTCATTAACTAGGTTGGCATCCGCAATTGGAATTTCGAAATGGCTATGTTGGCATCCGTAATTGGAATGTAACATGTAATACAAATATTGTGTTACAATGGTAACTAAAGCTTTCCTCTCTGACTAAAGCTTTCCTCTCTGACTAAAGCTTTCCTCTCTGTAATTCCGTCATAATGCTGAGGAAACAAAATTGAAAAATAATTATAATTAGTGCTGCAGCACTCGAAACAAAATAACTTTTAAATGATATTTTTTTACGATTGCAGTCCCGTTTTCCTTTTTCCTTCAATTTTGATGGACCTACAGCCTTAGCTATACTGAATCGATTTTAATAAATTGTAGGTCATTCTGTGTGTTCGAATGGAAGTTAAAAACTTTATAAACATTTAACGGATAATTTTGAATATAAGTTTAATTTAGAATGTCAAAAATGGAAACAAAAATCCATGACTTTTTAGATATTTTCTTCCGTGTTGACGAATCTATGGCCTAAATATCGAATCACTCATGTCTCATTTTGTGTATTCGGGTGAGAGGAATATACTGCTTTTTTGACTTCCCCATTACTTTTTTACATTCACATAATATTTTCTGGGAATAAATTTTCTCATATGTATCATTGAAAAAGTATTGTTTTCACTAACATTTTCGATTTCGAGATTTTGATGCCAAAATATGTTTTAAGATCTCCTGAACAAGTTTTAAACCCTTCAACACCATTAGTGCTGACAGTTTTATCATTTGCATAACTCTTAAAACGACATTTTCATACCAAGCGGTAACTTAATGTTTTGCAGTGCATATATTTGTTTGCAACAGAGTATATTTTAAAATATTAAAATATCAAAATATTAGCAATTATATTTCGAAAAGTAAGAACCCGATAGAAAATTCATTTATATAACCTGATAGAATTTAGAGCTAGAAAATACTGCTTTACTGCTCACATTTGTTTAGTTTTAGTTTTCGAGATACAATCATTAAAAACTTTAAAACTATAAAGCTTCAATCTTACTGCTCAAAAACTATGAAAACTTTCTCAAAATAAATTATGCATATGGGAACTGAATTTGCTACTAAATATTTCTGTCGCGTACTGTGTATATCTATATTTTATATTTCAGAAGTTTTTTCGACTGAAATTAAGCAAAGCAAAGCAAAAACTCACTTGGACAAAAACTTACAAAAACGGAAAAATCTACACATCAAAATCAGCTGGATACACCGAAAGTAGACTTTATTTTCAAAAGTGCAAATTAGTATGCAAAATATTTTTAAAAAAACTATTAGAAGGTCGAGTACATCAATGGACCGGTTTTAACAAAGCTGTCCCATTGATGTTGTTAGCAGCAATAGAACAGAGGTTTTAAATTTGCTCTTATCCTGTGAATATAATTAACATGAATTTATGCAGTAATTATAGATCTAAAGTATCTAAGCAATTTTTATAATTTCTCAAAATTCAGTAGAAAAAGTGCCGGAAATATTTTGAAAAAACAAAATAATACTAAATAAAATGTTAAAAGAAACATATATCCCGTAATTTTCTTTCATTATCGTAACCTCAATAAAAGTTTCAGAGACATTAGCGATCGTAACTCTCGGGGATGAGAATTCGTTCGATAAAAATAAACATTCGAACAAATTTAAAACACATTTTTCCACAAGAAGAAATTCTCCTGTGTTTAATTTGTTTAATTGCCTGCGAATAACAATCTTTGGACAATTACTGCAGTTTTCAAACTTTACTGCTGAAAGTTTCAAATAACCGTCTCCATTTAATTTAAATAAAAGAGTTTTAAAGTGCTTAGGCACTGTTAGGTTTTGCATTTAATTTATAGTACTATATAAATGTTATTTACTGTGAATACTTTAAATACAGATATTAGATTTTTTTGCGTATGAAACAGAATAATATATGATATGCAGTTTACGTATTATATAGAAATGTTTATTTAACAGTTTCTACTTTCCCTGCAATGAATGGTAATGTATAGGAGAAGAATTGGAATAATATAGAAAATCGCAACTCAAATTTTAAACGGTTGTACACTTTTGGGGACATTTGGACCACGAAAAAACTATTTTTAGTGTGACATATGTGTGTGTGCCTGTGTATGTCTCTGTCTATGCATTGTATGCTTCCACTCTTACTCAAGTAATAGAAATAGAACCAAATATAATAAAATTTTAGAGGTAAGTCACTTCTGTGTGACCTAGGTGCTGATTAGATTTTGGCAAGATTCCAGATAAAAGAACCCGCCTCTTTTGCAAAATGACCTGCAAAAATCTCATGTATCTACTCTGGCTAAAAAACTAATTGACCAAATTTTGCAAAATTTGTTAGATAACTCGCTTGTGAGGTACCCTGTTGCTGACAATATTTTGCTATGGTTCGGAAAAAAGATAACTTGCCTATTCTACGAAATGGCTCATAAAAAGTTCAAAATCTAAAATAAAAAAATCTGATGTTGGCAGCACATGGCTTTTCTTATATAATGCAATGAATTTACTATTATTACAGTACAAAAATAGATTATTTTTATAGTAGTTATTTATATTCTTTCCAAGATATTGAATTTTCGTCAATGAATCGTCATTTTCCATGTTATCATCAATGAGTTGTCATTGATTTAGCGTCATCTTTACCCATTTGGCGAGGTTTCGTTAATTTAGCAACATTTAAAAAAGTCGCCAAGTTCGCGATATTCCACAAAATTCGTCGCCGAAATCACGCCAAGCGTTATGGACGAAGAAATAAGTTATTCTTACAGCAGATAAGGACTATTGGAGTTCAAATACAAAAGTATTACTCAGGATATCTTTTTTCATGAGTGGAACGAGCCAGATCTACGAGAATGATGTCACCAAATTTATCGCATGGTATTACATATGAAAAGTGAACATTTTTCTCAGTAGGAAATTTTTTCTTTGTTGTATATGACCTTTTGATAATTTTTTTGATAAATGTGCAATATCTAGAGAACGGGTTATATTAGTGTTCTAAAATTTATGTCAATCGTTTTCTAATGAAAAATTATTATAAGAAATTTCTATTTGCGTAACTTTATTAGCGTTTTTGATTTTTTATCGATTTTTTCAAATTTCACTCGAAAATTTAGGGGGTTCTGAACATTCGATTGCGCATAAAAATAATAGCCTTCCAGTATTTACGAATTGTGATTTTTGTACCAAATTTCGTTCAAATCGGTCCATTTGTTTGTCAGTTATCGTCTCCACAGGCTCACTGACACACACACATACTTTCACACACACACACACAGACATACACAGACATCACTTCAGAAATGTTTGATTCGTGATCAGGGATACTTGAAACGTGCTCAGCCGTCGAAAACTTGAATTCGAATTTTCGACCCCGTCACAATACTTTCCTTATACATTATGCATATAAGGAAAGTAAAAATATATATGCTCAAATGTATTCATTAAATGCTTGTTTTATATGTAATTTTTGACGAGACAAATAATAAAAGCAACCCTATTACTTTAGGACTACGCGGACCGGAGATATTCAAGATTTTTCGCATTTTGTTAAGTCACCTTTGAAAAATTGTCCAGTTACCAAATAAAAACAAAAATCTGATGTAGGCAACACATGACTTTCCTTATATAATGCAATGAATTTGCTCATTTTAAATTAAAAAAATTATGTATAAGATCCATGAGACTGTGTTATTCACGTTCAATTGTACATTTGTCGATTTTCTGGATGACATCATGCAATACTATTTCAAAGTACCCAATTAACTTATATAATAACAGCTCTAAATTAACAATTATCAATATTGATAACATCCTCAGTAATCGGTATAGTCCATATATTAAGATATTTTAATAATTAATTCAACAATTAGGCGTCATTTTGATTAATTTAGCGTCATTTTTTCAATTTTGACGAAATTTTTGTGAATCTGGGGCGAAATATAGCCAAGTTGGCTATACATTGCTATATTATTAATCACGTTTGCCAAAAATCTGATGTGAGCAACACATGACTTTCCTTATATAATGTAATGAATTTACTGCTTTTACAGAAAAAAAAATAGGCTTTTCTTATAGTAGATACTAATATTCTTTCCAAGATATTGAATTTTCGACAATTAGTCGCCATTTTCATTGATTTAGCGTCATTTTTATCCATTTGGCGAGATTTTCGTTAATTTGGCAACATTTCAAAAAGTCGGCAAGTTGGCGACATTCCGCCAAATTCGTCGCTGAAATCTCGCCAAGCGTTATGCACTAAGAAATAAGTTATTCTTACAGCAGATAAATGACTATAGGCGTTCAAATACAAAAGTATTACTCAAAGTATATTTTTCATGAATGGAACGAGCTAGAACTACGAGAATGATGTCACCCAATATATCGCATGGTATTACATATGAAAATTGAACATGTTTCTCAATTGGAAATATTTTCTTTTTATTTTATATGACTTTTTGATAATTTTTTTAAAAAATGTACAGTATCTCAAGAACGGTTCATGTTAGCGTTCTAAAATTTATGTTAATCGTTTTCTAATGAAAAATTACATAAGAAATGTCTATTTGCGTAACTTTATTAGTGGTTTTGATTTTTTGACGATTTTTTCAAAATTTCATTCGAAAATGTAGGGAGGTTCTGAACATTCGATTGTGTATAAAAACAATTGGCTTCCAGTGTTTACGGATTGTGATTTTTGTACCAAATTTGGTTCGAATCGGTCCATTTGTTCGTCAGTTATCGTCTCCACAGTCTTAATGACACACACACACACACACACACACACACACAGACATCACTTCAAAAATGTTTGATTCGTGATCAGGGATGCTGGAAACGTGCTCTCCCGTCGAAAACTCGAATTCGAATTTTCGACCCCGTCACAATACTTTCCTTATACATTATGTATATAAGGAAAGTAAAAACATCTAAAATATTACAGACAACCGGAGAGAAGAGCATTTCTTATATACTAGAAAGTATGCTCATCATATGACGGAAATCATGATTTGCTGAACATTACTTTTCATTTGGGGTCATTTTTATAAATTTGGTAAATTTTTGTACTTTTTGGCAACATTTAAAAATATCCAAGTTGACAACGTCTTTTTTAAATTTCTCGACACTCGTTACGGATGGTCGGACGAAGAAATGGGTCATTCTTGTAGTCTATTATTATATATTGAACTTTCTTAAATTTTTCGTCATTTCATTGATTCAGTGTCAGTTTCATTAGTTTGTCGAATTTTTATCAATTGGGTGACACTTTCGTCAATTTGGCAAAATTTAAAAAGTCACCAACTTGGAGATATTCTGAAAAATCCATCGCCAAAATTTTATCCCAACGTTACGGACGGGACAATAGCTTATTCTTATAGTACTTGTAGATTCTCACATTCTTTCCAAATTATTAAAATTTTGTCAATTAGTCGCCATTTTCATGAATTTAGCGTTATTTTTTAATCAAATTGGAAATATTTTCCTTAATTTGGAAATATGACAAAAAGTCACCAAGTTGGCGATATTCCGCCAAATTCGCCACTAAAATCTCGCCAAGCGTTATGGACCGGGAAATAAGTTATTCTGAAAGCAGATAAATGACTATTGGCACCAACTACAAAATTATTATCCAAATTATATTTTCTCATGGATGTAACGAGCAAGATCCAAGAGAATTATATCACCAAATATATCGCATGATATTACATACACACACAAAAATCACACGAAATAAGAATATAACAAATATTGCGAAATGTATTCACTAGTAGTGTATGGGGGTGACTTTGGGACTAAATGACTATGTCATTTTGTATCCAGAGTCACTCCCATACACTACACTTTCCTCCATTTTTTTAAAAATCAGGACAACCTCTTAAGACTAAAAATGCATAAAATCATTCAAAAATGCGTAAAATCACTCACAAATGTGTATTTTTTAAAAAAATCAAAAATCAAGACAGTTTTAGAACTCTAAAATTTAATACATTTTAACTTATATTTAAGTCATATAAGACATTATTGAGACCATATCTATCAAAATCTTTGAATATATGAAAGAAAATAATATCAAATATATTAGAGATGATATTAAGATAAATGCGTGAAAAATGAGGACCTCCAAATGAATGGAAACCCTCTAATATATTAAAAATGCTCTGTTTTTAAAGGGTGGGGTTGAGAACCCCCCTTTTTTTATAAAATTAAAAATAATTATAATAATATGTCAAAATTAAAAAAGAGGCAAGTTTAGATAACCAAAATAGGACGTCTCAGATATCTTTCTTAAAGACTATGATAAATATAAAGAAGAATATAAAATCTAAAGATTATCAATTAAATTTAGGAAAGATAAAAAAGAAATGACAAATAATATACTATATATAATAATAAATTTTCATGTGGGGAAACATTACCCCCTCCTAAATATGATACAATTAATCTTTAAAAATGATTAAGCTTTCTCTAATTCATATTCGTTCAGAACTCTTCCATTTAAGAAGCGAAAATAAAGCGACTTTGTTATCATTAAAATTTGTAGCTACACTACGAGTCGAAAAGGAAGTGTATTCAACCTTAAGTAGAAGTAATCTTGATTACGCTCTATGACGTCCTTCATTACGTAGCGTTACGAATGAAGAGAAAATGATATTTATTTAACTTTTTGCAGATTTGTTTCGCTAGATGGCAGCATCAAACGATATATTTTTATGTCTCTCATTCTAAAAGTATTTATAACGTTTTATAAACATTATTTTCGCTAGTTTTAGATCAGATAAATTAAAACTATTGATCTTTTAAAGTATTCTCGCATACTGCTTGAAAAATGACTCGTTTAAAATTGTTTTTTAGTTTTCGATGTAAAGGTTATATTAATGAATTGCTCAACTAAATTCGAGTACCCATGGCTCAACGGCTAGCGAACGGGGCTATAAACATCGATGCCCCAGGTTCAAATCCCGACCTCTCTCAGGTTGTTAATCAATTAGGGTTGATGGTTTATTGAACCGGAGCCATAAAATGACGTCAGCTGCTCTCGCCGTTGTTCCAATAGAGCAGCACTCATCGATTTATAATACGTGGTGGGTTGACTCTTGTGGATTCTACGTCCTGTATGTTATATGTTTGTATTGTCCTTCTCCTAGGCCTGTGGGCCTGGTCCATGGGGTGAAATGGAACTCTGATTCTAGAATTCTAAAACAGCTGTTGGAATCAGACTTCCAGATCACCCCTTGGGCCAGATGGGTCATTTTGCTATTTTTTTTTAAATAAATAGAAATATTAATAACCATATGGTACAGTATCAAAATTATCTAAAATTCTTCTTTCATCATATCCAAACACGTATCTTTCATTCGTTTTATTCATTTTAATATTTCTATCTCTTTGTATTTGAAACTGATTTATTTCTACATCTATATGTTCAGTTTCACCTGTTATTGTTTTCATTCTTTCATCGAAACTGAGCTTAGTTTCACTCTCATAATTCATTTTAAAACCTTTTACTTTACCTTTTACAGATCCATCATTAAGAATATAGCCATAATCTTTGCTGGCCCCAGAAATCCACGATGTCATATAATTATCTTCTCCTAATTCATCTGTCCATTCTTCTAACATACAACCTGTTTTAACTTTATTAGTACCTTCATCAATATAAACAATACTATCTGTATCATAATACATTACTTTATCTCCTAGTTTATCAAGCATTTTATATAATCTTATTCTAGCGGAACTAGTTGTAAAAGCTGCTATATAAATATTCGTATTAAAGTTATTCTTGGTATATTTAGCTTTCATCTTATAATTCATATGTACACAATCATCATTTAAAAATATCATATTCAAATCTTTAATTTTATCATTCAATATAATACTATAAAAATCTTCCAGCTCTATTACCAGCTCAGTTTGTTTCATAGTATTTCTTTGTCCAAACTTACCCCATAAAGAGTTTAAACATATTTTGGCTATAAATCTCATTCCTGGATTTTCTTTTATATCACCGAAATCAATATCTAATTTTTCTTTGACAATCTCTTTATAATTATTAATGTATGTTTCATAATCTTTTTTATTTTTGAAATCTTTTTTTTTTTAATTTATCATCCGTTTCAAATTCAATTTTTAAAAACATTTTGACATACTCTTTGAATAGTTTATCTGTTTTCTTTTCAAAATGCCAAACTTCATATATATTTAAAATTTTATATCCTTTTTCTATAGCTAAATTGACTTCATCCGTAGTCCAAGTACCTATAAAGCTTCTTTCATAATCTGTATGATTACATAATTTATTTCTTATTTCATAACACTTTTTACATTTTTTCTTTTCAGTTTCTGTTTTATAATGGTAGCATTTAAATGTTTTTGAACATGATTTACACAAGCTAGATATCAAATTTTCTTCTTTATAAGGTAATACAGGATGATATAATTTTCTTGGAGGAAGTACTTTACACTGTATCATCCCAAAGCAATTTTCATCATATTTTTTAGGATTATAGATCTTTTTAGGATGCCCAAATGGATAATAATCAAAATAATTTACAGTGGGATAGAGTGAACATACATCAATATATCGACCTTTCTTTTTATTTTTCATTTCATATTTTAATTTAGTTGGTTCACATCTACCCCCATAGAAGGCATCTATCTCTAGGATTAAAAGGTGCTATAAAATCTCTTTTCCATTCTTTTTTCATATATTTTTTAATTTCTTTATCATTATCAAAATCATATTCCCATATCTCAATTAACTCATATCCTGCATCTTTTATCTTATTATATATCTTTATTGTTTTTTTATATAAATCTGTCATACATATTTGATTTTGTTCATTTAAAGTAGATTTTCTGTAACAACAATAACATCCATGCCAATGACAACCCTGAAATTGATATACCGTATTATTGTAAAATCCATCTACTTTATAAGTTTTATTGTCTAATTTAATTTTTTTCTCTCCTCCATTTAAAGCATGCTGTATACTTATTTTATGTTTGTGAGATAAATAATCTAACCAAACAATTGATTTTTTACTGTATTGATCTCGTTTGATGATCTCTTCATCTATAGCTATTGTACCCTCAGGTACGAATTTATCTCTATAGCCATACAAACACTTGCTAAAGTGATATATTTAAAAGGATCTATATTAGCTATTTCTAAAAATAATCTTCTCAATTCTAATCATCCTTTTCTTAAAATATCTACATCAGATAGTATTTTATAATTTCTTTTTGAAAATCAAAGATTTCATTTTTTACAGATTTGTACCATTTATTAAACAATTCTCTATCTTCTAAAGTCATAGTATCATATCCATAATAGTATTTTTCAGGATATTTCTCTATATAAGTTTGATCTTTAATAGTGTTAAACAAATGAGGAAAATATCCTTTTGCTAATTCTGTTAATCCAAACGTTTAAGGAAATTTTCTTAATGGAATCAATGTAAAATTAATAGAATCTGTAAACCTTATATTAAATTTGATAGCATTCATATAAATGAGTTTATTTCCTTGATAGATTGTAAAAACTTTAATTTTATTTTTAAAACAGTATTTAGATATAAATTGAAAGTCAAAGCATTTCCCACACACACATAATGAGCTAATACGGTTTAACCTGCATGTTTCTTATCAAATAGCCACTTACAATAGTCGTTTTCATTCTTAAATATGTTTCCTTCTCCATTAAATTCTTGATTTATAATTAAATTGACTTCATGATTTCCAGTCTCTTGATTCGTTTCAACGTCAAAAAATATATATTTTTGTGTAAATCCTGAATATTTACATGCATCACACCAACTATATCTGTCATTACTTTTGTAATTATATTTGTTTTCACACATACTACCATACATATAATTTTCAAGAAATCTATGTTTTTGACATATATTACACCATTCTTGAGTAGAACAAATATTTTTACAGGTACCACCCTTAGCTTTTTTAGTTTTCATATAACACCTATGATCTTTTAAGACCCGTTGTCTACAATTTTTACATACTCTTTCTCCACATATGTGATCTTCAGGTGTTCTTTTATCTCTGTTGATATTTCTCTTACATTTTAAACATTTCCATAGTATTTCACAAACAGACAATTTTTTTAATTTATTTTTATGCTTTTCAAAACAGTTTTCACCTTTAAAACTTCGAAAACATTCATTACACTGGATATCATCACCTTCACAATTACTTTCTTTTGTAAAACATCTATCACATTTTAATAAACATTTACGCTGATCGCTTCTTTTATAACTCACCTTACAGTAATCACAATAATTGTTTTTTCCTAAAAATCCTGTAACAGATGTAATGGTATCAAAATGATTTCTATTTTTTAAAATGGATATACAAGTAGTTTTATAAGTACCACTGTATACATTACTGTATTTCATTAAAATTTTCTCTACAAAATATAGTAATTTGAATATTTAAGAATTCTTCAATTTTTTTAACATGCTCTAAATTACAAATATCTAAAGGAATTTCAGAAATTTCATGTAATTTTTCAGCTAACGTGTTTTGTAATATTCTTCCTTTTTTAATATATAGAATGTCATTTTTAGTTAGTTTTTTATAGTTTAATTTTTCAAATAAAAGTTCAGGATTTTGAATAGATAGAACAACTACAATAGATCTAGATAAACATATATTATCGTTATTTTTAATTTGACAAATACTCTTTTTGTTTACAATATCATCATCTTTGAGAATTTTTAGATGTTTTCTTCCGTGTGGTAATTCTATGACATGAAAATCGAATGTACATTCTTTAATATCTAATTCTTTGTATTCAATTTTATGTGTTAAAACATCTAAATAGGTATCATAAGCCTCTCTAGTTGACATCATTTTAGGATGAAAAGGTTGACTGAATGCAGGATTGTGTACTATAATATCTACCTTTCCTTCTACTTTACCAATAGCTTTTCTAAATAAATCCTTTAAAATATTATGATATTGTACGGATCTGAGTTCATTGATTTCTACAATTTAATAAATATACCTATATGTGTTATATTTTTTAATATATTTTTGACTAATTTGAACAATTTCATAATCAGGTTTAAATAAATCTTCAAGATTAACTCTAATTTTTCTACTTTCTTTTCTTTCTTTTTTACCAATTCTCCATTCTTATATTTCAAACCAAAATAATCAAATATATTCTTAAGTTTACGCCTATTTTTAGGTTCATTAATAAATTGTATCAATTGTTCTGTAAGATCAGGAGTAAATAATTTTTTACGATTCACTTCTGTTTTAATCTTTTTTTCTTCTTTTGGTTTAAATTCCTTATTATCAAATTTCAAATTAAAAGAATCAAAAACCTTTTTAATTTTATTACGTTTTTCAGGTTTTTCAATAAATATTTTCTTCTTTTTTTCCAAGTATTTTGATATATCTAAATTTCAGAAATCTACTAAAACATATTTATATTCTCCAATTCCTTTTATATATTTAATTAATAATCTAATTAAATCATCCTTCTTACAGCCTTTAGATTGTTTAATATTCAATTGTTTTACTACTTTTCTAAGCTCACCAATAGTCTTTGACTTTAAGGTGAGCTCCATTTATTAGGAAACATTTTTTGCAATACTTTTTCCTGAAAGATGCTTACTGTGATAAATACTTTTTAAATGTCTCTTTCTGTGTGTATAGGTATATTGCATACCACATTCACATTTAATTTTTTTATATTTGATTATGGAATCACTACATTTACAATGATTTTGGAAGTAAATTTTTCCATTTCTATGATATATATAAAATTCATTTACTGATTTCATAGTCGAACAGTGTATACACTTTTATGTAAGCTCTATTTATTAGGAAACATTTCTTGAAATACTTTGTAAGAAATCATTCCAGATTTTTTCATATTTCTTTTTGACTTTATAACAAAGTCTTTGAACCTTTATATTATTTTCAATTTTAAAAATATCACAAATCTTTTTCATAAAATAATAATAATTAACTGATTTCTTATAATACATAAAATCTAAAAATTTTAAAAACATATCCTTAACTTCTTGAGTAATATTATACCTCATTTTTAATTGATTAAAATAACAAACTCAACTATTATATCTTTGTTTTAAACTCTCGTAATCTATAATATAAAAATATTCATCATCTGAATACATTAATTTCATCTTATATGCTACTTCTGAAACTTCATTATCTGAAACTTCATTATCTGAAATATCAATCGATTCAACCATTTCAACACCGTCAAAGAAGTTAACATTCATTTATTTACCACGAAATCTTATTAATAACAGCTTTTATTTTCTAAACATCTCCTGATTCATTAATAAAACATTCATCAAAGATGATAAATATGCCAGATCTGGGGGGACCACTTTTGATATTATAATAGGTTCATATATGGATGATAAAGTTTATAAAATTGTTTGAAACATATTTTATTGATAATAAAGAATATAAAAATAATGATTAAAAAAGAATGATATACTTACTATGTCATACATCGCATAAATCAGATGTCCAACTATTAAATTCATCTGGATATCCTAACCCATTTACAAAATATTTATTTCCTTTCTTTTTTATGATTTTTTCAATTTTATATACATCATCTTTTTTATTATATTTTACCATTTCATTTTCATAAAAAGTTCCTTCAATATTTTTACTGTTTAAATATTTTAATCGATAAGTAATAGGATCTGTTTTTAATACTTCAGATACTATAAAAATCTCTTCAGTAAATGTAGAATCATCTACTTTCCTGAATGTTTTTTTAATTGTTGATATTCTAACACTATCCCCTATCTTAAATTTATTTTTTTTTATGATCTTTTTCGTATATAAATTTTTATAAATTTGAGATTCATTCTCGTCTCGACTAGCCTCAACGGGTGTCATTTTTATTGATCTATGACATGAATTGTTATAATTAAGTAATTTGGGTAGTACATCAATATATCTTTTAGTATTGTTAGCATGCATATATTTTATAATTTTTTCTCTTATACTTCTATTAAATCTCTCAGCTATTGCACATTTTATTTCTTTATTATAAGTCGTAAACCAATGTATATTATAATCTTTGAATAATTTTTGTTTAACTTTTCCTGTAAATTCAGTACCTTCATCCGTTACTATAAATTTTGGTATTCTTTCTTTAAAAACTTGTTTAAAACCTTGTTCGACTTCTTCAGATGTTTTTCCTTTTATAGGGAAAGCGCAAGCATATTTATTAAAAGCATCTATAACCGTTAACAAATAATTAGTTCCATCGTTATATTTGCTATAATTTTTTATAAATAACAAATCAGCGTCAAATTGATTATTACTGCTTGGAACATAAACTCTCCTTCTTTTAAATTTACGAATGACAGGTTTATATCTAGTATATACATCTTGTTCATGTAAAAATTATTCAACATCAGGTAATCCTGTTTTTCTTTTCAATTCCTGAATACCACAATAACCTGTTTCTGGATTATAATATGTACCTTTTAACTCTTTAATCCTAAAAAAGTATTTTTTTTACTACCACAAATTGTACAAATACCTTTACCAACTGGTTTATTATTTTTAGAAGTAGTTTCATGATAATTTTTAGTTTCGGTTTTCTTTTTACACTTGACACAATACATAGAAGTAGAAATTCCTAACCCAGATTTTATCTTAGCTTTAATAATAGGTTTAATAAATACTCTACCTAATCTTTCTAGAAATGGGGGATCTTGTATTGCATTTAAATCATCTATTAATTCTTGATCAGCAACATGTCTCTTTTTTGTATCTTTTGTTTTATTGTATTCAATATCATGTTTTTTACATGCTTTATCAACTTTATTTATTCCCCGGATCACCTCTTTTTAATCTTTTTTTCTAATTTTGTAAATGGACCGCAATATTGATATCCTGGTAAATGCATTTCTGGAGGATTTATTTTATCTTGTAACCATCCAACAATATCACAACCTTTTTTTTACAAACCATTTATTTAGGATGAATAAATTTACATCCATTCAATTGCATTTGTTTTACATATTTTTCAACTGGATTGAATTTTAAACTTTTTATGAAATCCCTTTCTCGCGTATAAATTTCTTCTTCTGTCATATCCTTAGCTTTAAACGAATTATTGAGTTCTTTATAAAAATTATAACAATGTCTATATTCTTCTTTCCTTTCTGCTATTTTTAATGCAAGATCAATAGCTTCTACTATACCAACTGATAAACTCAAAAAAGCAAGCGGTAGAAAGGCAATAGCTGATAAACCCGTTCCACTTAGAATGACTTTACTTACTGATAATGAAATACTTATCTTTTGATATAAATTTCTACTCTTTCTGTAAACATACAATCTTTTTTCTAAATATTCTTCCATATCATTTGTATAGGATCAAATTTTTTTCTGTATCTCATATTTGGATTCACTAAATCTAACGTTAAAAATCGTATTGTTTTTGAACACTTTTATTATATATTTGTTTGAATTCTTCAGTACTTAATTTACCATCTATCTCTCTTATAATCTGTTGCATTTCTTTTGGTTGTAGATTGAAAAATATAAAGTAATTACAGTTCTTTCTTATATTGATAGGTGTTGTATAGTAAGACTGCGATAAATATATTATGGATGCGTTTTTCTTTCTACCTCTGATAAATAATTCCTGAATGATTTTTTGATCTTTCTCAGTCACACAATCATAGAAAATAACTAAATTCTTTAATGTAGGATTTAAATCATCTACAGTACTAAAATCATCTGAAGAAAAGAATACTTCCTTTTGTATTTATCATATAATTCTAATAATGTTTTCTTATTCTTCTTACATTTCAAAATATCTTGTCTTTCTAATCTTCAAACATTGTATATATTTCTTGTAATGTAGAATATTTAGTTTCGTATACATCTTTTGCGCATATATATAGTGCATCAAAATTTAAAAAATCATAAATCATATTTAACAGTAAATTTGTTTTACCTGTACCTGAAGGCCCTGTTATAAGCAATCTAAATGGATGTTTAGGTAACAAAGGATGTTGATTAGGATCAGGTAACTCATCTAGTTCCGTGTAATCTCTAATTTTCATCATTTATATAACTATAAAAAATAATTTACTCGCAGTAAAAAATTAATATTATATAAATGAACAAATTAGAAAAAGAACGAAAACACAAGTTTAAAAGAAAATAAAAGATTAAATTAAATTAGTAAAATTAGAAAAAGAAATAAGAAAGAATAGTGAAGATCAACTAAAAGAAAAATTAGGTATTCAAAAAACCTTAGAGGAATTTCATAAACCCGTCACTCAAGAAATTGAAAAATATGAAAAATCTAATAAAGAGGTTGTAAAAAGTATACAAAATGCTGTAGAAAATATTTGATTTCCACCTCTTGATTTTACATCAGATGTTAAACAATTGATGGATAGAGTAGAAGGAAAAATTACATTTTACAGTGATAAATTTATGGATATACCGTTTATCAAAAAAGAAAATTTAGAATTACCTTCTGATCTTATAAATAAATTTAAAAAAGATCTTGATGAAATAATAGCAATAGCTAAAGAAAAGCGAGATACATATAAAAGAATGAAAGGAACTAATACTAAAAATTATAACTATTCTAAAGCTGAAAGTGATCTAGAAAAAATTAAGGAATCAGATTATAAAATGGAAATGATGAAAAAATATATCCATATCTTAAGGCTTATGAAAGAGGGTTATCCTTATATAGGTGAAGGTATAGATAAAAAGGATGTATTATCAAATTTAACAGAAAAAATATGTAATGGAAGTAAATCCATGAAATTGTATAATCAAGTAGTTTTATTGTTAGATATGTTATTAAAAATTGGAGAAATGATTTACAATGATGTACAACGATATTATAAACAATTTCTCCTATAATAAATGATAAAAAATAAAGTTTATTTGAGTGAAGGTCAGAAAAATAAACTTAAATCAGCTTTTAGAAATAAAGAAGAACTAACATTACAAATAGATAAATCTAAAACTCCTAATCATGAGATGTATTTAACTAATCCTCAAATTAATCATATTAATGATGGAAAAAGAATTACTATCAGTAAAACGCAATTAGATAAAAATGGAGGATTTTTACCATTTCTAGCAGCACTTATACCCTCTTTAATAACCGCTGCTAAATTTGCAGTTCCAGCATTAGCAACAGGTGTTTTATCTGGATTAGCTAGTTCAACTGTACAAAAAAAATGAAAGGATCTGGGAAAAAAAACTTGGAAAGGGGATATATCAACCATGGGAATTAGTAACAAAATGATTGAAGAAAATATGAAAAATGAAAAAGGATTTAGAGGTGTATTTACCTCTGATTTATTACCTAAAACAATAGGAAAATTTGAAAATGGAATCATTAATTTAGATGTATCAACAGGTCCTGGAACTCATTGGGTTTGTTATTGTAATGATCCTAAATATAAATATGTGGAATATTTTGATCCGTTTGGTGAATATGACAATATGAAGAAAGACTATATTCCTAAAAATATTAAATCATTTCTTGTTACATCCAATAAAAAACCAAAAATAGGTTATAATGATAGTTTTTTACAGAAACCTACATCTGTGAAATGTGGTTTATTTTTTATGAAATATATAAGAGAAAGGAATAAAGGTAAATCACCTAAAAATGTTCTCAAATCATTTCCTACACAAAAACCCAGTGACTGTAATGAAAATTTTGTTCTGTATAAATGATAATATTAAAATCTGAAGGTAATGAGAAATCAGAGGAATTTACTGTAAATTTTATTACACCTCTAAAATTAAAAAAAATAGCTTTACAATCGTTTTCTATGGAAGTTTCATGGTTTAATATAAGAGAGAATTATAGAAATAACATATTTAGAATGTATATATTAGACACAGATATAACAATTGTTATCTCAAATGGTAATTATACTATAAGATGTTTAAATGAGTATATGATAAAAATATTTGGTGAGGATCCACCTGTGAAATTTGGTATTATTGAAGCAAGAGAAAGAATAGCTATTAACCCTTTCGGGAAGGCGGCATTCCGGAGCTGTCGCGGCCCAAAGGACGACGCGCTTCGCTTCCGAACTGGTCGAAAAGGACGGCGCATTTTTTGCGCTAAGCCTAACTCTCGAAAAAAATTCACTAAAAATCACCTATTCAACACAGAAATATACTTTTTACAGGAATAAAATAAATATTTATGTTCTATTTGATGTATAATTTTCATACAAATCTGAATACAAAATACTCATTAGTTGCTCACATTCTTTTATCCGAAATAAACGAATAATTTCACTGCCTCTAAAACCCAAACAAAAAAATACTCTCTTATATTCCTATGATTCACCAACGAAATCATAACGCTGAAATAAAAATAAAAACCGAAACTCAATTATAAAATTGTTGATGCTACGAGAATTGCTCTGCTTGTTTATGTTACAAAATGATTTTCACCGCTCCAAATGGAGAAATAATTCATTCGATCCTCTTCTGCCAAGGTCATGCCTCTGCAAAATGCATTGAAGTTAGTTCCATGGACAAGTAACGCCATCTAGTTCACAAATTAAAACGTTCTGCGTACTGGCACTTATACGTGCCACTAACCGCTTGCGGTAAAATTTCCTCTGGCCCGAGTGAGTGCCGCTCGTCCTTGAATGCATGTTCGCATTTGGCACTTGGGCGTGCCGTTCGTCGCGAAAGGGTTAAACTGAAAAAAGGTTGGGTAATTGATTTTACGAAAAGGAACTTTCATAAAATTATTGGCTTTTTAAAACCGATATATGGAAGTTATGATGAAGAAACAGAGTTTAAAGGTGAACATATAGTTTATATATCCAATGGAAATAATAATATTTATATTCACTGGGATGTTGTAAAAGGATCTTTAATAAATCAATCTAATTCAGGAGTCATTTATTCTTTCGTTAATAAAAATCCTTCAGGTAGTATACTTTCAAAAGAATTTAATAATTGGATATATTTTCCTGTTAAAACGGATCCTGTTGAAAGAATAAAAATGAGGATTACTAATTAAAAAGGTGAATTAATTGATTTAAATAAAGGAGCTATAGAATTTAATTTTATACCTATTTTTGAGGATAACTACGTTAAAAAAATATATCAATTGTTAGGTCAGGTTTTTCTTAATAAATAAATGAATAAACATAGATTATACAGAAAAAATAAAAAAATACAAGGATTTTTAAAGGTTTTATTGAAAACTGAACCTATTATTAAAGCACAGAAAAAATTAAATGAAATATTTTCAATGAAAAAGAAAGGAGGTGGTTTAAAAATTCTTAATAAATAAATGCAAATGATTTATGATTTGAGTGATACTCATTATTATTATAATGATCAAATTAAAAGTTATGAATTAAGAGAAATTCACCCAAAAGAACATAGTTCAGATGAGAATGCCACCTATGTTTTTCATATTAATGGTACTAAAGCAAAAATTTCATATTCTAGAGGATATCTTGAACAAAAATTAAAAATTACAAAAAATGATAAATCATCCATTGGAAACGAAAATGTGAGTCTGGTAAATGGCGGAGGTTTTATCAAAACTTTAAAAGTACATATAGGAGATACCGAAATTGAATCAAATACACAGTCAAATTTTTCAATCATGAATCATGCTTTAAGATTAACTCATTATACTCCTGATTATACAACATCACAAGCTCAAGATGAATTTTTTATTTCGATAAAGCTGATTCAACTGACCGAAAAGAGTTAAAATATGAAGGTTCTTTAGAAGATACTACTAAAATAACTGAAATTTTTAATAATTTAAAAATAAATAAAGATTATAACGAAGGAGTCACAAAGAGATGGAAACTAACGAAAGATAGCAATTGCATTTAAATTTGGACACTTTTAAAAGACATAATCGATTTATTTGGAGAATATGAAAAGGTGATTTCTGGTTTTGAAGTGAAAATAGAAATTCAAAGAAATGAAAATAAGAATATGATATATACTGATGTCGAAAATGTTAATTATAAGGTAGTAGTTGAAGGTTTAACCTTGCATTTACCTTATATTGAGTTTAAAAATTCTGCAGAAAGCGTGTTTATGGAGTCATTTTTATCTGATAAAGATATAGAGGTAAATTGGGACCGATATAGATTTAAGATGGTAGGTCCCTATAAAAGTGATAGCGGATCTGTCACAATAACAACAGCCTCTGATGAAGTTTTAGGTGTCTATGTTATTCCTCAGTACGTTGAAAGAGATGGTAATTATGAAAAAAATAATATGATATTTGATAATATAGATATGACTGAATGCTGGTTGATGATTAATAATAAACAAATTCCTCTTATGCGTTACAAAACGAATTTTACCAATAAAGATTATAATAGAGTGTATGAAGCTCTTTTACATGCAGGATTAAATGATATTAATACAGAAACAGGATGTTTGATAAATAAGAAGAATTTCGTAGAAATGCAACTATTTTCTATTTTGACTTATCAAATCATGAAAACTCTACCGATTTAAACAATTTAGATATTGAATTTAATTGGGAGAGATTAATTAATACTCAAAAGGAATATAAGTTTTATTTTATTTTTAAAGAAAGAAAGATATCTTTTATAAATTTGAAAAATAAAACTATAACAATGGTTTAGAGTTTGAAATCATAAAATTAACGTTATAATAAATGAGTGCTTATTATTCATCTTATGATGATCAAATGAAAGAAGGGTCTATTGGACCTTCTGGTATAGGTTTTTAATTAATGGATGATGGAAATTATGATATGGAAAATAGAATTTTAAAAAATTGTGAAAATCCTAAAGATGATTTGGATTTAACCACTAAAAGTTTCGTTTTGAATAAAATAGAGAATAATCATTTTGAATTAAGAGATCTTATAGAAACTAAATATGATGAGGATTTTTTATCCTTTATTGAAGAAGAAACAGGTAAGATAGTAACAGAATTAGATGAAACAACTTTACATTCTTTAGAAGCCGGCCACACATCTGGCTACCGTAAACCCTTGAGTTGGTCGTGTGGTCTGGGTCTTCAACATTCTTTAGAAGGGAAACCTTACGATGCAAAAGTAAAAAGAATAGGAAATGTAGCAGATCCTAAATATGAAAAAAATGTTGTGAATAAAAGATATTTTGAAAAAAATTCGTTAATATTAAAGAATGATACATTTGATGCAAAAAATAAAATAATTACGAATGTTTCAGAACCTGTAAATGATAATGATGCTGTCAATAAAATATGTTTAGACAATAGAGATATCTGGATTACCATAGAAGATGATTTTCAAACTTTTAACCATTTTGGATTTCAAAAAGCAAATTTCAACATGATGAGTTCTAAATTCCGGGATCAAGAGATGTGATTAACTACAGATGGGTATATGAAAATTTCCATATATTTAGTTATATATGAAAGTAAATATATATATGATAAAAGTCAAGATCTACATATATCACTAGAAATCAATGGTAAGGAAATTTTAGAAGCTCATACAGATACAGTAACCTGTTTTGCTTATGGAAAACGTGATGATATCATCAGATTGTGGATAAAAACCCATGGTAAATCAAGCACTTTAAAACCTTATATGCATATTGAAAAAATCCCTTTCTAAAATACGTTCACCATTAAATGGATATCGATTGGAATGCATTTTCCAGAAATAATTTATTTGAAGATGTAATTAGAAATCTTAAAGATCATGTAAATTGGGATTTAATTTTTCAATATTCATCACTGTCTGATTCTTTTATTGAAGAATTTGCTCAACTTGATGATTGGCCTAAAATTTCAAGATATCAAAAATTATCAGAAGATTTTATCAAAAATTATCAGAAGATTATCAACCCCACCCTTTAAAAACAGAGCATTTTTAATATATTAGAGGGCTTCCATTCATTTGGAGGTCCTCTTTTTTCACTCATTTATCTTAATATCATCTCTAATATATTTGATATTATTTTCTTTCATATATTCAAAGATTTTGATAAATATGGTCTCAATAATGTCTTATACGACTTAAATATAAGTTAAAATGTATTAAATTTTAGAGTCCTAAAACTATCTTGATTTTTGATTTTTTTAAAAAATACACATTTGTGAATGATTTTATGCATTTTTGAATGATTTTATGCATTTTTGGTCTTAAGAGGTTGTCCTGATTTTTAAAACAATGTAGGAAAGTGTAGTGTATGGGGGTGACTCTGGATGCAAAATGACATAGTCATTTTGTCCCAGAGTCACCCCCATACACTACTAGTGAACAAACTTCGCAATATTTATTATATTCTTATTTCGTGTGATTTTTTTATAAATGTATTTAAAAAATGTTCAGTATCTAGAGAACGGTTCATGCTACCGTTCTAAAGTTGATGTCAATCGTTTTCTTTGTAAAACTTACATATGAAATGTTTTAGTAAAGGTAATGAAGAATAAGTTTAGATTTGTTGGTGCTTATTTTTCAAAATTTCACTCGAAAATTTAGGGGGGTTCTGAACATTCGATTGCATTTAGGAACAATAGGCTTCCACTATTCACGGATTGTAATTTTTGTACCAAATTTTATTCGAATCGCTCCATTCGTTCATGAGATATCGTCTTCAGAGACTCACTGACACAGACACACACAAATTATGCTATGAGAAAGTAAAAAAAATGAAAAAATCTGATGTGGGCAACACATGGCTTCCCTTACATAATGCAATGAATTTGCTTTTTCACAGTGAAAGAATGGCGTATTAGATTGTAAAGATCCTTCCTCCAACAGGGAATAAAACCTGGATCTACGAACAGGCCATACGACACTCTACCGTTGGCTATAAGGGACGAATTTGCAAGATCTTATTGTCGAACTGGATGTATAAGATCCATGACATACTGTATTTAACATTGAATTGTACATTTGTGGCTTTTCTGGATGATATCATGCAAACCTTTTTCGTACCCAATAAACTTATATTTCGTGCAACTCTAAATTAATAATTATCAATATTCTTTTCAACTTCAATAAGCAATATAGTCCATATATTAAAATATGTAACTAATAAATTCGTCAATTAAGCGTTATTTTAATTAACTTGGGGTAATTTTTACAATTTTAATATGATCGTCAATCTGGGGCTAAATATTGATAAGTTGTCGATATGTCAATAAATTATTCACGAAGTTCGATAAATGGCGCCAAGTGTTGCAGACAATTGGGGAGAAGGGCTTAGGATTATAGTAGAAGGGATGCCCAGTATATGAGAGAATTAAAAATTAGCAAAACATTACATCCTATTTAGTCATTTTTATCAATTTCGCGATATTTTTATCAATTTTTCGGCACTTTCGTTAATTTTACAATATTAAAAAACTCGACAAGTTGACGACATCAAGCTAAAGGTATTGCAATTTCACCAATTAGTCATCAGTTTCATTGATTTAGCGTCATTTTATTCAATTTGGCAAAATTTTCGTTAATTTGTCAACATTTAAAAAAGCCGCCAAGTGGCGAAATTCCGTCAAATTTGTCGCCAGAATATTGCCAGGCAATGAAAGAAGAGATTTTTAAATTTAAATTATTTATTGAATTTGATCTTTTTATTATTTCAATTAATTTTCGTTGAACAGCAAACAAGTATTTTAAATTATTAATGTACTGCATTTTCGCGTTATTTATGCAGTGCACTAAAGAATGTCTTAATTCTTCAGTTGGTAGTTAATATCATAAAGCTGGGGATGGATTGGGAAGGCGAACTGTAGCCATTTGTGAGCATGTGTAGAAAACTGCTGCGCGCAAATATACATGATGTGCAACTAAAGGATTTGGATTTAAACGAAAAGTGGAAATGATTATGATTCAAAACAGGTAATTTCGAAATTGAATGGTACTATCTGTAACCGTATTATTTACGTTGCCGTCGTTTATTTAGGACCCAGGTAACACCGGGTCATTATAGTAAAAAAATAATTAACGTGATATATTGGGATTTTACTCTATGTAGCAATAAGCATTTCCAAGTTTAGGTAAAATTGTACCATAAACATTAAATAAATATTTTATACTCGATTGCGTATTTGGGAATTTAATAAACATGAAATTTGAATATGATTTCTCCTATACGTTCAACGGATTCCTTTAATACAACCCCCTTTAACGTCAATTCAATTATTCCCATGATATATCCAATAAAGTCCTATAAAGCCGCTCCCATTCTAATTGAATATGAATATGTAAATGAACACTCAGAATGTTGAATGACAATCTGCATAGCGATACAGTTTTAAATTCATTTAACGCAGATTTTGGTCTGCAGTATTATGCAAATTTAGGGAATGAAATATTTTTAAAATGAATTGATAAAATAATGTACTAATGCATTTCTCAACTTATAAATTTTGTCTAATAACTGTTAGTGTTAGTATTATTTACATTTTAATGTCTAAGATAATTTTGCAATATAAATTATTATACAAAAGCAAAATACAAATTTTCTTTATTCTTACAAAATACTTGAAAAACCTGTTATGATGAACATTCATATAACCAAAAAATCTATGGTCATTGTAATATATATTGTATACAGAGTTTTAATCTATGTTTAATAAGTCGTTATAATCTATGTTAATATACAGGGTGTCCCAAAAACATTGACCTTGGCTTTTATTCCTTAAATATTGATCTTAGACATATATAATAAATTACAAAGTTGCGTAACAAACGGTACAGAATTTTATAAAATCGATTAACATTTTCAAGGGAATTAAATTTTAAGATATAGAAAATTAAAATTTTTATACGGCTCCCGTACAAAAAGATTTACATTAAGTGCTGCAACATACGTTTAATGCATTCGTTAAACAGCGCCCTCTAGCGCCCATTCACTGTATGACAAAAGGTTCTTACTTAGGTATGTTCTATGACCCTCATCGTTTGCCCCATCGTTTTGAATCACCCTGTATATATATATATATATATATATATATATATATATATATATATATATATATATATATATATATATATATATATATATACAGGGTGTGCCAAAAACTTTGACCTTGGCTTTTAGTCCTTAAATATTGATCTTATACATATATAATAAATTACAAAGTTGCGTAAAAAAGGTACAGAATTTCATGAAATCGATTAAAATGTTCAAGGGATTTAAATTTTAAGAAATACAAAATTTAAATTTATTATACGGCCCCTTGCAAAAACATTTCCAATTAGTAAAATGTGCCCCTTACACTAATAAGGTGATGTACAAAATTTCAGCATTTTATCATAAAAATGTCCCAGAGATATGAAAAGACAAAACTGTTAACTTAAACCACTATTCGATGCTTCGATATGGGTTCTCAGAGGGGAAAAATCATGTCGACAGATCGCGATCCAGGGGTCATACACAAATTACGAAAGAAAACATTGATTACATAAATAAATAATAATTTTGCTACTTATTGGTACAAAAGTATCTACACTGTATAGAAATAACAACATTACTCATTTGCAATTTTGCTGTATACGTTTGCATTTTAATTTGTGATTAATTCCTCACCATATTCGTTTAAACATATCTCTGGGGCTTTTATAATTAAATGTTGAAATTTTGTTCGTTCGTTACTAATTCCCCAGTGGTGAAGAGGCGTCTACGCACCACGTCCTCAAGACCCCCCGGGTCCCATGGCGAAGGGAAAATAATTTGCAGCTTCACTTTTATAGAGGCTCCCCGAAGAGCGTAACTCTGTCTTGGCTTCGACGAGACAACATCCATGCCCTCTAGCGAGATTCGAATCCGCAACCCGGCAATCCAGCGATCAGTAGGAAACGCATGCCCCTGATCGCTCGACCACCGGATCGGCTGAAATTTTGTACATCACATTATTAGTGTGTGGGGCACATTCTACTCATTGGAAATATTCTTGTACGGGGACCGTATAAAATTAATTTTTTTTATTTCTTCAAATTTAATCCCCTGAAAATTTTTATCGATTTCATGAAATTTATACCTTTTTTACGCAACTTAGTAATATATTATATATGCCTAAGATTAATATTTAAGGAATAAAAGCCGAGGTCAATGTTTTTGGGATGCCATGTATAGTTGTTATAATCTATGTTAATATTACACTCCTTTATTCTACGTTTATTATAAAGAAAACCATGGAATTTGAGAGAAAGATGAAATACTCAGAAAGGGTTCATCCCATGAATGACTACTGACCCCATTTTTAACACTTTACAACATAGTTGAAAAGTGTTTATGACTTTGTTCATTCTGTCTCTTTATCTGTCCGTTCGCACGATAACTGCCGGAAAAATGACTTTATCAAAAATACAGTATGTTGTTCGGACGGTAAGTGGGACATATGGGAATATAAATGCATAATATCATCCAATAAGTTTTGGATTGAAACTAAGTTGAAAGAATGACATACATTGAACCCTATGGGATCTAATTTTTCAAACATTTGTAAACAGAGTTAAAATGTACAAATTGCTTCGAAAGTTTTATGAAATATTCAAATTATCCCATAAAGAATATGAAAAAATTTTCAGCAAATTATATTGGGTTGTTCTGTAAATAAATATTAAAATAATCATTATATCCATTATATATGAAAAGATCACATGAACCACTACAAAATAAAATATGGCATCCATCTCATGTCAAAATTATGATTTTTAAAGTTCTTTTTAAATTATATTTAGTGTTGTATCCGTCCTAAAACTGCTTAATTTTTGCTTAATTTCTGTGCATCTGTATTCTGAGACAAAGCAATTACAATATATTTGAGTTTAAATGATCATCAAACTGTCATTATTTATTTCTGCAACGAAGCATTACTTTCAATTATGAAGAATGTAAACACATCAAGCTGTAAGATGAATTGTATAAGAATTGCTGAAATTGTTTAACGGAAAATTATTTTGCTCTGGAGTCTGCAGTGTAGCTGATATGAATGAAATATTCATTGATATTACATAGAGAAGCATAAGATTTTATAGCAGACTTTTTTGATGAAGTTTTAAGCATAAAGTTAAATTACATTTTCCTCCATGGTTTTTAAGTTTTTAAGTTGTTGTTGTTGAAACCCAGACCGTCCGACCTACCAGAAAGGTGTAAGGTAACTGTTTGGACGGTCGGGAAGTGCCACCCAATTTAGACCGGAACCCAGTGGGGGAGGCATCCACAGGGACCGTACCCTCCTTCCCCTACCACCAACCTCTCGGAAGGACTTTCGGACCCACATGTTTAACGTGATCGTACTCCGCATGAACACGGCGGCAGTTTTGGCAGTGGCTGGAATCGAACCCGGGCCTACCGAGTGCAACTCCAGCGCGCTAACCAATGGGCTACCGCGCCCCAAGTTTTTAAGTAAATTAAATTATTGTAAAATTGTGATGAATGACAGGAATGGATAAAAGTGTATGAATGAAATTCTTACTGCTTTTACATAGAGAGCCAGACGATGTGTACTTCAATGGCGTCATTTGAATAAAGTTTATTTTTTTCGATGAAGTTTTAAGTTTTTAAATATAATACAATATTGCAGTATTGTGATAATTTTAAAAATATTACCGCTGAATGTATCGCATTTTAGAGATGTTTAAATGAAATTGTATTGCAGTTGGAAAGTGTTTCATAATCAATGCTTTATGCATGATTGATCTTCTTTGTTTAACACTTTCCAACGTAGTTAAAAAGTGTTTATGACTTTGCTCAATCTGTCTGTCTGTCCGTCTGTCCGCTCGCACGATAATTGCCTTAAAATGACTTTAAAAAGACATTTTAGTATGTTATTAAGACGGTCTGTGGGATATATGGGAATGTCACCCATTTAGTTTTGAATTAGTATGGAATATATCACCCATTTAGTTTTGGATTGAACCCGGGTTGAATAAATGAAATGCATTGAACACTATGAGCCTTAATTTTTCAAACATTTTTAAGGCAAATTTGAATTCACAAATTGCTTCAAAAATATTAGAAAATATTCAAATTATCCCATAAAGTATATATAAAAAAATGTCAACGAAATATGTTTGGTTGTTTATTAAATAAAAATTAAAATAATGATTACATCCATATTAAATGAAGAGATCACGTTACCCACTTCCAAATAAAATATGGCATTCATCTTTTTTTCCCAGTGTAAAAATCGTGATTTTTAACGTTCTTTTAAATTTATATTTACTGTTGCAACCGTCCTAAAACAGCTTTATTTTTCCGTATTAGTTTGTGTATCTATATTCTATTCTAAGGCAATTACAATATTTTAGAGTTTAAATGATCAACAAACTGTGATTATTTTTACAGCAAAGCCTAATTTTAATGGATGGAGAATGTAAACAAGCGATTGAAAGATGAGTTTTATAAAAATTGCTGAATTTTTTTGGGCAAAATAATTTAGCTCTGGTGTCTAGAATAAAAGTGGCATGAATGAAATATTTATGACTTTTAAATAGAGAGCCAGACGATGTATATTTCGATGAAGTCATTTGATTTAAGTTTTTAAGTAAATTAAATTATTGTAGTATTGTGATGAATGAAAGGAATAGAATAAATGTTTATGAATAAAATGTGTACGGCTTTTTCATAGAGAGCCAGGCAATTTATAGTTCAATGACGTCATTTGAATAAAGTTTTTTTTTTTCAAGGAAGTATTAAGTTTTCAAATATAATAAATTATAGTAATTCTGTCATACTTAAATATCACCTCTGAATGTATCGCATTTTAGAGATGTTTAAATTAAATTGAATTTCAGTTGGAAAGAGTTTCATAATACTTTATGCATAATTGATCTTTCCTGTTTTATTCTGAGTCTGAGCATATGATGCCATGGGAATAGCATCTTAGGCTGTCTGAAGAGACGGACAATCTTATTTGACGTCATTTAAGAAGGTGTTCACAGCCAACTACATATATCTGGTTGTTTACTTCTGAATATTGCCAATTCGAAATTAACAAATGATTTTTAATTGTAATAATGGGAAAATCTGACTTGGTAACACCTCACCTAGTCCGTGGTGTCACGAATGATGAAATGTTACTGTTGTTGGCGTCATGCTAACAACGTTTTGATTAGTTGCCGGTCTCAGAGCCCAAACTTATAGTAAAATACTTTATTAAATACCGAAAAGCTTGATAGTACTATAATGCTTTAAGAATTACATCTAGGTGTAGCTAATGTTAGTAAACCCCGTCATTTGACATAACAAAAATGTTTAGTGTTTAGTACATGTACTTCTGATTATTTTAAAATTTAAGTTCCCTTTGTATGAGTATAAATAATAGGTATTTTTCCTACTTGTAGAACAGGGTCCAGATTATATGGAAAATACTAAATGAGAAAGTAAAATAAATTTCCATACGCAAAAATATTCTTTATTGTTTGAGTTCTAATGTTTATATTACTGGGAATTTATTTCTACAAAATTAACATGTGAAGTGAATATTATTTGGGTAGCTTTCCTTTAGCTGGATGCAAGCGATAAATCGCCAAATATGATGTAATTAAGTATGTTATTTATCAGAATAATATACGCTTTGTAACAATATTCTGTTTCTGTATTGTTTGAAAATAAATTATATTTCTCTTGAACTTTTTCAATTATTTTTCGTCGGATATTTTTTTGCAATTTGGCGTTCCGGTTCGTGAAACTTTGCATTTCGATCCATGGGAAAATTACCTTTGCGGACTTAAATCTATCCTCTATATGTAATGAAATAAGTCTAAAAATAAAAATTAGACTGACCTTCGCTCAGTGGACGTAAGCCTGGTGGACGTAACGTCAGTGGACGTAAATAGCTCTTTGTGCTGCAGAACACTTGTTGCACAAAGAGTTGTTTCTATTCGCGACCTCCGATAGCCAGCGGGGCCGGATTTTATCAATTTTTTTTAAGGGGCTAGCGCCAGTGATATAGGTCCGCGTAGTGGCCATAAATCCATATTGAATTGACATGGGTCAACTGTTGCATAATTAAATCATATTTGCAAATTTATCGCTTGTACCCGACTAAGGGAAAAATATCAATATTTGTTCAATACGAGTCCTTCACTATAGAAACACATACAATCCTGTGGAACTCATCTTAACCCAGCGCCACCTGAAAGATTGATTACCTCATGCAATTTTGTCGATTTTCCAATATTAAGTTTTAACTCAATCTAATCACCTCCATAATTTCTACTGTTAGATATAATTGTATGATAAACATTTAATAGACAGTTGTAGTGTTCCTAACTGAAGGATCTTGAATCTTAAATCTAAAGTGACTTAACTGCAAATTTAATCTAAAGGATTCAAATAAATACTCCTACCGACCACGCATTATTAACAGACACTTGTTAAATCAACTACACATTTATTTAACTGGCATACACGGCTTCTTGCCTGCTATAACAAATTTAATCGCACTTCTGGTACCCAGAACACATACACAGAATGACAGATAATACAAATTACATACCAAATAAAATACTCTATTGCTCTATTTATAAGTATAGAAAACACGTACGACAAATATTTTAAAATATTTTCCAGCAAAGACCACAAGTACATGGTAAACTGTATTTAAAATCACCATAAAAGACACCAACATTTTACATATTAGAATGTCATAGAGGTTTCTGATGCCATAACGTCTATCAGCAGTGGTAATGTTAATGAATGGAACACTTATATACAGCCGATATACTATTTCTATACGCCGATATAATACTTATCGATCCTGAGTTGTGCCTGCCGACTCATTCTCGAATATAAGAGTGTTAAATCCTTTATATGGATTTCTGGAAATCTAATGATTTGCTTATAGTAAATCGTTTATTGGTTGGCCTGTTTATTTATGCACGTATTCTGTAAATTTGGATTATTATAGTTGCTTGAAATGTGGTTTCTGTACCTATTTTTAAAGCACGATAATTTAAATTTCGATGTATCCAACTTTCCATATGCAAATTTTGTTGTATTCGCGATTTTGGGCTGTCCAAAATCGCTCTGCACTCTAACATGTAAAATTTTTGTGTACGTCTTTTACGGTGATTTTAAATACAGTTTACAATGTATTTGTGGTCTTCGCTAGAAAATACTGAAGACAATAGTCTATCCCTTGAAAGTTAAACTAGCTAAAACTTCATATTAAGAAAACACCAATATCGTTTGAGACAATAATTCAGATGATGCTGGGATAAGATAAGTAGCCCTGAATTGTATGCTTTTCTACGGGAAAAGACCTAAAATATTTATTTAAATTGTCGTTTTTGTAAAAATAAATTATTTACACAATACAAAGTAGAATTGAAACAATAAAGAATATTCCTACGTATTCAAAAATATTTTATCTTTCAATTTATTTTCATATCCATATATATTCTGCATTCTATCCTATAACTGTGAAAAATTATGATTAATTATACTCATAATAAGGGAACCTTAAATTTAAAAATAATCTAAATACATATACTAAATACTACACCTTTCTGTTGTATCAACTAGCAATAGCAGCTACTTTATTAACACTAGCGACAAATAGATATCAATCTCAAAGCATTATGGAATTTTCAAACGTTTCATCTATAGGAGTCTTATTTCCTTCATTCTAACTCCATGCTCTATCCTATCATACTCTATGCACCCGAACGAATTCCACGATAGACACATTCATTTATTCCTATGTGCGCCGGGTACGTTTGATCACAGTAAAAAGTTACTTACGACTGTATTGCAGAGACATATCCAAGAACAAACTTCCACGTTCAAAAAGCTTGGGATTCCTTCTCAAATTCTCTCTGTCAAGTAATTGATTATTTCTCAAATATACACCGCAGTTTTCTGGCCGGCTCTGTGGAGATTGGTCCTTTAAACCATAAAAAACAAATAGTGAGTTAGTTAACAAGAAAATCATACTTTAAACGTAAATGTGGGAAATGGTGATAAAATGATCATAGTGACACACATTCCATTCACGATTGCAAAGTTAGAGTGAGTAATAAATTCGTCAAATGCATTTAAAGTTGCATATTTGAGAAACTGATAAACATGAATTCTGAATATGATTTCTCTTATTCGTTAAACAAATCTCTTTAATACCACCTATAAAATGTCAGTTCAATTATTCCCATGATATATCCCAATAAATTCCTTTAAATCCTCTCAGCCATAATTGAATATGGATATGTAAATGAACAGCCTATATTATTCTGTATGGCTATCTGAGTACCGATAAAATTTAAAAGGCATTTAATGAAGATTTTGGGTATATAATATTATACAGATTCATGAAAATTAATTTTTGGATAATGAATTGGTAAAATGCATTAGCGTATAACTCAATTTTTACTTTCCCTGCAATACATGGTAATGTATAGGGAAAGTATTGGAATCATGCCGAAAATCGCAACTCGAGTTTTCATCGAATTTACACGTTTTGCTAACTATAGAATAAGAAAAAAACTATTTTTGCGTGACATCTGTGTGTCTGTCTGTCTGTGGAATGTATGTATTCATTCTAACTCAAAACTAATAGACCAAATTTCTTAAAATTTGGAACGTAAGTTACTTGTGTGTGACCCCGTTGCTAATTAGATTTTAGTACGATTCGGGAGAAAAACAAAAACTCGCCTTTTTTTTTTTTGCGATATGGCCCGCAAAAATGACTTGTATCCACTCACGCTGAAAACTAATAGATCAAATTTTACAAAATTTGGTAATTAAGTCATCTGTGGATTGCCCTAGTGGTGATTAGATTTTAGTATGACACGGAAAAACATAACCTACATTTTTTTGCGAAATGGCCCGCAAATATAGTCAAAATCTAAAAAAATCTTATGTGGACAGAACATGACTTATATAATGCAATGAATTTACTAATTTTAGAGAAAAAAAAAGATTATTTTTATAGTAGTTATTTATATTCTTTCCAAGATATTGAATTTTCATCAATGAGTCGTCATTTTCCATGTCGTCATCATCAATGAGTCGTCATTGATTTGGCGCCATTTTTATCCATTTGGCGAGTTTTTCGTTAATTTAGCAACATTTAAAAAGTCGCCAAGTTGGCGACATTCCACCAAATTCTTCACCAAAATATTGCCAAGCGTTATGGACGAAGAAATAAGTTATTCTTACAGCAGATAAATGACTATTGGCGTTCAAATACAAAAGTATTACTCAAAGTATCTTTTTTCATGAATGGAACGAGCTAGATCCATGAAAATGATGTCACCAAATTTATCGCATGGTATTACATATGAAAAGTGAACATGCTTCTCAATAGGAAATATTTTTATTTTATTTTATATGACGTTTTGATTTTTTTTTTAAAATGTGCAATATCTCGAGAATGGTTCATGTTAGCGTTCTAAAATTTATGTCAATCGTTTTCTAATGAAAAACTACATAAGTAATGCTTATTTGCGTAACTTTGTTAGCGGTTTTGATTTTTTGACAATTTTTTCAAAATTTCACTGAAAAATTTAGGGGTGTTCTGAACATTCGATTGCGTATAAAAACAACAGGCTTCCAGTGTTTATGGATTGTGATTTTCGTACCAAATTTTATTCAAATCGGTCCATTCGTTCGTTATCGCCTCCAAAGTCTCACTGACACTCATACACACACACACACATACTTTCACACACACACACACACACATCACTTAAAAAATTTTTGATTCGTGATCATGGGTGCTTGAAACGTGCTCTCCCGTCTTAAACTCGAATTCGAATTTTCGACCCCGTCACAATACTTTCCTTATACATTATGTATATAAGGAAAGTAA